>OY728136.1:1609543963-1610793963 GCA_963277665.1 Viscum album | reverse complement strand
ATTTCCCTAGATTAGAATATATTTATCTCTTACTCTTTCCCAATGGATCCAAAATGGTTCATAATAGAACATTGTAGTTTTCAAATCAAAATAAAAAAATCAATGGGGTTTTATAATGTTTTTTTTGTCATGGATCCATATCACTTTATTTTTAACCCTTATAACCAATTTTACCATTAGATTTGGGGATAAATATTTACCATGGTTACTACACATTATTAACAATTAAAAAGTAAAAATTATTATCTAGTTTTAATTATTGGGAATACTAATATGAAATCAAATTTATATCATTAATTCTATAAATTTTAGAAATTACCTTTGATATAAGTTTAAACAATATGATGAAAAAAATTTATAAATATGATTCTTTTAAAAATAGTAATTATATAACATAATAATAAAGTATATTATTGATTATAATGGAATTAAAATAAAAATAGAATTTTTTTTCTTTAAAAAAACTATAATAAAAAGGTATCTTTCAGATACATTATTATAATAAGAGAACTAAAATTTATCTTGTTTGAAAATACATAACTAAGATTTCTAAATTGGGATTCATATATTTATAGTTAAAAACAATTTTTTATATAAATTAGATTAAATTATTAATAAATAATGTTTCTATAAATATATTTATTAAACATCCATGCAATTCCTCTATAATAATAATGTCATAAAAGTGATAGTTTTATATAATTAATATTTTTCACTACATACCTCAAAAATTCTAATTTTGGGAAAATAAATAATATTCATAATAATATGGTTTTAATATGTTGAATTAAAAAATTAAATTAATTTGTTTGAATAATAATTTCAAAATTCCAAAATTTATATTTTAATTATATTCATGGATAATGATTTGTGAATAATGTTATTATTTATTCATAATGAAATTTTATTTTACTATAATTGAATTTGAGGCATTTAATTATTCCTTGATCTAAAAGGATTTCACTAAAAAAAATTTATAATATTACCTCAGGAATATATTTCAGTATTTCTCCATCATAACAATTTTAGGTTCCCATGATTCATCTTTTTTATTATTATTTATCTAAATATCCTTTACTAGTCATGTCGTCTAATTCCTAAAAAACTATTATCTATTGTTAATAATTTTAATATGCATTTCACATTATGATAAGTTAGGTTATAATAATATTTCCATGTCTTTATTTTCATTTTTTGGTCTTTATTTCAATTCCTTGATATCGAGATACAAAATACATCATGAACATTTGAAAGGTTAGTTGGAATTTCTAAATAGTAATCCACTACTAAAAATCATTCATTATATTAGAAAGTCCTAATATTCTTGAGATTTAGTTTTGATTTATTTCTTAAATTCTTAACAACCTTCAATGATAATACATTCATGAAAAATTGATCCCACACCTAAAAATAAAGATATCTTCTATACCTATCGGCATACTTCCTTTTCCTGTGTTGGGGACCCTTGGTATGGCACTCAATAGTTCACGATTTCATAGTTTCTATTTATTATGTTATGGTCATAAAATAATAATTTCACCAAATTATTCCCAACAAGTTAGTGTACGCCATATTTTACCTTACAATGATTCATATAGTGCCATTTTATTCCATGAATGGAAGATATTATTAATATTAAAATTCACTCAAATGTAAATGATGAAACCAATGACCATGAATATCACGTGTGTATAGAATCAAAAAGATGTATAATGGAAAATATTACATTCATAATATCTATGATTTTTTAGATGATAAGATGGTATAAAATATATCATATTTTAAATGGACTTCTGTTAATGTTTTAAAAAAAATCGAGGTAAACTATAACTCACAATAAGAAATAATCAAAAGGTAATCACCATAAAGTATCACAACTTAATTAATGTAGAAAAATATAATGTTATTAAGAGGTTGATATTTGATTATATTTGGAAAAAATTTTAATAGTTAAGGTGATGAATATAAGTCCATTTTTATTCATTCATTATTTGATTCATTGGTTAACTATGGCTAAATAACGAGATGATGCCATCCCACTTCCACACTATAATTGGCATAGGGTTCATGGATCCCTTAGGAAGCTATGTCTTAATCTATACAAATTGAGAAAACAATAATGTTAATGTTTAACATGTAATTTCAATTTTTTATTTTCTTATGAAAAACATTCCCTCAAATTAAAATACATTTTGGTTATATCATGTTGTATTGAGAAATTTGAGATATAAGATTCATTGAGTAATTCTATATTTAGCTTGAGATATGACAAAAAAATAGCCTCATTATTAATTTCAAAATACCATATTTATAGATTAATTCTACCAAAATCCCATTTTTCAAAAAAAAATTAATTTTTTATTGAATATTATTATCATAAAGCTGATAAAGATTTATTTTCAACAATAATGATGGGTTGTTAATAACATGCGAATGGGGGGGGGTATTCCCCCTTCTTTAATAGTTCCCATATCTATTTTATAGGATACCATAATATAGGATCGTTTCCAATCACTATCTTAGAGTATATTCACTCATATTTCTTAATAAATCCATCAATGAACATATTTCTTTACAATGGAGGTCATTTATTGAGAATTAATAACCCTTGTGTAATTTTTGTCATAACCATTTCTACATGTTTACATATTTACAAGAGAATATGTATTTTGGGTCATTAAGATCAATATATATTTAACGTTATTCCCAATAAAGGTAATACATAACTATGTTTAAGGTAATGAATATTAATTTTAACTATACATCATTGGTAGGATAATTATGTTCATGATTATTTAACTTACTTGATTCATATAAAATGACTCTGTAATTTTTTTAAAAGGATGAATCTAAGTACCTTATTTTATTCATCATTATATATCACAAATCTTACACATACTTATGGCAATGTTAATATCATTTTATAGAGAAACAAAATACCTTCTAAATATTTCATGGCATATTCCATTCCATCACTACATTTATCCTTAAAGGATCAAATAATATTATATCATTATACTGAATTTTTCAATGAAGATAAGTATTTTAAAGAAAAAATAAAAATCTATAAATTTTTTAAATAAATCCTTGTCTCTATGTGTTTTAAAAATTATTTTCAAATATATAGTTCACTCATCATATCATTTAGGTCATATATTTATATCATCAAAAAATACAATAATGAAATTATTCAAAAAAATCCATGAATACTCAGTTTATTAGGTCTACAGAAACTAAGGTTTCATGAGTCCATCCCTCTACTACTACTGTTTATTTTTAATGTCCATACCACTTTCAATATGTCTTGATTACAATATAAAACATAATTATTCACAGTTGAAGATTCACAATAAAAAGGTCAGTATTTGAAAAAAGTTGATATTCATGTAGTTTATTCAATATGTCATTAATTCCATGTATGGGGTATTGGTATATTTCATTTGGTGAATTAATTTCCCTATAATCATACCAAAACCACATAGACTCATAATTATACATAATAAAATGATCTTGGTATCCCCATGGTGAAACACTAGGGCATGTAAACCCATTGTCACTCAGATATTGTAGTGTTACCATTTGTTCCACAAATTCTTCTATGTTCATCTTGTAGGGAGTCAAAGATATTTTTTTCATTATGTATTCGATCATGGGAAAATTTAACTTCATGTCCAAATGGTTTTTACGATTGTTCTTCAAGAAATACATTAGTTTAAAATTATGAAATATGTAAATCCTTTTATATGAGGATGCATTTTCCATTCATTGGTTGTTTCTTCTATTATTCTCTAATAATATCATTATAATGAGATATAAGAGGTGGATGTAGACAAGATTCAGATGAAATATTCTACCCTGTGAAGATAATATATTCCATATCTCTACCTAAAATCATAATATACATCTATGGAAATTAATATTTTCTTTAAAATTTTAATGTATACTAAGTGTTATATCAGAAGATAACATTGTAATATTAATCATGTTCTCAAATGTGGTTTTTTTATGTGACATAATGGGAAATCACTATGGTATCTTTGTTGTAATATGATTTTCACTATGATTCTTCTTTGAAAACTCTCTTATTACGGTGATAGAATAATATCAAATTTTATTAGCAACCACATATGATATAAAATAGTGCAATTATATGGAATAAAATATAACATTATCAATGTTTGAGGTTATAATCAATGTATCTTCGACAACATAATTTGTATCTTCAATCTTGGCTATGGTAATAAAAAATACATGTTCATTTTTTCTAATAAACTTCTTTGTAAGATTCCATTTATTTTCAATAAATTTTATTCAATAATTCCTCATATATATAGTACATAAAATGAAAAAATGTGGTTTTATTCTTTTTTTACATTAAATATCTTTATTACCCCATTTTCTATAATTGAAACAAACTTATATTCTTATATAGAAAGTACCTAGGAGTTCCCTTTCAAAATTATAACAATTTTCATCTTCTATTTATTCATCTTTCCCAAATTTATATTTTCTATTTTGGTAAGTTGAACTAGTTTTCCTACGCATAACATAACTATATAAGACCCATAAGATTCATTATCAGTCTTTTGGAATATAATATCATATCATAATATGACGAAATTTTTTGATAAATTGGATCCCTTATTAGAGTCAACTTATTACCATTAAAATATTTTAATTTTAGTATTTAGATTATGTATATATTGTTTTGTTACTTTTGGGGGATTAACCATGTGGTAAAGGCTCCCCGTAATTCGGTATTACACCTGGTTTGAAATTTGGGTTAGTCTAGTTACTATTATAGTACTATGAATGTGGTGGTGTAGGCATGATGTGGGTAGTCGGTGAAGAAATAATTACATAGGTAAGATGATGAAGTATTGATGTTGTATCTACATTTTTTCATGTTATGGGATTCATTCCCACTGGACCTACAAAACAAGTATTAAATAAATAAGGTGTGAATCTTGATTTAACCCCTTCACGGGGGCATAGCATACGTTTTCGTCCTGTGTGTGCATAATCTGTCTATGTGTGGTGTGTGTGTGTGTGTGTGTGTTTGATTATAATTATACCCCCAATATCTTAATATATGTATAATATTGTATAACATGGATAGTCATGTAATTTTATCCTCTTACTCTACCGTACCTTATTCCATATAATTTAATGTGGGGAACTTCATCTCCCTTTCAAATCTCTATCCTGGGGGATATTATTAACCAAGAATATAAAATTAAATGTTCCCCATTAGATACATTATGTTTTATCAACCGCTTTTGATTTATATATCCTTTACCCCATTGATCAATATCATCATTACAATAAAGAATTTCCAGATTAGCATTTCACATACATTAATTCCAAATTATAGTAATATCATATTAAGGTCCTTAATCAACTTTTCAGCTAATAGTAGATAAGTTATTCCATAAAATTAGGGATGCATCGGTCACATGAAGAAATCAATCATAGGGGAAACAAATTGTGGAACAATATTTTTCTCTATATAGCAAATGTTACTTTTCATAACCTGGTTCAACTGCTCATATATTTTAATGATATGCTCAATTCCAATACACGAAATATTTCTTTTCTTCGACTGGAAATACCTACATTGATTGTCGGTGTTTATTCCCTTCTTAATTCTAAAGTCCATCAAAATATAACTATATAAACCATGTTTTATCATAATCATCATGAATATTAGGCCATAAAATCCCCATAATTGTAAAAGTTCATAAATAACCCCAGGGAATATTATATTTCTTGTGATAGATATATTCAATTTTAAATAAGTACACAAGTTTCCTACTAAACATGATATAATAGAAAATGTGACTTCCTGACTCCAGAAACAAGATTTGGTTTTTTTTACATTGGTAAAACATATTAGAGATCTACCATACATGATCAATCAGTTTTGAAGTCTTTTAAAATTAGATAGATATATGATTCTCTTATTAATTTGGAAATAAAATATCATTACATGGGAAAAATTCATATATCCTTGTTATAAATAAAAATGTACTTCTTAATATGTTTTGAAGAGAAAAAAATAATTGGTGGGACCAGAATATTTTTAATGTTCTAGTACATTGTATGATTTCTTAAGTAAATAAGGAATAATAAATATTAGAGTGTACAAATAAAAAATATTCCTTCCAACCAAAAACATGGGATCATTGAATATTAATGGATAATATAAATATATAAATCACATAGATACTGAAAAAAAATTAATAATAAACAAAAATGACAATTCATGACATTCATGGTCGTTGTCTCCCAATCATTTTGTCATGGATCATACAATCAACGCCTCTCATCTAGAAAATCATTATTATTAAATGCATTGGTGTAAACCAAATACATATATGATGTGTTAATCTATCTATTTTCCCTCATAATAACTATTAAATCATTATGGGTACATCTTTAACTATTTTCCAACCATCACTTACACATATTATAAATTAATTATATTTTGAATTATTAGTAAATTAGTTTCCCAAAATGCTCTATACATTAATATTTATCGATATTGAGTCTAGAAAATTGATTATAAATATTCTCTCAACATAATACAGATACAGAAATAATAATTATTTTATAATTTCATCATATCCCAAGTGACATCAATGGGTGTTTTCATATATGAAAATAGATTAAAAGGATCATTGGATTATTTGTTAAGGAAAATTCCATTTTCACCATTGAAAACAATTATTTAAAATTTAAAAATATAGACATTTATAGTGAAAATTACATTGAAATGATACTGTAAACATATAAAGGTATCTTGAAATAAAATATTTGCCATTATAGTGGGAAATTTTTTCATGTGGTTTTTTTAATAATTATTTCATTCATAGCTTTGAAAAAAATCCTCATTTAGAAAACAACAAGAATATTTATTATTAAAAAATTTATGCAATTCCAAATGTGGGTAAAATAATATTAATTAATATTTTTCCAATATTAAAAACATTGATGAGAAAATTTTATCCAAAATAGATACATTGACAGAAATGAGATAGATGTAAATATTTGGAACAAGATATTTTTATGATATTTTATTTATTATAACTTGATGAATATTGATGAAAAAATATGATATAGAAAATAATAATTTAATACCCAAAAATTAACATTGGAGAATAAAATATATTTTGCCTCTGATAATAGAATGGTAAAATTTTCTAAAAGAAAACCTAAATATAAAAAATAGCTAAATAAATTGAGATTGTAACAAAAATATCATTCCTCAAGTCCATCGTGACTCTTTTGTAAATTAATAACCATGTATTAGAAATTATAATTTGTTATAATTTTGTACTAGAACCAAAAACATACTTATAATATCATATACGATCCAATTATACCATTTCAATACGCAGTTTTTAATAATTTCTTATTAAAAACATTGGTATTGAGTGTTAACTATTTCTTCAATCGGATATATTTTGATTTACTAGTTTAGGTCCATGAACCATTATCATTATTCTACGAAATAGATAATGTAATTAATGATAAATATATATATATAATCATCATTCAAATGGGGAAAGGACAAATGAATCATATTTATTAATAGAGGTGGTAGTCCACATGTACATATGATCATCATTATCATTTGTTTAACATGTTGAAGGGTAAAAGTTAGAAGATATAATATATTAAAAATCAAAAAAAAAATCAAGAAAATAATATGTAAACATTATATTAGACACTATTGTAAGGGTTGGTGTCCTGAGAACCAACTATTTTGTACTTTGATTACATGAATGTTCACTTATTATATATTGTTCATTGTTCTGCATGACTATAATATAATAATGTCCGGGAATATTTTTTGTACTGATAAGGTCATGGAAGATCCCCGCTATGATGAGAAACTTGAAATGCTATAACAATATTCTTAAATAATGTTCTACATTTGGATGGCATACTATGATAGGACACATAGTATACAGACTCTCATGTGCGAGTACTCATAAGAAGACGAGACTCTCTCTCATGGAGTTCGCACTTGGTAATCTCCCAGATGGGAGATTATGATAACAGACCCTCCAGTAGCAATTCTTCATGTCTTGATGTCATCGGACATTGCTATCTACGAGCGTGTATAATGGTTCCTAGACTGGAATATTATCATTAACTCATTTCATGGCTCGCGCACTTATATGTACTGATGAAAACCATCATGCAGACATTTGGAAGGAAGTAGGGTATGTTGGGTGAGTCATGAGTGACATGTTGTTGATGGGTAAGTTGAGGAAGGATTTTTCCCTTCCATTTACGTATGTTGATATCTCGGCCCTTGGATTGAAACAGAACTGTCGCACTAAATTCCATGTCCATGGTGTAAACGATGAGTTTATTTCAGGTAGTTAAAGAACGACAGATCAAGCATAAAGGTTTATGACACTACCATGAAACCTGCATGATGATATATCGAGACAAAGGGATTAAATTACACAGTAAGCATTCATATGAGGTGATACGTCAATGCATCTTTTACTTCTTTCTCTTGGGTGCCTTGACCCATTACTAGATAGTAATCTTGGACTTTAGGCAAGCTCGCCTAATGACAACTAGAGAGAGGCCTAGAGGGTCACGCACTAATTTTATTCAAGTATCTCAAGTAGAATAACGATTATTCCCATATGTGGTTTAATAATTATTCAAGGAATCCTAAATCGTTTTAATGATGGAGGAAGAGGGAAATGAAAAACAAGATATACATGCTGTGTATTAAGGATTACACACCGTGTAGTTTTTCATGCAAAACAAGTACACACCATGTATTAATAATTACACACCGTGTAGTTTTCTTTATAGAAAGGAAATGAATAAATGAAAACAAGATATACATGCCGTGTACATTTAATGTACACACCGTGTAGTTTTCAATGAAAAACAAGTACATGCCGTGTAGTTTTTCCAGTCAGGATTCTGAAAATATAATATTGTTTTAAATGATATTTATTATAATCAGTGTGGGCGCATGTCAAGGAATTAATTATTCGACATGGGGGTTTTAAATAAGAGTCGATGGAATAAATAAAATGTGTAATGCATTTATTTATTGTCATAACACTACAACCTCAAACCCGATTATAAATATCCTCACAACCCAAACTATTTTCTGGCGTGTAACACACAACAGAATTCTTTCAAGGCAGAAAGAATATCTTCCACCATGAACGCTATCAAGAACGAGAGAGATCATCTTCCATCGGATCAAGCTGATCTAACGCAGACAACACAAGAAAAGGTTTCTCCACACTAGCACCCGGAGACTCCTTTGGCGACATCCCGAGATACTAGGTACACGTGTGGATCACTGCTAGAGGAAGTCTACACTTGGATTCTATGACGCAACGACGAATCACATCGGAATGTGATCAATAACATCAACGAAGAAAGAACACCAAAAAGGTATTTATTTTCAATTGATTAAATTAATTATAATCAACCTATAACGATCCTACTTTGTGGTTCCAGGATATTATATTTCTTTTATCTATTTCTATGATTCGATCTGTGGAGACTAGAATTTATTGTCGTATTGATCCCGGATTGATCATTTATAATGAAAAAAATCCAAGTGAGAACATCCACCCACATGCTTCTGCTGCGCCCAGAACCTTAAAATGGTATCAGATCAAGGATACAATGTTGATTATAGTTATTTAATTTTCGTTTATAATTTACGCATTTATATTTGATTCAATTCGAAATAAATTGTTCTATAAATCTTAATAAATGAGATCTATTCTTCCTCCTTCGTTTCTCAATTAATATCACAGAAATGGATTTTTAATTTTAATTTTGATTAAAATAAAAATGAGGAACTCATCTGGAGGATCCACTCTTTCTTTCTGTACAACACGGGATTACACGGCGTGTAATTAAAACTACACGTTGTGTACTTAGGTTCAATGAACCGGCACTGGTCTGTCACACCACGCCGTGTGAATTAAATATGCCTAAGTATTAATCATGCCATGTTGACCAAAATTGAACGGCGCATGGAACCAGAATACACAGTGTGTATGTTGGAGCAACATGTCATGTAGTCCATTCCGGCCCAGGTGAAACCGTGTACAAGGATGAGTTGCGTACTGCGTACATGGGATCGCCATGCCGGTTACCGAATAACAAAGAAGTACACGCCGTGTATGATTTATCTACACGCCATGTACTCCAAAATTTCAAAGGTAAATAAAACACGCCAAAGCCCCCGGGGTGCACTTTGGATAAAGGCTGAAAAGAAATACATGTCGTGTAATTATAAACTACACATCGTGCACTTTCCATAAATTGAATTTGACCAGGATTCCTCCAAAATTACAAAGACCTATAAAAGGAATATAGATGAGAATAATCTAAAGGAAATTCAGAAAGGAATTTAAGATAAAGAATTAATTAATTATAAGATCATAATTAAATGAATTCAAGCGCAACTTGTCTTAAATAATAGAACGATTAAACGAATTGAAATTCTAAATATGCGTAAATGTCGTTGCATGCTATGGATGATCATGAGTTAGACCAAAGACCCATTGTATGTGTGTATGGTTTCATTTAAATTTGTTTAATTTAAATTCATTGGCCTGCGAGCCTTCTTCCAATAAATTGTAGGGCTTGTGTGCCCATAGTTTCTTTAATGTAAACCCATGTAATTGAGGATCTCCCAGGCCAGAGGAGACGGTACAAATCCTGAAGACGAGGAGAAACCGACAGAAGAAGATACAAAGGTGGACAGGTGGGAGCTGTAAAACACAAACCATCTAGTTCATGGTGTTTTCCCTATGATAGGGTTATCTTATCAAAAATGCTAGATAGGCTAACCAAATAGAAGCTCATGATCATGCCATCTTTTTTAATTTCTTTTCAATTTCACGGTTTATTTATTATGTATGTGCTGTCGAGATCACATATTTATTAATAAAATGAAAAAGCATGAAAATATGAAATAAAATAAAAACCATATTATGCGTAAACATTATCAGAACATGGTTAATCACTTAATCAAGCATCACTTAATATTATCAAGCATGTGATAATGCAAAACTATGCATAAAGGACTAAAATCCCTCAATACCATATTAAGTCAGACCAAGCCTTCTGTTACCTGATTAAGGGCAAGACTCAATAAAACTATGTGTTTGACCAACCCTTCTTGGGACACATACTTTTATAAAGGAAGCCCTTATGAATGGTTTCAGGCTGACTTAATCATATTACATCAAGAGAAGTATCCCTTTCTAGACTTGGTGTAATAGTGGAGGAAAGAGTTGAGGAAATCCAAGTCAGGATTTCAGGATTGGGGAGTCTACTCAACAGATCAAGGAATTGTAAGATCACAGTTGGAAAAGACATTCCTACCTAAATACCTTCAAATAGCTTGACCAACCCTTGGTGGGGTTACGAGAAGGGGAATATGGATCCTTTCCACTATAATGTCAAATCAACTGGACATTCCGAGTTCAATGGTGAGGGCCATTGGGACATGATAAAATAGTGGGAGAATTAATTAATTAATTTTTTATTTCTCATAAAATGTAATCAATAAACTACTGATAAATATGCTCTTTTAAATTTGTATAATCGAAATGAAAAACTGATCAACCACCTTTTCTCTATGATCAATACTGGATAAAAAAAATATCCCCACCAGCAGTAACTTTCAGGAATGGTTTAGGAACCATCGGGTTATCCTACGCCCTGAACGAAAGTTTTACGTGCTGGAGTCTTCACTTCCTGATTCCCCTACCCCAGGGGCGAGTGATGAAGATTTCCTAGTCTATGATCAACATTTGAACAATGCACTCGACGTTCAATGTTTGATGCTATCGTCAATGTCTAGTGAGCTCATGAAGTCTCATGAAGACATTGATGCCTAGAGCATGCTCGAGCACCTCCGTGGTTTATACCATGAGAGGGCAAGACGGGAAAGGTTTGAGATCTCCAAGGCTCTATTTCAGAGCAATCTTGGAGGGGTTTCCCCATCCGGGCCTCATGTAGTCAATCTCATTGGATACATTGAGCACTTGGATGTTCTAGGGTTTAAAATCCCTGAAGAACTGGGTACCGATCTCATTCTTGCATCACTCCCCCAGAGCTTCTCAAACTTTGTTGTGAATTTTAACATGAACAACATTGAGAAGTCTCTATCTGTTCTTCTTATCCTTATTCTCAAAGTGGAAAATGACATGAAGCGTGAAAAGCCTTATGTCCTTATGGTGAATAAAAGGAAAGGGAAGGCGAAGAGCTCTAAGCCCAAAGCTTCTTCGCGACCTTCTAAGAAAAGGAAGATCAAAGTGGAGGCAAAGGAACATGATGTTTTTTGTTTCGTATGTGGCAAGAAGGGCCACTGGAAGAAAAACTGCACATAGCCAAGGAAGCAAGGGGAAGCTTCAGGTGCATTTGTTATCAAATGTAATCTATCTGTTTCTACTAATTTGGTATTAGATACTGCTTGTGGTGCTCACATATGTATCCAAATACAGGAACCAAGTAGATTCAAGAATATTTCTCTAGGGGAGGTAGATCTACGAGCAGCCAAGGGAGCCAAACTTGCTGTTGTAGCTTTCAGAGACTACCACATCACGTTGCCAACTAGAATGATCTTAGTGTTAAAGGGTTTTTATTATGTGCCTTCTATTTCTAAAAACATTATTTCAGTCTCCAGATTAGATACTGATGCATTCATGTTCAAGTTTGGAAAAGAATGTTGCTAATTTTATAAATATTGCATTTGTTTTGGTAGGAAACATTTATATAACGGCCTTTTTGTGTTAGACTACACAAACCAAGTAATGGAAATTGATGACAAAGTCAATTCACATGACACATACCACACCAAACTTTGGAATCACCAGCTAGGTCATGTTGATGAGAATCGTTTGAAAAAACAACATCAAGATGGGTATTTAGATTCTTTCGAACTAAAACCACTTGGTGTATGTCATGTGTGTCTACAAGGAAAAATGACCAAATCCCCAATTAGTGGGAAAGGTGAAAGAGCTAAAGAGCTTCTAGAATTAGTTTACACAGATGTGTGTGGACCATTTCCAGTTGAAGCTAGGGGTGGGTTCTCGTACTTCATAAATTTTACTGATGATTTTAGTAGATATGAATATATCTACTTAATGAGGTATAAGTTAGATTCTTTTGATCGGTTCAAAGAATACAATAATGAAGTTTAGAACCAGCTTGGTAAGAAGATTAAGAAACTCCACTCAGATAGAGGAGAGAATATCTTAATCAGGACATCATTAATTTCTTACGGGATTTTGGCATTCTATCTCAACTCACTCCTCCTTACACACCGTAGTGGAATGAGGTAAGTGAAAGTAGGAACCGCACCCTGCTTGACATGGTGAGATCAATGATGAGTCATGCGAGTCTTCCATTATCCTTTTGGGGATATGCATTACAAACAGTAGCACACATACTAAACCAAGTACCAACTAAATCGATAAATGGTATTCCATACGAGTTATGGAGTAGACTCAAATCCATGTTATCTAATTTAAATGTGTGGGGTAGCGAAGAATTTGTTAAGGCCTCTTCAGGTAAAAAACTTGCACCCCAAGGCACAAAGTGTATCTTTATAGGATATCCCAAGGAAACAAGGGGATATTAACTATACAACCCCTCAGACAAAAATGTTACAGTGGTAAGAGATTCCATAATCCTTAAGAGGGAGCACATCTCCAAAAGAGATAGTGGGAGCGAGATAGACTTCGATGAGTTCGAGGCTCAAGATACATAGGAGTTGGTACAAGAACAGATTCCACAAAGCCCCGTGGAAGAAAAATCTGTTCCAGAGACACAAGAACTGCATGGGATCACGAGAGAGGTGAGGGAACCAGAACGATATGGTTTTCTTGTCACCGAGGATGGTGACTCATTATTGGATGATAATGATGATCCTCTTACATACAAGGACGCAGTTGAAGGCACATACGTTGCCATGTGGCAGGAAGCCATGAATTCTGAAATGGATTCCACGTACCAAAACCAAGTATGGAATTTGGTAGATCCTCCAGTTTATGTAAAGCCTATTGGTAATAAATGGGTATTCATAAAGAAACTGGACATAGAGGGGCATGTCAGCACCTACAAGGCATGACTGGTTGCAAAAGGTTTTATACAGTGTCAAGGAATTGACTATGATGAAACCTTTTCACCGGTTGTGATGCTGAAATCCATCAAAATACTACTGGCCATTGCTGCTTACCATGACTATGAAATTTGGCAACTGTATGTCAAAACAGCTTTCCTTAACGGGAACCTCTAGGAAGATGTCTATATGACCCAACCTGAAGGGTTTGTGACTCCAAATGATGCCAACATGGTGTGAAAGATGCAGAAATCCATTTATAGATTAAATAAAGCATCAAGGTCATGGAAAATTTGTTTTAATAAAGCCGCAATGGAATTTGGATTTGTTACTAACGAATGTGAGCCTTGTGTCTATAAGTGGTTTAGTGGGAGTGCAGTCATTTTCCTAATAATATATGTTGATTACATATTACTAATTAGGAACGAAGTACCTGTCTTACAGTCATTTAAGGCATGGTTGCATAAATGCTTCTCCATGAAAGACATGGGCGAGGCGGCATATATTATTGGGATCAAGATCCATCATGATAGATCCAAGAGAATGATGGGCATGAGTCAAGGTTCATACATTGACAAGATACTTAAGAGATTCAGTATAGAACAATCCAAGAGGGAATTGTTTCCAGTGTCACATGGAATTCATTTTTTGAAGAAAATGTGTCCTCAGACACATGTGTAAAGAAAGAGAATGTCAAGGATCCCTTACGCATCCACGATTGGGTCAGTAATGTATGTTATGCTATATACGAGGCTAGATGTTGCTTATGCATTAAGTGTGGTAGGCAGATATCAAGGTGATCCAGGAGACCGCTATTGGATGGCAGTCAAAACTATCCTTAAGTATCTGAGGCGTACTAAGGATATGTTCCTGGTTTATAAAGGAGATGAGGAACTAGTCATTATAGGACATGTAGATGCTAGTTTTCAAACTGATAAATATGACATAAAGTCACAGACGGGATACACCTTCAGTTTAAATAGAGGTTCAGTAAGCTGGAAGAGCTCAAAGAAAAGTGTGGTGGCAGATTCGACAGCGGATTCCGAGTATATCACAGCTTCTGAGGAAGCTAAAGAAGTAGTATTGATGTGAAGCTTCATCCAAGAGCTAGATGTAGTAACGAGCAGTAAATATCCTATCACACTCTATTGTTATAATATTGTAGTGGTGGAACTTGAAAAAGAGACAAGGTCGCATTAGCAGACAAAGAACATACTTCGGAAGTATCATATCTTGAGGTATTTTTCTCAGAGAGGTGAAGTTGTTGTGAGAATTATTTACACAAAAGACAATGTGGCGGACCCCTTGACTAAAGCCTTGACTCAGCATAAACATGATAATCATGTGAGGTCTGGTGGTCTAAAAGTCGTAGGTAGTTGGCTCTAGTCCAAGTGGGAGTTTTTAAGGGTTGGTGTCCTGAGAACCAACAGTTTTGTACTTTGATTACATATATGTTCACTTAATATATATTTTTCATTATTCTGCATGACTATAATATAATAATGTTCTGAAATATTTGTTGCATTGATAAGGTCATGGCAGTTCCCCGCTATGATGAGAACCTTAAAATGAAATAACAATATTCTTAAATAAAGTTCTACAGTTGGATAAAATACTATGATAGGACACATAGTATACAGACCGTCATGTGCGAGTACTCGTAAGAAGATGAGAATCTCTCTCATGGAGTTCGCACTTGGTAATCTCCAAGATGGGAGATTATGAGAACAGACACACCAGTAGAAATTCCGCATGACTTAGTGTCATCGTACATTGCTATCTACGAGCGTGTGTAATGGTCCTTATACTGGAAAATTATCATTAACTCATGTCATAACTCGCGCACTTAGATTTACTGACGAAAACTGTCACACAGACCGATGGAGGGAAGTAGGGTATTATGGGTGCGTCACGAGTGACATGTGGTTAAAGGATAAGTCGAGGAAGGATTTGTTCCTTCCATTTATGGAAGTTGATATCTCGACCCTTTGATTGAAATAGAACTGTCGCGTTAACTTCCATGGCCATGGTGTAAACAAAGAGTTTATTTCAGGCAGTCAAAGAACGAAAGATCAAGCATATAGGTTTATGACACTACCATGAAACCTTCTTGATAAGATATCAAGACAAAGGGATTAAATTACACAGTAAGCATTCGTATGAGGTGATACGCCAATGCGGCATCAACTTCTTTCTCTTGGGTGCCTTTACTCGTTTCTTGACAATAATCTTGGACTTTAGGCAAGCTTGCCTAATGCCAACGAGAAAGAGGCCTAGAGGGTCACACACTAAGTGTATTCGTGTTTCTCAAGTAGAATAAAGATTATTCCCATACCTAGTTTAATAATTATTCAAGGAAGCCTAAATCATTTTAATGGTGGAGGAAGAAAGCAATGAAAAACAAGATATACACACAATGTAGTTTTTCATGGAAAACAAGTACACGCCATGTATTAATAATTACACGCTGTGTAGTTTTCTTTATGGAAAGGAAATGAATAAATGAAAACAAGATATACACGCCGTGTACATTTAACGTACATGCCATGTATTTTTCAATGGAAAACATGTACATGCAGTGTATTTATTAATACATGCTATGTAGTTTTTCAAGTCGGGATTTTGAGGATATAATATTGTTTTAAATGATATTTATTATAATCAGTGTGGGAGCATTTCAAGGAATTAATTATTAGACATGGGGGTTTTAAATAAGAGTCAATGGAAAAAATAAAACTCGTAACGCGTTTATTTGTTGTCATAACTCTATAACCTCAAACCCGATTATAAATATCCTCACAACCCCAAATCTTTTCCAGAGTGTAACACACAAGATATTTCTTTCATGTCTGAAAGAACTTCTTCCACAAAGAATGCTCTAAATACCGATAGAGATCATCTTCCATCGGATCAAGATGATCTATGTTAGACAACACAAGAAAAGGTTTCTCCACGCTTGCACCCGGAGACTCCTTTGGTGACGTCCCGAGATACGAGGTACACGTGTGGATCACCGCTAGAGGAATTCTACACATGGATTCTATGATGCAACGAAGAATCGCATCGGAACGTGATCAAGAACATCAACGAAGAAAGAACACCCAAAAGCTATTTCTTTTAAATTGATTAAATTAATTATAATCAACCTGTAATGATCCTACTTTGTGGTTCCGGGACTTTCTATTTATTTTATCTATTTCTATGATTCGATCCATAGAGACTAGCGTTTATCGTCGTATTGATCCCCGATGGATCATTTCTAATAACAAAAAGCAAAGTGGTAATATCTACCCACACACTTCTGCTATGCCCAGAACCGTCAAATATAACCATCCATGGGAGGTGTTAATGAAAAAATAAATGTGTCACTTTGTGAGGTGGTTGTGTGAACATACAATCGAACAATACTTTTGTTTGACATATGATAGTAAATGAGAATAACAAATCTTGTTCCATTAGCATTATAAATTACTAATATATGGGATATACTAATTTTATAATATAATTCTAGATGGTATATTATTTAAGTGGGAATAAGAAGAAATAATATTGATATGGATTGTTTAGAACAAAACCTCTTATCCGTAAAAACTCTATTGGATTACACTTTAAGACTTATAGGGTTATTATATTGATTGAAACAAAAGTATAGGAAATGGATTTTTACTTTATGAAATTTACAAAAAATAGATTCATTTAACAAATCATATCTTTAATTTTTGATATCATTAATGATGTGGTGTCCTTTAAAAAGTTGGGGAGAGGACACACCTGAACAATTTTAAAATATTAAAATATATTAATGTATTAGTCAAGAAAAAATGGTTATAAAATGACTCATATTCTATTTTCATAAGGGAATTTTCAAATAGAACCCATCCAATGGGGTTTAAGAATGGTGTACGTGTTTTTTGGAAACATTATTCCCATATTTTTAACCCCTTTAACTCATTTTCCCCTTAACTATGGTGATAAATATTTATAATGGTTACTATTTATTATGACTGAAATTTATGTTAACCTTATTATGATATAATAATTATAAATATTTTTTGAATTTAACTCCTTTTACATAATCAAACTCTTATATAGTGATTAAATAACTATTAACATATGCTCTCAAAATGCATCAAAATCCGTTTTTGGAAGAAAAAAAATTGTTTTCATCATAATACTGATTTTACATAAAATATACTATATGGTTATTTATTTGGAAATAATTTGAATATTTAAAATAATAATATACTTATTTTTTCATTAAACAAAAATAAAAATGGAAAGGAAACATTTGAATAATTGATTAAAATAAAAAAACTAAAAATCGATTTTTTTGTATAAAAATGTAACTTTGATTTGAAAAATGTGAGGCATATATTTATATAATCAATTTTTTTATAATAATTATATAAAATATATAATTTTGTTTTATTTCTAGGAAAAAAATTCATAAAAAGTAATTTTATTTGAATATTATTATAATGTCATAAAATTTACAATTTTGATAAATTTCAATTTTTCACTATACACATAAAATTCATCTACCTCATAAAAATATAAAACATTTATTTTATAAAACAATTGAAATTATGAATTATAAAAAAAATTAATTTCTTTTTTATTAATTGATAAAATTTAAAAATTTAGTTTTTAATAAGATTTATTTATAATGATATGTACATTATTTTATTATTTCGTAAAAAATAAAAGCTAACTTAATACAATTTAATCTTGGGTGTTTCATATATTATACCCATGATAACTAATATTACTCTGAACAGAATGAATTATTAATCACCCTATAAGAATCAAGATCTCATTCTAAACACATAGACTCCATCATAAATCACATCCAAACAAATAATCCTTTTATAACTTATCACTAGTATCCTAATAAATCCTCAACTACCCAGAAACTTCTCTTTGTATTCCCAAGACCCTTTTTTGATGAAATTCATACATTACACGACTGATGTAGTGTTGCCCACTATTTGAGTATCCTTAACATTTTGTCTTCATAAAACAATATTTCATTGGTCTATGAATCATTTTTACCATTAATAAGACAATAAATGACCACCTCACTCTCATCCTAGTAGTAATTAGAAAACATTGATCATTAAGCTCCCAGATAGTACCCATTTCCACTCTTCGTTGCTAAAGAACCAAAAGGCTAGGATCTTATTCATCATGAGTCTTATAGTGATCCCAATCATAGGTATCTACTAAAAATGTCAATTTATAACAAAGGTATACCCAAATATAGTAATCTTGTACCCAAAACCCAAATTATACCGTCTATAATGTTGATGGGAAATACCACTCACCCAATTGTCCAACCTATAAGACATCAAAACGTAGATCTTGGTGCCTAGTCTGTGAACCCATTAAAACTAATTCGATTAAACTATCACAAAAAATATATCAATCCCATGATCCCTTTATATTAAACTATCTCAAAACATCCATCACATGCCCATAAAATTTATAAGACATCCATCAATCCTCTCTTTGTCAACCACTGAAAATACATTAAAATATATATAGGCACTCGATTTATTTTACACAACATAATGATTAATCAAAACACACCCACATAAATCACTTTTTGGATTTTAAATTAACATGATCTATATTTTTATCACACAATTTGATCAATAGGTCCATAGTTTAAAAAAACTCAAAATCCAAGTATACATATTCACCCATGCACTGGTCACCTATTTTTAAAACATGTTGAACATATTTTATACAAAACAGAAAACATTTTTGTTTTCAAAAACACCCCATATTCAATGATTTTCATACAAATGAATTATAATATTCAACCCCTAGTTGGACTATTTCCAAAAAATGTATCCTTTTTCCAAAAATACTATTTTATAATCATTTTTTTTAATATTATTTTTATTACGTTTCTAAAAACATAAAAATACCAACACAAATAAAAATAATAAAATCCGTTTTCCATTTATAGTTAAACAAATTTACAAAACGAAATCCTGAAATATTTAGTTCACAGTATATGTTTTCTTTTCAAAACAAATTCTAAACAAAATATTTTTCTCAAAAATAAACCATCCCAAAAAATATATCCCCATAATGGCCAAGAAAACACAATCACAGTAAAATAATAAATTCCCTCATATCCATATAATATATTCAACCCGTATAATATATTCTATAGAAAATAATTTATATAAAATGTTTATTCAGTTAATAATGTATTCCAATGAGGTTATTTAACAAACAACACCTCCCATAGGGGGGTTTACCATGACATAATCATTCCACTATCATTTTTCATGGATAACTCATCAACTCATAGAAAATCCCTAAGATTTATTTCATGTCTCATCAATACCACATTTTATTCTCAATCTACCCCAAAACCTCACTCATTATAGAGTACCTACTCAAAAAAAATGTTCATCCCATAGTAACTCAATCTAATATAATTTTCATGCAATGCATACATACAACCAATCTACCTTTATATTCCTGAAAACCTAAATATACTCTTATATACACATTCCCATTCCAAAATAATATCATATAACACTTTGTAAATCACAAAAAATAATCTCAAGAACCACAACCATGTTGGGTAACTACAACACCTTAGGAATTCCTCTCCATACACCAAGAGGATACTAAATAGTAATGATGTCCTAACATTGTCTTTGGGAGACTATTCCCTCCAACATAATCCCCTATGTTCTTCCCTAAAACTACAAAAAAAAATTAAGAGCCATATATATGAAGTATATCCCAATACCTATAGATATATAACATGGAGGTAAAGAGGCCCAAGAAGACTAGAATAGAAATTTTTAAAAAGATATATATGATGCACAAACTAAATAGAGAAATAACATCAAATAATCAGTAATGTAGACATACCATGATAAAAAACACATTGGACAATACACATGATGGATGTAAATTGAAAGACACTAGAATATGACCCAACCCATATAATAATCCTATAAAATAACTATCCTCCCCATTAGAAACCCATAATTTTTGTAAATTGATAAAAAATATTCATAGTTAAATATTCATTTATTTTTATAAACACATACATGGGGATTATAAAATTATAGTTCCTTTTGAAATATTGAAGAGAATAATTTTATTACATTATACATCTTCGACATCTCCTGTAATGACGTTTACACATGGTTTTCTACTTATACATATCCTAAATAAAAACATTCATCATATCTTGGGGAAAGAGAACATATGAAAGGGTGATAATATATGATTAGTAAGGGAAATCTAGGGAGAAACATTAACATAATAAAAACATAAGTGTATTTAAAATGAGGATAACATTTAAAAAAACACCTTCATACAAAAGATTATAATCTGGAGTCAGGGAAAAATGAATGGAATATCATAAGACATAAATCATGATGGAATCAAGGAACATGATCCATGAGGTCATAATAATATCTTAATACAAGTAAATGTGGAATATACATAATCATAGATAATATTATTTTTATACCCACTAAGACATCCATAACATGGTATGCATGTGCTCACTACCCATGTACCTTCATCAATCTTGGTATAACCTCCCATGTACCTACTTTTAGGCTTGAGATAACCTCATGTATGTCCTCTTTTGGTATTAGGATATCCACCCTTTTAGACTCTTTTATGTTTGGGATAACCTCATGTGTACTGTTTGATCTTATATAACATTTTGTCATTAAACAATTCATTTTAGGGAGCTAATGGTCCCGTCTTTCACATGACGTAAACAAAAATATATCTTCCACTTGGTAAAAAAGCACTATTTCAAAAATAATGAAAATAAATGGGTTTCACAATCATTTAATCAGTTTCATAAAGTAGAACTCGTGGAAAAAAGAATTAGGCTTCAAAATAATTATATCATGTTATAACCAATAGAAGGTAAATATGTTTCATAAATATCATTTCATCTTAGACAAAATCCATTTAGAGTAATAATAATAACTATATCCATGGACCATATAAATTTTAAGTCAATGTTATTATCAGTAAATGTAGTCATAGATAGAAATTTAATTTGATATATCATTTAAATAATTTCTTATGTAAAATAACTCTTGTTTGAAAATATATTTTTAAAACTAAAAATTCATAAAATAAATTGGAAGTCCATTTATTTGAAAATAAACATCAAAATATATAAAGGAATATTTGAAAATATTTTAACAAATTTAAAGAAGATAATATATTATTTTTTTGTAGAAATAGTTTTTAAAAAATAAATCATTTTAATGTTATTTTCCTTTAAAATAACATTGAAAAAATATAAAATACTATAAAAATAATATCATTTTCATAATGGTGAGAAATTATGTACATGTCATAAAAGTTAAAACAATTATTCTTTTAACATTTTTGGTAAAATAAATAAAGATTTTTTTAGAAGAAGACATAAAGATACCTTTCAAAATATTTTTCAAACTACAAAAAATAGGTAGCTTTTTTTATTATGTCATTTGAGGACTATAAAAACATTTTTGGAAAACAAAATTTGGAAGAAAATTGGTTTTTGACAGAAAAAGATAAATAAAGAATACTTTTCCTAAAAATATTCTCTTTAACCACATAGTACATAAAGAGGGAAAAATAAATGGAAATCAGGTATTCTCTTGAAATAAATATTTAATAATAATATTCAATAGTTTATTGAGTTATTTATCATAATATTTCTTTTATGCAATTATAAACATAAATTATTCCAATGAACTATGAGACTGTATCATTTAATCCTTTCAAATTCTTTATGTTTGATCAATAATCCAAATAAAAGAGGGATCCTAGAATAGATATATAAATCAAAAAATCAGATAATAATCATAAAATAATTTCATGTTATGTATCGGCACCATATAAATTAAACATATGTTGAATATGGATGTCTCTCATTGAAAATAAAAGTGAAACAATAATACATCACCTTAAGTCTCGACATACTTTGTATACATTTGAACCTCCTGTATAATAAATATAAGTTTATTTTGATTCTATTAAATAACTATATATATCATAGCATCTATTATTTACCTATATCCGTTTATTCCAATTAACTAACAATCCTATGTTAATGTTATATTTTTGGAAATAACTGCATTGTTTTTCATGTATGTTTTGATTTTTTTTCGTATTATTACATTGATAATGGTTAAATATTATAAAAAATATTAACCACAAAATAGATATCATATATATTCGGTATTCATGTATTAGAGATATTCCTGATAATTAAAGATAGAAAATGAAATATTTTTTTTCATGGAGATGGTAGGTTGTACGTACCCATGAATGGTGTATCCATTTTATCAAAAAATTGAAAGAAAGAATGGAAAATAATATATTGAAATTATAGAATAATTTTTATTTCATATATATCATATATTATCATTAAATATATCATTGTTTCCTTCTATGAATATCATAAATAAATACCATAGCATCGTTAGGAGTTAGTCCCCCAAACACACAAATGACGTTATCGTATTCCTACAAAATAAATTTTTAGAAAGAACAAGTAATATCCTGATTACATAAGAATATTAATATCATAAATATCATATATATGAAGAATAAATTCATCAATATATCTTTCTATGAGATGGTGGTGATGGAAAATGAATAGCATTGTTTAGCGATAAGGTAGTCTGTTGTACACATGAATGAAGATTTCATAACCTATTTGATGGAAGATGAATTGGTTTTATGTCATTAACCTATCATAAAAAAATATATATGTAATATAATTAGGTTATAATATAATTATGGTTTAATAATAATTAATAGTTAATGAAGAATAAATAAAATTAAAACCCTCATTGAAGAGCATTACCTCATCATTAAGTAGCCTTCTTAGGTTTTCACCAAAATCCTTCACATGATGGATTTATTACCCAAATAATTTTATAGTATGATTTCAGGTCAGTAAGGATGTGATTTTTTCAGTTCATGTCCTAACCAATGGGTGTGGGAAATATTAATAAGAGTGGAGAAGGGGGGTGGTCTTTTATAAGTGACGTGAGTGGTATACTTGTAATTGTTTGAAAATAAATAGGTGTACCCATGTTTTTCACTTTTCAAAAGACACCCAAATGGTCCATTATATAACATATAATGTAAAATTTCAAAATACGGTCTTCCTATTGGTGTTGAAGATATTTTGGGTAATTTATTTCCGTATATTTTTAGTTCAATCCAGTATAAACAAATGTTTTTCTTAACCATGATAAATATTTTGTAATATTTTTACTATTAATTATGGTCAAAAATTTAATTGAACATATTTGATAATATAAATTATTTTTATTATATATATGGAATCTTTTTTTCAAAATTAAATTCACATAGGTGTAAAATTTTATTTCAATGTTAATCTTGCTGATGTGATGAGAAAGAGAGTTCTCAAAAAGAAAATGATAAAATGTTTAAAAAATATTAACAAAAAATTTCAGTATGAGAAAGAATTAAATTTTCTAAATTGGATTCAAAAATATATAAGTGATAGATTTTCTCTTTTAAAAATATATTAAAAATTTTATATTTAAACATATTTAGAAGGAATTTAAATTCTTAAAAAAACCAATATTTTCAAGATTCATCCAAAAATCTACCTTCTCAAAAAATTAACAATAACTCACCGTAATATTATTTTGAAATTATGATATCAAAAGCTAAATTTATTTTCTCAAATATAGTTTCTATGTGTCAGTATTTTGTTTTAAAAAATGTGATAGCCCAACTTTTTATAAAAATAATGTTTTTAAGCATAGAATTGGATTTATTCTTATGATTTTCCTAGAAAACCCAAAATATGACTGTTAAAAATTTTATTAAATAGAAAATATATCAATTTATTTAATATAATTCTCCAAAAAAATTAATTAATTAATCTAGAAAAAATTTATTTGCCAAAATTTATTTATTCATAAAAATATTTTCATTATTTTGAAATAGTCTTTTTCATTTATAATTAATTTCTCACCAAATAATGAATTCTATATAAATTTGTAAACCATATATTTTCATAATTTAGTTAGTGGTATTTATACAAAATATTCCTAAGACTATATGAAAACTATCATATTAAATAATAATATTTTACTACAAAATAGTTTTTCATTTAATAATGGTGTTTTATATAATACAAGCCAAATGTACTGTAGTGTGGACCGCAAGAAATACCAATGTTTTTTGTAATGCACAATATAAGGAAAAAAATAAATTTATTTGAAAATTTTTACAAAATCTCAGCGTGTTACATTCCAATCTGATTAAAATAAATTTCTCACTTGATCTTCTTCACTTTGGTTCTAACAACTAATGTCACATCTGTCTCATTATAACTTCAAGTCCCACATTTCTTCTTCATACTCATAGCTCCATAAAAAATCATTGACTATGTGAGTGGTATTATTTCATAGAACTTATTATATATTAACCATAATCACCTTTGGTTATTCTTTATATGAAATATCATGCTCTGGTAGTATAACTGTCAAATTTAGTACAAGTGATGGATGATGTATGTACTTACTCAGAAGATAAAGATGGAACATTTCATGAACCTAAGAGAGGTTCGTTGGAAGTACCAAAAGCTAAGATATTGTCCCGATGTGATCTACTATTACAATGGTATAAATGTAACAAGGTATTATTTTTACCTTCATTCTTCTCTATAGAATTTATCTGAAATATATTCTCACTAACATCTAATTATTGATCTCATCCTAAATTATTAGAAAAATATTTTTTTTCATTTCCTATTCATTTTTTTAAATGTCTCTAACCTTCACATCCATTTCATCATCATGATCAGTTCACAAAAAATATATTTCTAAAACATCAATCTAGTACATTGATTATTTACACTTTTTTCTATAATGGGTTTTATATAGATCCTTTGGAATGCTCAAGTGGATATTATTCATGTAATAAAACTAAACTATTTTATGTTGTTGATCTAAATAACCTTTGAAGTACATATAATAAGATCATATAATATATTGTGGGGTTTGAATTATTCTATCAAATATACCATCTTTAAAAGAAATAAACGTAGCGGTGTAACTCAATTCCATATAAAGATCATAGTAAATACTTCTCCAAAAAACAAGGTAAACATTGGATCTTGATTAGATACAATTTCATTTGGTACTTGATGAGGTATTCCCACTTTTTTATAGTATATTCTAGTAGTCGTACATATAGAGAAATATTCTTTGATAATGAAGTGTTCTGACATCGTACGGTGATCCACTAAAAAACATAATATCATCAACATCAAAGATACGATAATGATAATGGTTACCTATACAATTAATTGTTTTTCCAAAAAAAATTAATGGCATTCCTTATAAAATAACATTTTCAAAAAAACAAATACAAAACCTGATGGTTATATTAAAGTAAAAAGCCCATAAAATATCATTAATCCTGATAAACACTATTAGCATAAAACCTCAAAATGGGTTCCAATGAATTTTAACTTCTTATCACCACTAATATCATAAAATCATGATTATATCTAAAACACTTAACTTAATCGTACCTAGAGATATAAATACTTCCAAAATATAATTCACCCTTTATTCCATTAAATAATCTCTTATCTTATACCAAAACATTTACGTTGGATTTTTTGGATCATCCTTGTGCAACTGAAAAGAAAATATGATTTCATTATTCCATAATCTATATAAAAGGAGATAATAAATGCTTAAAACAGGAAATTTTACAACAAAATGAACAATAATATTATCATTGGGATCATTCATAAAAAAAAATCAATCATGAAATTACCTAATAGGGAGTGGATAATAAGTGTTCCCAAATTTTCCTGATTCACTTCAAAAATCATGATTTCATAAGCTTACTATTTTTCCTTTATCATGAAATGTTGTTTTTTATTATTATCATTAAACCTATGATTGGGTAATTAATTTGTATTATTACCATACATAATAAATTTGAAACATTGGAGTGTGTGTGGTTATTGCCTGTTATAATTCCCTCTTTTTTCATCATTATCGATATTATTCCCATCACTTAATCATATAAATTCCTAATTAGGATCCCATACAATCACAAAAAATTGGCTACATCCCTTAATAAAATTTCCTCCCTATTTTTCTACACTTTAAGGTAAGAAAATTCTCATATTCTTCCCTCCTTATATTTTATATTTTTTGTTTAATTCCATTTTTCTCTTCTTATCAAAAATAATGAGATTAATATTAAATCCAACCACCATTTATACCTTAATATAAAATTGAAAAGTATATATATATATATCTAAGGAAGTCTCTTATGGATAATTCCATTTGGATGATTAGTTTTATAATAATGATGAATCGATTGGACTTAAAAAAGTGGGTTCTAATACCATAATTCTACCTCAATTTCCTTGTATAGTTTTCCTCATATAAACCAGTGAATTCCTTATCATTTTTATTTATCTCAATTCACTCCTTCTCCGTATTCATTCAAATAATATAGGTAATGTACTTATTGAAAAATATGTTCCTCAACTCATCCAAAACCATGGAGTCAATTTCTTCATGTTCCGTAGTATTCTTGATGAGAGTCAACAATTGATCCACCCATACTTCCAAACTATAGACATTCAAAAAGAATTATTAATGTTCTAAACACAATATAATACAAAATTAAATATAATTTCATTTCTACTGATACCCTTCTTAGTAACTATTGGATCATCAAATCCACTGATGGTTGGCGGATGTTGCCTCATAAAAAAACTAAATAGAATTTTATTCCCCTTTTTTCTCATTTTTATGATCACCATGATTTACAACTTCAGAAATTGTTCTCTGAAAAAAAATTACATTTTTTATTCCTACTCCCATAATTTTCATATACTCATGCGGATAATCATTGAATTTTATAATGCACTCGAGAATAAAATGGTTTATACGGGTTCTATCCATTCACTAAAACAAACATTTATAGTGTGAGGAACTATGATCATGGTGCAGAACCACATAATCCTAAAAAATCACTTATATGATTTTTAAATAATGACTCATTATTTTTAATTCGTGACACAATAGGTTTCTTCATGTTCATTCATAGTCATCAAATTTTTTAATCTTTTATTATGGATTTTAAGGTGTTTGTGAAATTTCAATGCATATGGATTGGGAGTGTCAATCCAAGTCTGTAGTATGGACCATTTTCATGTACCAAGTGACAACGAAGTCATGATCAATGTTCCAGTTTCGGATTTATTACCCCAAGGTACCACGGTGGTAGATGCACATCCACTTGTATAATACAAACACATATGTATTTTTTTGGAAACTAGTCATTATTTCCATTACTGAAATTCAAAGACAGTCTCCAATTATTTAACTCATCCTTTGAATTATCCCCAAACATGTCCTTAGTTTTCTCAATAATGATTTCTAAATATAGTTTCCAATGGTTAACTAAAACTATCCTCTTATACCAAATATAAATCCCAAATAATTTATACATTGATATTACATCATTTTATATTAATATTCATTACATTACATAAACTCACACCTATGTACCATAACATTATAGTGAATTTTAAAAAATTTAAAACAATATAATTATTTCAATAAATTAATTCAACATATCCTAAAAATATTACCCACATATTACCCTTATTTTACATACCCTACATTAAACATTACTTCATAACCTGGGGAATGGAAACCTAAGAGTGGGTGATTTCATATGGTCGGTAATGGTAAATCAGGGAGATACATATGCATAACATGAAGATAAGGGTATGAGAATATTATCATGACATGTAAAAACCACAGTATGTGTATAAAAACTCGTAATATAGAGTCATATAATAATGATTGTCAATTTGTTATACAAAAATCATAACGAAATCGGTTAACAAGATCCATGACAGCATAGCATTGGAATAATTCATAGAATTATTTAATAAACATAAGGATATAGAATATTATGTCAAGGATGCACACCAAGTCATTCATGACATTTTATTCTTGGGAAAACCACCTATGTAACTACTTTGGGATTAGAATAACCTCATTTATAAACTCTATTAGGCTTGATATAACCTCTTATATACACCCTACAAGGATTGGTATAACAACATGTATTCTATTTGATCTCATCTAACATTAATAATTAGCAAATTCGATGATGGTATATATAGGTCACACCCATCAGAAGATAAAAATCTTACATGCATCTTCCACAAGGTCATAAAACACTGTTAATATTGGAACCCATGAAAATACATGTGTTTTATAATAATTTACTCATTCCTAAATGAATAACCCATGGATAAAGAAGGGGGTTTCATATTAATTTTATTATAGTATAACTCAGCAATTTTAAATAGATTTTATACACATCATTCCATCTAAAAAATAATTCAAATAATGAATAAGAATAGTATCCCTGGATCATATCCCCAATAGGGAATATATAACTTCAACAGATTTCATCATTGATGGAAAATGTTTTTGAAAGAAAAATTAAAAAATTTCTTGTAGAAAATAAAAAATCTATGAAAATCAATTTTTAAAAATAAAATTAAGAAAACATTTTGGAAATCATTATCTCATAATATAAATAATGAAAATTATAATGGAATCTTTAAAAACCATTTAAATCTTTTCTTGAGGAAATATAATTTACACATTGGAAAAAATTAAAATATAATACATTTTAAAAATATTTTTTTTATTAAGATAGCATTCAAATGTTATAAAGTAATCTTCAAATAACATAACATTTTTAATGGCAGGAAATTTTTTTCATGTCGTAAATGTATATACAATTATTCCTTTCACATTTATGGTTAAATAAAAATGTGTTTTATAAAAAGACATAAATATTCAATTTAGAAAAATAATAAAATAAAAAATGAAACAAAATATATTAAAAAAGCATTTAGATAATTTTTAAAAAAATTACAAAACATGGTTTTGTAATAAAAAGGTTTTTCGACCGCATATAGAATTAAAAAATATTTTTCATAAAAAACAATATTTTGAAAAATTGAGTACATAAACAATGTAAAATGAAGGTCAAACATGTATTCTTTTAAAATAACCATAGGATAATGATATTCATGACTTTCTTGATATATGGATTATAATATTTTCCTCATTAAAAGAATATGTATAATCAATTTAGAGAAAATATGGTATTATTTCATAAAACCATTACCACTTTAGTATCTTATGAACAATAAAACCCTTGAAATAAAGATACTGAAATGGATATATAAAACCCAATAATTGTTTTTAGAAAAATAATAAAATAAATCCATGGTGATTATATAAACAAAAAAAAAAGTAACTTGTGGTCAATATGGCATGTGTCTCAAAGAAAATTAAAGTGTAAGAGAAATCCCTTACCTTATGTCTTTATTTAAATCATATAAATTAAAACATAAATTATATGAAATATAATATTATTATAAGTATATAAAAGAATAATCAAAATTTATCCTACCATATATAATTTAATTATGTCTTTTTGTAACCTTTTAATTAATAATTCCACATTTAAGTCATGTCTTAGAAAATAAATGCGTTATTTTTAGATTTATTTGGGATTTTTTATTTTTGGTCATATTAAATTGATCAAGGATAAATGATATAATTACATTTCTAAATGATATATTTTTCATATATATTTACTATAAATCTATTTAGAGTAAATCAAATGATTTATATATAGAGATTGAAATACACCGTTCATAGAGATGGTAGGTCGTATATACAAATGAATGTTTTATCCAATTTATAGAATATTTAAAAAACGGTAAATAACATAATAACTTTCTAGAATAATATTTATTCTATAAATATCACATATGTTCACTATACCGATCCATATTACCTTCCATGTAAAGCATGAATTAGTAACATCCCTTTTCAAAGTAGTGGTCCTCCGTACAAATGAACAATGTCACTATATACCCAAAAAATTAATGTAGAAGGAACATAGGATATCTTGATTATATAATAATAATAATAACATAAAAAGCATAAATAAATATTTACTCCAACATTAAAACCATTGTGAGGAGGATGATAAAAATGAATAACATTGGTTTACGGGCAGTAGTCTGTTGTAAACATTAATGATGATTTTGTAACCCTCTTGATGGAGTAGGAGATGGTTGTAGGTGTTGAATAGGATAGAAAAGTGTAAAATTATATTAATTATACTTATTTTATTACAACAAAATTGTTTAAAAATAATTTATGATTCTGGAGGAAGAAAAAAAATAAAAAGTCTCAATGACGAAAAATACATATTCATCGAGTAACCTTCTTATGTCTGAACCAAAATCCATTTGAGGATAGTTTCATAAAAAAACTAAGGATTGTATGATATTAAAGTTTAATTAATGAAATTATTTTATAATTTATAAGGAAAAATAATCTCTTTTTAATGTTTAAATAGTTGGGGAGAGGGGTCACTGTATATAAATGTGGTGAGTGGCCTAGTTGGAATTTTCAGAATTGAAATAGCTGTAACCACGTTTTGATATCATCAAAATGCTTAAAATGGTCCATTATCAATACTAGAAGATATAATTTTAACATATATCCATAAAATTGGTGTTTTACCTAATTGGGTCATTTCTAACCCTTATCGATTTAGTTCAAACCCCCCGTAAACCGATTTTTACCTTAACTGCAATAAATTATTTTTAATATTTTTATAATAAATTTCCGTAAAAAAAAATTTTAACAAAATATATAATATATATTATTCTAATTCAAAATAAAGAATCAATATTTTATAAATTATATTGATATAATTTTCCAAATTTAAATTAATTTTAATCTCACAGAAGTGACGAGAAAGTGAGTTTTCAATGTGAAAATATTCATAAGTATAAAAAGATTATATACAAAAATTCAATATGAAAAAGATTATGATATCCTAAATTAGATTAATAAATCTATTATTTAGATAATTTTTATTTTAAACCCATCATAATACAATATGAATTTTTTAAATGTATTTCAATGTATTGAAAAGTTTTTATAGAAATATGTATTTTTTTAGTATTCATCAAAAAATTTATCTTCAACAAAAATTAGCAAAATATTATTCTAGAATTATTATAATATTTTATTTTAAAACATTTAACATTATGTTGAAAATAATTTTTTAGAATTTTTCAAAAACTAGTTTTTAGATAAGTGTGTGAAATGCAGAAAAACAACTTTTTCAAAAAATATATTTTAATTGATTAAAACTGTATATTTACTTATATCATGTCTAAAAATCACATAATATGGATGCTACAAAATTTATTTAATATAAAATATATAAATTTTACTCAAATTATTCACAAAATGTGTAATGTTTAATTTATTAAGCCATAACATGATTTTTTCCATAAAAATTATTTTTCATAAAAATATTTTTATTTTCAAAAATTATTTATTTTAATTCATAAATAATAGGTAAACAAATAACAAATTTTATATAAATAACCAAACCATTTTTTCATAATTTATTTAATCAAATTCATACACATCATTCAAGTATATAGTTGATAAATATCATAATAATCAATAATATTTTTATTTTATGAAATGTCTCATTTAAACTCAATGTTTCGTGTAATGCAAGAGAAAAATAGTTTTAAGTGTCATGCATGAAAAACTTGGTGTTGTGTGTAAATAACAATATAGAAAACATTAAATTTTTTTGAAAAAAAAATATTTCACAAAATCTTATTGTGTTACATCCTAAACCTACTAGATATATACCACATATCAATTCAAAGAGATACTAGTGACCAAATAAAAAAAAATTAGATTTACCCACATTCATAAAAAATCTTTCTTTGAACATGGGAAAGGGTGATTCTGATTATCTAAAAGGTAAATATAATGCATAAAAATAATTATTTATTCTATAATCATAATGTTTTAGATAAAATATATATAAATAGATGTATTCGGGTTCATGAAACTCATCGAACCAAAAAAACAAAACAAACATAGACCCGCATGAGTCAGGTTGTTACATGCCAACTAGGCCACCATGAAACCTAAACCAACCTACATCATATTAATGTTAGAATAGATAAGAACATAAATAGAATAATCCCAAACCATAACTAAATTCTATTTCTATGGTTTCATATTGAAATTATGTGTACCATAATTTATATTACATTGGGTGGGGTGTCTTAAAAACCATGAACTACTTCTCTAATGAACATTGCATGATCATATGGTCATATGTCTCAGCCAGTCTATCCCCATTCAGGGGAGGTCCATATTCCATGAATCTCCTCAGGAACACTGACCCATATATTCCCACTAAAAGTAGGCCATGTCAGTCACACTGACCTATCCTCAATGACTCAAGGGATATCACAACAAGAAGATAACCCCAACCCCAAATACTCAAGGTAGGACAAATAAAGAACACTAAAAATCCTTGTAGACTCAAGTGTGTCAGAAAAAAAACACTAACCCATCCTAGAATAGTCAATGGATGTCACAATGATCATATAAACCCATAATTGTATATTCATGGGGGTAAACATTAAGAACTATAATCAATTTATTTTAAGGCAAGTTCCATAATAATATTGTCATAACATGTATGAAATATAAAATAGGACATGCATCACATATCACAACTCACTAACTCACTAGTTGGGGTGTTCTCCCTCAGGTTTACGTCCCACGTATTAAATTACTTCAATACCTACCTTGACTATCCAAGGGGTATCTTACATCCATCTAAATAAACATATCAATTTGATACCAAATCAAATTTTTTGATAAGGTTTTACAAAGATGATGTCACGAGAAAACCCAGGTCGACCCCAAATCTGTCACCCAAGTCAGCCTAAGATAAGGCTCGAGAGGAGTTCTTGATTCTATCGGGCTGGAAAATAGTGTCCAGGAATAAATATACCAAAAAGAGGGAACTGTTTCTTCTAATAAAATTTACTGAACAATAAGAAATAAATAGTGCATCCCAATATAAATAAATATCCCAACTGAATATCTTTGTACAGAAACTAGCGGTACAACAAACAAAAACATAAATCCCAAGATAAACTTGATAACCACAATGTCTCCTTGTGACCTCGAGGGTCACTCTCTGATACCAAAATCAGCTGACCCCATAGAGATTGAAACCAATCCAGAACCTGTACTAAAATCTAAAAACAAGAAAGAACTATTGTCATGAAAATTAAAACATAATACATGTACCCAAAAAATATATACTCAATGGAATCACTTTAAATAAAATATACCTCAATTCTATGATTTAAATAAAATATATATAACTATTTATTCATACATTATTACTTTAAAAAATATGATCCATTTTCCTTTTTCCATCAAAACAATATTATTTTTCCAAGAATAAGAGACTCGAATTTTTTAGTGGAAGCATAATGATTAAATTTTAATAGAGTTAATGTGAGTATAAAATAACTTCTATAAACATTTCATAAAACATTAAAGATTATCACATCACTTTTCGTGAAAGTAGACCATGAAATAGAGTATCTGCAATAATCACATAACAAGGGAAATGGAAAATAAAATACACGAGTAACTAACCGACAATGTATCTCAATAGTCCAACATAGATAACTAAATGCTAGAGGAAATAGGATAACTAAGGAACTCAATGGAATAATGTATTACACACTTAAATTTGAGCTATCTTGAATTAGTTACTCACCCAATGACATCAACTCTCTCACCAACTTGATTGTTCCTTACCTGGTTTGACTAAGGGGCTCATTAATATATCAACAAAACAAAACAAATACCTTATTATGGTTCACTATCTATAGAAAAATACTAATCTAGTTTAGTAACCATTCCTTAAAAATCCCATATCTACACTAGATTCCCATTTCATGAATAAATTGGTGGTGGGCTAACAATTCCAAACCATCATCCAATCACATGTATATACATTATACACAAGAAACTCACACAACAAGTCACCCTCAAAGCACCCATGTAACAATTTATTTTCTTTAAACCATTCTAACCCAAGGGAGTTTCCCAGTTTAGACCTTCCACAAATTTCAACATAACCATAGAAATATGATTATCCAAGTAGAGTTTTTAGGAAGATCATTTTCATAAAATCATCAAATGGGTCTCAAGAACCCTTTAAGTAACCTATCTTTTTTAGAGAACCAAACCCAAATTTCAAAAAGGTTCTAACACACCATTAAAAATTTAACAAACATCATAGAAAATTCCATTTAATCAATCATGACACGTTTTAAAACCAAGTCCAATTTTACTAAAAGGCCAAATGGGTCGAACACCATCATCACATGCCACACCATTTTCCAAACCACCAATCATTCGCCACCTTCAAATCCAAACCCCATTAAAGAAAGTACTATTTTAGAAACCTAGACAATCATTTTAGAATCCAAATATATTTATCTATCCAGAAAAATTTTCAGAAATCATAAATAACTTAAAAAATTCAACTGTGAATTCTATAAAATACATGGTGTGCATGGCTAACCAAATAATTCTTTATACTTCAAAATGAAACAAAAATCATATCATTTTACATCAAAAAAGTATTCTAAAAATCATATATAACTAATTATCCTCTAGTAATGTTTTGAAAGGAAAGAAACCAGGAATAATTAAATTTAAATGGAATGTGCATAGGGATACCAACTTCAATATCATGGAACTTCAATATTGCTAACTCGAAACAACTCTATCAAAGGTCTAATAGGAAAGAATAAAAAATAAAAACCTTAACAAAAAAACATATTAAACCCCAACTAAAAATTAACCCAATTTCCTCAAGACATTAGGAGAAGAGAACTCATGATAAAATTAAAGGAGAACAAAGATGAATAAGATAAGAGAATATTATATTGAATATTTACAAACAAAACTTGAAGAACCCACTAGATCTAACCCATGGGGGTGGATAAGAACCTTATAAGAGAATATAGAGCCTCTATTGGGATCACACAAACTAAGAGAAGGTAAAATGAGAATTTGGGGGTTAAAATATAAAGAGGTTAGGAAGGTAAATCACACTTCTTAATGATTAGGAAAAGTATCATGGTCTTCTAGCATGGTTTTCCAAACTCTTTGGAAATCGTGCCTATATCTCTATCCAAGAGAAACATATCCCATGGTAATACTACATGGTTTTTAAAACATTGTAGTAACATGGTATTTTCCAAAGTCTAAAATAGAATTTCGTTGCATGATTTCTAGGAGAGGGAGAATAGTTTCCCCAAACAATGTGCCAACTGTTCTCCACCAGATTTCAAACCTAGAAACTCCATTGTTTAACCAAAAAATACCAGGTAAACCAAAATATAAACATGAGACCAAAGAAACATAAGAATACCTAAAACTAAAATCATGGATATGAAAATTCTCCATACCATTATGCTTTATTCCCCTATAATACAAGAACATACCTAATTGATTGATCTAATACAAAGGTTCACACACTCTCATGATCTGATTCACCAAATCGAAAATCTCCTCAACCTCTTCCAAATAGAACTTCTGCCTCTTGCCCAAAATGATGCAAAACCCAAAACCACTTCCCAAAAATTATGAAAAACTAAGGCTACAAATTCTATTACATTGCTTCATACAAGACAGTTGGGCATACTCCAAAAGCCCAAAATTTACTATAAAGGAAAAACTCAGAACCAAATACCCAAACAAAAACTACCCATTGTAAATATACATGAGATACTAGTCCATAATACCAATATCGGATGATAGAAAATACACCCTGTAATTTGAAATTAAATAGTGCTGAATAAAATGGGAAACATAATAAGGAAATTCCTCACATAGACCAAACCCCCACCATAGGGGTTGATCGATGAATGAAACTCTAAACCAAGTGGGATAACAATCCATGATTCATCATATCTACAAGATACATGCATCTATAAATGAGAATAAATCAAAACCATAACAAATCAAGAGGGTAAACCACATAAGGAAATCCAATCATTGATTCACATTTGAATGTAACAACTACATGTAATTTCATGAAAATAAGACCACCGCACTATCTAAAAACCAAGGAGGTAGTTACAAACCCCAAGGACCACAATAAGGAAATGATGCCTTAATATATTTTTACTAGAAAATGGGATCTTCCAATATGAATAATCTGAAATTGACAACCATAAATTGTCCACATTCCATAACTGGAGAGAAAATATAGACCCAGGTAATCCACACCCCAAGTGATTCCTGACTGTATAAAGTGCTTCACACATGGACATATATATATAACCCTAATGTCTTGAAGCCTATTTTTCCCTAAAGTGAGGAGATGGTAATTCCTAATTTGAACTCCTTCTTTTAGTTTCATGAGTGGTCACACATCACCCCAGGTAGAATCAAAAGAGAATGAAATGCCACAAGACTCACTTTCTCCAAAATGTCAATTTCACCATGATAGGTATTCAAAATATTCAGACACATTATCCACCTTCAACCTATTGATAAATAGAAGGAATAAGATACTCATAGAAAGCACCTCCACTCAATTGTATGTCATGTATTGGTTTATAATGTGTATGGTCCACTACGGATCAAAAAATGGAAAACCATCTAATTCAACCATTTTAATGTGTTTTAAATGTTTGAACAAACACGCTTATAAAATGTATATTAATTTTATATTGAATTGTTCATCTTGTATATTCCTAACATTGAGACTTAGACTCGAACAAAGACTCAGTAGTGGGTATTCGGGTTTATCTTACATTCTTATTTTCTATTGATGTCCCTTTCTATCATCTAGACCTGGTTATTAAAGTATATAGAGAGGCGTGATCATTCTTATTGGAAGGATTTAATCATGTCCTAGTTCTCAAATGCAATGTTCTCAGTTGTTCAAATCAATTATGAGTAATTTTTTGTATTGTAGCTTTATACTACCACAATGTTCTCTGGTCACATTCCCTACAGGTGGTAACAACTATGTAACTGAGGTAGCGATCCATGTGCTCTTAGTGATTCCTCTTATAGAGACACATGGGTCTCATCTTCCAGTTCTCGATGTGGGAACTGATTCCCAGTTTCAAGATAGTTCTCTAAGAATTCAGTAATCTATGCGAGGCTTTGTTCGACCTACCTCATATTTTGAAGAGTTGAATTATCAGTTTCAGTAGTAGCATCCACCCAAAAATTCATCGGATGGTGCACCTTATGTTGTGGAGTCATGGCCCAAATCAGTCCTACAAATATTTGATAATATTCAAAAATATCCAGAGTAGAATTTAAATCTATTTACTTATATGATATGTAATTTATCTAAGAGTAGGTGGGATGTTATAACCCAGGAGGTTCAAAATTGTGACATATTATGCGAATATTTTCAGACCATATTCTTTAAATAGTTCATTACCTATACTCTGAGGGCAGACAGAGTAAGAGAATACATTAAACTATATCATAAGAGTATGTTAGTTATGTAATACTATTCCCATTTCATTTAGCTGTAGTGATTCATTCTCTAGATTCTTATGATATTACAACCACTAAGAGATTCATGGATGGGAACATTTATTTCTTTTAATCAGAGGTCAACATCTTCATATTGACAGGATTTCCAAATTTTACAATCAGTCCCTAAATAACAATGTGGAATTTGAGGGATGATAATGTTGTGATTCAGGGTGGTTAGGGACCTAGGGCTTTTAGGGGTTCTTCTTCTAGATGAAAGATGTGGTTTGAGACTACCAGCAGGGGTAGAAGAACTCAAGATCCATACACAAATTGTTTTGTTATCAATGAAAAATGTGTGAAGCTAGGGAAAGTCAAGAATCAGTTTCCATGGGATCCAGTCGAGTAAACAATATATGGAAGTATATTCTATATTTAGTGTTTCTTCAATAAATTTACTCCAGTACCAAGTGAGTAGGGATCTACACCTACTCCTTGATCAGGAGCAGGGTTAGCATGATCACAAAAGGCAGGAAGTTGGAATACCACTATCCAATCAAACTGTGGTAGTGGTCAAGGAAGTGTAATTCAGGCCAATAATTATAAGTGCCAGCATAGAGAGATTTCTTTGGGAAATTCGGTAGTGACTCAGGTTTTTGGTACAAGCCAGTTACATGAAATCCATCCTACACAGCAGGTGATGAATACCAAACATTCTATAGTATGAGGTAATATTCTTGTATCCATAACGTTTTTTTCTTATTTATTTGACACACACTTGTCTCATTAATTTATATATAAGGAAATAACTGAGATTCTGGGACCCAAAATCGATTTATTTCATGGAATTATGACTCTACAAACACCACTAGGCATCCTTTGATATGTCATTCGCCACTGTCAAAATTGACCATTGAGATAGGAGGTTACCATTTCATGTGTAATATTTACATCCTCAACATGAAGGGATTGGATATAATCATTGTTATGGACTAATTAGTTCCTTATTGATCCCATATTGAATACTATCATCAACAAGAGACGTTTACATCACCAAAGGAAAGTAATAAAGTGCATAAGGAATAATAAGATGTGTAAGATTCGTGATCTAGATTCGAGCAGAAAAGGATGTTTGATGTCACAAAATAGATCATTGTTCTTTTTAATGATGACAAAAGGTTATAACAAACAATCTTTCCTCCTTTTATAGATATTTTGAGAAATATTTTCATAGATGGCATATCTGGTCTACCTATAGTGTGAGAGGTAGAATTCAATATTCAAATTGTTCCAATAGAAACACCAGTGACCATTAGTCTTTATATGAGGGACCCTAATGAGCTTCTAAAGCTTGAGAAGTAGTTGGAGGATCTAGAGGCTAAAGGATCCATATTCCCCAATACATAACATTGGGGGTCACTAGTCCTTTTCTCAAAGAATACAAATGATACCCTTTGGAATTTTGTGGATTACCATCGTTTCAACCTACTAAATGTAAGGAATCGGTGTCCACTACCTAGAATATACGACCACTTTGATTAGCTTCGAGGAAAGGATGTCTTTTCAAATTATTATTTGAGGTTAGGAAATACAAAAAAAAAATCAAGACATTATACAGACCATGAATAGATTTTAGGAGCAGGTGTGGTCTGTATGAGTACTTGGTTATGTCATTCAGACTCACAAACGCACATATTGTTTTCATAGATCATAAGAATTGGGTTTTCCACCAATTTCACGATTTATTTTTGGTTTTCTTAATTGAATATATCTTGGTGTATTCATTCTATATACATGACCATGAAACCCATCTTGAGAACATTCTTAAAATAATAAGAGAGCATCATATCTATGTTAAGCTTAGTAAATTCCAATTATTGATCGAAAAAGTCCACTTCCAGGGTCATATCATCTTGGAGTCAAGAGTTTTAGTAGACCTAGATAAAGTGAAAGCCATAACTTTATATGATTACCCTAATTTTTTTTTAATTTATAGTTTCATGGGTATTTCTGGATATTAAAAACACTTCATCAAATATTAATGATTCCTTGTAATGCATCTTATGTGTTTGGTAAAGAATGGTGTGAAATTTGTATGGACAGAAGCTTTTGAAGTATCTTTTCATGTGTAGAAGGATAGTTTTAATTCAGAACCAATACTAATACCCCAATATAAAATAAAGGGATATATTGTATATTTTGATTGATCATGTTTCAAGCTTGGAGTTTTTTTTATACTGGTTGTGTGAGTCTTCAAGTATGGGTCTCATCAATTGCAGCCACACTAGTGGAATTACCCAATGCACGATCTTAAGCTCATAGTGTTGTGCAAGCCTTAAGTTATTGGAGAAAATATCTATATGGAGATTATTTTTTGTAATTCATAGATCAAAAAACCTTCAAGTACATATTTACACAGGGGAATCTGATTCTTAGAAAATGAAGGTTAGTAAAGTACCAATAGTCTTTTAATTTTGAGCATTCATACATGCCTGAAAAAGGAAATTGTGTGGTCGATGCTATGATCTAGAAGAATCCCACACATGTGGTTCAGGAATCTAGTGGAGAATGAAAGATTATGTCCTTATCCATAATGATGCATGTTGAGGTTCATGAGGACCATAGTTAGACTATCCCCTCTCACTTAGTAGTGAAATTTACCCTTCTGAAGTGGGTAATGATGGGATAGCTATCTGATCCCAAGGGCCTTATACTATGGGTAAGTGTCTCAGATAATGATGCATCTTATGGAAGGTCTGTGGATAGAGATGATACATTACTATTCCAAGGGCATGTATGGGATGCTTCATACAAAAAATAGAAGCTAATTTAGGAATTCAATATGCCAACATCGTTGTGTCACCATGGTGTTACCAAAATGCATCATCATCTATGACACTACTACTGGTTTCCTAAATTTGAGATTCCCAACTTTATCACAATGTATTCCACCGATCATTAGGTGAATGTGGAACATCATCATATAGCATATCTTCTATAGATTTTTTCTATTATAGAGTGGATATAGGGAGATGTTTTAATTGACATCATGAGTAGACTATGTATATCACATCATGGAAATGATAAGGTGTGGGATTTTTTGATATTTTGAAAAATTTCACACACTTCCTTCCAATACAAAAGTCTTTATCAGAAGATGATCTTTGAAGAATGTACATCAGAGAGGTTTTACATCATTATGGAGCTCCTCATTCTACAATTTTTGACAGAGAAAATCGTACCACATAATAGTTCTTGAAGGGTTTGTAGAAGGATTTCTATGCATTGGTACTAATGATCACGGACTATCACCCATATATCAATAGACAAGTAAGGTGTATAATTTAGTTTCAAGAAATAATTTTTTAGGAATGTATCCTTGACTTTGGTTTTCCATGGAGAAACTCATTCTTATTTTTTATTTCTATTACTACAAAAAAATTTAGTCTACCATTGAGATGGATACTAATGAATACTTATATGGTAAGCCTTTACACTCCCCTCTATGCTGGTTAGAAGTACAGAAATTAGCAATTTTTTGGACAACATCTTGGGCAGAAGACCATATAACATGTCCAATTGATTAAGTTGTTCATGCCATAAGCTTAGTCCAAACAACATTCTTATGCCAATAGAAAATGGTAACCACTTGAGTTCAAGGTCGGAGACTGTGTTTTCTTGCGAATCTATCCCAGGATGGTCCATAGATGAATTCAGAAATAGGGTTATCTTTCATGGAGGTTTATTGGACCCATTGGGGTTTTCAAATGGACCAAAATAGTGGATTATTAGTTAGGAAATTATCAAACATATAGGTCCATGAATGATGTTATTCAACTATCTCATCTTTTCCAGTACTATCTAGATCCATCACATGTATTTCTTCATAAAAAAGAATAATTGGATAAGGATTATTTTTTTGTGGAGTCCCAAGTTCGTATAGTGGATCAAGAAAAAAGAAACTATGTGGTAGTTTAATTCCTCTACTATGGGCGTTATGGAATCACGACCGAGTATAGTAGGATACCTAGGAGTGGGATGCAGATATACAATATCAATGGCCAGAAATATTTGTTGAATATACCTCTTTACCCTCAGTTGTCAAACTCGAGGAAAAATTTCGTTAATGATGGGAGGTTGTAATGAACCATATTATCAAAAAATGAATGGATCATTAGTTTTTCAATTTTAATACCTTAAATGAACCAAATATTGTGTTCTAATTAACACAAGGTGGTCATGAGGGAATTTGGGGCTTGTTCTGAACCCTGAAATGGAACATATAGACTGGGACATGTGGTTTTTATTGAAACTGTGAGACCTATGGTGTATGACCATATGGCTAGTAACCGACATGGGATAGATCCATTCAGTAAATTTTGTGCATGGTTATTCAAAAAATTCACCGAACCATGTGGGGAACCTTTCTATATAGACAAATTTTCCTGGTTCTCTCATGGTTTGACTAACCATTCACCTAAATCATGCACTTTGATATTTTGAGGTGAACTCACCAATTTTACCCTCACTCAATTTAAATAATTATTTTTCTTTTCCTCTTGTTTCACCCACATCTAAAACATGATATCATCCTTTTTTGAGATAAAATTATCTCAATGGTAGGGTTTGAGCTAACTTCCACCTCCAGTGTTCATTTCTTAATCCACCAGAACCTGTAAATCTGTCTAGGAATGCTCCCTTAGTCTCTCTATTCCTATCTACATTAATCATTCTATCCTTCGTGATATTTAGATTCAATATCATTTTCCCCATTCTTAGTTTATTGGACTATTTTTATATTTCTCAAATAATTCATCAAATATGACACTGATATCGAGCGAGATATCATCTATGTATTTAAGGTTTTTTGAAACATCACTTTCCCTTTGAGTTTTTTTGTTTCGTAGCTATGTCGTTGTGTCACACATTGACCAATTCGAAGACTCCCTAATATATTGATTCGGTCATGTCTAATTGATCCTTTCACCTTGGTATATGACTATTTTATCTTTTTTAGGGGTTTACAGGTTCCAGAAACCATATATGGTCACCCCATGGGTTTTTTATGAAGAATTTTCCCTTTTCTCCAATTGGATCAAAATCCACAAAACTCCTAATTAGCTAGCTGCTTAGTTTATAGATAAAGATTCACTTAATAAATGTGTTTTGAATGAAACCCATAAAACCTTTTATATGTTTTTACCACTTACTTATAGAATTTCCCTAGTAGTAAATTTCCTTTTTGAGCATGACACCTCTTAAGTCACTCATTGAACCTTATGATTTAAATGGTCATGCCTTAGTGTTTTCAATGGATTGGTTTGTATAGTATATCTTATTCAATATGGTTTCATACTTTAAATGAATTGACCCTGAAACTTCCATTTGGCCTTTGATCTGTATACGTTATTTTTTCATGTTTTGGAAAAATCATTGGTTTGTTTTAAATTAAAGGGAAAACTCATCATGAGTCTCCTTTATTAAAATTAATCAAATGGTTTTAAATGGAATGACCCTAAGGGATGGTAATCCCATGACATTTTTTTATTATTTATAAAATTATTTATTAAAAATGTAATTATTTATATGTAATTGAACGTGGGTAATGACGAGCATGAGAGGTCCTTTCCTCATTTATTGAATTTCATATTTTAATAAGCCTTTGTTAATGCTTAATTGAAATTCATAAAAGGTTATGAATTATGTGTTACTTTATAATAATGATTATTCCTCTTCTATGAGTATGTGATATATGGATGAAATTGATATAAGGTAGTTCCCTACTACATTTAAAATAAAAATATGCCTTTATAAAGGTTGTGTACGATTGTAAGGGTTATTGAGCCTGGACATAAATCACACTCCCTTACATCGGGTGTTGACTCCATAGCCTTTATCACTAGTGATTCTATATGGAAGATGGGATAAAGTGCCACATTCCATGATTAGAGTGTTGACATGATGGATCACTCACCGTCACGAGCATTTTTGTATGACATCTCTCACTCTTCTTGGAATGTAGGTCATGTACACAATTCTATGAGCTTTTAGGATTTTTACACTTTTTATGGATTAATGAGTTATGCCCAGCCCAATACACTACTATTATTCTATATGTATAACAATTTGGAATCTTCACACACTCAGTTTATATAGGTAGATGAAATATGAACTAAACAATATATATATATTACTACAAAACATATATAAACATACATTATCAGACATTCCTCTCAGCCATGGGTTGAAGCGGGTAGACCCACCAGGTGCTCTTTAGAATCCTGAGTGGGAGGTTATTTATTTATTTTTTCATTTCTATTTGTTAATTATTTTTACATTCACACTATTTAGTTATGAGAAATACTAGGATTACCTGTTGACACAGTTGGGGTGGCCTAGTGATATTTCTATCTGACACCCTACTCGGGCTACCTTGGGTACCCAAGAAGGCTACCTGCCTATAAGTATGGATAAGTGAAATCTCCCTTCTATAGGTTACTAATATTCATTAATGGTTGGAATATAGGAGTAGAAGATCATTCATGTGCATGAGATTCTTATGGGGCATCTTTTTACCTTTTATACTTTTTATATAGATTGAGTGTATGCATGTTATTATGTTCCCTTTTGTATATCTACATTTCAAGAATCATATTTCAAACATTTCCTTAGAGGCTTTTGATTATATTCATGTTTTTTTGGTTCTATATTTCTTCTTATGCATTATTATTTTGTTATCTAATTACAATTAGGAATTTTATTGATTTTGATTATTTATATTATGCTTCTGCTTTTTATAGTTATCCATTTTATCTATCGTGCTACTCTAATATTATGGTATATTCTCCCACCTTTACCACCCTTACACCCTCACTACTAATCAGAATCCATTGGTATATAAGAAGGCGAGCTTGAGGCTATGTGACTAAAAGTCATAGGACACAAGTCAAGTGGATCCCAAGTCAGAATGTTAGAAAAATCATATATTAAAAATTCATGGAAGACATTTACTTATCCCATGATTCCCATTTTCAATTATTTTTTCATGAGTTTTAAAAATTATTTACAAAAAATATGAATTTTTTGTAAAAAGAAATATCATCAAAAAATTTAATTTAATCTAAAAATTATCCATTGATTATGATTCCATGAAAATAGTGGGGTCTTTCATAACCTTGATAAAAACATTTGAAATTGGAAATGAAACAAACCATTCATACAAGGAATTATGTTCATGTTAAATAATATATAAATAATTAATATTTTTATAGAAAGAATTATGAAAATGTGGGATTTCAATACCAAAAATATGTTCAACATATACACTAAAATTTATAAATGATATAAAAATATATGTACTATATCAATTTTAAAAAATTGAAATTAACATAATATTTATATCATTAAATCAATATGTTAGATTATAACCTAGATAAGTCTGAAATGGTTTCTTTATCCTAAATCACTTTCTCTTGGTTAAAACATTTGTAAATTGGATTAACCATATTTATAGTTATTACCCCATGATAATCATTCATTTTACTAAAAACCCATTAGGTTCAAAAAACATTATAAATATAGGTTCTATCAATTAAATTTCAAAACATGTTCTTATTGATATGGTACAATTATTCTTTAGTTGAAAATATAGAACTCTTATATAATGAAGCATCATATATTGTTTTTATTTACTAATGGGTGTAAAAAATAATAAATTTATTTTATGTTTCAATAAGACATTTTATTTTCAAATCCATTATATATAATTCCTATAACAGTATGTAATGGTTTATTTTAACGGCCATATGTTATCTAGAAAACACACATTTAGGTTGATCATATGTAAATATTAGTAGAAAACATTATTAGGGGTCATGTTACACATAATCATCCTTTCTGTCATCAAAGATAGGTTCAACTCTCAGGTTATCCACAAAATCTGTTATTTCATCAATATGATTTTTCTAGTAATCATATGGAACCTATTCATCAAAATTTCACATAGGTAGATAATTATCCAATAATTCACTACATATTGAAATATCTATAGAATTATTTAGTTATATAATAACCTTGTAATATTTTTTTCATCATAATATAAATTGGAATTACCAATATCGTCCTTATTGTTCACGATATACACTTCTCATACAAATTAATTAATGTATCCCAACATTGGTTTTATATTGAAACATAACTCATATGGTCTTTTCCAAAAAAAATGATTAATAAGAACTATATTAATGGTATATTATTATGTGTCAATAGCTTAAGAAAAAAGTGAATATAAATTCAATATTCACTCAAAATTATTATAGAAATATATTCCAAGTACCTTTTTCACCATTCAAAAAATCTACTCTATTAAGGGGTTCTAGGTTATAATATTTTTTTGCAATTGTATTTTTTTTGAAAATGAATTGAAACCATGATTTTAAAATTATCCCACATATTAACTTCTCATATTCATGGTTTTCTCATCAATTTCATTTCATTCGAGCTTCTAAAAATTTATAAAAAATCACATTATCCAACCCTACATCTTAAGAAATATCCCAATTGAACCAGGAATGAAAGATTACTAAATCATAAAAAAATGATTTTTTACCATTGATTGACATGTTACAGTTCCCATAGAATCAATATGAATAAGTTATAATGGCCAATATGTATCCACCAATTTGATTCACATGAATGATAACTTTTGTTGCATTATTACTTGGAATGCATATAATAATATCCTTTTCATTAATTTATGTTGCATAAAATCATAAATTAATTTTTTCATAGATAATTTTCATAATTAATAAAAATTTAAATTACTAATACTTATTAAAAAACATTATTATTTAATTTTAGTATCCAAATAGTTTAAATTCTATTTATATAAAAAATTAAGATCAAGAGTGTCAATGATTTCAGTTCATGGTGCTCAAAAGTTTGGTAATTTTTAATTAAAAAATAAAGAGAAATAATATAAATATCAATATAAATTTGATCATCCCAAATATGATAAAAACATTTCAGGTTGTGTTTCAAGAAATAAATATATTTTTCTATTTTTATGAAGACTGAATGTGAATATTTAAATAATCAAACTCTCGTGATCCTTACATTTTTTTGTTATAAAAATTTACATATCCTTCATCAATCACTGATATTGAGTAGAAGATGAATAAATCACCACTTATATTTATTTAACATCTACTGTCTGTAAACCATTTTTCAATGTTTTTCATGTGACATTTTCAGTTCAAAAAAAATAAATCAAGAAAATTTTTTGATACCCAAATTCCCTTAGGTCAATCAATGTTAGCAATAAAATACTTTTAAAATAATGTTTTTATAAGCTTTCTTGATTTTATATATTATACATATTTTTTAGAATATCTAGAAATAAATTAAAAATGTTTCTAAAAATAAAATCCTTTATTACACATAAAACATGATTGTATCTTAAATATAAATCCTTTTGAAAATAAATGCTTATAACATAGTTACAAATAATAAAATTAGGATAAATTCAATTTTTAGAACTATGAATAAGATAATTCATATATTTATTAGATTTTCCCCATTACAAACATTTCTATTATTAAATTTATTGGAATTGTTGTTATTATTAATTGGATTGAGTTATTCTCCTATTGACTACACTAGAATCTAATTATAATTATTCCTCATTATATATAAATTCTTTAATTATTGAATCATGGACAAAAAATCCAAATTTTATTAAATTAGATTTCAATTTTGATACTTTTGTAGATAATTTTTTATTTTCAAAACTAAATAAATAAGAACATTTTTTAACAATGTTATTTTTTATTCAATTAAATTCATATTGTATATGAACCATATTTAAACACTTATTTAATTATTTATATGATAAGTTTTCTAAATATTAATTAGGGTAAGTATAGTAATTATTTTTCACCTCTTCTATTTTATCCATGAATCAAATGTTTTCTTTATGATTATATTTTCTAGAATCTATTTCAAAATATGATTCATCACGGGAGTATATAGAATCCTTTTATGTGGAATTTATTACCTTATCATTTTTCTTTTAATCATATTTCTTATGATACATCATTTCTCATTTAATTTTCTATTTTATATAAATAAAATTACGTTTGATGTCTCTTAAATTCTTACATTGACAACATGATTCTTTATAAAAAAATACAAAAAATTATTTTATAAATATTATCATATTTCATAAATCAATATAATTTCTTATAATATTTTTATTTTCTGTAAATAATGAGTGTTTTATTCAGCATATTTTGTGATTATTTACTTAAATGTTCTGGATGAATCTGATCAGATTTTTTAATTTTTATTTCTATCAACCCTTAATGTAGAAACATTTAAGGTATACTTTTCTAATTTGATAAGCTTTTGAAAATCAATCACTTTTTTCATATATTACTTATACATAATTAGAGTTCCTATTAGAACTATTATTTAAAAATAATTTATAGAATCCAAAATTTTATGTCCATTTTGACAGTACCATTGTAAAGACCTTCATTAACTACTCAAGATTAGGTATTTTATTACCAAAGTATCTACATAAATCTAAAAAAATTAATCTTTCCATTAATTATGTGATAATATCACTTTTCCACATTCTGTTTGTGCCAAAAAAAATATCTTAGCATTTTTATATAATATTTTTGATACTATTAGTTACTTCAGAGTAAACAAAAATTTTAAATGACATTTCAAGAGTTTTTATGAATTATAAAACTCATTTACAGCTTTCAAGGCCCAATAAAAATAAAAAACATTCATTGCTGTAGATTTGATATCATATTTAACATTTTCTATATAATACTAAGTATATTTTTCACCATTAAAAATCTCATAAGGATTGGAATCCATAATAAAATATTTTAATAAATATTACCTTAAATAAATAATCATTTGATCCTCCCAAAAATAATAAAAGATCTATTGATGTTTGATTCACTAGTAATAGAATATTTTTATTTGGAATCGCCCACTTTTAAAATAAGAGATATCTTTAGTATTCATCTAGTAATTTCTAAGAACTCAATAGTAATTTTCTTTGATGAAAATAACTTTCCTTATAGTTTTTTAATCAACTCATGATCGGTGTTAGGGGTGGGTGAATTTAGTTATATTTTAAAACACCAAATTAATAAAATTTCCTATAGAACATTTATGAATATCTCCCACTCTCCTTGTTTATATATATAGTGTAAATAAAAAATGGAAACAAGAAATAATCCTGATATTATATAGAGGTAAAACACACAGGGACACCCTAGACCACACCTCTAACACTATCTCATTATGAATGGTGATTTTTACTATGTATTTACTATTACATACGTCCTCATAAATAGATTTAAAGACACAATAAATTTTAAAAAAATATTCCAAGATCTTTTAATTGCAATATATCTTTTATAAGATAAATCCTTAACCTTCGTACATATAGAAAAAGAAATTTAAATGTTATAGAAACAGATGAACATAAAGTATTACTAGGTTTGGTGAATAGTTTCTAGTAGAAAATAATAGTATATAAAACTCACTTTGAAAAGGAATGAACCTCTAGAGATCCTCTAATGAACATCCCTTTACAAGAAATAAAACATGAACCAAAAAACCCACAAGTACTGTATTTCTTTTTATATAAAACCAAAAGTGTATCTTGAAAAATTTTATATACACATATATTGTTTTTCGACCTTAGGAAACATTATTATTAAAGGTATCCATTAATTTAGTCATTTTATAGTATATAATAAAATACATAGAAATTACTTGTCTAATGCTTGTAGGTGGATTTCATTCCTAAAAAAATTAAATAAAGGTGTACATTTTTCATTAGCTACAATTTTGGTTGGATCTATAAAAAATCATTGAAATAGAAAAATTAAATATCTTCTTCATTCGTAATTCAATAAAATGTAATATTGGGGAAATTATAGTTGTAGTGTACTTAACTTGAAATATTATAATGGTTGTCGGATTATGAAAAGAGTAATAAAATTTCATTAAAATACTAGAAATATTTAGCCTTTACATTCATAATACATAATATTAGATATTCCATTTTATTTTATTATATATAATTATTTATATGTAGTTTTGACTGTATTTAAGTCTATTATATAAGCCTTTCTATAGAATAGATTTTTTTATGATAATTTGAATTCATCTTGATCATAATTCTTTATCTCTAAATTTAGGTTATTCTTTACAAACGTATGTGTTTACACTGAATTTAAGTATTTTTTCTTAATTTACCTCATTTTGACTAAATTTATTTTACCTTTATATTATTTTTCATAAACAAATATTTTTTACACACTAGAGAATATCATGAAGCTAGATATTTATAAGTCTTTAATATAGAACATATGTCGTGGAAATATTTATTGAATGAAAAGAAAAATAGTATCATAAACAATGAAAATATATTATAAAAATATTAAAAAATATAATATTTTTCATTGAAAATCACTATAAATATAATTATCATAAAAATGATGTTTTTTAATCATTAAATCATCGAATGAAATCAGATATAATTGAAAAACATTAGGGTGTCCAACATGAAAAATTTCATTTTTCAACACCGCCCTAATTTGAAGATTATTATATTGTATTTTATCAATTAAAATGATGTATATTAATTTATTATGGCTATTGAAATGAAATATTCGTATTATTTTCATCATTAATATACAATATTTTTTTTACAATATTTACTGAAACAAACATTTCACCTATTATATCTTCAGAAATCATGAATAAATATATCATGGCTTAAATTTAAAACATTATAATTAAATATTAAGAATCAATTTTAGTATCCTATATATTCATGTATGTATTAACTTGTTATAAAATAATTGAAACCATCATCAACACATTAAATCCTATATAAAATATTAAAAATTTCTAACATTGGTGCTAAAAATAAATAATAATTAAATAATAAATAAACAATAAAATATTATAATTAAAGATTTTATAGTGTGATATATATGAATATGATTCTTAAAAGAGTTATTAAAATGTATATTTTTATTATACTTGATGATAATAAGATTTTATTGATTTCGAAAGTAAATAGTAATGGTCTTCCAGGGTCCAAATCTATTCACGAGTTAAATTTATTCCTTATTTACTGTGGTCTTACATGATTTATTTATCCTATCCCATGCAGATATTATGTTTCCTTTCATCTTGATTTTTATAAAATTTAAATTTTCACATTAAATATATCATCTTTGATTTATTTCTTTATTAATAAAATTTATTGATGTTTAGAATAATTCCCATCCTCCTCTAATAATCATTTTTCATCCATATTCATGTTCACTGTTATCATGAATGGTAACCTATCTTATGTTAAAATAAAATTGTGTTTTATTAATTCTTATCCTAAAACTACATCATAAATAATTTTAAATGGGTGAGTTATCACTCTTTTTAAGATGATTGTTTCCAAAAATATATAGTTTTACATGAAGACATGGTTATTATATTCCTAATATTACATATTATCCTCCACACCACATTTCCCATAAGTGAAAATAATGTATTTTTAAGGAAGTTTTTTTTAATTTTATTTCTAAATAATGTTTAAAATTTATTTCATTTCAATTTTTTAAATATAAAATTTTCTAATGCATCTCATATATTTTTTTTATTTAAATTATAACAAATATTTTCCAGATACTGATATAAGATTTACTTCCATTATCCACTATAACATAAAATATCTTTCTCCTATGGTGTAATATTTTATTTACCACTAATTAAAATCTATGATGGAATGATCTTTTTGAGAAATTTAATTTTTATGTAAACCAATTTACATTGGAAATCATATTTTTTGATACAGTTTCATTCCATACGTTTTAATGATATAAAAAATGAACTATGTCATATAGCAAAAAAAATTATTAATATTGCTGGTTTGGGACCTCTATCATCCAAAAATGAATTTTATATCGTTTTTTATCTCAGGGAATATTGGATTGTATATTTATATCTATTTTTTCCAATTAAAAGGGTGGTAATTCTATGATAGGCTCAAAATCTGATGATTACCTCTAATTATATTCATTTCATAATTCATTGCAATGATTGGTTTCTTAAACAATAAGATTTTATAAGTGTATTCTAATAATTAGGTTCTATCACTCATATTTATTATATGACAATATTATTCTATGGTATATGTTTTTTTATATTAGATTACTTCCATATTCATTTTATTAAGAAATGTCTCTTATTCTCATGTGATACCATGTAATTATAAAAGAACCATTAATTTTAGGTTGATGATTTTTTCCTATACATATATTTCAAGCTCACCCCATTATAATGTTTCCATTTTTAAGGTTATGACAATTTATATAATTAATAATAAGTATTGATGGGAATCTAGTTTTGTTTAGTTATATTGGAATGTTTATAAGTATTGTAAAATATGATTCTCATATAATTATTAATCAATGAAACTTATAGTTTTGTTCCTTGTATTGTGACGTAATTTTTTAAATATATTCTTTTTCAAATATAAATTATATAAAATAATTAAATGATGATCATGGTTTTCCTAAAAAACCTCCACAATTTACATTTTTTGATCATGTACTAATATAAATTTCAAGTGTGATAATAATTGAGTGCAGATTCCGATATGAAAAATAAAATTAATATTGAAGTGATATTCTATATAAAATTTAAATAATTTTTTAATATATTTTTAAATATCAACATTAAAACAAAAACAAGCAAGATGATGAAATTCACTACTAATATGATGGTTATTGATACAAATAAATATGTAGATTGAGTATTTTAGTATTTAAGGAATAAAAAAATAATGCATTAAAAGGATAATCATAATAATTCTCACCCAAATTATTTCTATAGCATATTAATATCTTTAACGAACAACTAATTTTTAGAGGAAGAGTATAAAATATAATTTTTTAAAATACCATGAACATTTTTTAGGAAAATATCATCAATATTTTCCCATATAATGGTATAGAAGCACTAAATAATTTATTGATACTTCTAATTTGGGGAAAATTGTAACAATAAATAGAAAACTATATATATATGTGACTATTATGATTATTGAAATTTAAAATAGAAATAAAATTATGTTATAAAGTATTATTACCGAAGATTCAATAAGCATTAGATCTGTTTAGTTCTTATAGCATGGTAAGAAATCCACTCTACTTGTGTGCTTAATTAAGCTCAAAAATAAGAAAACAATACATGTGAGAAGTTATGAACAAAAATAGAGATAAAGATAAAAACTATATATATAAGAATTAAATATAATTGAATAGAAGGAAATATATAGACAATTATATCATATTATCGATGGGCTCTCTAGTCTATAGAAGCTTATTAATAACACTGATTTAGGCCACCAGGATATTAAGTTCATCATTGAATAATATCGTTGAGTGGAAGTCTTTGGTTATATTTCAAAAATTATCACCAACTCCTTGAATTAGGATAGATTTATATTCTAATTGAATGGTATATATTAAACAATTCAATAGAATTGTGATTCTATAATGCTCTAACTCTAACATGCGGTAGATATATCTATCATTCTCTCAATTTTTTTATTTATTGAAGAATTATAGTGTGGAACTATTTGATATCAATTAGGAATAATAATATGGGTGAGTAAGGATGGTGGAACCAGGCTCAGGGAAGTGATGTAAAATATCATAGAAATGTTTGTACATGTTTATGACTTCAATGAACTGAGTTGTGACCATCCATATCTAAGTACAATAAAAAATGACACAAAAGGAATAGAAATATTCAAGTATAATGATATGTGGTATTCAGATGAAAAGAAACAAAAAATTAATGTTCCAGATCTACTCAATCATGATAAATAAAGAAGTTGTAAAAATCTATATTAGAAATTCAAAGACATAATAGTATTGAAAAACCAAAACACCTTCCCCAGGAAAATTTGATCTAGAATACAAAATGCATCCCAAAAACCATCAAAATTACATTAGGATATAAAACTATTAAATATTTCATTTAATTATAAAAATATTACATGTAACGTTAAAACATTATCTTTTAACTATAATTCACTAAGTAATAAAATTGAACACATTTCTTGACATGGAACTTTCTAAGAAATCCTAATCTGATAATTTAATTTCAATGTTAAGGGGGGTCAATAAGGCAATGACAACACCAAAATTTAGATCAGTTATAATGTTCCCACTGATCATTAAAAAATATATTCTATTTATTGAATTTATATTATTTTATAATGCAAAAAATTTACAAATTATTTATATATATATTTTAAGTTTCATTAAAAAAATTAACAACTAAAAACCATCAATTTTCAAAAGATAAATTGCATTATGTCTGATAAAATTGTGGAGATCATATGTTATATTTATATTCAATAGTGGTGGTGGACCCTATTTACCATTTTGTTTCTCTAAACATTAACATTTCAAATTGAAAAGTTATTCACAAACTGATCGTATAATGTTGATGATTTAAGTTATTATTCATTTTTTAATTAGTAGAACAATTTAAATAAAACAAGGAAAACAAATTAATTTACATGTTTTCCTATTTTATATAAATGAATATAACTATTGTTTTAAAATAAAAAATATATATTTGTATGATCAACTATAAATATACAATGAATACAAACTATCAGGCTAAATGTTTCAAATATATATGACTCAATTATATGGATGATAATTATACATGATACAATTTTATTAAAAAAGAGATAAATATTTCACAAATAGGATCAACAAATTTATAAATTTTTTGAATAAATTTATAAATATAATCTCCCTTAATGATAGTATATTCCTAAGAAGAAAAATTCCCTTTAATAAATATGAATTTCATCAACTCTAAATAGAAAATATCGTAATTTATTTTATCTATACAATATGTGACGAAAAATTTAACAATTATATTTATGTTATGAGTTTATTCGATACATATCATAGTAATATATTGTTAAAAAAATCAATTATGTTAATGATGATTCTTAATGGGGTTTCTAAGGGAACGTGGGTTATCAGGGATTGTTCGGATCTCGGAGACCCAAATTTTGAAGGAAACCTCTCAACCATAATGTTATTATAAATGATGCATCCCTTTCCGCACAGTTATAATAAACTATTTTTGGTGATCCAATGAATTTACATGGGTCACATGGTTCGATAAATCTATGCCTCCCAAGCTGCATGGAAAATGTTGATCATAGAGAGTGGGTGTGAATGATTTGTGCACAGTTAATCTAACTGTGTTCTGCAAGCCATACATAGAGTGTCCCCTAGATAGTGGGGTGCACATGGTTGGTTCAAGTTTTTTCCAACTGTGTAGCCAAAACATGTCACCTTTAAAAATTAGATGAATTTAAATTTACTCACACTATCATTTCAAAAGGATAAACTCGTTTTCCCTTATTTTGTTTTAATATGAAAGATGACTCTCCTTCAACATTTTAACCTCCTATAAGAACAAAATTTATATTTTAAGTCATTATACTATCCAGAATATGATTCAAGTGTCATTTATCATGTTGGGTCACTATAAATAATATCGTCATTCCATAATCTTCTTTTATTGTTCTTATTCTTGTGGATCGAGTTATTTTGTGGCGATCTCGCATTCCCTATTTTTGTTGTGTTTGTCTATTCTTCCATTTTCATTCCAAATACACAAAACCAAAGGAAGATACTGGAAAAGTGTTCTAAAAAAAGAATAAGGTTGGTGATATATACCTTTTTCCTTGGGTTTTGTTTCCCAATTAACTATCATTTTAATTATACCTGAAGGGCCATATCTTATTTACTTGTAAATTATATTATAATTTGTTAATTATTTATTTCAACTATTTTGGGTTTTATGTGTAGCACCTCATCATGGTTGGAGGTTTCAAACATCACCCTGAGCCACCTATGAGTTTTTTTCTTTCATATTCCCTAGGTTAAGTCATCTATATGGTTGTGTGATCATGCCATACTTGTAATGGGAGAAGATTCCCATAACATCTACAATTCGAGGTATGATTTTATTGGAATCTAACTGGATATATGTTTTCTTTTCGACAGTGACTTCAAATTCTTTTATCTATGTGGAAATCATGGAAAAACTCAAACATGAAATTTGAAACTTATGTGGAGTGATGTCATAAGAAAATATTATGGGAATTTTTCTATAAAGTATACACTAATTTATAGCTCTCTCCATGAGATTGGTAGTTATATATTTTTATAGAACATATTTTTCCTCAAGATTACAAGATTTGATGTAATCCTTAAGTTAGAATGTATAGTTCCATATCAATCCCATGGGGAATTATATCATTGTTTAGTGTCTTTCATTTCCCCAGTGGATGTATATAAATTCACAAGGGTGAGTGGGATTTATAGTAAGGTTGATTTGAAATGGTGGATTGTGGGTTGAGTCGTGTGATAACCTAGATTGATATCCTTTATCTAGATGATCATGGAATACATCAGGTTAATTTTTCTCATGTAGTAGATCCATTCTGGTTTATATTCTTTGATGAATTTTTAAGGTTACCTCCTGAGAGATAGGTTATGTTCTCTGTAGAGTTGGTTCTATGTGTTGCACCATTGTCCATTCATCCTTATGGGGTGTCCACTACTCAGTTTCAAGAACCAAAGATCAATCTAGAGGATATAGAAACAATGTGTTTAATATGTCCATGTACCTATACCTAGGTTTTACAAGTCCTTTTCACCAAGAAGGTATATGGAAACCCTGGGATTTGTGTAAATTAGTCGAATTTAAATAAGCTTACTAGAAAGAATCAACATCTCAATCATTATATAGATGACCTCTTTGATCATCATAGGGATCTCAGTATTTCTAAAATTTTATTTTCAAGTAAAACTATCACTAGGTATGTGTTATTATTTCTAAAAAAACTCTTACAATGTTCTGTAGTGGATATAGTTTTTATGAGAATCTAGCTATGTCATTTAGTCTAACAAATGCGCCATCCATTTTCATGCAACTAATGAATCTTGGTTTCCACCTAAATTTTATTTTTTTTGTGTTGGTATTCATAGAATAAATATTAGTTTATTATCATACTCGAAATGACCCTTCCAATCATGTTGATACTATTCTCGATGCAAAGAGAGGTTACCATCTATAATGCAATCCTATTTAATTTCTCTTTTGTATCGATAAAGTTCACTTCGTGGGTGTCATTTTCTCAGAGGTAGGAGTATCAGTTGACCATAGAATGTGAGAGTAGTTATCTCCAAGGATAATAAAGTAAAATTAATTTAATTATAGAGTTTCATAGGGAAATATATATATTACATGTGATATATATAAGACTATTCACACCAAAAACAACATATTATGGGCCTAACTATGAATGATGTGAACATTATATCATTATAATCCTACATGAAATCAATTTAGTAAAAAAATTGAAGACAAAATTCAACACTAATACTAATATTGAATGATCTAAGAAGAAAAAATATAGGATATTATGATGCCTTAGGTATCTTTCAGGGGGTAGTTCTGATATTGGATTATCGAGTCATGACATACAAGTATTTTTATTGGAGAAGGCATTAGAGAAATTACATGATGCATGAACATGAGTTATCCATTGTTGTTCACATTGGGTTCTTGGTGGAATAATTTTATATGATAGCATATTGTGGTATAGGAAAACCAAAAAAAACATCAGATATATTTTCAAATAAAATTACTTAACCCTCAAGTAGAAAATGTGGGTTTAATAAATTAAATCCTTTTATTTTAATCTTTTCTATATTCCTGGGAAAGGTAATCATGTACAGGATTAATTGATCCAAATGTAATCAGACACATCCCGTTTGTGAGGCCATTGATCATTGGAAGTTTATCAGTATATTCAATAAAATAATATTCGTTGTTTAGGATCATCTTGGAATGTACATAATTTCATCATCATTAGTGTCATATTCACTTCTATAGAGAGTAAATATTAGTTACTTATCATATCATGGGTACATAGTTCTAAGGGAGAGTATTTCAGGAAAGGAACATCCACCACACAAAATCATGGATGAGGATGAGACCATGTGCATTCATGGACATGTCTTGGTTCCTATAGAAACCTATAAGGAATTAATTCAAGTGTATCATTATTCTACATGGGAGGTACACCATGAGATTATAAATATATATTGTGACCTATATGAACAGTATTAAGGCCATGTATGAAAAGGAAGATATATATATTTGACACTTGATATTTTACCTAACATTATGTTAAAGAAGAAAACTAGTGACCATTAATGATTTTTCTATTGTTTCCCATCCCTAAGTAGAAACAGGATATTGCCACTATGGATTTTGTGATAGACTAAAGGTGGTCCCTCAAGGTAGTTAAGTTGTATGGGTGATTGACGACATGATAAAAAAATATCAATTATTACCAATCATAGAGACCTTATCAATGGATGAGATTATGATAATATATATCCATGACATAATAGGCCTACATGGGGTCCCTATTATTAATTTTTCTAATAGGTATGCTCATTTCACATTGAGGATATTGCAGGGTTTACAGAAGTATTTGCGGACCTATCAACCCTTGAGCACATCCTTTCACCCTCACACTTATGGCCAATCAAAATAGATGATAATGTTATTAGAGGATACTATATAAGCATACATACTTGATTTTGGAGGTTCCTAGGAGAAAATTTTTCCAATCATAGAGTTCTCTTAGAATAATATCTTTTTGGATACTATTTAAATGAATCCCTATGAGGCCTTCTATGGTTGGTTGTTTTAATCATCTCTATATTTGTTAGAGGTTGGTCTGGTAGTTCTAATTAGACCCCATCTCATTCAAGATAATTCAAAGTACGTTCATATTATTAGTATGTATATGTATGTAGCTTATTCTAGGTAGAAATAAAATGTCGATCATCTCCACTGACCAATAGAGTTAGAGGTGGGAATTTGAGTTTTCTAATGTGTTTCACCTAGACTGGAGATTAGACATATTTCGAAACTATGGAAGATATATCCTAATTATATCATGCTCTAAAATATTTTATAGAGAGTTATTATGTTATCCAATTGGTTGGAGTTACCTTAAAGGTATCGAGCCATGCATGATGACTTCCAGGAATCTCAAAAACACTGATATCATTCAGATCTATCTCAATATTCCAACTTGATGTGGTTGAGTTTGAGGTACATGTGCCCATTAAGGATCATTCCATTCATATTGTGGCCCAAAAAATGAAGGCTCTATGATTAAGGGTTGTTCATCATGTATGTATCCAATGGAAACACAACTGCATATAGGACGATACCTGGAAGAGAGTGGCCAATGTATGGGCCTAGTGGACAGATTTATTATTACATGATTTTATATACCACCCTATAAAGGGAATCTTAGGGAATATTTAATTAAGGGGTGAACTATAAGATCTATGTTATTTCTTGAGGTACGAAACCTTTTAATTTTTGGATTTTTCATTAGTTTTATAAGGGTGGTAAATTCTAAGGTAGAAGTAGAAATGGTGGTGTGTGGGGAATTTTCAGAAACAAGGGCCCGGATTTTTCAGGAAAAAATGAGGTTGTATGGTTTCTATGATTCATACATCCTAGTCTATATGGTTTGAATAGATATCTTGGGTGATCTAGTTCATATTCAGGGGTGACTTAGTTTGATTAAAAAATGCAACCCCCTCCGCATAGGTGTACATGGCTGAGATAGTCGGTGGGCACAGGCTGCATACGATTTGTCTAAATGTGTTCAAAAAGTTGTGTGAGGTGTATCCCTTAGACAGTGGCATTCACATGATCAAAACATGGTTTTTCCAATTTTGGAACCATTAAAAATGGGATTTTAGGTCTTTTACCTCTATCATTTTCGAAGGGTAAACTCATTTACTCCTCTTTTTATCCTACGGAAAACAACCTCTCCTACTTCCTTTGGAGTTCCTCTAAGACAAAATCTAGTATTTGACACTATTCTTCAATAAAAATATAATTCATGTTCCATTTGTCACATTTGATCTCCACTAGTAATCTTTAAATTCCATTTTATACTATTTACATTATTATTCCTATTGATAAAGTTATTTTTGTTTAAGCTCAAATTTTCTATTTTTAGGGATTTTTTTATTCTTTTCTTATCTTTCTATCTAGACAAATCCAAAGGCCAATATTAGATATGTGTTCTACCATAAGATTAATTTATGTTTTAAATTCCATTTCAATAAGGTTTTTATTCTATTTTACTTTCATCATTTTCCCTCACATTACACCTTCCATTCATTTCAACAAAAATATATGATTAGCCTTAAATTAATTATTACACAACATTTGGGATTACCATGTAGAATCAAATCATGGTTAGAGGTTATCATCCACAAACTGACCCACCTATAATTTTTTTTCTTTCAAATATGTATTGTTAAACATCCCCATTAGTTGTATGAGATCCCTTGTAGTGTAATCCTTTTTTAATTAATTGACTTAGTTGGAGTGGATCATGGTTAATTTTCTATGATATGAAATTATATTAAATTGGGTTAATAGTTTCTTTGAAATGGAAATGTGGAGTGAGATGGATATTTTATTATAACGTTCCTCATTAATTTATAATTGTAAATGGATATGAACACTAACATATCCCAATCCATTTTATAATATTGTCTTGATGGTGTACATCTCTTTATCAAACATAGTTTATATTAAGGTGTGCCACATGTTGAATTATGGTATAGCAACAAATGGGGGATCAATTTATGAAACCTATGACCCCTATGAATTATTATTTTTGGTATGTCACTGGTTAGTGGATTGAGTTATGGAACCTAAGACCCCTAGATTTGATGGTTTAAGGAATGGAACATATGACTGGATTTGAGGTATGTCACCTAAGACCCATGGATAATATTGTTTATGGTATGGAACCCTCCAAGGGATTCTAGGTACATCGCATACGCTCTATATATACATTTACAACAATATATGTATACCTCTATAGTTATACATATTGGTACCTAGCCACTATAGGTATGATACTATTTTCTCATATGGTGAATGCAAAGATGGTTTTTTCCTATTGTTGAAACATTATATATATATATGATCCCCAATTATAGTATTATCTTATTATATCATCTGATCATGGTATTTTTATCTCTTTTATTCAATTAAAGCTATTTATATTATTAGGTTTCACAATAATAGTATTTATTCACATGCTCGATTTGTTATGGACACCATTGGTGGGGACCTATAGAGTATATCCTACACCTTGTTCATGCCACTAATTTGTATCGAGAAATACTTCATGGATGAAGGTAAGGATTTGGGTTAGAACCAAGTTGACAATTCATAGAGTGTTATATCTTTGAAGTGGGGGGGGAACAAGATCAAGTTATGGCTCATGATGTTATCTTGATATAGTCTTTATTTGTTTATTAGATCTTTTTATATACATGTATTATATTGGATTCATACAATAGTTTTTACAATATATTTTTGGTTTAAAGATATTAAATTTCATGATTTTATATAGAGAGAGAGATTTATCTATTCGTGGCTTCTTTATTGTTATCATTTGGATGTTTTACTTCTGATATTTTAGTTATCATTTTTTATGATTATGCTATTATCGATTTGTTACACAAAGATGTTACAATGAAGATGAGGGTATAGTCAACCCATTTTACTACCTTGGTATATTTCTTATTGTTACCATCCTCTATCATAGGGGGATGCATGCTTGAGGCATTATGGCCAACTAGGTTTATTTACTTATGAGTGAAACAGGACGTGGACATTACACCCACCTTGAACATCAATGTATTTTTTTTAATCCATTTAGATTATCCCATAGTGTGGAATCTAAAAAATAGTTATCATTAGGTTACACACATATTAAATTAACCAACATGTATTATAAGTTCTCACAGTGATACCCACATATCACATGCACCATCATGAAACATGTTACAAACTTGGATGGGATAACCAAAAACTACAAAATAATACAATCTTTCAAAAACTATGGAATCCCAACACCATTTCAAATGGGCCAAAAACATCTCAATAAATCCACTTAAACATCCATATAAAACCTTTTAAAAACAAATATGTCAATATTTCAATATTAGTTTCATTTTATTTTTCTCACTATAGGTCGTTGGCCAAAATCCCTTAAAATATTTTAGGGAAAAAATTCATTTTTATTAACATTTCAAAACTTGTTTCTCATATCACCAGTTTCACCTAAAATCCCCTTTTAGAAAAATATCCATTTTCATATACATATTTAAAATTAAATTAATTTTAATTTTAATAAACCAACACCTACAACCGAACAATCATCAATTGGGTGAATTAGATCGCATTCGACTAAGGTGCCACCATTGATCAATTTAAATATCTATACGGTCCATGTTGGATGTTATATTGATGAGAGAAAATCCCAACCATATGGTAAAATAACACAAATCCTGAAAGAAGTTATAAGAAAATACTAATTAAGGTACACAAACTTAAAATTACTAAATGATCAGGATTTTAAAATAATTCCATGGTCCTCAACCTCAACTAATGATCAAAAATGTGATCTCATATTCATACCAACAACCTCCAAGTCTAAGAACACTTATATCAATAATAAACCAAAAATATTTAAAATTTTCTAAATTTAAAACTATTAATCTAAATTGGAGTAACTACTACCAAACTATCCAGGAAGTCCAAAATCCCGGAATCTTTAAGGAATAGGGTGTGATGCAGACCTAGAATAGACTCAAATCATATATATGAAAGGAATAAAATAATAAACTGGAATCAATGATTAATTCAATCAAATTTTATAGAAACCAAAAATAAGTCATTGACCTAGAATAAATTTTACTACATCATTCTTGATTCATTGATTTACTCTTATGGGGACATCCTCCACATGCAGCAGATGAAAAGCCCACCAATTGGGATGATTTCGCTATGTTCTAGTGAAATAATCAACCCCAAACATTAAATTCTGGAATGAAATTCAATGAATATGAAGGATGAATAACATGTAGATGAAAGATTATATAATACCTTGATTTGTAATGAATAATTTATAAGAATAAATATAGGATCAATGGAATTTAAGGGCATATGGAAGGAGGTGTCTAGCCCCATGTTTACCTGAGGGTGCAACAGAATATACAAATGGGTTTTCTAAAATAAAAACACCATGAACTCATTGACAGATGATTTCTTCCCTGGATCACAGTGTTAATATAAGTTTAATGGTTGATAGAACCCACGTAGATAACCCTTTCCGATTTTAAGTAACATTCAAAACATGAACCATTGGTTAATTCTATTAGTGGTCTAAAACTGCTACGTTTTAGTAGCCCAGCCAACTAACTCTTCCATGAATCTATCCTAAACACCAATTACACATCTTAAGTAGTAAATCCCATAAAAATTCACCTTTTATGTAATCCAAACTATTTTAATATCTTTTATAGTCTGGGTTCATGAAATGAACCATTCACTGAATGGAAATTTTAATTTTCCTTAACAAATTTCCAACCCATAATGAAGAGGGTCAATGAAAACAATTCACTATAATGCTTCTCATTCATGTGAAGTTGTTGTTTTACTCTATCCATGAACATTACCCAAAATAAGTTATGTATTCATTAAAAACTCACTTCATTCATCTATTATTTTAAAATGCCCCTCAAATACAAAAATCTAAACACTAATCTTGTATACAACATATTTCTTACAAACCCATTTTTGAATACTCTTACAACCATTGTTCATCCTGAATTTCATTCTAAATGTTCTTTTAAACTCACCACATATGATTTAAAATAAAAATAACATTTAGTACTTATTTTCCCTTCTCTAAAAAATATTCTCGACCTCACCCATTGACGTATCTCCACATTGTCCCTACAGCGTTTCTCACACAAAGAGGCATCTTCATATCATCCAAACGATCACACAAATGTCGAAAAATTATGATCATCTCAGTTCATATATAGTTTCCTAAAAATACAAATTAAACTATCAGACAATAATATCCTTACTCAAAAAACTAGATCTATTTTTACATTATTATAATGGTATAAGACTCCTGTTATATCACCATAGAAAATCGATTAGTTTATCAGTTCTGGAAAACAACATAGGTACATTATTCCCATTTTATATTGGAAATATAAAAACATTATATAGGAAATATTAGTGCAACCTTGATATTAATCATAATATATTTCTCTATATAGTGGGTAAAGGGAAAAAATAAATGGTGATATAAGATGTTTTATAGGGGTTACATACCCCATAATTTTTCATGATTAAATAATTTATAATCAATATAAATGAAAATATAATAATAACACATGCCATTTTATTAATAATAGTAGTTCAATTAAAATCCAAATTAAATATTAAGAAATAAAATGCATGTATAAGGAATACTAAATTGTTAATAAATTGAAGTAATAATTCTGAAAATTCTTTATCAGGGAACATAAAAAAAATATCATGAATTTAACCAACATGGCATCTCATCCAGGGCATAGTTCTTAATTAATGGGTTTTTGTAAATCAAATACCCATATAATATATCACACATACAATTTTTCCTTGTGATAAATATCAATTCATTTAGAAGATATCTATAAATGGTTTCCACCAATCATTTTCACATCATATTCATACCTCATATTTTGAATGATCATTACAATTAATTCTCAAAGTTAATTATTAGTTAATAATTATCTGTATTGAATCATGAATGTATAACACAAATATTTCATCATCATAAACCATCAAGTGCAATAATAGATATGGTGTTATTTAATGATATCCCTAGTAATAATCATTTGGTGTTTATATAAATGAAAATACCTCTAAAATATTAAAAATACATTTATTGTGGAAAATATTTTTTTCATTTTAAAAATAAGATATTTAGAAAAATATATTCATAAATATTAGGAAATTTTTTTTTAACATAACCATGGGATATTATAATGTTATATTCATTTAAAATTGTATCCATTATAGTTTGAAAATATATTCAGGTTTCATACATTAAAAATTATATTTCAGTCAAAATTTTGATAAATAGCACATCATTCAGAAAATATCAACAAGATACATCTTAAAAAAATATGAAATGATACATGGGTAAAAATTGCTTTAAAAAATATTTATATAATAGTAAAAACATCCTTTAAATAATGAAAAAATATATATGTTTATAGTATAAATAGTGTCAAAATGAAATATTTAATACATCATTTTTATAAGAAAGTATCTTACATGTAAATTATTGATCAATATTCATCCCAAATGGATTTAATGAAATTAAAAATTATAAATAAAAAGAACTATTGGAGAATAAAATAGATGTTGTTTTAAGATATTATTATCATATATTTTTTGGATATAAAATTTAAATATAAAATCTCCCAAAATAAAAGGATATTATAATATTAATCCCTAAAATAAAGTTCAACATTCCTTGTATAATATTTAAACAACATGTATAATAACGATAGATTCATTATAAACTTATAAAAGAAATAAATATACACGTATAATATGACTTGTGATATAATTATAACATTTCAATACCCGTATATTATTTTTTTGGGAAAGATGGAGGCTAAGACTCTTTTACTAAAAGTAAGAAAAAGTTAGGAACTAAAAAGTGTATGGGAAAAATATGGGAAAGACCAAATAAATACTAATTGCCTCTATTTTTTAATAATCGGGCACGTAACCTCCCTTCTTCTAAAATTGCATTCTAGTACTCCCTTCGACGACCAAGCACCCAACCTCTCCATCTCCCCCTAATTGAGAGAAGAGATTGATGGATTTTTTGAATTTTATTAGTATCAGTGCTATGAGAATAAAATCTAACCTCTTGTCATTATTTTAATTTTTCATGGGAGGTATCTCTTGGCATTAGCATCATTATCCCCTCTACCTCCATTTTTTCACTTAGACCCAAAATCTCATGATTCTTTTTCTTATCGTGAGAACTCAGAATTGAATCCATCGTCACAAGGTAACCATCAATATTTTAATTAGAGAAATAATAATTGTTACTTGCAATAAATTGATTGGACACCAGTGGAGTGATAATCGAAGACATTTTCTTCGAATAAAAGACAAACTAATATACCTCACAATCCAAAATAGGATTTGAAGAAGCATAGAATATTTTATAAAGAAAAGGACAGTCAGACTCTAAAATTTTCTTACACTTTTGGTTCCTTGAAGCATCTATAATTTCATGTGGGAGCTGATGATCCACCTCTAGTTGGACTTCAATCAATTTTTCAATAATTAAGTCATCATCATAGAATGGATTTTTATGAGTCAACAAGATTTATTTTTCTGTAATACAACACATTTTCATTTGTTATCCTAATATTAATAGTGAAAATTCACCTATTTAGAAAAGATGTTATCGCAATACATCATCTTTTTCTTAGAGGTGGAGGCAAGGACCTTAGTTGATTCACTTGGGTGTTCACCCTTATCATAAACTATTGTGTTGGATGCATCCTCAGAAACAACACCTTGTGCCTCTTTCTTCTACTCAAAATTTTTAGTAGAAATATCTATTTCTTCATCACTCATTCAAAGGGATTTTTTATCCTCATGTTTCTAAAACAGATAAAGAGCATCATATTTCTTATAAGATTCACTTTTTCTCCTCTTGAGAAAAATTATCACATAATGTCCATGAAAATCACATAAACTGAAAACTATGGAGCATATAAAGGTGTCTTCTTTAAGACTAATAACATCTTATTTCCTGTCGAACATAAGAATTTTTCCTAAATGATATTCTTCTCAATAATTTCATCTTCATTTGAAATTATAACATAGTTAATAAGAGTCAATCCCGGTTCAACCTCAACTAAGAACCTAGATAAGTGACTGAAACGAACCACTTCTATATCCTCGTCAATTTTAATCGGGATGCTGATGGATAGAGTAGTATCATAAAATAATTTGGGGTACTAGAGTATCCAATTTAGCCTCTAAACCCTTACCCAAATTTGATTAGTATTTTTACCAACTTCAAATGGGTTGAAGTTTTCCTCCCATTCACACAAGTGAATAATCCTAGGTTTGATCATAATGGAACCAAAGCCCCAATATCGGATTTTCAATTTTATTGTATGGAAGAAAATATGGAAGTTCCCCCTTCCTAGAGAGACACAGTTACGAGATGAAAAACCCCAAGTCAATGAAATACTCTCCCTGATTTAATCAATTTTTAGATGCTACGAGGCTTTAAAAAGAAAAAATTGAGCTATAATTGAGAACAAACCCATTTTTGAGCCACTATGACATTGCATTGAGGTTAGCATTGATGTGTGGAATGTTTCCATTTTTGTGAATGGATGAATCAAGAACTAATTTGATTCACGAAAAATAATGATTAATAGAGCTTACTTGATTTGGAACACCATGGTTCACTAGGGTCTTGGTCCCCATATAAGGCTTGTGAGTTTCATCTGCCACTACCCTCATTACTGTCAGGGGTACAACCACTGCCTGAAAAATCTAAAAAATAAGAGGAACTCTCATGGAATGACCCAAAAAATCCCTTGTGACCACCCATTAATCATATCGAGGAAACCCATACTCAATTTTCTAAAATCTATGATATGAGGACAAAGCAATCTTGGGTTATATTTCCGTATTAGTCACTGATACATAAGGTGCACATTTTTCTGCCCCATCCCCATCAGATGAGCACAAAACCATATTGTGTATGATAAAGGGAGGAACCATCAGGGATCATGGATCAAACCCCTATCTTCATTAGCCTCCACGTGAGAGGTAAACCCATAATCTCATCCCCCCTAATATATTAATTGTTTATTCATAAAATAATTACCTTTGAGCATTAACTGTTTTGTTTTTTACAGAATTGTTTTGTTTGGTATTTTTGGTCCGTGCATATTTCTCAAGCATACATAATTTTAACAATATTAGTCAGGATATTAATATAATATATATTCATTATATAAATATTTATATCATCATCGATGGGTTAACATGAAATGTGAATCTCATTTCATCATGCATTTGGTATTCCACACTTATACACGATCAATATTATGATTTCATAATGGGTGGATGGGTGAGATGGAAAAGTAAATACTGTATTTAAAGAATCCTAATTATAATAGTTTTAGGGGTGGTAATTAAAATAAATGAATAAATTTACCCCACCTAAATTACTCTAGGAGACTCAAACCTAAGCCCTACCAAAAGACTCCACAAAGGCTTAATGACTAGGCTACTGCCCTAGAAGAAAACATGTATCGAAGTAACCTCTATGTTTTTTCCAAGGTGCTTCGTATAGACACAATTATGATTCTATAATTTTCTATTTTGTGGTTATAGAGATGAATAAATATTGTGTCAGACAAATAATAAAATATACATATATTTTATATTATTATATAATTTTTTTATCATGTTTATCATATAATTTATATATGTATATGAAGAAATAAGAAGGAAATTATATGTAAAAGGTTATACCTCTTCTTAGGACAACCACCTTTAGATTGCACATTATGACACCCAGTTTTGGTATTTTGACCAATAATAACTCTTTGGACATAGATAGGGACATTAATGAATTATTTGAGTATTTATTAGTTGAACTAATTGGTATTTAATATGTGGGGAAGAGAGGAGAGTTGGTGTCCATTTATAAGTTAATGAGAGGAAACTGATGTAATATTTCCACCGATTAAAATATATTTGTCTCTTACTCATTACTAATGGATCCAAAATGGTTCATAATAGAACATTATAGTTTTAAGATCAAAATAAAACCAATCAATGAGGTTTAAAAATGTTTTTTGTTATCTTGGATCCAGATCACTTTATTTTTAACCCTTATAACAAGTTTTACCATTAATTGTGGGGATAAATATTTACCATGGATACTACTCATTATTGAAAATTAATTAGTTAAAATTATTATCTAATTTTAATTATTGGTAATACTAATATGAAATCAAATTTATATCATTATTCCTATAAATTTTAGAAATTACTATTAATATTTTTAAAAAACATGATGAAAAACATTTTATAAATATGATTATTTTAAAAATATTAATGATATAACATAATAATAAAGAATATTATTGATTATAATGGAAGTAAAATAAAAAAATAACTTTTTTAATTTAAAAAAACTATAACAAATAGGTACCTTTTCTTATAACTTGTTATAATAACAGAACTAAAAATGATGTTGTTTGAAAAAACATAACTATGATTTCTAAATTGAGGTGAATATATTTATATTTAAAAAATAGGATTTTATATAAATTATATTATATTATTAATATATGATTTTTATATAAATATATTTCTTAAGCATCCATGCAATTCATCTGTCATAATAGTGTTATAAAAGTGATAGTTTTATATAATTGATATTTTCACTACTTACCTTAAAAATTAAAATTTTGGAAAAATAAAGAATATTCATAATAACATAGTTTTAATATGTTGAATTACAGAATGAAATTAATTTATTTGAATAAGAATTTTAAAATTTGGAATTTATATTTTAATTATATTCATTAATAATGATTTGTGAATTATGTTATTATTTCTTCATAAAAAAATTTTAATTACTATAATTGAATCTGAGGCATTTCATTCTTCCTTGATATAAAAAGTTTTCATTCTAAAAAATTATAGAATATTACCTCAGGAATATATTTCTGTATTTATCTATCATAACATTTTTAGGTTCCCATGATTCATCCTTTTTCTTATGATTTCTCCAAATAACCTTTACCAGTCATGTCATCTAATTCCTCAAAACTTATTATCTATTGTTAATAATTTAAATATACACTTTATATTATGATAAGTTAGGTTATAATAAAATTTCCATGGATTTAATATCATTTTGGGTGTTTATTTCAATTCCTTGATATTGAGATAAAAATACATCATGAAAATTTGAGAGGTAAGATGGAATATCTAAATAGAAATCCACTACTCAAATTCATTCATTAATTTCAAAAGTCCTAATATTCCGGTGATTTAGTTTTCATTTATTTCATAAATTCTTAACAACATTCCATGAAAATACATTTAGGAAAAAATGATCCCACACTTAAAAATCAAGATTTCTTATATGCCTATCAGCATACTTCATTTTCCTCTATTGGGAACCCTTGGTATGGAACTCAATAGTTCACATTTTCATAGTTTTCTACATGTTATTTTATGGTCATAAAATAATAATTTCACCAAATTATTCCCAACAAGTTAGTTTACATCATATTTTAACTTACAATGATTTATATGGTGAAATTTTATTTCAAAACTGGATGATATTATTAGTATTAAAATTTACTCAAAGGTAAATGATGAAACCAATGACCTTGAATATCATGTGTGTATAGAATCAAAAATATTTATAATAGAAAATATTACATTCATACTATCCATGTTTGTTTAGATGATAAGATGGTTTAAAATATATCATATTTTAAATGGACTTCTGTATATTTTTTTAAAAAAAATCGATGTAAAATATAACTCACGATAAGAAATTATCAAAAGGTAATCATCATGATGTCTCACCACTTCATTAATATATAAAAACATATTATGTTCTTAAGAGTTTGATATTTTATTATATCGGGAAAATGTTTTGAATTGTTAAGACGATGAGAATAAGTCTATTTTGATTCATTCATTATTGGATTCATTGATTAACTATGGATAATTTCAAAGGTGTTGTCATCCCACTAACACACTATAATATTTTTAGGGTTCATGGATCCCTTAGGAGGTGATATCTTAAACTAAACATATTGATAAATAAATAATGTTAATATATAAAATATAATTTCAATTTTTTATTTTCCTATGAAAAACATTATATCAAATAAAAACACATTTTAGTTATACCAGGTTATATAGAGAAATATGAGACATGAGATTCATTGAATAATTCTATATTTAGGTCATGGTATGACAGAAAAAATAGACACTTTCTAAATTTGAAAATACCATCTTAATAGATGAATTCTACTAACATCCCATCATTCAAAAAATTAATTTTTTATTAAATATTATTATCATAAACCTGATAAATATTTATTTTCAACAATAATGATAGTTTGTTAATGGATTGGGAATGGAGGGGTAGTTCCCCTTCTTTAATGGTTCCCATATCTATTTTATTGGATCCCTTAATATAGGATCATTTTCGATCACTATATTAGACTATATCCACTCCTTTTTCTTAATCAATCCGTCAATGACTTTATTTCCTTCCAAATTTGGTCATTTATTGAGAATTAATAACCCCTGTGTAATTTTAGTAATTTCCATTTCTACATGTTTTCATATTTACATGAGAATATGTATTTTAATTCATTAAGATCCATATATATTTAATATTATTTACAGTATAGGTAATACATACCTATGTTTAGGGTAATGATTATTAATTTTAACTATACATCATTGGTAGAATAATTATGTTCTTTCTTATTTAACTTCCTTGAATCATATAAAATGACTCTATAATTTTTCTAAAATGATGAATATAAGTACCTTCTTTGATTCATCATTATATATCACAAAGCTTACACTTATTGATGGTAATGTTAATATCATTTTATTGAAAAATATATTATATAATTTATCGAAATAAAATTTACATTATCAAGACATTATGTACATAATTAATTTATGTATTATCATAGATAATATTTTTAATACTTAATTATTTTTATGGAAATAATCCTTTGAATGTAACCTTATAGACGTTAGAAACAATATACCTTCTAAATATTTCTTGACATTTTCCATTCCATCACAACATTTATCTTTAAAGGATCAACTAATATTCTATCATTATAGTGAAATTTTCAATAAAGATAAGTATTCTAGAGAAAAAATAAAAAACTCTAAATTTTTTTAAAAATCCTTTTCTCTCTAAGTCTTAAAAATTATTTTCAAAAATATCATCCACCCATCATATAATTTAGGGAATATCTTGATATCATCAAAAATACAATAATGAAATTATTCAGATAATCTATGAATACTCAGTTCATCGGGTCTAGAGAAACTAATGTTTCATTAGTCTATCCCTATACTATTACTGTTGATTTTTAATGTCCATGCCACTTTCAATATGTCTCAATCACAATATAATACATAATTATTTGTAGTTGAAGATACACATAAAAAAGGTCAGTGTTTGAAAAATATTGATATCCATGTAGTTTATTCACTAAGTCATTAATGCAATGAATGGGGTACTAGTATATTTCATTTGGTGAATTAATTTCTATATAATCATGCCCAAACCTCATAGACCCATAATTATACATAATAAAATGAACATGGTCTCCCCATGGTGAAACACTAGGGCATGTAAACCCCTTGTCACTCAACTATGTTAGTGTTACCATTAGTTCAAAAAATTCTTCTATGTTTATCCTGTAGGGAGTCATAAATATTTTTTTCATTATGTATTTGATCATGGGAAAATTTAACTTCATGCCCAAATGGTTTTCATGATAGTACTTCAAGAAATACATTATTTTATAATTATGAAATATGTAAATCCTTTTATATGAGTATACCTTTCCCATTCATCGGTTTTTTATTCTATTATTCTCTAATAATATCATTATAATGAGATATAAGAGGTGAATCTAGACATGATTTATATGAAATAGTCTACCCTGTGAAGATAATCTATTCCATATCTCTACCTAAAATAATAATATACATCTATGGAAATTAATATTTTCTTAATAATCTGAATGTTAATTCATACCAAGGGTTATATAAAAAGATAAAATTGTAATAGTAATCATGTTATCAAATGTGGTTTGTTTATGTGACATAATGGGAACTGACTATGGTATCTTTGTTGTAATATGATTTTCACTATGATTCTTGGTTGACAACTCCCTTATTATGGTGACAGAATAATATCAAATTTTATTAGCAACCACATATGATAAAAAATGGTGCAATGATATCGAATAAAATATAACATTATCTATGTTTGAGGATATAATCAATGTAACTTCAACAATATAATTTGGATCTTCAACCGTAGCTATGGTAATTGAAAATACATGCCCATTTTTTCTAATAAACTTCTTTGTAATTTTCCATTGATTTTCAATACATTTTATTGAATAATTCCTCATATATATACTAGATGCAATAGATAAATGTGGTTTTATTCTTTTTTACATTAAATATCATTATTACCCCATTTTCTATAAATGAAACAAACTTCTATTACTATTTAGAAAGTACCTCAGACTTCCCTTTCAAAATTATCACATGTTTCATATTACATTTATTCATCTTTACCAAATTTATATTTTCCATTTGGGTAAGTTGAACTAGTTTTCCTATGCATAACATAAAAATATAACACCTGTAAGATTCATTATCAGTATTTTAGCAATATATTATCAGAACATAATATGATGAAAATTTATCAGAAACAAGATCCCTTCATAGAGTCAACTTATTCCCATTAAAAATTTTAATTTGAGTTTTTGGATTGTGTATATATTGTTTTGTTACTATTGGGGGATTACCCATGTGGTAAAGGCTCCCCATAAATAGGTATTAGATATGGGTTCAAATCTAGCTCGGTCTAAGTTCTATAGTAGTATTATAAAGGTGGGGTGTGGGAATGATGCGGGTAGGAGGTGATGCAAGAATGACATAGGTTGGATGATGAAGGATTGACATTGTATGGGATTTTCGACCAGTGTGTGCATGATATATCTTTGTGTGGTGTGTGTGTGTGTGTGTTTGAATGTAATTATACCCCAATATCTTAATATATGTATAATATTGTATAACTTGGATAATCACGTAATTTTATTTTCTTACTCTTCCACACCTTATTCCATATAATTTAATGTGGGGAAATTCCTCTCCATTTCAATTATCTATCTTGGGGGATATTAAAAATCAAGAATATAACATAAAATGTTCCCCATTAGATACATTCTGTTTTATCAACCACGTTGGATTTATATATCATTTACCCCATTGATCAATTTCATCATTAGAATAAAACATTTTCAGATTAACATTTCACATACATTAATTCCAAATTCTAGTAATATCATTATAAGGGCATTAATCCATTGTTCATCTAATAGTAGACTAGTTATTCCCTAAAATGAAGGATGCATCTGTCACATGAAGAAATCAATCATAGGGGAAAAATTTTGGAACAATAGGTTACTCTATATAGCCAATGTAATTTTTCATAATATGATTTAGCTTCTCATATATTCTAATGATCTCCTCAATTCCAACACGGGAAATATTTCTTTTCTGATATGGGAAATACCTACATTGATTGTGGGTGTTTATTCCCTTCCTAATCCTAAAATCCATCAAAATACAACTACACAAACCATGTTTTATCAGAATCATCATGAATATTTGGCCATAAAATACACATAATTGTAAACATTCATAAATAAGCCTAACGAATATTATATTTCTCATGATAGATATATTCATTTTTGAACAAGTACACAAGTTTGCTACTAAACATGATATAATAGAGACTGTGACTTCTTGACTCCAGAAACCAGATTTGGTTTTTTTGTTACATTGGTAAAACATATAAGAGATCTACCATATATGATCGATCTATCTTGAAGTCTTTTGAAACTAGATACATATATGATTCTCAGATTAAATTGGAAATAAAATATCATAACGTGGGAAAAATTCATATATCCTTTTTATTAAACCAAATATACTTCTTAATATGTTTTGAAGAGAAAAAAATAATTGGACGTCCCATATTCTCTTTAATGGTCTGCTACATTGTATGATTTCTTGAGTAAATAAAGAATAATAAATATTAGAGAGTGTACACACAAAAAATATTCTTTCCAACAAAAATCATGGGATAAATTAATATGAATGGATAATATAAATATATAAATTACATAGATAATGAAAACTAAATTATTAATAAACAAAAACAACAATTCATAACATTCATGGTCGATGTCTCCCAAACATTATTTCATGAATCATACAATCAATGCCTCTCATCTAGTAAATCATTATTATTTAATTCATTGGTGTAAACCAAATACATATATGTTATAAAAATCTGGTGATTTTCCCTCACAATATATATTAAATCATCGGGGGTGCATCTTTAACTATTTTTCAACCATCAATTACAGTTCCTATCCATTTATTATATTTTGAATGATTAGTAAACTAGTTTCACAAAATACATTATACATGAATATTTATCTATATTGAATCTAGAAAATTGATTATAAATATTTCATCAACAAAATACAAATAGAGAAATAGTAATTATTTTATAATTGAATAATATCCTTAGTGACATTAATGTTTGTTTTCATAGATGAATATAGATTAAATATCCCATTCAATAATTTGTTAAGGAAAATTACATTTTCAACATTGAAAACACTTATTTAAAATTTAAAAATATAGACAATTATAAGGAAAAATTACATTGATAATGATAGAGTAAACATATAAAGGTATCTTAAAATATAATATTACTCATTATAGTGGTAAATTTTATCATGTGGTTTTTTGAATAATTATTTCATTCATAACTTTGAAAAAAATCATCATTCAGAAAACCACAAGAAGATTCATTATTAAAAATAATTTATGTAAATACAAACATGGGTAAAATAATGTTAATAAATATTTTTCCAATATTAAAAACATTGATGAGAAAATTTTATCAAAAATAGATAAATTGACAAAAATGATATATAAAGAAATCCTCAGAACAAGATATTTATTAGATATTATGTTTATTGTTACATGATGAATATTGATGGAAAAATATTATATAGAAAATAAAATTTTAAAACCCAAACATTAACATTGTAGAATAAAATATATTTTGTTTATGATAATAGGATGATATATTTTTCGAAAATAAAAACTAAAACATAAAAAATTCCTAAATAAATTGGGATTGTAACAAAAATATCATTCCTCAAGTTCATCTTAACTTTTTTGTAAATTAATAACCATGTATTATAAATTATAATTTGTTATAATTGTGTACTTGAATCAAAAATATTATTATAATATCATATATGATCCAATTATACCATTTCAATACGTAGTCTTTAAAAAATTCTTATTAAAATCATTGTTATTGAGTGTTAACTGTTTCTTCTTTCAGATATTTTTTGATTTAGTAGTTTAGGTCCACAAACAATTATCATTATTCTATGATATAGAGAATTTTCCTAATGATATATATATATATATATTCATTATTGAAATGAGGAAATGACAAATGAATAATATTTCCTAATAGAGGTGGTAGTCCATAGGTATATATGATCATCATTATCATTTATTTAACAGGTTGAAGGGTAAAAATGATAAAAGATATAATATGTTAAAAATTATAAGTTTTTCATCGAAATAATATGTAAACATTACATTCATCACAATAACCATCCATGAATGGTTTTAATGAAAAAATAAATGCGTCACTTCATGAGGCGGTAGTGTGAACGTACAATTGAACAGTACATTTGTTTGGAATTTTATAGAGAATGAGACTAATAAATCTTGTTTCATTAGTATAATAAAGTATTAATATATGGTATATACTGATTTTATTATATAATTCTAGTAGGAGTATAATTGAAGGGGGTATAAGAAGAAATAATATTGAAATGGATTGTTTAGAACATTACCTCTTATCCATAGAAACATTATTGGATTACACTTTAAGAATTATAGGGTTGTTAGATTGATTGAAACAAAAATATAGGAAATGGATATTTACTTTAGAAAATTTACAACATGTGGACTCATTGAACTAATCATATCTTTAATTTTTTATAACATTATAGATATGGTGTCCTTTTAAAAGTGGGGGAGAGGACCCACCTAAAAAAATTTAATATATTAAAATATATTAATGTATTTTTCAAGAAAAAACGGATATAAAATGACTCATATTCTATTTTCATGAGGGAATTGTTAAACAAAACCCATCTAATGGGGTTTAAGAATGGTTTATGTGTTTTCTTGAAGAATTATTCCCATATTTTTAACCCCTTTAACTCATTTTCCTCATAACTATGGTGATAAATATTTATAATGGTTACTATTTATTAGGACTAAAAATTATGTTAACCTTATTAACTAATAATAATTATTAATATTTTATGAATTTAAATCATTTTACATGATTAGACTCCTATATAGTGATTTAATAAGAAATAATATATGCTCTCAAAATGCATCACGACCCGTATTTGGAAGAAGAAGAAACAATTTATCATAATACTGATTTTAGATAAAAATATACAATATTTTTATTTAATCGGAAATAATTAGAACGTTTTAAATAATAATAAACATATTTTTTCATTAAACAAAAATCAAAATGGAAAGAAAACTTTTTAATAATTGATTATAATAAAATAATTAAAAATAGATTTATTTCGTATAAAAACATTACTTTAATTTCCAAAATGTGAGGCATATATTTTTATAACCAATTTTTTTATATTAATTATATTAATTATATAAATTTTTTAATTTCCTGGAAAAAAATTCATAGAAAATTATTTTATTTTAATATCATTATAATGTCATAAAATTTACAATTTTGATAAATTTTAATTTTTCACAATACACCTAAAATTTATTTATCTCATAAAAATATAAAACATTCATTCTATAAAACATTTGATATTATGAATGAAAAAATAAAATTAATTTCTTTTTTATTAATTGATAAAATATAAAAATTTATTTTTTAATCAGATTCATTTACAACGCAATGTACATTATTTTATTGTTTCTTAAGAAATAAAATCTAACTTACTACAATTTAATATTGGGTGTTTCATATACTATAACCATGATAACTAATGTTACTTTGAATAGAATGAATTATTGATCACACCACAAGAATCATGATCTGATTCTCAACACATGGACTCCATCTAAAATCACATCCAAACAAATAATCCTTGTATAACTTATCACTAGTATCCTAATAAATCCTCAACCACCCATCAACTTGCCTTTGTATTCCCAAGACCCTTTTTTGATGAAGTTCATACATTTCACGACTGATGTAGTGTTGCCCAGTATTTGAGTATCCTTAACATTTTATATTTATAAAACATGATTTCCATGGTCTATGAATCATTTGTTACCATTAATAGAGACTATAAATGACCACCCCACTCTAAACCTAGTAGTAATTACAAAAAACTGATCATTAAGCTCCAAGATAGTACTCATTTCCACTCTTCATTCCTAAAGAACCAAAGGGCTATGACCTAAATCATGATGAGTCTTACAGTGATCCCAATAATAGTTATCTACTAACAATATCCAATTATAACTAATAGTTACCCAAATATAGTAATCTTATAAAAAACCCAAATCAACTCGTCTATAATGTTGATGGGAAAAACACTCACCCAATTGTCAAACCTACAAGACATGAAAACGTATATCGTGGGGTCTAGTCTGTGAACCCAATAAAACAAATTCATTTACACTATCATAAAGAAATATCAATCCCATGATCCCTTCATAAGACACTGTCTTAAAAAATCCATCACATGCCCATAAAATTCACAAGACATCTACCAAGACTCTCTTTCTCAACTATTGAAAATGCATAAAAATATATATAGGAACTCATTTCATTTTACACAACACAATTATTAATCCAAACACACCCTCATAAATCACTTTTTGAATTTCAAATTAACATGATCTATATTTTGATCACACAATTTGATCAATAGGTACATCCTTTAAAAATACTCCAAATCAAAGTATAGCTATGCACTCATGCCCTGGTCACCTATTTTAAAAACATGTTAAAAATATTGTATACAAAACAGAAAATATTTTAGTTTTAAAAAACACCCCATATTCAATAATTTCCATCCAAAATATTTATTAAATCTAAATACTAGTTGAAATATTTCCAAAAAATGTATCCTATTTCCAAAAATCCTTTTTTGAAATCAAATTTTTAATATTATTTTCATTACGTTTCTCAAAACATGGAAATCCCAACACATTTAAATATCATCAACTCCATTTTCCATTTATAGTTAAATAGATTTATAAAACAAAATCTTGAAATATTTAGTTCACAATATATGTTTTCGTTTCAAAACAAATTCTAAAAAAAATAATTTTCTAAAAAACAAACCATCCTAAAAAAAATATCCCCATAATGGACAAGAAAACACAATCACAATAAAATAATAAATTCCCTCGTATCCAAATAATATATTCAACCCATATAATATATTCGATAGAAAATAATTTATATAAAATGTTTATTCAATTAAAAATGGATTCCAATAAGTTGATTTATCCAACAACACCACCCAGAGGAAGATTTACCATGACATAATCATTCCACTATCTTTATTCATAGATAACTCATTGTCTCCTAGACAAGCCCAAAGATAAATCTCATGTCTCATCAATACCACATTTTCTTCTCAGTCTAACCCAACACCTCACTCTTTATAAAGTAACTACTCAAAAAAATTGTGCATTCCATGGACACTCAATCTAATATAATTTTAATGCTATGAAAACATTCGAACAATATACCTTTATATTTCTAACAAACAAAATCTACCTCTATATACGCTTTCCCATTCCAAAATAATATCATATAGCACTATGTAAATCACATTGAAAAATCTCAAGAACTATAACCATTTTGGGTAACTAAAACACCTTAGGAATTCCTCTCCATACACCAAGAGGTCACGAAATATTAATGAGGTCCCAACATTGTTTTTGGCAGACTATTCCATCCAACATAATCGCCTATGTTCATCCCTAATACTACAAAAAAAATTAGAAGCCATATATATGAAGTATATCTCAGTACCTATAGATATATAACATGGAGGTAAAGAGGCCCAAGAATACTATAATAGAAATTAGTAAAAATATATATATGATTCACTAACCAAATAGAGAAATAACATAAAATAATCACTAATGTAGAAATCCCATAAGAAAAAACAGACTGACCAATACACATGATGGATGTAAACTGAAGACACAAGAATCTGACCCAACCCATATAGTAATCCTATCAAATAACTATCCTACCCTATAAAACCCCATAGTTTTTATAAATTGATAAAAATTATTCATAGATAAATATTCATTTAATTTTATAAACTCGCACATGGGGATTATAAAAGTATAGTTTCTTTGGAAATAGAGAACAGAATCATTTTATTACATTAAACATCTTTTATATCTCTTATAATGACCTTTACACATAGTTTTCTTCTTATACATACCATACATAAAACCATTCATCATATCCTGGGGAAAGAAAACATATAAAAGGGTGAGAATATATTATTATTAAGGGTAACCTAGAGAGAAACATATGCATAATAAAAATATATGTGTATGAAAACATGAGTATAATATTTAAAAAAAGACCTTCACATAAAAGATTATAATCTGGAGCCAGGGAAAAATGATTGAAATTTTATAAGATATAAATCATAATGGAATCAAGGAATGTGATCCATGAGGTCATAATAAAATATTAATACATATAAATGTGGAATATACATAATCATAGAAAGTCTTTTTTTTGTACCCCCTAAGACATCAATAAGATGTTATGCAAGGGCTCACCACCCATGTACCTTCTTCAAAATTGGTATAACCTCCCATTTTCCCAGTTTTAGGCTTGATATAACCTCATGTATATCCTATTTTGGAATTAGTATATCCACCCTTTTAAACCCTTTTAAGTGTGGGATAACCTCATGTGTACCATTTGAGCTCATATAAAATTTAGTCATTAAAAAATGCATTTTAGGGAGCTTATTGTGCCACCCTTCATAGGATGTAAACAAAAATATGTGTGCCACATGGTCAAGAAAATTAACCATTTCAAAACAAATGAAAATAAACAGGATTCAAAATAATTTAATCAGTTTCACAAATTATAACTCATGGAAAAAATAATTATTATTCAAAATAATTATATCTTTTTATAACCAATAGAAGGGAAATTGGTTTCATAAATATCATTTCATCTTAGAAAAAATCCATTTAGAGAAATAATAATAACTATATCTTTGGACCATATAAATTGTATGTCAATGGTATCATTTGTAGATGTAATCATAGATAGAAATTTATTTGGATATATCATTTAAATAATTTCTTTTGTATAATAACTTCTATTTAAAAATATATTTTAAAAAAAATCATAAAAAATTTTGGAAATCAATTTATTTGAAAATAAACATCGAAATATATAAAGGAATATTTCGAAATATTTTAACAAATTTGAAGAGGAAAATATTTTATTTTCTTATAGAAATAGTTTTTCAAAAATAAGTCATTTTGAATATAATTTTCCTTGAAAATAACATTAAAAAAATATAAATTAATATTAAAATAATATAATTTTCATGATGGTGAAAAATTATGTACATGTCATAAATGATAAAATAATGATTCTTTTCACATTTTTGGTAAAATAAAACAAGAAGTTTTTTAGAAGAAGACATGAATATACCTTTAAAAATATTTTTTAAACTATAAAAAATGGGTAATTTTTTTTATTAAGTCATTTGGGTCTTTAAAAAACCTTTTCGGAAAACAAAATTAGGAAGAAAAATGGTTTTTGATAGAAAAGATAAATAAATATTAATTTTCATAAAAATATTCTATTTAACCACATAGTACATAAAGAGGGAAAATTAAAGTTAAATCATGTATTCACTTGAAATAAATATTTATAATAATATTCAATAGTTTATTGAGTAATTTATCATAATATTTCATCAATTGAAGAATAAACATAAACTATCCTGATAAACTGTGAGACTGTATCATTAAAGATTTTCCAATTCATTATGTTTGAAGCATAAACCCAATAAAAGAGGGATCCTAGAATGGATATATAAATCACAATAAAAATAAGGAGAATAATCATAAAATAATTTCATGTTATGTATGGGAACCATATAAAATAAACACATATTGAATATGGATGTGTCTCATGGAAAATAAAAGTGAGACAATAATACCTCTCCTTAAGTCTCGACATACTTCGTATATATTTGAACCTCTGGTATAATAAATATAATTTTATTTTAATTCTATTAAATAACTATATATATATATCATATCATTTATTATTTACCTATATCTATTTATTGCAATTAATTAACAATCCCATGTTAATGTTATATTTTGGGAAATAACTGTATTGTTTTTCATGTATGTTTTGATTTTTTTATTTTTTGTATTTTTATATTGATAATGGTTAAATATTATAAAAAATATTAACTATGAAATAAATATAATATATATTCGGTGTTCATGTATTAGAGTTATTCTTGATAATTAGACATAGAAAATGAAATATGTTGTTCATGGAGATGGAAGGTTGTATGTACCCATGAATGGTGTATCCATTTTATCAACGAATTGAAAGAAAAAATTGAAAATAATATATTAATATTATAGAATAATTTTTATTTCATATATATCATAAATTATCATTAAATCCATCATTGTTTCCTTCTATGAAAATCTTGAATAAATAACATCACTTCGTGAGGCGGTAGTCCCCCTAACACACAAATGAAGATATCGTATTCCCACAAAATGGATTGTTAGAATGAACATTTGATATCATGATTACATAATAATATTAATATCATAAATATCGTATATATGAACAATAAATTCATCATTATATATTTCTTTGAGATGCTGGTGATGGAAAATTAATTACATTGTTTAGTGATAAGGTAGTATACTATACACATGAATGATGATTTCATAACCCATTTGATAGAATATGATTTGGTTTTATGTCATTAACCTATCATAAAATATCACATTATATGTAATATAATTACGTTATAATATCATTATGGTTTAATAATAATTAATGGTGATTAAGGAAGAAATAAACTATAAATGCTCATTGAAGGGCATTACCTCTTCTTCAAGTAACCTCCATAGGTTTTCACCAAAAGCCTTAGCATGATGGATTTATTCCCAAAATAATTTTATACTGTGATTTCAGGACAGTATGGATGTGATTTTTTCAGTTTATGGCCTAACCAATGGGTTTGGAAAATTTGAATAGGAGAGGAGATGGGGTGGTCTTTTATAAGTGAGGTGAGTGGTACCCATGTAATTTCTTGAAAATAAATAGGTGTAACCATGTTTTTCTCATATCAAAAGATGCCAAAATGGACCATTATATAACCTATAATGTAAAATTTCAATATATGGTCATCCTATTGGTCTTGAATATTTTTTGGGTAATTTATTTCATTATATTTTTAGTTCAATCTATCATAAACAAATGTTTTCCTTAACCATGATAAATATTTTTTACTATTTTTTCTATTAATTATTGTCAAAAATTAAGTTGAACATATTTGATAATATAAATTATTTTTATTAGATATGTGGAATCTTTTTTAAAAAAATTATATTCACATAAGTGGAAAATTTTAATTTAATGTTAATCTTGCTGATGTGATGAGAAAGAGGGTTCTCAAAAAGAAAATGATAAAATGTTTAAAAAATATTAATAATAATTTTCAGTATGAGAAAAAATTAAATTTTGAAAATTGGATTCAAAAATATATAAGTGATGTAGTTTCTCTTTTAAAAATTTATTAAAAAAATTAATATTTTAAAATATTTAGAAGAAATGACAATTCCTAAAAAACCAATATTTTCAAGATTCATCCAAAAATGTACCTTCTTTAAAAATTATCAATAAATCACCCTAATATTATTTTGAAATTATGTCATCAAAAAGTAAATTTATTCTCTCAAATATATTTTCTATGTTTCAATATTTTGTTTTAAAAAATATGATAGCCCAACTTTTTAGACAAATTATGTTTTTAAGCATAAATTTGGATTTATTCTTATGATTTTTCTAGAAAACACAAAATATAACTATTAAAAATTTTATTGAATATATAATATATCTATTAATTTAGTATAATTCAACTAAAAATTAATTAATTAATCTAGAAAAAATTTATTTTCCAAAATTTACATTTTCATAAAAATAATTTCTTTATTTTCAAATAGTTTTTTTCATTTATAATTAATTTTTCACCAAATAATTCTTTCTATATACATGTGTAAACCATATATTTTCATAATTTAGTTAGTTGTATTTATAACATCTATTCGTAAGACTATATAAAAACTATCATATTAAATAATAATATAGTAATACTATATTGTATTTCATTTATGAATGGTGTTGTATATAATACAAGTCAAACGTAGTGTTGTGTAGAGCATAAGAAATATCTATGTTGCGTGTAATGAAAAATATTAGGAACAAAATAAATTTATTTGAAAAAATTTACAAAATCTCAGGGTGTTACATTCAATCTGATTAAAATGAATTTCTCACATGAACATTTTCACTTTGGTTCTAACAACTGATGACACATCTGTCTGATTACATGTTCAAGTCCCACATTTATTCTTAATACTCGTAGTTTCCACACACAAAAGAATTTACTATGTGGGTGGTCTTATTTCATAGAACATTTTCTATTTTAACCATAATCACCGTTGGTTATTCTTTATATGAAATATCATGCTCCAGTAGTACAACTATCAAATTTAGTACAAGTGATGGATGATGTATGTACTTCCTCAGAAGAGAAGCATGGAACATTTCATGAACCTGAGACAGTTTAGGTGGAAGGACCAAAGGATAAGCTATTTTCCCGATCTGATCTACTATTTCAAAGGTATAAATATACCAAGGTATTGTTTTTTCCTTCATTCTTCCACATTGAATTTAATTTAAATACCTTCTCACTATAATCTAATTATAGATCTCATTAATAATTATTAGAATTATATTTTTTAAATTTCATTTTCATTTTTTTAAATGTCTCTAACCTTGACATCCATTTAATCATCAAGATAAGTTCCCAAAATCTATAATTCTAAAACTTCAATCTTGTACATTGATATTTTACACTTTTTTCTATAATGGGTTTTATATAGATCCTTCTGAATTCTCAAGTGGATAATATTCATATAAGAAAACTAAAATATTTTATGTTGTTGATCTCAACCACCTTTGAAATACATATAATAATATCATATAATATATTAAAGGGTTTGAATTTTTCTCTCAGATAGACCATCTTTCTATGAATGAAACGTAGTGGTGGAAATCAATTCCATATGAAGATCATCTAAAGACTTACCAAAAAACAACGTAAACATTGGATCTTGATTAGATACCATTTCATTTGGTACTCGATGATGTATTCCCACTTTTTGTAGTATATTCTAGTAATTGTAGTTAGAGAGAAATATTCTTTGATAATGAAGTGTTCTGACTTCATAAGGTGATCTACTACAGAACATAATATCATCAACAACAAAGATTATATAATGCTAAAGGTTACCTATACCATTAATCTTATTTCCAAAAATATTAATGGCATTCCTCATAAAATAACTTTGTTAAAAACATATACAAAACTTAATTATTATATTAATGTAAAATCCCATAAAATATATTTAATCATGATAAACTCTATTAACATAAAACCTCAAAATGGGATTCAATGAATTTGAACTTCTTGTCATCCTTAATCTCACAAACTCATTATGGTATCCAAAACACTTAATTTAATCTTACCTAGAGATATAAATAATTTAAAAATATAATTCACCCTTTATTCTATTAAATAAACTTTTATCATATACCAAAACATTTCTGTTGGATTTTTTGGATCAGCCTTGTACAAAATGAAAAGAAAATATGATTTCATTATTCCATAATCTATATAAAAGGAGATAATAAATGCTTAAAATAAGATATTTTACAACAAAATTAACGGTAATATAATCATTGGGATCATTCATAAAAAAATAAATCATGAAATTACCTACTAGGGGGTGGATAATAAGTGTTCCCAAATTTTCATGATTCACTTCAACAATCATGATTTCATAAGCTTTCTATTTTTCCCTTATCATCAAATGTTGTTTTTTTATCATGCACATTAAACCATGGATTGGGTAATTAATTCTCATTATTACCATACACAATAAATTTGAAACATCGGAGTGTGTGTGGCTAAAGCCTCATATATTTCCCTCTATTTTCATCATTACCGAAATTATTCCCATCACTTCATCATATAAATTCCCAATGAGGATTCCTTAAAATCAAAAAACATTGGCTACTTCCCTTAATAAAATTTCCCCCATATTTTTCCACACTTTAATGTAAAGGAAATCACATATTCTTCTCTCCTTAAATTTTATATTTTCTTTTTAATTACATTTTTCTCTTATTATCAAAAATAATGAGATTTATATTACATCCAACCTCTATTTCTAACATAATATAAAATTGAAAAATATTTTCATATCTACTGAAGTCTCTTATGGCTAATTCCATTTGGATAATTGGTTTCACGATATTGATTAATCGATTGGTCTTAAAATAAAATTGGGTTTTAATACCATAATTCTACCTCAATTGCCTTGTATACTTTTCCTCATATAAACCAATGAATTCATTATCATTTTTAATTATCTCAATACACTCCTTATCTGTATTCATTTAAATAATATAGGTAATGTACATATTGAAAAATATGTTCCTAAACTCAAACAAAACCATGGTGTCAATTTCTTCATGTTCCCTAGAATTCTTGATGAGAGTCAACAATGGATCCACACATAATTCTAAACTATAGAAATCCAAATAGAATTATTAATTTTCTAAACACAATATAATATTAAATATAATTTCACTTGAACTGATACAATTCTTCATAACTAGTGGATCATCAAATACACTAATGGTTGGTGGATGTTGCCTCATGAAAAAACTAAATAGAATGTTATTCCCTCTTTTTCTCATTTTTATGATCACTATGATTCACAACATCAGAAAATTTTCTCAGCATAATAATTACATTTTTTATTCCTACTCCCATAATGTTCATGCACTCATGAGGATAATTATTTCATTTTATGATGCACTCAAAATTAACATGGTTTCTTCAGTTTCTATCCATTGACTAAAACCAAAATTTATATTGTGTGGAACTATGATCATGGTGGAGAACCCCATAATCCTTAAAAATAACTTATATGATTTTTAAATAATGACACATTATTTTTAACTCGTGACACATTAGGTTTATCCTAGTTCATTCATATTCATCAAATATTTTAATATTTTATTATGGTTTTTAAGGTGTTTGTGAACTATCAATGCATATGGCTTGGGAGTGTCAAACCAAGTCTGCTGTAAGGCCCATTTTCATGTACCAAGTGACTACCAAGTCAAGACCAATGTTTTATTTTCTTATTTTTTACCCAAAGGTAGCACGGTGGTAGAACGAGATCCACTTGTATAATACAAACATAGATGTAATTGTTTGGAAACCAGTCCCTATTTCCTTTACTGAAATTCAAAGACATTCTCCAATTATTTAACTCATCCTTTGAATTATCCCCAAACATATCCTTAGTTTTCTCACTAATGGTTTCTCAACATAATTTCTAAAGGATAACTAAAACTATCCTCTTATACTAAATATAAATCCCAAAAAAATAATATATCCATATTACATCATTTTATATTAATATTCATTACATTACACAAACTCACACCTATGTATCATAACATTATAGTGAATTTTGAAACATTGAACACAATATACTTATTTCAATAATTTAATTCAACATATCCAAAAAATATTACCCACATATAACTCTTCTTAGACATACCCGATATTAAACATTACTTCATAACCTGGGGAAAGGAAACCTAAGAGTGGGTGATCTCATATAGTCGGTAATGGTAAATAAGGGAGATATATAAGCATAACATGAAGATAAGGGTATGATAATATTATCATGACATTTAAAAACCATACCATGTATATAAAAAATTATAATACATAGTCATATAATAATTATTGTCAATTCGTAATACAGAAATTATAAGGCAATCGGTGAAAAAGATCCATGACAACATAGCATTAGAATAATTTTTAGAATTATTTAATACAAATAAGGATATAAAATATAATTTCAAGGATACACACCAAGACATTCATAAAATCTTATTCTTGGTAAAACCACCTATGTAACTACTTTGGGATTGGGATAACCTCATTTATAAACTCTGTTAGGCTTGAGATAACCTCATATATACACCTTGCTAGGTTTGGTATAACAATATGTATTCTATTTGATCTCATATAACATTAATAATTACCCAAATCATGGAAGGTATATATAGGTCACAGCCATCAAAAGATCAAAATATTACATGCATGTTTCAGAAGGTCATAAAACACTCTTAATATGAGAACCCATGAAAATAAATGTGTTTTATAATTATTTAATCATTCCTAAATGAATATCCAATTGATAAATAAAGGGGTTTGCAATTAATTTCATTGTAGTATAACTCAAAAAATTGAAATAGATTTTATACACATCATTCCATCTAAAAACAATTCAAATAATGAATTAGAATAGTATCCTGGATTATATCCCCAATAGAGAATAGGTAACATCAACGGATTTCATCATTGATGGAAATTGTTTTTGAAAGAAAAATTTAAACATTTCTTGTGGAAAATAAAATTTCTTTGGAAATCAATTTTAAAAAATAATATTCATAAAACATTTTGGAAATACTTCTCTATGAAAATAAATAATGAAAATTATAATGGAATCTTTAAAACCCATTTAAATCATTTCTTTAGGAAACATAATTTACACATTGTAAAAAAATTAAAATAAAAGACATTTTAAAAATCATTTTCTACTATGATATCATTGAAATATTATAAATTAATCTTCATATAAAATAACATTCATAATTGAAGAAATTTTTTTCATTTCGTAAATAATTTTGAGAAAATATGGAATTGTATCATAAAACCATTACCACATTAGTATCTTAGGAACCAAAAACCCCATTAAATAAAGATACTGAAACGGATATATAAAACCCAATAATGTTTTTCATAAATATATTAAAATAAATCCATGGTAAATATATACACAACAAAAAAACTAGTGGTCAATATGGCGTGTGTCACAAAGAAAAATAAAGTGTAATAGAAATCCCTTAACTTATGTCTTTATTTACATCATATATATTAAAACATAAGATATAATAAATATAATCTTATTATAGGTATATAAAATAATAATAAAAATTTATCATACCATATATAAATTAATTATTACTTTTTGTTACCCATTTATTAACAATTCCACATTAAAGTCATGTCTTAGAAAATAAATGCATTATTTTTAGAGTTATTGGTATTTTTTATTTTTTTTCATATTACATTGATCAAGGTTAAATAATATAAATAATTTTATAATTGATATATTTTTCATATATATTTACGATACAAGTATTTAGAGTAAATCAAAAGATTTATAGATAGAGATTGAAATACATCGTTCATAGAGATTGTAGGTCGTACATACAAATGAACGGTTTATCCAATTTATAGAATATTGAAAAAATGGTAAATAACATATTAACATTCTAGAATAATATTTAGTCTATATATATCACATATCTTCACTATACCGATCCATATTACCTTCCATGTAAAGTAGGAATTAATAACATCCCTTCTCAAAGTAGTGGTCCTTCGCACAAATGAACAATGTCACTATATACCCAAAGAAATTAATGTGAGAAATAATATGGGATGTCTAGATTATATAAGAATAATAATATCATAAAAATCATAAATAAATATTAAATATAACATTAAACCCACATGTGAGAGGGATGATGAATATGAATACCATTGGATTACAGGCAGTAGTCCTCCGTAAACATGAATGATGATTTTGTAACCCACTTGATGGAAGAAGAGATGGTTGTAGGTGTTGAATAAGATTGAAAAAAAAAATATAAGCATATGTAATATATTTATTTTATTACAAAAAAATGGTTTAAAAATAATCTATGTTTCTGGAAGAAGAAATAAAATAAAAAGCCTCAATGATGAACAATACCTATTCTTTGAGTAACCTTTTTATGTCTGAACCAAAGTCTTTCCGAGGATAGTATTCTATAAAAACAAATGATTATATGATAATATAATATAATTAATGAAATTATTTTTTAATTTATTTGAATACATAGTGTCTTTTTAATGTTTAAAGAGTAGAGGAGATGGGTGACTGTTTATAAGTTTGGTGAGTGGTATAGTTGGAATTTTCAAAAATTAAATACGTCTAACCACGTGTTGATATTTCTAAAAGGCTTAAAAATTGTCCATTACCAATAATAGAAGATATAAGGTCAAAATATTTCCTTAAAATTGTTTTTTTACCTGATTGGGTAATTTTTAACCATTATCTATTTAGTTTAGACCCCCCATAAACACATTTTTACCTTAACCGCAATAAATTATATTTATTATTTTTATAATAAATTATAGTAAATAATTAATTTTAAAAAAATATATAATATAAATTATTTTGATTCCAAATATGGAATAAATTTTTCTATTAATTATATTGATATAATTTGCCAAATTTAATTTAATTTTAATCTCACAGAAGTGACGAGAAAGTGAGTTTTCAATGGGAAAATATTCATAAGTTTAAAAAGATTGTATACCAAAATTCAATATGAAAAATATTAAGTTAACCTAAATTATATTAATAAATATATAATTTAGGTAATTTTTCTTTTAAACCCATCATAATGAAATATGAATTTTTTAAATGCTTTAAATTTAATGAAATTTTTTAATTAAAATATGTCTTTTTCTGTATTCATTGAAAAATTTATCTTCAACAAAAATTATCAAATTTTTATTCTAGAATGATTTTTATATTTTAATTTAAAACATTTAACACTATGTTGAAAATTATTTTTTTCGAATTTTTAAAAAATTATTTTTTAGATATGTGTGTGAAATGCAGAAAACAACTTCTTAGAAAACTATATGTTAATTGACTAAAACTGTATATTTACTTATATCATGTCTGAAAATCACATAATATGGATGATAAAAATTTTATTTAATATAAAATATATAAATTTTACTAAAATTATTCACAAAATGTGGAATGTTTAATTTATTAATGCATAACATGATTTGTTCCATAAAAATATTTTTCATAAAAATATTTTTATTTTGAAAAATTATTTATTTTAATTCATAAATAATTGGATAACAAAAAACTAATTATATATAATTATCCAAACCATTTTTTCATAATTTAGTTAATCATATTCAAACACATCTTTCAAATATCTAGTTGATAAATATCATAACAATCAATAATATTTTAATTGTTTGAAATGTCTCATTTAAGCTCAATATTTCATGTAATATAGGCCAAACATAGTTTTGTGTGTCACTCATAAAAATATTAGTGTTGTGTGTAAATCATAATATGGAAAACATAAAAATTATTTGAAAAAAATATTTCACAAAATCTTATGGTGTTACATCCTAAACCTACTAGATATATACCACATATCAATTGCAAAGAGATACTAGTAACCAAATAAAAAATTTGTAGATTTACCCATATTCATAAAAACTATTTCTTTGTACATGAGAAAGTGTGATTCCAATGATATACAAGGTATATATGATGCCTAAAAATAATTATTTATTCTATGATCATAAAAGTTGATATAAAAAAAATAAAAATAGATGAATTTGAGTTCGTGAAACACATCAATCTAAAAAAACAAAACAAACATAGACCCACATGAGTCAGGTTGTCACATGCCAACTGGGCCACCATGAAACCCGAACCTACCAACATCATATTAGTGTTATAATAAATAAGAATATAGATATAACAAACCCAAACCATACATAAATTCACCTGCTACAGTTTCTTATTGAAATTTAGTGTACCATAATTTATATTACTTAGTGTGGTGTGTCTTAAAATCCATGTCCTACTACCCTAATGAACATTGCATGATCATATAGTAATAAGTCTCAACCATTCTATTCCCATTCATGGGAGGTCCATCATCCATGAATCACATCTGGAACAATGACACAACTTTTCCCACTAAAAGTAGGCAACGTCAGTAATATTAACCTTTTCCCAAAGACTCAAGGGATATCACAACAAGAACATAACCCCAACACCACATTCTCAAGGAAGGTCACCTCAAGAACACTAAAAATCCTTATAGGCTCAAGTTAGGTCATAAAAATAACACTAACACATCCTAAAAGAGTCAATGGATGTCACAATGAGCATATAAACCCATAATAGTATATTCAATGGGGGAAACATCAAGAACTATAATCCATGTATTTGAAGGCAAGGTCCATAAGAATATTTTCGTCACATGTATGAAATATAAAATAGGACATGCATCCTATATCACAACTCACTAACTCACCAGTAAGGGTTTTCTCCCTCAGGACTACTTCTCATGTATTTAATTAGTTAAATGCTTACCTTGACTATCCAAGGGGTATGTTACATCCATCTAAATAAGCATATCCATTTGATACCAAGTCGAATTTTTCCATAAGGTATTACAAATTTTATGTCATGAGACAACCGAGGTTGACCCCGAACCAATCACCCAAGTCAGCTTAAGATAAGGCCTGAGGAGTTCCTGATCCTCTCGGACCGGAAACCAGTGTCAACGAATAAATATAAAAAAAAGGGGAATTATTTCTCCTAATAAAATTTACTAAAGATCAGAAAATTAACAGAGCATCCCAATATAAATAAATATCCCAACTGAATATCTTCATACAAAAACTAGTGGTACAACAAACAAAAACATAAATCCCATGATAAACCTGATGACCACAATGACTCCATGTGACCACGAGGGTCACTCTCTGATACCAAAATCAACCGACCCCATAGAGATTGAAATCAAACCAGAACCTGCACTAAAATCTAAAAACAAGAAATAACTACTAGAATGAAAATTAAAACTTAATACATGTACCAAAAAAATATACACTCAATGAAAACTCTTTAAATAAAATATACCTCAATTATAGGATTTAAATACAATATATATAACTATTTATTCATATATTATTACATTAAAAAACATGATCCATTTACCTTTTTCCAGAAAATCATTATTACTTTTCCAAGAATAAGAGACTCGCATTTTTCAGTGGAAGCATAATGTTTCAATTTTAAAAGAGTAAATGTGAGTATAAAACATTTTCTCGAAACATTTCATAAAACATTAAAGATTATCACATCACTTTTGTGAAAGTAGACCATGGAATAGAGTAGTTGCAATAATCACATTACAAGGGAAATGGAAAATAACATACATGAGTAACCAAACAACAATGTATCTAAATAATCCACCACAGATAACTAAGTTCTAAAGGTTATAGAATAACAAAGAAGATCAATTGAATAATGTATAAGACACTTAAATTTGAGCCATCTTGAATTAGTTACTCACCCAATGACATCAACTCTCTCACCAACTTGATTGCTTCTTACCAGGTTTGACTGAGGGGCACATTCCTATATAAACAAAACAAAACAAATTCCTTACTATGGTCCACTATCCAGAGAAGAAATACTAATCTAGTTCAGAAACCATTCCTTAAAAATCACATAGCTACACTAGATTCCAAATTCATAAATAAATTGGCAGTGGGATAACAATTCCAAACAATCATCCAATCACATGTACATACATTATACACAAGAAACTCACACAAAAAGTCACCCTCAAGTCACCCATACAACAATTTATATCATTTAAACCATTCTAACCCAAGGGAGTATCTCAGTTTAGACCTCTCACAACTTTCAACATGACCATAGAAATATGACTATCCAAGTAGAGATTTCAGGAATATCATTTTCATAAAATCATAAAATTTCCCCCAAGAACCCTTTAAGAAACCTCCCTTTTTTAGACAACCAAACCAAAATTTACAAAAGGCTCTAACACACCATTTTCAACTTCATGACCATCTTGGAAAATTCAATTTAATAAACCATGACACATTTTAAAACCAAATCCAGTTTTACTAAAAGGCCAAATGTCTCGAACACCAACATCACATGCCACACCATTTTCCAAACAATCAATCATTCTCCACCTTCAAATTAAAATACCATTAAAGAAACTAATTTTTAGGAAACATAAACCATCATTTTAGAATCCAAATATATTTATCTATCTAGAAAAATCGTCAAAAATCATAAATAACGTATAAAATTCAACTATGAATTCCATAAAACACTTGGTGTGCATGGCTAACAAAACAATTTTTTATACTTCAAAATGAAAAAAAAAACATATCATTTCACATCAAAAAATTATTCTAAAAATCATACATAACTAATTATCATCTTGTAATATTTTGAAAGGAAACAAACCAGGTATTTTTAAATTTAAATGGAATGTGCAAAGGAAAACCAACCTCAATCACACGACACTTCAATAATGCAAACTCGAAACAACTCCATCAAAGGTCCAATAAGAAAGAATAAAAACTAAAAACCCTAACAAAAAACATATTAGCCCCAATAAAAAATTAACACAATGTCCTCAAGACTGTGGGGGAAAAGAACTCATGATAAAATGAAAGAAGAACTAGGAGGAATAAAAGAAGAAAATATTATATTGAATATTTACACACAAAACATGAAGAAACCACTAGATCTAACCCATGGTGGAGGATTAGAAACTTATAAGAGACGTTACTTGCTCTATTTGGATCACACAAACTAATAGAAGGTAAAATGGGAATTTATGGGGAAAAATATGAGGAGGTTAGGAAGGTAAAATAACACTTCTTAATGACTAGGAAATTTTGCATGATCTTATAGCATGGTTTTCAAAACTCTGCGGAAATCATGACTACATCTCTATCCCAGAGAAACATATCCCATGGTAATACCACATGGTTTTTAAAACAGTGTAGTAACTATGTAGTTTCCAATGTCTAAAAAAGATTTTGGTTGCATGATTTCTAGAAGAGGGCGCACAGTTTCCCCAAACCGTGCCCCAACTGTTCTCCACCTGATTTCAAACCCAGAATCTCCATTTTTTAACCAAAAAATCCCAGTTAAACCAAAATATAAACATGAGACCAAAAAAATAGAGGAATACCTAAAAATGAAATCATTGATGTGAAAATTCTCCATAACATTATACTTTCTTCCCATATAATACCACAACATCTCTAATTGATTGATCAAATAAAAAGTTTCACATACTCTCATTATCTGATTCACCAAATTGAAAATCTCCTCAACCTCTACCAAAAAAAACTTTTGCCTCTTACCCTAAATGATGAAAAATCCAAAACCACTTCCCTATAAATGATGAAAAACTCAAGATACAACTTCTATTAAATTGATTCATACAAGATAGTTGAGCATACTCTAAAAGCCCAAAATTCACAATAAAGGAAACACCCAGAACAAAAAAAACCCAAATGAAAACTACCCATTGTAAATATACACTGGATACTAGTCCATAATACCAGTATGGGATGATATAAAAGACTCCCCGCAATTGGAAACCAACTAATGCTGACTAAAATGAGAAAAATAATAAGGAAACTCCCCACATAGACCAAAACCCTACTATAAGGGTTGATCGATGAACAAAACTCTAAACTAAGTGGCATAACAATCCACGATTCATCATATCTACAAGATACAAGAATCTATAAATGAGAAAAAATCAATATTGCAACTGGTCAAGAGGGCAAAACCACATAAGGACATCCAATCATTGATTCACATTTGAAAGTAACAACTACATGTAATTCCATGAAAATAAGACCACCACACTATCTTACAACCAAGGAGGTAGTTATAAACCCCAAGGAACACAACAAGAAAATTATGCATCAATATATTTTTACTATAAAATGCGACCTTCCAAGATGAATAATATAAAATTGACAAACATAAATTTTCCCCATTCCATAACTAGAGAGAAAATATAGACCAAGGTCATCCACACCCCAAGTGATTCCTTACTATATAAAGTGCATCACACATGGACATATGGATAGAACCCTAATGTCTTAAAGCCTCTATTTCCCTAATGTGAGGAGCTGATAATTCCTGATTTGAACTCCTTATTTTAGTGTCATGTGTGGTCACACATCACCCCAGGTAGAATAAAAAGACCATAAAACGCCACATAACATTCTTTTCTCCAACAATTCAATTGCACCATGAAAGGAATTCAAAATATTTAGAAACATTATTCACCTTCAACCTATTGATAAATAGAAGGAACAAGATACTCACAGAAAACACCACTACTCAAGTGTATGTCATGTATTGGTTTAAAATGAGTATGGGCCATTATAGATCAAAAAATGGAAAACCATCTTATCCAACCAATTTAAAGTGTTTTAAATGTTTGAACAAACACAATTTTAAAATTAATATTAATTTTATATTGAAATGGTCATCTTTTTTGTCCTAAAATAGAGACTTAGACTCGAACACAGCCTCAGTAGTGGGTAGTCGGGTTTATATTACATTCTTATTTTCTATTGATGTCTCTTTCTATCGTCTAGACCTGGATTTTAAAGTATATAGAGAGGCATGATCATTCTTATAAAATGATTTACTCATATCCTAGTTTTCAAATGCAATGTTTTCAATTGTTTAAATCACTTATGAGGTATTTTTTTGAATTATAGCATTATAATACTGCAACGTTCTCTAGTAACATTCCCTACAGGAAGTCACAACCATGTTAGTGAGGTAGCGATCCATGTGCTACTAGTGATTCCTCCTATAGAGCCACATGTGTCTCATATTCTAGTTCATGATGTGGGAACTAATTCCTTGTTCCAAGATAGATTTATGATCATTCATTAATCAATTGGAGAATTTGTTCAACCTACCTCATGTTTTGAAGAGTTGACTTCTGAGTTTGAGGAGTAGCATCCTCCCAAATTTTGATCGGATGGTGGACCTTATGTTGTGGAGCCATTGCACAAATCCGTCCTACAAATATTTGATAATCCTAAAACATATCCTGAGCATAATTTAAAGCTATTGAATTATATGATATGAAATTTATCTAAGAGTAGGTGGGACGTTATAATCCAGGAGGATAAGAATTGTGACACATTATGGGAATATTTTCAGACCATCTTCTCTGAATAGTACATTCCTCATACTTTGAGGGCTGAAAAAGATTGAGAATATATTAAACATTAGCATAATAGAATTTTATTTATAGAATAATCTTCCCATTTCATTTATTTGTAGAGATTATATCTTTCTCTAGATTCTTATGATCTTATAACCACTAAGAGATTCATGGATGGGAATGTTTATACCATCTAATCAGAGGTCAATATCTTCACGTTGACTAAAATTTCCAATTTTTTCAATCAGTACCTAATAAAATAGTTGAATTTGAGGGATGGTAATGTTGAAATTCCCAGTGGGTAGAAACCTAGAGCTTTTACTGGTTATTCTTATAGATGAAAGAGGAGTTTTGAGTCTACCTATAGGGGTAAAAGCACTCAAGATCCTCACACAAATAGTTTTCTTATCAATGAAAAGTGTGGGAAGCTTGGAAATTTCAAGTATTAGTGTCCATGGGATCCAGTCGAGTATATAATATAAGGATGTATGGTCCATATTTAGTGTTCCTTCAATAAATTTCTTCCACTACCAGGCGAGTAGGGATCTACACCTACTCCGTTATCACGAGCAGGTTTAGCATGATCACAAAAGGCAAGAAGCTGGAATACCACTACCCAATAAAACCATGGTTGTGGTCAAGGAAAAGGAATTTGGACCTATAATTATAAGCACCAACATAGAGAGCTTTCTTAGGGAAATTAAGTAGTGACTCAGATATGTAGTACATGCTAGTTACATGCAATCCATCCTACACCGCAGGATAATAACACCAAAAATTCTATCGTATGAGGTAGTATTCTTGTTAAAAAAACTTTTTTGTCTTATTTTTTTGACACACACTTGTCTCATTCATTTATATATGATGAAATAACTGATAATACAGGACCCAACATTGATTAATTTCATGGAATTATAACTCTATATACACCATTAGGTATCCTTTGATATTTTATTAGCCACTATCAAAATTTACCCCATGAGAGAGGAGGTTACCATTTCATGTGTTATATTTACATCCTTAACATGAAGGTATTTGATATAATCATTGTTATGGACTGATTAGTTCATTATTGAGTCCATATTGAATAAAATCGTCTAATGGGGATGTTGAAATAACTATAGGAAACTAATAAAGTTTATAAGGAATAGTAATATGTGTAAGCTTCGTGATCTGGACTCGAGAAGAAAAGGATTTTTGATGTCACAACATAGATCTCTGGTATTTTCCATGATGATAAAGGGTTATAACTAAAAATCTTCCTTTTTTTATGGATATTTTGAGACATGTTTTCATTGATGGAATCTCTGGTCTACCCACTGTGTGAGAGGTAGAATTAAATATTCAAATTGTTCCAATAGCAACACCAGTGACCATTAGTCCGTATAAGATGGAACCTAACGAACATCTAGAGCTTCATAAGTAGTTGGAGGATCTGGAGGCTAATGGTTTTTTATTCCTCAGTACTTTTCCATGGGGTTCACTATTCCATTTCTCAAAGAATACAAATGATACCCTTTGGATTTGTGTGGATTACCATCGTTTGAACCTACCAACTATAAAGAATCAGTATCCACAACCTAGAATACATGACCACTTTGATCAAATTCGAGGATAGGATGTTTTTTCAAATAATTATTTGAGGTTAAGAAATCAAAAAATGTGTTTCAAGACATTATACAGACCTTGAATAGCTTTCAAGACCAGGTGTTGTATGAATGAGTACATGGTTATGTCATTCAGACTCACGAACGCATATATTGTTTTCATGGATCATAAGAATTGGGTTTTCCACCAATATATCGATTTATTTTTGGTTTTCTTAATAGAATATATCTTGGTGTATTCATTCTATATACACAACCATGAAATCCATCTTTAGAACTATTTTAATACACTAAGATATTATCATATCTATGTCAAGCTTAGTAAATTCTAATTTTGGATCGAAAAAGTCCACTTCCTGGGTCATATCATCTTGGAGTTAAGAGTTTTAGTAGACCTATATAATGTTAAAGCCATGAAATTATGGGATTTCCCCCAAAAGGTCTTTTAAATTTATATTTTCATGGAGATTTATGGATATTACAAACACTTCATCCAAAATTTATCATTCCTTGTAATGGATCTTATGTGCATGGTAAATAAGGGTGTGAAATTTGTATGGGAAGAAGCTTGTGAAGTAGCCATTCAGGTTTAGAAGGAGAGGTTTAATTTAGAACCAATAATAATTATCCAATATAAAGGCAAGGTATATACTATATATTTTGACGGATCAGGTTTCAATCTTGGATTTGTTTTGATACAGGTTGGGTGAGTCGTCAAGTATGGGTCACTTCAATTGCGGCCACACTAGTGGAATTACCCAACGCGCGATCTTAATCTCATGGTGTTGTGAACGCATAAAGGTATTGGAGAAAAATTTTATATGGAGATTATTTTTTGGTGTTCATAGATCAAAAAACCCTCAAGTACATCTTTACACAGGGGGATCTGAATCTTTGAAAATGTATTTTAGTAAAGTACCAACAATCATTTGATTTTGAGCATTCATACATGCCTAAAAAAAGTAAATTGTGTGGTTGATGCTATGATCTTGAATAATCCCACACAAGTGGTTCAGGAATCCAGTGGAGAATGAAAGATTATTTCCATATCCATAATGATGCATGTTGAGGTTCATGAGGACCATAGTTATACTATCCCCTCTACATTAGAAGTGAAATATACCCTTTTTAAATGGTAATGATGGATTGCTATTCGATCCCAAGGGCCTTATCCTATGGGGAAGTGTCTCAAATGATGATGCATCTTTTGGTAGGTCTGTGGATGGAGATGATACATTACTGTTCCATGGGCAAGTATGGGACGTATCAGAAAAGAAATATTGGTTAATTCAGGAATTTAATATGCCAACATCGGTGTTTCACCATGGTGTTACCAAAATGCATCAAGATCTATGACACTACTACTAGTTTCCAAAATTTGAGATTTTTAATTTTATCACTATGTATTCCACCTATCAGTATGTGAAGATAGAACATCATTATCTATCATATATTCTATATCTTTTTTCTATTCCATAGTGGAAATAGGGAGATGTTTTAATTGACTTCATGACTAGACTACCTAGATCACCTTATGGAAATGATAAAGTGTGGGATCTTTTTGATAGTTTAAAAAACATCACACACTTCCTGTCAATACGAATGTCCTTCTTAGAAGATGATCTAGAATGAATGTACATCAGAGAGATTTTACATCATCATGGAGCTCCGCATTCTACCATTTATGACAGAGAAAATTGTACCACATAACAGTTCTAGAAGGGGTTGTAGAAGGCTTTCTCTGCATTGGTACTAATCATCACGGACTATAACCCACGTATCGATGGACAGTCATGGTGTACAATTTAGGTTCTAGAAGACATTCTTTGTGCATGTATCCTTGACTTTGGGGTTCCAAAAAAAACACATTCCTAATTTTAATTTCTATTACAACAAAATATTTTATTCTACCATTGAGAAGGATAGTAATGAATACTTATATGGTAGGCCTCTCCACTCACCTCTATGCTGGTAAAAAGTAGAAGATGTTGCTATTTTTTGAAACACGTCTCGTGCAGGAGACTATGTAACATGTCCAATTGATTAAGTAGTTCATGTCAAAAGCTCAGTCCAAACAATGGTCTTATGTCAATAGACACTTCCGACAACTTGAGTTCATGGTCAGAGACCTTGTTTTCTTGTGAATCTATCCCAGGATGGACCATAGTTGAATTTGGAAATAGGGTTACCATTCATGGGGGTTTATTAGACCCATTGGGGTTTTCAAATGGACCGAAATAGTGTATTATTAGTTAGGAAATTCTAAAATATATAGGTCCATGAATGATGTTATTCATCTATCTTAGCTTTTCCAATACTATCTAGACCCATCACATGTATTTATTTATAAAAAAGAAGAATTGGATAAGGATTATTCTTTTGTGGAGTACGCAGTTCATACAGTGGATTGGGAAAAAAAGAAACTATGTGGTAGTTTTATTCCTCTAGTATGGATGTTATGGAATCACGACTGAGTATAGTAGGATACCTAGGAGTGGGAAGCATATATACAATATCAATGGCCAGAAATATTTGTTGAATATACCTATTAACCCTCAGTAGTCCAACTTGAGGAAAAATTTAAGTAACGATGGGAGGTTGTAATGAACCAAATTTTCAAAAAATGAATGGATCATTAGTTTTTCAATTTGAATACCTCAAATAGACCAAATATTGTGTTCTAATTAACAAAAGGAGGTCATGAGGGCGTTTTGGGCTTGTTCGGAACCATAAAATGATACATATAGGCTAGGACGTGTGGTTTTTTTGAAACTGTGAGACCTAGGGTGTACGACCATGTGGCCAGTTATCGACATGGGACAGATCATTTCGGTAAATTTTGTGCATGGTTATTCAAAACATGCACCGAACCATATGGGGAACCTTTCTATTTAGACAACTGTTCCTGGTTTTCTCATGGTTTGATAAACTGTTCACCTAAATCATGCACTTTGATATTTTGAGGTGAACTTACCAATTTTACCCTCACTCAATTAAAATAATTATTTTATTTTTCCCCTTGTTTCATCCACATATAAAACATGATCTCATCCTCTTTTGAGATAAAATTCTATCAATGTTAGGGTTTGAGCTAACTTCCACCTCCAGTGTTCATTCTTTAATCCACCAGAACCTGTGAATCGTTCTAAGTATGATCCCTTAGTCTCTCTATTCCTATCTACATTAATCATTCCATCCTTCATGATATTTAGATTCAATATCATTTTCCCCATTATTAGTTTATTGGACTATTTCTCATATCTCTCCCATAATTCTTCCAATATGACTCTGATATCGAGCGACATATCATCTATGTATTTAAGGTAGGTGGTAACATAATTTTCTCTTTGAGTTTTGTTGTTTCGTAGCTATGTTGTTGTGTCGCACACTGACCATTTCTAATATTCCCTACTATATTTATTTTCTCATGTATAATTGATCCTTTCACCATGTTATATTCCTATTTTTGCTTTTTTAGGGGTTTACATGTTTCACATACCATATATGGTCACCCCATGTGTTTTCTAGGAAGAATTTATCCTTTTGACCAATTGGTTCTAAATTCCCAAAACTCTTAATTAGCTAGTAGCTTAATTCTTCAATAAAGATTACCTTAATATATGTGTTTTGAAGGGAACCCATGGAACCTATTATGTATTTTTACATCTTACTTATAAAATTTCCCAATTAGTAAATTTCCTTTTTGAGCATATCACCCCTTAAGTCACCCATTGATCCTTATGATTCAAATGGTAATTCCTTAGGGTTTTCAATGGATTGGTTTGTATAGGATATCATATTCAAGAAAATTTCATCCTTTAAATGAATTGACCCTGAAACTTCCATTTGACCTTTGATCTGTATAAGTGAATTTTTCATGTTTTGGTAAAATCAATGGGTTGTTTTAAATAAAATGTAAAATTCATGATGAGTCTCCTTTATTAATATTAATCAAATGGTTTTAAATGGAATGACCCAACGGGATGGTAATTCCATGACCTTTTTTTATTATTTATGAAATTATTCTTAAAAATTCTAATTATTTATATGTAATTGAATGTGGGTAAGGACGAGTATGAGAGGTCTCTTCCTCATGTATTGAATTACATATTTTAACAAGCCTTTTTTAATGCTTAATTGAAATTCATAAAAGGTTATGAATAATGTGTTATTCAATAATAAGGATTATTCCTCTTTTATGTGTATGGGATATATAAATGAAACTGATCTTTGGTAGTTCCCTACTGCATTTATAATAATAATATGCCTTTATAAAGGTTTTTTACGATTATAAGGATTATTGAGCATGAACATAAATCACACACCCTTACATCAGCTGTTGAGTTCATATCCTTCATCACTAGTGATTCTATATGGGTGATGGGATACGGTGCCACATTCCATGATCGATTGTTGACATGATGGATCACTCACTGTCCTGATCATTGTTGTATAGTATCTCTCACTCTTATTGGGATGTAGGTCATATACACAATTCCAAGAGATTTTAGGATAGTTAGGCAAGTTATGGATTAATTAGTTATACCCAACCCAATACACTACTACGGTTCTATGTGTATGACCATTTGGAATCATCACACACTCAGATTATATAGCTAGATGAAATATAAAACTAAACTATATATATATTACTTCAAAACATATATAAACGTACATTACCAGACATTCCTCTTAGCCATGGGCGGAAGTAGGTAGACCCGCCAGGTGTCCTTTAGAAACCTGAGTGGGAGGTTATTTATTTATTTTTAGAGTTCTATTTGTTAATTATTTTTACCTTCACACTATTTAGTTATGAGAAATACAAGGATTAAATGTTGATGCAGTTGGGGTGGACTACTGATATTTCCTTCTCACACCTTACTCAGGCAACCTTGGGTACCCAAGAAGGCTACCTGCCTATAGGTATGGATAAGGGAAAGTTCCCTTCTATAGGTTATAGAAATTATTTAATGGTTGGAATATAGGATTAGAGGATCAAGCATACACATGAGATTCTTTTGGAAAATCTTTTGACATTTTATACTTTTTATATAGATTGGTTTTATGAATGTTATTATGTTCCCTTTTGTATATCTATATACCAATAATCATATATCAAACATTTCCTTAGAGTATTTTGATTTTATTGATGAGTTTTTTAGTTCTCTATTTCTTCTTCTGCATTCTTATTTTGTTATCTGATTACTCTTCAGAATTTTATTGATTCTGATTCTTTATATTACGCTCCTGCTTTTTATAGTTATCCATTTTATATTTTATGCTACTCTAATATGATGATATATTCTCCCAAATTTACCACCCTTACAGTCTCACTACTAATCATAATCCATTGGAATATAGGGAGGCTATCTTGAGGCTATGTGACCTACAGTCTTTGGACACAAGTTAAGTGGATCCGAAGTCAGGATGCTACAAAATCATATATTAAAAATTCATGGAAGACATTTACTTATCCCATGATTACAATTTAGAATTATTTTTTCAGGAGTATTAAAAAAAATTACACAAAATATGAATTGTTTGGACAAAAATGTCATCATAAAATTAAATTTTACCTAAAAATTATCCATTGGTTATGATTCCATGAAAATAGTGGGGTCTTTCATGACCTCGATAAAAACATTTGAAATTGGAAATGATACAAACCCTTCATACAAGGATCTATGTTCATGTTAAATAACATATAAATCATTAATATTTTTATAGAAATAATTATGAAGATAAGGGACTTCAATACCAAAAACATGTTCAACATATACACTAAAATTTAGAAATGACTTGAAAATATATTTTCTATATCCATTTTAAAAAATTTAAATTAACATAATATTTATATCATAAAATCATTATGTTAGATTCTAACCTAGATAAGACTGAAATGGTTTCTTTATCATCGATCCATTTCTCTTGGTTAAAACATTTGTAAATTCGATTAACCATATTTCTAGTTATCACCCCATGATAGTCCATCATTTTACTAAAAACCCACTTGGATTGAAGAACATGATAAATATAGGTTCTACCAATTAAATTTCATATCTTGTTCCTATTGATATGGAATAATTATTCTTTAATTGAAAATATAGAACTCCTATCTCATGAGGCATGTTATATTTTTTTTATTTTTTAATGGGTGTAAAAAAGAATATATTTATTTTATGTTTCAAGAAGACATTTTATTTCAAAATCTATTATATATAATTATTATAAAAGTATGTAATGGTTCATTTTAATGGTCATATGATATCTAGATGTCACACATTTAGGTTAATCATATTTAACTATTCGTGGAATACATTATTCTTGGTCATGTTAAACATAATCATCCTTTTTGTCATCAAATATAAGTTCAACTCTCAGGTTATCCACAAAATCAGTTAGTTCATCAATATGATTTCTCTAGTAATCATATGGAACCTATTCATCAAAATTTTACATGGGTAGATAATTAATCAATAAATTACTACATATTGAAATATCTAAACGATTATTTAGTTATATAATAACCTTGTAAGATATTTTCATCATACTATAAATTGGAATTATCATGATTTTCCTTGTTGTTCACGATATACACTACTCAAACAAAATAATTAATGCATCCCAACATTGTTTTTATATTGACCCATATCTCATATGGTCATTTCCAAAAAATATGATTAATAAAAACTATATTAATGGTATAATATTTTTTGTCAAAGGCTTAATCACAAAAGTGAATAAAAATTCTATATTCACTCAAAATTGTAATAGAAATATCTTCCAAGGACCTTTTGCACCATTCAAAAACTCCACTCTATTAATGGGTTCTAGGGTATAAAATGTTTGTTCAATTGTATTTTTTATGAAAATTAATTTAAACCATGATTTTAAAATTTTCCCACATATTCACATCCCATAGTCATGGTTTTCTTATCAATTTCATTTCGGACGGGCTTCTAAAAATTTATAAAAAATTACATTATTCAACCCTACATCATAAGAAATATCCCGAATTGAACAATGAATGAAAGATAACTAAATCATAAACAAATGATTTTTTACCATTCATTGAAGTGTTATAGGTTCCATATAATCTATATGAATAAGTTATAATGTTCTATAAGTATCCACCTATTTGATTCACATAAACGATAAATTTTTTTGCGTTCTTATTTGGAATGCATATAATAATAACTTTTTCATTAATTTATGTTGCATAAAATCATAAATAAATATTTTAATATATAATTTTCATAAATAATTAAAATTTCAATGACCAATACTTATTAAAAAACATTCTTATTTAATTTTATTATTCAAATAGTTTAAATTCTGTTTATATATAAAATTAAGATCAAGTGTGTCAATGATTTCAGTTCATGGTGCTCAAAATTTTAGTAATTTTTCATTTAATAATTATAATAAATTATATAAATATCTATAGAAATTTGATCATCCAAAATATGATAAATACATGTTAGGTTGTGTTGTGAGAAATAAATATATTGTACAATTTTTATGAAGACTAAATGTGAATATTTAAATGATCAAACTCTAATTATCCTTGCATTTTTTGTTATAAAATTTTTCATATCCTTCATCAATCACTGATAGTGAGTAGAAGATGAATAAATCACCACTTATATATATTTAACATCTACTATCTGTAAACCATTTTTCAATTTTCTTCATGTGACATTTTCAATTCACAAAAATAAATCAAGAAATTTTTATTTTACCCAAATTCCATATGTCAATCAATGTTATCAATAAAATACATTTAAAATAATTTTTTTATAAACATTCTAGAATTTATATATTACATATATATTTTAGAATATCTAGAACTATATTTAGAAATGTTTCTAAAAATAAAATCTTTCCTTACACATAAAACATGATTGTGTATTAAACATAAATCATTGTAAAAATAAAAATTGATAACATAGTGACAAAGAATAAAATTTGGATTAATTCAATTTTTAGAACTAAGAATAACATAATTCATATATTTTTTAGGTTTTCCCAATTACAAACATTTCCATGTTTAAATTTATTGGAATTGTTTTTATCATTAATTGGATTGAGTTATGCCCCTAGTGAATAGACTAGAATCATATTATAATTATTCCACATCGTATATTAATTCCATTATTTTTGAATCATGGATAGAAAAAGCCAAATTTTATTAAATTAGACTTCAATTTTGATACTTTTGTAGATAATTTTTTATTTTCAAAAATAAATAAATAAGAACATTTTTTTAAGAATGTTATTATTTATTCTATGAAATTCATATTTTTTTTTAAAATTGATCGAAATACTCATTTAATTATTTATTTAATAAGTTTGATATGTATTAGTTAGAGTAAGAATAGTAATTATTTTTCACCTCTTCTATTTTATACATGAATCAATTGTTTTCTTTATGATTATATTTTCTAGAATCTATTTCAAAATGTGATTCATCACGGGAGTATTTAGAATACCTCTATGTGGCATTTATTACATTCTTCTCCTTTTTTGTAATCTTATTTCTTTTGATACATCATTTCTCATTTAATATTCAATTTTATAGAAATTAAATAATGTTTGATGTGTCCTAAATTCTTACATTGACAACATGATGGTTTACACATATATGCAAAAAAATATTTTATAAATATTATTAGATTTCATAAAACAATATAATTTGTTATAATATTTTTATTTTCTATAAATAATGAGTGTTTTATCCATCATAATTTGTGATTCTTTATTTTAATGTTCTGGATGAATCAGATCAGATTTTTTAATTTTTATTTCTATCAACCCTTATTGTAGGAACATTTAAGGAAGACATTTCTAATTTGATAGGCTTGTGAAAATCAATCACTTTTTTCATATATTTCTTATACATAATTATAGTTCTTAGAACCATTTTTTAAAAATAATTTATAGAATCCAAATTTATGTTCATTTTGATGGTATGATTATGAGGACCTTCATTAACTACTCATGATTAGGTATTTTATTACCAAAGTATCTACATATCTCTAAAAAAATTAATATTTTCATTAATTATGTGATAAGTTCACTTTTACACATTCTGTTTGTGCCAAAAAATATCTTTGAATTGTTATATAATATTTTTTAAACTATTAGTTACTTCATAGTAAACTACAATAGTAAATGACATTTCAAGAGTTTTTTTGCATTATAAAACTCATTTACACACATCAAGGAAATATAAAAATTAAATACATTCATGGGTCTAGATTTGATATCATATTTATAATTTTTTATGTAATACCAAGCATAATTTTCACCATTAATAATATCATAAGGATTGGAATCCAAAATAAAATATTTTAATAAGTATTTATTAAAATAAATAATCATTTAATCCTCCCAAAAATAATAATTCATCTATTTATGTATGATTCACTAGTAATAGAATATTCTTATTTGGAATCGTCCACTATTGAAATAAGATATATCTTTAGTATTCATCTAGTAATTTCTAAGAACTCAATAGTAATTTTCTTTGATAAAAATTACATTCCTTATAGTTTTTTAAATCAAATAAGGATTGGTGTTAGGGGTTGGTGAATTTAGTTATATTTTAAAACTCCAAATTAATAAAATCCCATATAGAACATTTAATAATATCTCCAACTCTTCTCATTTTTATATATAGTGTAAATAAAAAATGACAAGAATAATTAATCCTGATATTTATAGAGGTACAACACAAAGGGACCCCCAATACCAAACCTCTAACACTATCTCATTATGAATGTTGGTTTTTATTATGTATTTAATATTATATATATCCTCATAAATTGAGTGAAAGAAACTATAAATGTTTAAAAATTATACAAAATATTTTAATTGCTATATATCTATTATAAGACATATCCTTAACCTTCGTACATATAGAAAAATAAATGTAAATATTATAGAAATACATGAACATAAAGTATTACTAGATTTATTAAATAGTTTGAATTAGAAACTAATAGTAGGTAAAACTCACATTGAAAAGGAATGGACCTCTTGAGAACCTCTATGAACATCCCTTTACCAAAGATGAAACATGAAACCAAAAAACCACAAGTATTGTATTTCCTATTTTATAAAACAACAAGTGTATCTTAAAACATTTTATATACACATATTTTGATTTTGTACATTATGGAACATTATTATTATAGGTATCCATTAATTTAGTGATTTTATAGTAAATAATAAAATACGTAGAAATTAATTATTTAATGTTTATGGGAGGATTTCATTCTTAAAAAAATTAAATGAAGGTGTACATTTTACATTAGCTACAATTTTACTTGGAACTATAAAAAATAATCGAAATAGCAACATTAAATATATTCTTAATATATAATTCATAAAAACCTAATATTGGGGAAATTATAGTATGAGTGGATGTAACTTGAAATATTATAATATTAGATAGATTATGGAAAGAGTAATAAAATATCATTAAAATACTATAAATCAATGGCCTTTACATTCATAATACATAATATTCAATATTCCATTTGATTTTATTATATATAATTCTTTATATGTAGTTTTGAAATTATCTAAGTCTAGTGTATAACCCTTTACAAACGTATGTGTTTTCATGGAATGTAAGTATTTTTCTTAATTTAAATCATTTTGACTAAATTTATATCACCTTTATATTACTTTTCATAAACATATAAATTCTATAAACTAGAGAATATTATGAATCTGGATCTTTATAAGTCTTTCATATAAAACATATGTCATGGAAATATTTATTAAATGAAAAGAAAAATAGAATCATCAAAAATTAAATATATTATAAAAATATTGAAAAATATAATATTTTTCTTTGGAATTCACTAAGAAAATAATTATCATAAAAATGATGTTTTTTAATAATTAAATTATAGAATCAAATTGGATATAATTGAAAAACATTAGAGTTTACAACATGAAATATTTAATTTTTCATCACCACTAAAATTTGAAGATTATGATATTGTATTTTATCAATTAAAATGATGTATATTAATTGATTATGGCTATAGAATTTTAATATTGGTATTATTTTAATCATTAATATACAATAATGTTTTTAGAATATTTACTAAAACAAACATCTCAACAATTATATCTTCAGAAATCATGACTAAAAATATCATCGATTTAATTTAAAACATTATAATTCAATATTAAGCACCAATTTAAGTATCCAAGATAATCATGTAAGTATTAACTTGTTATAAAATAATGGTAACCATCATGAACACATTAAATCATACATAAAATATTCAAAATCTATAACATCCGATACTGAAAAAAAATAACTAATTAATAAATAACCAATAAAATATTATAATTGAATATTTTATAGTGTAATATATATGAATATAATTCTTAAATGAGTTATTAAAATTTATATGTTTATTATACATGAGGATAACAAGATTTTATTGATTTCTAAAGTAAATAGTAATGGTCTTCCATGGTCAAAATCTATTAATGAATTGAATTTATTCCTTATTTACTACGGCCTTACATGATTTATTTATATTATCCCATGAGGATATTATATTTACGTTCCTCTTGTTTTTTCTATAATTTAAATTTTCACATTAAATATATCATCTTTTATGGATTTCTCTATTCATAAAATTTGTTGATGTTTAGAATAATTTGCATCCCCCTCTAATAATAATTTTTCATCCACATCCATATTCACTGTTATCATGAATGGTAACCTATATTATGTTAAAAGAAAATTGTGTTTTATTAATTCTTATCCTAAAACATCATCATAAATATTTTTAAATTGATGACCTATCACTCTTTTAAAGATTATTGTTTCCAAAAATATATATTTTCATATGGAGACATGGTTATTCTATTCATAATGTTACATATTATCCTTCACACCACATTTCCCATAAATGAAAATAATGTATTTTCAAGGAATATTGTTTTATTTTTAATTCTAAATAATGTTTAAATTCATTTCATTTAAATTTTTCAAATATAAAATTTTCTAAGGTATCTCATATATCTTTCATTATATTTCAATTATAAGAAATATTTTCCAGAGACTAATATAAGATTTACTTCCATTATACTCTATAACATAAAATATCTTTCTCTTATGGCGTTATATTTTATTAATCCCTAATTAAAATCTATGATGGAACTATCATTTTGAGAAATTTAATTTTGGTATAAACCAATTTACATTAGAAATTATGTTTTTTATAGAGTATCATTCCATAAGTTTTAATGATATAAAAAATGAACGATTTCATATAGCTCAAAAATGTATTAATATTATTGGTTTGGGACCTCTATCATCCATAAATTAATTGTATATGGTTTTCTATCTCAGGGAATAATGGATTGTATATGTATATCAATTTCTTCCAATTAAAAGGGTGGGTCTTCTTGGATATGCTCAAAATCTGATGATTACCTCTTATTATATTCATTCCATAATTCATTGTAGTGATTGGTTTCTTAAACATTAAGAATTTATATGTTATATTCTAATAATTAAGTTCTATCACTCTTTTGTATTATCTGACAATGTTAAACTATGGTATAAGTTTGTTTATATTAGATTACTAGTCATTCATTCATGATATATGGACAATTCTTATACTTCCATGTTCATTTTAATAATAAATGACTATTATTCTCACATGATACCATATAATTATAATAAAACCCTTAATGGTATGTTGATGATTTTTTCCTAAACGTATATTTCAATATTACCCCATTATAATGTTTCTATTTTCCAGGTTATGAAATTGTATATAATTTATAACAAGTATTGATGGGAATATTGTTTTGTTTATTTATATTGGAATGTTTATAATTATGGTAAAATATGTTTCTTAAATAATTATTTATTAATGAAAATGATAGTTTTGTTCTATGGATTGTTACAAAATTTTTTAAATATATTTTTTATCAAATATAATTTATATAAAATAATTAAATTGTGATCATATTTTACCTAAAAAAACCTCCACATTTTACATTTTTTATCATGTACTAATATAAATATCATGGGTGAAAATAATTGAATGAGGATTCAGAGTTGAAGAATAAAATTAATATTTAAGTGATATTCTATATAAAAACTAAATAATTTTTTAATATAATTTGAAATATCAACTTTAAAAAAAACAAGAAAGATGATGAAATTCACTACTAATATGATGGATATTGATATAAATAAATATGTTGGTTGGGTATTTTAGTATATAAGGAATAAAAAAATAATGCATCAAAAGGATAATCATAATAATTCTCACCCAATTTATTTCTATATCTTATTAATATCTTGAACGAACATCTAATGTTTATTGGAAGAGTATAAATTACAATTTTTTAAAATACCATGAACATTGTTTAGGAAAACATCATCAATATTTTCCCATATAATGGTATAGAAGCACTAAATAAGTTATAGTTACTTTTAATTTAGGGAAAATTGAATCAATAAATAGAAAACTATATATATAAGTGAATATTATGATTCTTGAATTATAAAATTGAAATAAAATAATTCTATAATGTATTACTGTCAAAGATTCAGTAATCATTAGAATAGTTTAGTTCTTGGAGTATGGTAAAAAATCACTCTACTTGTGTGTTTAATTAAGCTCAAAAATAAGAAAACAATACATGTGAGAAGTTATGAATAACAAAAAGATAAATATAAAAACTATATATATAATAACTAAATACAATTGAATAGAAGGATATATATAGACCATTAGATCATATTATCGACGAGCTCTCTAGTTTATAAAAGCTTTTTAATAACACTGATTTAGGCCTCCATGATATTAAGTTCATCATTGAATAAGATGATTGAGTGTAACTCTTTGGTTATATTTCAAAAATTATCACCAACTCCTTGACTGAGGATAGATTTATATTCTAATGGAATGGTATATATTCAAAAATTCAAAAGAATTGTGATGCTCTAATTCTCTAACTCTCACATGAGGTAGAAATATCTTTCATTCTCTCAATTTTCATATTTTTTGAAGAATTAGAGTGTTGAAATATATTATATCAATTAGGAATAATAATATGGGTGAGTAAGGATGGTGGAACCAGGCTCGGGGAATTGATGTAAAATCTCATAGAATTCTTTGTACATGTTGATGACTCCAATGAACTGATTTGTGACCATCCATATCTAAGTACAATAAAAAAGAGACAAAAAAAGATCATAAATATTCATGTATAATGATATGTGGTATTCATATGAAAATAAAATAAAAATTAATGTTTCGGATCTACTCAATCATGATAAATCAAGATGTTGGGAAAATCTATAAGTGAAATTCAAAGACATAGTAACATTGAAAAACCAGAACACCTTCCCTAAAAACGTTTTATCTAGAATACAAAATGCATCCCAAACACCATCAAAATTACATTAAGATAAAAAACTATTAAATATTTTATTTAATTATAAAAATATTTCATGTAATGTTAAATCATTATTTTTTAACTATAATTCACTAACTAATAAAATTCAACACATTTCTTGACATTGAACTTCCTAAGTAATCATAATCTGAAATTTTAATTTCAATGTTAAGGGGGGTCAATAAGGAAATGATAACACCAACATTTACATTATTTATAAAATTCCCATTGATCATTAAAAAATTCATCATATTTATTTAATTTATATTATTCTATAATACAGAAAATTAACAAATTAGTTATATAGAGATTTTAAGTTTCATTAAAAAAACTAACAACTAAACACTATAAATTTTCAAAAGATAAAATTTAATTAGGTCTGATGAAATTGAGGAGATAATATACTAGATTCAAATTCAATGGTGGTGGTGGACCATTGTTTATCTTTTTTTTTCTCTAAACATTAACGTTTCAACTTGAAAAGTTATTCACAAATTGATCATATAATGTTGATGATTTATGTTATTATTTATTTTTTAATTAATAGAAAATTTTGAATAAAACAATGAAAACATATTAATTAACATGTTTTCCCATTTTATTTAAATGAATATAACTACTATGTAAAAATTAAAAATATATAGTTATACGATCAACTATAAATATACAATGAATACAAACTATCATGTTCAAATTTTCAAATATATAAAACTAAATTATATGGATGATAATTATACATGATACAATTTTATTAAAACAAAAATAAATATTTCAAAAATAGGATCATCAAATTTATAAATTTTTTGAATCAATATATAAATATAATCTCCCTTAATGATAGTATATTACTACGAAGAAAAATTTCCTTTAATAAATATGAATTTCATTAACTCTAAATAATTAATATCATAATTTATTACATCTACACAATTTGTGATAAAAAAAAATTCAATTATATTTATGTTGTGAGTTTATTTGATACATATCATAGTAATATATTGTTATAAAATATATTATGTTATTAAAAATTCTTAATGGAGTTTCAGAGGGATCAGGGACTTTTCGGATCTCAGAGAACCAAAATTTAGAGGAAACCTCTCAACAATAAAGTTATTATAAATGATGCATCCCTTTCTGCACAGTTATAATAAACTATTTGCGGTGATCAAATGCATTTCCATGGGTGACATGGTTCGATAAATCCATGCCTCCCAACCTGCATGGACAATGTTGATCTTAGAAAGTTGGGGTGAATAAGTTGTGCACAGTTAATCTAACTATGTTCTGCAATCCATACATAAAGTTTCCCCTAGATAGTCGGGTTCACATGGTTGGTTCACGGTATGGTTAACTTTGTAGCCAAACCATGTAAACTTTAAAAATTAGATGAATTTAAATTTCCTCACTGTATCTTTTCAAAATAATAAACTCATTTTCCCTTCTTTTGTTTTAATAAGAAAGATGCCTCTCCTTCAACATTTTGACCTCCTATAAGAAAAAACATTTTATTTTAAGTAATTATACTATCCAGACTCTGATTCAAGTGTTGTATATTATGTTGGGTCACCATATATAAGATCTGCATTCCATAATCTTCTTTTATTATTCATATTCTTATGGATCGAGTTATTTTTTGGCGATCTTGTGTTACCTATTTTTGTTGTGTTTGTCTATATAATTTACCATTATCTTTTGGGATGGTAAAAATGAGGCATATATGTGATATAATTTAGTAATGAGACTATTCATGTGGGTAGAAAACTCTCAGATGGTGAAAATACTAATTACATGGGATGGGGATTTCTGTTCTAGTTACTTCTTAAAATGGTTTTTTATTCAACCATTTGTGTGACACACAAGATATTATAGGTTGTTGATATTATGATTTTGGATTACATTTTTCCTTATCTGGTACACACTAGAATCATTGACCATATATAATTTTAGGGGCCTTATTGGATTAATATGTCATTCATTTTTCAATTATATATAGGTTTCATTTTATGACTATGTGATACATGTTGTATTGCGTTCAGTGGAATATTTATCATGAAATTATGTTTTATACATCAAAAAAAGAAATAAATAAATGGTTATTTGAGTTTTTTCACCATTTTAAATTGTGTTTTCCTATATATGTTGATTATGGAACCATAAATAATCTATTATCATATGTTTGAGTTATCTGAATTATGTTACATATAATAAAGCATTAGTTGGTCAAGAATAAATTATTATCATTTTTAATCTAAATAGCACATGTACGTCTATAGATTAGAAATGATGATTCATTTAGTCAGATCATGTAATACAATATATTACATTCTACTGTGAAATTTAATGGTCTAAATATTTTTAAATGAACTAAATATTGATATATATAAACATTTATATGTATACATTAGGTGTGGTACTTCAGTAAACTGGTTTATTATGTAAATACTAGAATTATTATACCATAAAATCTTTTATGGTAATTGATAAATGTGCCTTCCAATTACAACATAGGGGGTTTTATTATAGAATTTAAATTTTATGGCCTTTATATTGGGTCCCTTACATTGAAAAAAATCTTCACCTACACCCAACCATAGTATTGGTAAGTAACCATTGCCACTTGTGTTATTTATGATTGTTCTTGTCTTGTAAACATGGATTTAGGAGTAGTTTTAGTGGTGAGACTCTTATAAAATAAGTAATTATAACACCCTGATATTTTGTGAGAAGTATATTTTTTTATATATTATGTTATACACAAAGGAATATTTCACTGCACACAACACTATCTTGGCTTGCGTTACACGTAATCTCAACCTTCCTTGATAGCGTGTGTAGTACACAATATCGAGTTTCACTAAACAAGGATATATTATTATATTACAAACTAGTATTTATGAATATTATTAACTGAATTTTGATTTTTATAACATTATAATTCATCTTACACATTTTCTAGAAGAAGGTATGAAAACAAAATCAGTTTTTCAGATAAAAGAATTATTTTTCAAAAAATGTAGTTTTACCACCTTTTGATGGCGCACACATTTTAAATCTAGTTTTTGACATGTTTATAAGTTCAATTTGAAAAAAAAATCTTTTTTGGAATCATGATATAATAATTTACATTGGATAATTTTTTCATATTATTTTTGTAACTTCCATATTTTTATGAATGGTAAAAACACGCTATATTTTAATTAAAAACAACTTTTTCATCGCAATAATTTATAAGATTAAATTATAATATTGAATGGTTTTAAAGTATAAACAGAATATATTTTTACTGTTTAATATAATGTATGTCATTAGCATTAATTTTACATTGAATTCATAGATAAAAACATTTCAATCTTTGGCAATGTTTTAACTTTTAAAACCTGTTTGCTTAACAACGGGATTAATTTTAAATTAATTACTGAAACTTCTATGTTTTGAGTTTTGAAAAATGGGTTCAATATTTGGAATCAGTGGGTCTAAATTATATTAATAGGTTACTTTTATTTTTTTTATGAATAGTAACTTTGGTAGTTTTTATTAACTACGGTTAAAGGTAAATAGGGTAATTCGAGGTTAAATGAATATTATAATAATTTAATATTACCTTGAAACTTGTTCTAACGTTATTGGATGAGTATTTTCTGACCATGGGCATCCTTGGGTCGATTTTGGGAACCCATTGAGCCACTTGGTAGTGATAAGGACAATTTGGATTAATTAATTTAATGTAAAGACAAAATTAACATTAAGAAAAATCTTTTAGTAATAAATTTTTATATGGGGTTATATAAATTATATTTTCAACGATAAATATTCATTGGAAAAATAGAAATATTTACTACATGATGATATTTTTTATAATTTTTAGACACCAATTAAATTAAAATTATTTTTGACACAAAAATGATGAAGTATTTACCTCATTAATAAATGATTTAAATAAATAAGATTATAATGATTAAAATATTATAAAAAACCTGTCCAATTCCTATTGGATGATTTTATTTCGAATATGATTCATCTTATCTTCGACATTAATTTATTTTGGACCTCTTGAAACCTAAGATAAGTTTATAATAAAATAATATTTTCACACTTTCAAAAGGTGCCCCTCACCTCCCTTATAAATGGCCACCTCCTCCCTCTCCTCCTCACACCACTTTGAGCCTTCAAGCTCGGCCAACCCCTACCCATTTCACTTCCCCACTTCCTTCGAAACCTTTTAGAGGAACTGGTCTTCTCAAAAGACCAACTCTAGTGCCCTAAGAGAAAGTTTAAAGGAGGCACTTTGAGAAAGAGGTAATACCTTCTACCGTTTTCTTCAAGTTCCATTATTCTTATACTCCCTCTTCTTTATTTGTTTCATTATGAAGTAATAACACCAGTATCCCTCATATACTAATATTTTATTATAAATACGAAACAACCCTATTTCACCTCTTATCCATCCTATGGTAAACAAAATCACCGCTCGTGCGTACGTACAGAATACCGTCTCCACGCTTTGGTGTAATATGTTTTCCACCACCACCTTACTTAGATGGGTATAATGGTGTAAATAAATAACTATATATGATTATTGTAAATTTTTATTTATTCTGAAATATTATACATACACTTAAATACTATTCCACGGTCATTGGGATGATATCATCGCTCGTGCGTACGTACGGTCTACCGTCGTCACGATGTGATGCGACTCGTTCTATATTCTCTTCATTGAATAATGATTATATAAATGAATTTAATGAATTAATATGATATATATTACCCTAATACTATTCTGTAAATGATGTATCTATATCCTATAAAGAGGAATAAGAATTTATTCTACAAAACATGCATAAGATCAAAAAGAAATAAACACCCGAATAACAAGTAGCAATGAAATATTACTAATAAAAAGCTAAGAATATAAGAATATGACTATATATGATATCATGACAATGGTTATGATTCTGGAATAATTCAATGACATTATTTAAATCATTATACAGGAGGTTCGGACACGTACGAATCAAATCGGACCTAAGGTAAGAGAAAATCTCACAATCTCATTTTTATCCGAGATTGTTTATACTTTGGTATTTACCGGGGTCTATTTTATCATCCACATCCCTATTTCCTCAATATGTAATGTTATTTCTATCCTAATAAAATTTTTTAAATCAAATTTTACCCTTCGGTGTGTTTTTAGTAAAACTTATGAAAAGAATCTATTGTCGTTTTTCTTACGAGGTACTTTTTGACTTTTCCGACCAAAGTACGAGAAGAATGTTTTTTTAACTTATACGGCATGAATGGATTTTCAGAACATTATTTCCATGAATCTTCCTTTACACGTTTTCAAGTTTATTTTTATTTGACTTCTTTTAGTTTAAAATTTAATGACATTTTAAGAAAGGAAAATGTGTTTGAAGTAGAAAGGATATTTTCCTCAAGAATGAAGGTCAAGTGTTTTGTCAAAATTACTTTCCATATAATATAATATAGGGTTCTGTTTTGATCCCTATTATTACATTGATTTCATTTTGTTATGATGGAATTATTTATATGGAGTCCTTTTATGGATTATGTTATGATGGCATGATGTTTATGAATCCCATTTTTATTACATGGGTTATGTTATGACGTATGATTTTTGATTTTGTGGCACACATAAGAATGGTTTAATTATGAAATGGGTGGGACATATATCTCCCTCCAATGCATTGGGTAAAGATTTATATCTCATGAGATAGACATGGCTGGAATGGCAAGTTAAACCGGTTCAGTGATATAATACTGGAACGAGGAGGAACTCGGTTCAGTAATGGAATTTGTCCTCTATGATGGTCTTGGCAATGAGCCTCAACTAATATGAAATGATTCTCTATGATTATGTGTGTATGCCACAAAGTTTCATGTTTTATGTTATGGTTATTTGGGATTACGTTTCATTACTAGGATTTATCCAAGGACATGATATTATAATCTCTTTTGCAGGTTAATATTTTCAAAATGTTATGTTCTTATGAATATGATATGACTGGTATTTCTTTTTTTTACTCTTACTGAGCATTTGAGCTCACCCTTTTGTATGTTTTCTTTTCCCCAGGTCAAGAATAAGGATATTAAGTATGATACACCAAAAAGGGACTCTAGATATGATGAAATAAACGGGAGACAATGTAGTTGATTTTATGAACCATCTGTTTATGTTTCCTAGTTTCTAAAGAAACTATACCTATACGGTCCGTTCATGGTTTTTTTATATGTTGTAATAAGTATGCTTCAATTCTGATGTAATAACAATGTATGTAAATTATGGATCGTTATAGTTGGTATCAGAGGAAAGGTATAGTCAGCCTTTAAAAACTAGGATGTAAAAGCCCTAGAAAGAACCCTAAGGATGTGTCTAAGCATAAAACACAATCTTAGTGTTTTAGAAATGGTCATAAAAAACACTATGATAAGACCATAAGATTGAAATTTTATTCTTGATTATGTGGTTTTACTATTATGATTAGTGTTGCTCACACTACGCTTCTTGGTTTTAGTCAATGGCTGAAACCTGAAGGAACCGTGTTAATGCTGAATGCGACGGGCAATGAAATGATTGTCCCCCTGAGGAACCAAACGTTATAGGATCTGGAATGAAAAATCATGTAGCCATGCTCACACAACTTTCTCAAGCTATGAACCATGCAGGACTTCCAAACAAGCAAAGGAAGGAGCAACATTTTGTTGAATCCTTCATGAGGCAGCGTCCACCTTCATTCAGCGGGTCTTCTGATCCATTTGTGGCTGAACAATGGATTAATACCACTAAAAAGATATTTTCAGTTCTACAATGTTCTGAACATGACAAATTCATCTTAGTAGTGTATCGTTTGGAAGGTGATGCTGATCAATGGGTGAATCTTATCAAGAATACGAGGCAAAGAGATGAAATTGAGTCCATGGAATGGGACGTGTTCAAGAACTTATTTTTCAATATGTACTTCCATCGTATTCTTCGAACAAAGATGGGGAAGGAGTTTGTTGAACTAAAGAAAAAGGATGATGAATCGGTTGCTACCTACGAAGCTAATTTTACAAGACTTGCAAGGTACGCTTCCGGAATTATTATCTAACCTGAGAGTAAAATCGATCGATTCTTTAGTGGCTTAAAACCAATTCTTTAAAGGGCATCAGCCATAAGGTACTTCAATAGCTACGAGGAAATTTTTCGATGTTCTCTCAAGGTTGAGATGAATATTGGAGTAACCCATCAGTCATATGGGTTTAATAAGAAGAGGAAAATGGAATTAAAAGGATAATATAAAGACCATACTGAAAAGAAGATGAGTTTTCCTTTATTCTCAAATTGTGGAAAGAAACATGGTGGGAATTGTCTTAAAGGGACAAGAAAATGTTTTAAGTGTGGAAAATAACGTCATCGGGTAGTTGAATGTCAAAATAATGGGAAGAAGATGTCTAATGATGAGAACAAAGAAAGAGATACGTAGAATGCACCTCCTACACTTCAATGTTTCAAGTGCAAGGAGATGGGGCATTATGCCAATCAATGCCCTAATCCAAGGTTTGTTAATGATGATCGACATCAACAAACTCTTAAGGCCAATGAAAAAGGAAAGTCACGTGAAATTACTATTGACGATGTGGAGTATGATAACGAAGTGGTGAAAGGTACACTTACCATCCAATCTAAAGTATCAAATCTTTTATTTGATTCTGGATCCACCCACTCTTTTATTTCTGAAGAATTTTATAAGGTTATCGTCGTATTACCTCAACAATTAGATGTTGAGTTAGCTTTGACAACTCCTAATGGCACAATGGTCGCATTAAAAGTTTATAATTCTTCTCCGATTGAAGTTTGTGGGAAAGTGCTTCCTACAAATCTTGTGATCCTTCCTATAGTGGGATTTGATGTGATTCATGGAATGGATTGGCTTTCTTTATACGGAGCTTATATCAATTTCCAAATAATGGAAATCACATTTCATATTCCAGATCAATCTATGATCATCTATCGATGCAAGGATGAATATAAGCTTCCAGAGGAAATTCCTTCCATCTTATGGGTCTTGATTCCAATAAATGAAGGTTATTTATCTCAAATGGTTGGAGACAAACTCATGATTAATAATACACCCATTGTACAAGAGTTTGATGATGTCTTTCCAGAGGAATTTCTAGGTCTTCCACCAAATAGTGAAGTTGAGTTTTCAATAGAACTCATAGAGGGTGGTATGCCCATTTCAAAGACACCTTATATAATGGCCCCAATGGAGATGCAAGAATTGAAGAAGCAACTCCAATAGAATCTTGATAAAGGATTCATACGCCCTAGTTCATGACATTGGGGAGCACCTGTTCTATTTGTTAATAAGAAAGATGAATCAATGAGTCTCTGCATTGATTATCGAGAACATAACAAGATCACTATCAAGAACAAATATCTTCTCCCACGCATTGATGACTTATTTGACCAAATACACGGAGCTCAATAATTTCCCAAGATTGATCTTTGTTTAAGGTATCATCAATTAAGGGTCAAAAAGGAGGATATACCAAAGACGGTGTTCCGTGCAAGGTATGGACACTATGAATTTATAGTGATGCCATTCGGTCTTACTAATTCCCCTTCTATCATCATGGATCTAATGAATAGAGTCTTTATATACTATCTTAATCAGTTTGTGGTAGTCTTTATAGATGATATTCTTGTATATTCAAAGAGAAAGGAAGAACATGAAGATCACTTGAGAATTGTATTGAAGACCCTAAGAAAGGACAAGCTTTATGCCAAATTTACCAAGTGTAAATTTTTTCTTCAAAAATTTTCATTTTTGGGTCACATAATATCAAAATAGGGGATACACTTGGATCTAGTAAAAATAGAGGTTATCGAAAGATGGTCGAGACCAACAACAATAACTGAGATCCGAAGTTTTCTTGGTTTGGCTGCATATTATCGACATTTTGTAAAATATTTTTCACAATTATCTAATCCACTCACCAGGTTGACTCGAAAAGGAGTTAAGTTCGTGTGGATGAAGGAGTTTGAAGAGAATTCCAAGGAGTTTAAAAGAATTTTATCTAGTGCACCTACGCTCACACTACCTTGTAGTGGAGAAAGGTTTGTGATCTACCATGATGAATCCAAGAAGGTATTGGGGTGTGTTCTCATGCAAAACGATATGGTGATAGCTTATGCCTCACGACAGTTGAAAATCCATGAGCAAAATTACCCAACTCATGATTTCTAGTTAGCTACGGTAATCTTTGCATTAAATATTTGGAGGCTTTATCTTTATGGTGAAAGGTGTGATATTTATACTGATCATAAAAGTTTAATCTATATTTTCACACAAAAGAACCTGAATATGCACCCAAGAAAATGGTTGGAGCTGATTAAGGATTATGACTGCTCAATTCATTATCACCCTGGGAAGGAAAACAAGGTGGCAGATGCATTAAGTCGACAAGACCATGCTAGCTTATCCATGATGAGGATCACAAAAGATCTAATATTTATGGATTTACGAAGGATGGATCTTGAAATTATAATGGAAGGGGAAAATTATTATCTTTCTCAAATGAATGTTCAACCATCTATACATGTGAAGATTAAAGAGGCATAAAAAGAAGATGTAGAGTTACAAAATAAGGTGAGAAATGTTCCTGAATTCAACCTTGATTGTGATGGGATAATAAGGTTCAGGAATCGGGTTTGTGTTCCTCCCATCCTATAACTAAAGAAGGAGCAACTGTATGAGGCTCATAGTTCTTCATTCTCTTTTCATCCTGGAAGCACAAAGATGTATAGAGACCTGAAAAAGTACTTCTGGTGGGATGGCATGAAAAGACATGTTGTTGAATATGTCTCTCGATGCTTGGTTTGTCACTAAGTTAATGTTGAGAGACAGAAGTCTAAAGGGATGTTACAACCATTACCCATACCAAAATAGAAATGGGAAAACATCACTATGGACTTCGTCCCTGGACTTCCTAAAACATCCAATATCAATAATGCTATCTGGGTTATAGTTGATCATCTTACGAAGTCGGCACACTTCAATCTATTAGGGATGCTTTCACTCTAGATCATCTTGCTTGGATATATGTAAAGGAAGTGGTAAGATTGCATGGAGTACCACTTTCCATTGTATCTGATTGGGATCTGAGGTTTACCTCGAAGTTCTGGCGAAGTCTTCAGCATACTCTAGATATAGAGTTCAATTTCATTACTTCTTATCATCCTCAGACATACGGTCAGTCCAAGAGAACAATTCAAACTCTAGAAGATATGTTAAGTGTAACTCCCCGACCCTAGTTACCCAGAGTCGGTGCATTATTACATAACATTGGCATGATCACAAGAAAGATCAAATCTCGAAAGAGCGATTGGTTTAGTAGCCTTGGAAACACTAGATATATTCATAAGTTTTACATTACATCATAAAATGAAAAACTACTACAATAACATAAAGTCTCCACAATCCACACTATTATCCCCTCATAATATCCCTGCAGGTCATTCATAACTTACTTCTTCACATCCTGAGAAAAATAAAACATAGAAAATGGGTGAGCTCAAATGCCCAGTAAGGATAACAATATAGAGGGACATTCAAAATAAGCATAAACATTTAAGGCAATGCATTACTAAAACAAAAGCCTTTTAAACTTGAACTTCAACATAGTATGGAAAAAGTAAAATGAAATAATTCCATTTACTTGTTCACATGGATATTCTTCTAATCGAATAATCACATGCAATATCAATAGCCACTTTCATAATGTTGGAATGCATAATGCCAGACTATCATAACCACATAGCCAAGGCCTCGTGCCAAGACTACAAATAAGATTTTTCCAAGGCCTTGTGCCAAGAAACTAGTTTGTCTCATGAGACCTACAGATGCATCGAGGAGCTATAGCGGGCTCCACCCATCACATATTAAGTCCAATGCATTCCCATATGAAAAGGTTTAAACATAACATAAACATTCGTATTAAAACTAGAATACGAAATGTTAATAATTTCACCATAAACTATGAATGGTATAAAAATAGCACATCCACAGTCAAAAATATCACAAAACCTTCAATACAATATAGAAGTTTTGTATCATAATAAATCAACTTCAAATAAGCGTAAAATCCATCAAAGGATGTTGACATAGATGAAATCAAAACTCTTTTTAGGGAAATATCTCTTTCTATTTTTGAAATCATTTAAGAGCCATATAAAATAAAACATTTTCTTTGAAAATATTCATATAATCTTTTAAGGAAATCTTTGAAGATTTTATAACGGCGGAAAATAGTCGCACCCGCCGTATAAGATAAAAAAACATTCTTACCTTAATTCTGTCAAAAAGGATAAAAAGGACCTAGTTTTAAAAACGACAGAATGATTCCTCTTATAAAAAGTCAAACAAGGGTATAAATTAATTTAACCCATGTTCTTGTAAATAATAAAAATGTTTTGAAATACATTATTAAGAAAACATGGATGTGGATGACAAAGATATCCCAGTAGATTATTACATATAAACAACCTCGGATAATGAATAGATTGTGAAATAACCATTACCAATTTGGTAACTTATGAAACATACAACCCATGAAAGAGGTATCATACAATAAATATGTAAATACACATAAATTAGAGTGTATTACATAAAGAATATAATTATGGGTAGTACATACACCACACAAAAGGTGATGGAGGCAATATGGCATGAATCTCACGGGAATAAGGAGTGAGATGAAAACCCCTTACCTTGTACATTTCCTTGGTTGGGGTAGGTTAAACTCCTGTATAATGGTGAAATAATTGTTATTAAATTATAAAAGAATCATATATATTAATATGATATCATATATGATCTTTTAACATTGATTTGTTAATAATATCTTTGACTTATCGTCGTTTCGGGTGTTAACTTACTCATTTTCTTTTATATGTTTTGTTAAATAAGCCGTGTTTGTTATGGATATGTTGTATATTATTCATATCCATAATGATATCAAGTCCTTAAACATAATTTTTAAATCATCAAATGATAATTATACATTAATGGATACGATGGAGAATGAATCTCATCACGTTCGTGGAGACGGTAGTCCGTACGTACGCATGAGCGACAATATCATTCTTTTGATATTAAAATAATATATAAATGGATGGTATATCATATATACAGAATCATTAGCATGTTATATTTATTATTTACATGAGTTACACATCATTATTATACCCATCCAAAAAATAATATATTGAATAACAATTACACCACGACGTGGAGACGGTAAGTCGTACGTACGCACGTATGGTGACATGTTATTCAAAGGGTGGATAGAATACTGAAAATGGTTTTACCATATTTATAAAAACATCACAGTATATATATGATACTGGAGTTATTATTTTATAATGGTAACAACAAATGAAGAAGAAGTGGAAGAAGAAAGGAACTTGGAAAAGTGTGGTGAAATCATTACCTCTTCTTCTGTTTCTTCCTTTTGATTTGATCCAAAGGGATCCTTAGGTTGGCTTTCGGATCAAACTAAGGCCTATAGGTTGTAGTGAGGGAAGTTGGGAGAGTATTTGGGTATATTTGGGCCGAACCAAAAGGCTTTGATGGTGTGAAGAAAAGAGAAGTAGGAGTGCCCTTTTATAAGAGGGGTGAGGGGTACCTTTTGGAAAAGCTAGAAATATTTGTTTATAATAAATTCATATTCGGTTTATAATGGAACAAAAGTTGATTATTTAAATGTTAAGGTGGGTATGGGTCGAAAAAAACTCAACCAATATAATTTAGACAGGTTTGGGTACTTATATTAACCTTATCTTTAAGTATTAACTCTAAGTTAATTAGTTTCACTTTTACAATGTCTCGTTGTATTTTTATATTATATGGTTAATAAACTTACCATATACATCCAAGAGACCCCCAAGTGGTCCATTAATGACTATACTATCATTATATAAGTCTCTTGGCCGGACCTTAGATTTTTAGGAATTTAATATCAATTAATAATATAATATTTGTTTTAAGAACTCTTTTATGTCAATTTTGACACTATTCAATAGTTGATTTTTGTGAAACTTATAACAGATTGATTACTTCGAAAAAAGTCAATTTAATCAATACTAATATATCATATTATCCTTGAAAATTAGTTTAATTCATTAAAAGTTTCATATTATATTTATTTGGTTATTTATAATATCAATTATTTTGATTTTTCACTATTATAGTAATTACTGCATCATCATTGGGTCATAAATAAATTAAATTATTTAGTGTCTAAAAATTATAAATAAAATATAATTATGTAGGAATTCTTTTTATCTTTCTAATTAATATTTATAATCTAAAATCCAACATATATAACCCTATTTAAAAATTGTTTTTCTAAAAGATATATGCTTGTGTCATTTATGTATTCATTTTAACTTAATTAAGATAAAGTGTCCCTATCACCTACAAGTGGCACCATAGGGTCCCACAATCGACCCCAATATTACTATGTCCGAACATTTATCAACCAATAAGTATAGGACACGTTTTAGGGTAATTTATTATTATTATAATATTATTTTTTAACCCTTATTTACCGGATTTACCCTTAACCATGGTAAATAAAATTTTTACCGCAGTAATTATTCAAAATGTCTAAAAATAAAAGTTACCTATTTACACAATTTCAACATCCTGATTCCAAATATGGAATACATTTTTCTAAATTCAAAACACAGAAGTGGAAGAAATTAATTTAAAATTAATTCCCGCTGTCAAAACAAAAAGCGTGTTTTTAAGAGATAATAACTATCAAAAGATTGACACTTGATTATGTTCGGTTTAATTGTAAAATTATGTCCAATGACCAAAATTATATTAAATGGTAAAAATCTATTCTAAATATACTTTAAAACCACTCAAATTCATAATTTATCACTACTAATTATTTGATTACAAAAGTTGTTTTTAATTAAAATTTAGTAATTTTCACTATTCATAAAAATATGAAAGTTATTCGAAAAGTACCAAAATTTCACCTTAGGCTAAATTAGATATTCCAAATCCAATAATGAAGTCCATTTTGAAATATAAAAAATATATATAATTTCAAAAAGTATGTATTACTATTCATAACGGCTAGTTTGATTGGTTGTGGTGTGTGTTAAAACTCAAAGTTGCGTACAACACACGCTACTGTATTATTCAAAGAAAGCATACCATGGAAGCTTGGGATGTTTCATTTTAAATTTTTGATGTCCCCATTTATTCAAAAAGTTTAAAATATTTGTATTTAAAAAAGTTTCACTATTAAAAGTTGATAAAAGTGCAATACTGAAAATGAATTTGTTCTTGCATTATGTCTAAGATACTCATAATATGGATTCTAAAATTATAAGGATTATATAAAGTTTAAAATTTAGTTAATACTATTCATAACCTCTTTTGAATGTATTTTTGGTAAGTCATGGTGTAATTGAACTCAGTGTTGCATGTAGTGCAAGTTATTGAATTATTTTGAAGAAATAACACACTATGAATTCTTGGGGTGTGACATTCTCCCCTCCTTCAATAAATTGCGTCCTCGCAATTTGAAATTGTTCTTCAAAAATAAAAGGTTTAAAATAGAAAATATATTTGTGGGAAAACCCAAATAGGAAATTGGGTTACTAAAATTTAGTCTTAATATGAGGAAAAGATAAATGAAAGGGTCACCACCAAATTATGATCTCTATTAGGAGAACATTGGTGGAAATTAGAGACATATAATTGGAGGAAAAACATAAATATTTATAGGTAGTGATTGAGGTCATCAATCACAAACAAGTGTAAAATTGAGGTCCTTAAATTCATCAGTCTATGATGATTTGAAATACCATTGGTTCAACAAAACATAGGGTATTAGGATAACACATTTTTGACGTTTCAAAATATCTTAGTTGAAATCCCACATCGAAAAATGAATTAATGAGGCCTCTATTTAAAATAAAGAGTGGAAAGTATGAAAATTACCGAAAATAACACATACTAGGGTTCCATGTAGGAAAATATGGATATGGAAGAAAAATCTAACCATCAATTATTTGATGGAGAGTGGTAGAGAACATGGCTATGAAAAGGCCAACAATTACAAAGCCATAAATTAGAGATGATTTAAGGTACCATCTAGGACAAAATTTTTGTTCTAAGTTCCTTTTCTTAATGTTGAGGAATTTACTTATGATATTGGCTAAGATCATAAGGAGATATACTTACTTTATAATTAGAGTTTTATCCATTAATAAATTTCTACCACAAACTCATATTTCACTCTAAAAGATAATAGAACATAAAAAAAATTTATATTTATACTATTTGTACAGGGTTCCAAAATAAATGAATTTAAAATTAATCTACCAGATCTTTTAAAAAAAACTACATTATTTAATCCAGGACATCTCGTGGGCCAGTGGTAGGTGATACACCCTTGTCGCCCTTCGGTTGCGGGTTCAAGTCTCGCGGCCTTGCCGGACGCGATGGGTTGCCGCCCAACCTCCGGGTTGTCCTTTTATGGCAATCCAAAATAATCCAAACTAGAACTATCCAAAATTCTTCAGTCCAAAATTTATAAGAAAGGTAAACATGATGAAGATCCTTTTTTTTCATGAAATAACATGTGATCACCTTCATCATGTATTCTTTTAAAACACTGCAACATCCTAAATTATCATAAAACCTTATTAATTACATTCATGATCCCTTATTCCTTATAGAATAATAGATATACTCCTTCAATCCAAAAATTTATTAAACACCAACAATGATGGAATATAAAAATCATTAATCAGCTTCAAGGTAGTGAAGAATATCCAATATAATTTATCCAAATCAATCATGTATTATTCCAAAATCACTACCTCAGTATCAGAACTATATTATGGTTTATCTTTCTCTCAACCATATATTTTCCAAAAATTTAACCTGCTATTGAGTCACTTTTATTTTTTTCATACAATCTCAAGTCCTTAATGAAATAGTACTGTAGTACAATCCTTATATACTCCATAATTATTATAACAAGTACATTGTTGATACAACATTCAATTGACATAATCAACATAAGAACTCTATTCATTCCTCTTCATATGTGGTAGTATCATAACTTGATTATTATCCAATAGCATCATTTGCGGCATAGTCTGATGACTAGTACATAGGTTCGCGTAGTGTCCAAAATCCTTGCAAATGAAGCATTGTACATTTGAAACCATTTTCTTACCCTTGCAGTCACGTACTTTGTGCCCTTTTCCTCCACACTTATAACAAACTCCCATTCCTTTCAAGCAAGTTCCAGGGTGTTTCTTTCCACAGTTATCAAATATGGGAAAATTCTTCTTTTCCCTATTCCCTTTATCCATCTTTCTCTCTTCCATCCTTTTCTTCTCTTTCTTCCCTTAAAATCCATAGTACTCAGTAAACTCTTTACTTATCTTATCAATACATGATATTATTTCTTCATATGATGATAATACATGCGAGACAATTTCTCTTGTAAATTCCGGCTTAAGACCATAAAATATATGATCCTTCTTTCTCTTTGTATCATGTTCATTGCTAGAGTTCTCATTCCTTCTACTGGGTGCCATTTCTAAACAATGGCATACATTAGATTAGTTTATGAATAACAATACCTAATCCCAAACTTGTAAAACACATAACATAAATTAAATAGTTTATGGATATAATCCATAATCATAAAAATGTCTCCTTTGAGGAAGTATATACTCATAAACCCTTCATAAGTATTTGTAAAGAAAATGAGAGTTATCCTAAGCATATCCCCCTGGAGTGTCGTAACCAAGAGTGCAGCAAGGCCCGTTATCGTGCACCAGTTCCCGTTCGAGTCTAGCTCAAAGCGGTGTTTTCGGGTTTTACCCCAAGGTACATATGTGCCAGAGTCTCCTCTACCTGCTCGTATCCAGACAGGGATGTATTTCTCGGAAAACTCACAAAATCTCTACAATACCAAAATTCTAGGAAGTTCTTCTATACTAACCCTCAAAATTCATCTTAAATCTATGTGCTCTAATCATAGTTTATCTAAATCTAGCTTCCAAGGTTTGTACTAAACTTCCTCTGATACCAATTTTAACGCCCCGACCCTAGTTACCCAGAGTCGGTGCATTATTACATAACATTGGCATGATCACAAGAAAGATCAAATCTCGAAAGACCGATTGGTTTAGTACCTTGGAAACACTATATATATTCATAAGTTTTACATTACATCATAAAATGAAAAACTACTACAACAACATAATGTCTCCACAGTCCACACTATTATCCCCTCATAATATCCCTGCAGGTCATTCATAACTTACTTCTTCACATCCTGGGAAAAATAAAACATAGAAAAGGGGTGAGCTCAAATGCCCAGTAAGGATAACAATATAGCGGAACATTCAAAATAAGCATAAACATTTAAGGCAATGCATTACTAAAACAAAAGCCTTTTAAACTTGAACTTCAACATAGTATGGAAAAAGTAAAATGAAATAATGCCATTTACTTGTTCACATGGATATTCTTATAATCGAATAATCACATGAAATATCAATAGCCACTTTCATAATGTTGGAATGCATAATGCCAGACTATCATAACCACATAGCCAAGGCCTCGTGCCAAGACTACAAATAAGATTTTGCCAAGGCCTTGTGCCAAGACACTAGTTTGTCTCATGAGACCTATTGATGCATCGAGGATCTATAGCGGGCTCCACCCGTCACATATTAAGTCCAATGCATTCCCATATGAAAAGGTTTAAACATAACATAAACATTCGTATTAAAACTATCATACGAAATGTTAATAATTTGACCATAAACTATGAATGGTATAAAAATAGCACATCCACAATCAAAAATATCACAAAACCTTCAATACAATATAGATGTTTTGTATCATAATAAATCAACTTCAAATAAGCGTAAAATCCATCAAAGGATGTTGACATAGATGAAATCAAAACTCTTTTTAGGGAAATATCTATTTCTATTTTTGAAATCATTTAAGAGCCATATAAAATTAAACATTTTCTTTGAAAATATTCATATAAGCTTGTAAGGAAAGCTTTGAAGATTTTATAATGGTGGAAAATAGCCGCACCCGCCGTATAAGTTAAAAAAACATTCTTACCTTAATTCTGTCGAAAAGGTTAAAAATGACTTTGTTTTGAAAACGACGGAAAGATTCCTCTTATAAAAATTCAAACAAGGGTATAAATGACTTTAACCCATGTTCTTGTAAATAATAAAAATGTTTTGAAATACATTATTAAGAAAACATGGATGTGGATGACAAAGAGATCCCAGTAGATTATTACATATAAACAACCACGGATAATGAAGAGATTGTGAAATAACCCTTACCAATTTGGTAAATTATGAAACATACAACCCATGAAAGAGGTATCATACAATTAATATGTAAATAAACATAAATTAGAGTTTATCGCACAAATAATATAATTATTGGTAGTACATACACCACACAAAAGGTGATGGTGGCAATATGGCATGAATCTCACGGGAATAAAGAGTGAGATGAAAACCCCTTACCTTGTACTTTTCCTTGGTTGGGGTAGGATAACCTCCTGTATAATGGTGAAATAATTGTTATTAAATTATACAAGAATCATATATATTAATATGATATCATATATGATCTTTTAACATTGATTTGTTAATAATATCTTTGAATTATCGTTGTTTCGGGTGTTAACTTACTCATTTTCTTTTATATGTTTTGTTACATAAGCAGTGTTTGTTATGGATAGGTTGTATCATATTCATATCCATAATGATATCAAGTCCTTAAACATAATTTTTAAATCATCAAATGATAATTATACTTTAATGGATACGATGGATAATGAATCTCATCGCGTTCGTGGAGACGGTAGTCCGTACGTACGCACGAGCGACAATATCATTCTTTTGATATTAAAATAATATATAAATGGATGGTATATCATATATACAGAATAATTAACATGTTATATTTATTATTTACATGAGTTACACATCATTATTATACCCATCCAAAAAATAATATATTGAATAACAATTACACCACGACGTGGAGACGGTAAGTCGTACGTACGCACCTATGGTGACATGTTATTCAAAGGGTGGATAGAATACTGAAAATGGTTGTATCATATTTATAATAACATCACAGTATATATATGACACTAGAGTTATTATTTTATAATGGTAACAACAAAGGAAGAAGAAGTGGAAGAAGAAAGGAACTTGGAAAAAGGTGGTGAAATCATTACCTCTTCTTCGGTTTCTTCATTTTGAATTGATCAAAATGGCTCTTTAGGTTGGCTTTCTGATCAAACTAAGGCCTCTAGGTTGTAGTGAGGGATGTTGGGAGAGTATTCGGGCAGATTTTGGCCGAACCAAAAGGCTTTGATGGTGTGAAGAAAAGAGAAGGAGGAGTGCCCTTTTATAAGAGGGGTGAGGGGCACCTTTGGAAAACCTAGAAATATTAGTTTATAATAAATTCATATTCGGTTTATAATGGCACAAAAGTTGATTATTTAAATGTTAAGGTGGATATGGGTCGAAAACAACTCAACCAGTAGAATTTAGACAGGTTTGGGTACTTATATTAACCTTATCTTCAAGTATTAACTCTAAGTTAATTAGTTTCACTTTTACAATGTCTCTTTGTATTTTTATATTATATGGTTAATAAACTTACCATATACATCCACGAGACTCCAAAGTGGTCCATTAATGATTATCCTATCATGATATAAGTCTATTGGCAGAACCTTAGATTTTTAATAATTTAATATCAATTAATAATTTAATATTTGTTTTAAGAACTCTTTTATGTCAATTTTGACACTATTCAATAGTTGATTTTTGTGAAACTTATAACAGATTGATTACTTAAAAAAAGTCAATTTAATCAATCCTAATATATCTTATTATCCACGAAAATTATTTTAATTCATTAAAAGTTTCATATTTTATTTATTTGGGTATTTATAATATCAATTATTTTTATTTTTCACTATTATAGTAATTACTGCATCATCATTGGGTCATAAATAAATTAAATTATTTAATGTCTAAAAATTATAAATAAAATATCATTATGTAGGAAATCTTTTTGTCTTTCTAACTAATATTTATAATCTAAAATCCAACATATATAACCATATGTAAAAATTGTTTTTCTAAAAGATATATGCTTGTATCATTTTTGTATTCATTTTAACTTAATTAAAATAAAGTGTCCCTATCACCTACAAGTGGCACCATGGGGTCCCAAAATCGACCAAAATATGCATATGTCCGAACATGTATCAACCAATAAATATAGGACACTTTTAGGGTAATTTAGTATTATTATAATATTATTTTTTAACCCTTATTTACCGGATTTACCCTTAACCATGGTAAATAAAATTTTTACCGCAGTAATTATTCAATATGTCTAAAAATAAAAGTTACCTATTTACACAATTTGAACATACTGATTCCAAATAAGGAATCCATTTTTCTAAATTCAAAACACAAAATTGGCAGAAATTAATTTAAAATTAATTCCCGCTGTCAAAACAAAAAGCGTGTTTTTAAGAGATAATAACTATCAAAAGATTGACACTTGTTTATGTTCGGTTTAATTGTAAAATTATTTCCAATGACAAAAATTATATTAAATGGTAAAAATATATTCTAAATATACTTTAAAACCACTCAAATTCATAATTTATCACTATTAATTATTTGATTAAAAAATTTGTTTTTAATTAAAATTTAGTAATTTTTACTATTCATCAAAATATGAAAGTTATTCGAAAAGTACCAAAATTTCACCTTAGGCTAAATTAGATATTCTGAATCCAATAATGAAGTCCATTTTGAAATATAAAATATATATATAATTTCAAAAAGTATGTATTATTATTCATAACGGCTAGTTTGATTGGTTGTGGTGTGTGTTAAAACTCAAAGTTGCGTACAACACACGCTACTATATTATTCAAAGAAAGCGTACTGTGGAAGCTTGGTATGTTTCATTTTAAATATTTTATGTCCCCATTTAGTCAAAAAGTTTAAAATATTTTTATTTAAAAAGGGTTCACTATTAAAAGTTGATAAAAGTGCAATACTGAAAATGAATGTGTTCTTGCATTATGTCTAAGATACTCATAATATGGATTCTAAAATTATAAGGATTATATAAAGTTTAAAATTTAGTTAATACTATTCATAACCTCTTTTGAAGGGATTTTTGGTAAGTCATGGTGCAATTGAACTCAGTGTTGCGTGTAGTGCAAGTTATTGAATTATTTTGAAGAAATAACACACTATGAATTCTTGGGGTGTTACATTAAGAGCTTGCTCTATGGATTTCAAAGGTGGTTGGGATCAACACCTTCCTTTGGTGGAATTTTCTTATAATAATAGCTATCACTCCAGTATTCAGATGGCTCCTTATGAAGATCACTATGGAAAGAAATGCAGGACTCCAACTTGTTGGGATGAAGTTGGGTAAAGAAAGCTAGTAGGACCTGATCTTGTTGATGAGATGGCGGAAATTTTCAGATCTATTCAACAACGCATAATATCAGCTCAGAGTCGACAAAAAAGTTATGCCGAAAACATAAGAAATGACCTATAGTTTGAAGTGGGTGATAAAGTGTTCTTACGAATATCTCCTTGGAAGAGAGTAATGTGATTTGGAAAGAAGGGAAAGTTGATCCCTAGGTATATTGTTCCTTTTGAAATACTGGATCGTGTTGGGAAGGTATCTTACTGATTGGCGCTTCCACCGAATCTCTCTCAAGTTCACGATGTGTTCCATGTATCTCTCCTGAGAAAGTACATACTCGATCCTTCACATGTACTCAGCTTAGAAGTCGTACCGCTGGAGCAAGATATTTCTTATGAAGAACAACCGATAGAGATTGTGGATCATAGTGAAAATTTCCAATGGAACAAGACCACTCGCTTGGTTAAAGTTTTATGGAGGAACCACCAATTAGAAGAAGCTACATGTGAGCTTGAGGATATTATGAGGGAGAGGTATCCTTATCTTTTTTTTACGAAGTGATGAATTTCAAGGGCGAAATTCATTTTAAGGGGGGTAGAATGTAACACCCTGATATTTTATGAGAAGTATTTTTTTATGTATTACGTTATACGCAAAGAAATCTTTCACTGTACACAACACTAGCTTGGCTTGCGTTACACACAATCGCGACCTTCCTCGATAGCGTGTGTAGTACGCAATACCGAGTTTCACTAAACAATGATATATTATTATATTATAAACTATCCTTTATGAATAGTATTAACTGAATTTTGAATTTTATAACATTATAATTAATCTTACACATTTTCTAGAATGAGGTATGAAAAAAAAATCAATTTTTTGGATAAAAGAAGTATTTTTCAAAAAATGCAGTTTTACAGCCTTTTGATGGCGCACCCATTTTAAATCTAGTTTTTGACATGTTTATAATTTCAATCTGAAAATATAAAATTTTTCTTTGGAATCAGGATATAAAAATTTACTTTGGATAAAGTTTTCATATTATTCTGGAAACTTCTATATTTTGATGAATAGTAAAAACACGCTATATTTTAATTAAAAACAACTTTTTTCATCGCATTAATTTATATGATTAAATTATAATATTGAATGGTTTTAAAGTATAAATAGATTATATTATTACCATTTAATATAATTTATGTCATTATCATTAGTTTTACATTGAATTCATAGTTAAAAACATTTCAATCTTTGGAAATGTTTTAACTTCTAAAACATGTTTTCTTAACAACGGGATTAATTTTAAATTAATTACTACAACTTCTGTGTTTTGAATTTTGAAAAATGGATTCCATATTTGGAATCAGTGGGTCCAAATTATTTTAATAGGTTACTTTTATTTTTTTATTATGAATAGTAACTACGGTAATTTTTATTTACTGCAGTTAAAGGAAAATAGGGTAATTCAAGGTTAAATGAATATTATAATAATTAAAAATTACCTTTACACTTGTCCTAACTTTATTGGATGATTTTTTTGCGACCATGGACATACTAGGGTCGATTTTGGGACCCCATTGAGCCACTTTGTAGTGATGATGACAATTTGGATTAATTAATTTAATGTAAAGACAAAATTGACATTAACAAAAATCATTAATAATTAATTAAAATAAGGGGTTATATAAATTATATTTTCGACTATAAATATTAATTGTAAATCTAAAAATATTTCCTAAATGATGATATTTTTTTTATAATTTTTAGACATCAAATAAATTAAATTATTTATGACACAATAATGATGAAGTATTTACCTCATTAATAAATGATTTAAATAAATAAGATTATAATGATTAAAATATTATACAAAACCTGTCAAATTCCTATTGGATGATTTTATTTCGAATATGATTCATCTTATCTTCGACATTAATGTTTTTGGGACCTCTTGAAACCGAAAATAAGTTTATAATAAAATAATATTTGCACACTTTCCAAAGGTGCCCCTCTCCTCCGTTATAAAAGGCTACCTCCTCCCTCTCCTCCTCACACCACTTTGAGCCTTCAAGCTCACCCAACCCCTGCCCATTTCACTTCCCCACTTCCTTAGAAACCTACTAGAGGTACTGGTTTTCTCAAAAGACCAACTCTAGTTCCCTAATAGAATGTTTAAAGGAGGCACTTCAACAAAGAGGTCATACCTTCTACCGTTTTCTTCAAGTTCCATTCTTCTTCTACTCCATCTTCTTTAGTTGTTTCATTATAAATTAATAACATAAGTATCCCTCATATACTAATATGTTATTATAAATATGAAACAACCCTATTTCACCTCTTATCCATCCTACGGTAAACAAAATCACCGCGTGTGTGTACGTACGGAATACCGTCTCCACGCCGTGGTATAATATGTTTTCCACCACCACCTTACTTGGATGGGTATAATGGTGCAAATAAATAACTATATATGATTCTTTCTAAAGTGTTATTTATTCTTAAATATTATACATACACTTCAATACAATTCCATGATCATGGGAACAATATCATCGCTCGTGCGTACATACGGCCTACAGTCTCCACGATGTGATGTGACTCGTTCTATATGATATTTATTGAATAATGATTATATAAATGAATTGAATGAATAAATATGATATATATTACACTAATAAAATTCTCTAAATGATGTATCTATATCCTATAATGAAGAATAAGAATTTATTCTACAAAACACGCATAGGAACAAAAAGTAATAAACACCCGAATAACAAGTAGCAATGAAATATTACTAATAAAAAGCTAGGAATCTAAGAATATAACCATATATGATATCATAACAATGGGTATGATTATTTACTAAGTCAATGAAATTATTTAAATCATTATACAGGAGGTTCGGACACGTATGAATCAAATAGGCCCTAAGGTAATGGAAAATCTTACAATCTCATTTTTATCCGAGCTTGTTTATACTTTGGTATTTACAAGTGTGTGTTTTATCATCCACATCCATGTTTCCTAAATATGTAATATTATTTCTATCCTAATAAAATTTTTTAAATCCAATTTTACCCTTAGGTGAGTTATTAGTAAAAGATATGAAAGGAATCTTTTGACGTTTTTCGTACGAGATACTTTTTAACATTTCCTGCCAAAGTACGAGATGAATGTTTTTTTAACTTATACGGCATGAGTGGATTTTTAGAAAATTATTTCCATGAAGATTCCTTTAAAAGTTTTCAAGATTATTTTTAATCAACTTCTTTTAGTTTAAAATTTTATGAAATGTTAAGAAAGGAAAATGTTTTCGAAGTAGAAAGTATATTTTCCATAAGAATGAAGTTCAAGTGTTTTATCAAAATTATTATCCATCTATGATAATATTGGGTTATGTTTATATCCCTATTATTACATTGAATTCATTGTGTTATGATGGAATTATTTTTATGAATTCCTTTTATGGATTATGTTATGATGGAATGATGTTTATGAATCCCATTTTTATTACATGGGTTATGTTATGATTTATGATTTATGATTTTGTGGCACACATAAGAATGGTTTCATTATGAGATTGGTGGGACCTATATCTCCCTCCAATGAATTGGGTAAAGATTTATATCTCATGAGATATACATGGCTGGAATGGAAAGTTAAACTGGTTTAGTGATACAGGACTGGAACGAGGAGTGAACTCGGTTCAGTAAAGGACTGTGTCCTCTATGATGGTCTTGGCAATGAGCCTTGACTAATATGAAATGATTTTCTATGATTATGTGTGTATCACACAAAGTTTAATATTTTAAGTTATAATTATTTGGGATTACTTTTCATTACTATAATTTATCCCATGAAATGATATTATGATCTCTTTTACAGGTTAATATTTTCAAAATGTTATGTTCTTATGAATATGATATGACTGATATTTCTTTTGTTTACCCTTACTCATCATTTGAGATCACCCTTTTGTATGTTTTATTTTCCCCAGATCAGGAAGAAGGATAGTAAGTAGGATATTCCAAAAAGGGACTCTAGATATGATTAAATAAACGGGAGACATTGTAGTTGATTTTCTGAACTAGTTGTTTATGTTTCCCAATTTCTAAAGACACTATACATATACGGTCCATTCATGGGTTTGTTATATGTTGTAAAAAGTATGCTTCAATTCTGAAGTAATAACAATGTATGTAAAGTATGGTTCGTTATAGTAATATACTTATCTAACTCTTGTATCTGTAATTTTAACATTATAAAGTCTTATTTTAGGTATGTTCTTGGAAATCATAGATTTATTCCACCATGAAATCCTAATGTCGTGCTCTAGGAGGGTGGTGACGACCATGATTTGGAGGTGGTGGGCCCTAAGCCACCAGTTCTACCACCAGTAGTGAAACCTATGGAACCTCCTATTATACATTGTAACTCCCCAACATTCAACGGTACGCTTCTCTTTGAATAATACAATAGCGTGTGTTGTACGCAACTTCGAGTTCTAACACACCACAACCAATCAAACTAGCCATTATAAATAATAATACCCACTTTTTAAAATTTTATAAATTTTATCTTTCAAAATGGACTTCATTTTTGGATTTAGAATATCGAAATTAGCTTAGGGTGATTTTTTTGTGTTTTTCTGAAAACATTCAATTTTTGATGAATAGTGAAAAACACTGAGTAATAGTTTAAAGCTGATTTTTTTTAACTAATTATTTAATTTATTTAAATTTATTTTTGGTAAAAATAGATACATAATACCTATATAAGTTAAATTTAATTCATTGGAGTCATTTTATAATAATTTTAGATATATAAAAAGATTATTTAACTTTTTACCGTCTTTTACCCACCTCCTAGAAGCATTTCCAAATTTACATAAAACATAATTTTACCACTTTTGTGAGTTGAATTTAAAAAATCTGAGAGACATGGTTGATATCAGTAAGTAAAATGTGGTTCAATAAGATGAGAATAATTTTTGGTGAATAGTGTCTTTTTTACTTTTATTTACCATGGTTAAAAGTAAATAGTGTAATTAAGGGTAAAACGATATTATAATTACCCTAACAGATATCCTAATTCTATTGGATAAGTGTAATTATACCAAAAACAACCTTAGGAATAAAATATGATCATTTATGTACACTTGGATTAGATTAGGACATTTATTATTATTCATTTAAAGAAGAGTTAAAAGAGTTAAATTAAAAGATTAATAACTAAACGATTTTAAATATAGAGTTACACACAATATAAATTTGACTATAAATATTAATTATAAAGTAAAAAATATTTCCTACATAATGGTATTTTATTTATAATTTTTATACATTAAATAATTAAATTTATTTATGACACAATGATGATGCAGTAATTACCGTATTAATGAAAGATTAAAATAATTCATATTATAAATATCTAAATAAATAAATTAAATTTAAGACTTTTTATGAATTCAACTAATTTTCTATGTTAATATGATATGTTAGGGTTGGTTATATGAATTTTTTTTGAAGTAAAAATGCTGTTATGAATTTAGCAAAAACAAAATACCAAATAGTGTCAAAATTGACATAAAAGAGTTTTTAAAACAAATATTATATTATTAATTGATATTCTCTTCCTAAAAATCTATGGTTCGACCAAAAACATATATAATGATAGGTGTATCATTAATGAACCACTTGGGGTTCTCTTGGAAGTATATAGTATGTTTATTAAGCATATAATTTAAAAATAAAAAGAGACACGGTAAATGTCAAACTATTTAACTAAGAGTTAAATCTAAAAGATAAGGTTAATATAGTGACCCAAACCTATATAAAACCTATTGGTTGAGTGGTTTTATACCCATACTCACCTTATCCTTTAAATAATCCATTTTTGAGATATTAGATTCCGAAAAGGATTTTATTATAAAATAATATTTCCAACTTTTGCTAAGCTGCCCCTCACCCATCTTATAAAAGGGAACTCCCCCTTCTCTATAATTCACACCTTCAAAGCCCTTTGGCTTGGACAACCCCTGAACAAATACCCTCTCAACTGTACTACCTTCTTCCTATAGGCCTTCCATTATTCATTAATCCATTTTATGGAGCCCTTTTCCTCAAATCAAAAAGAAGAACCTGAAGAAGTGGTAAATATTTCATCACCTCTTTCATGTTCCTTTCTTCATCCACGTCTTCTTTCTTTTTTGTTTCCATTATACAATAATAACTCTAGTATATTATATATAATGTTATTTTATTATAAATATGATACAACTATATTCATTATTCTATTCGTCCTTTGAATGACATGTCACCATGTGTGCGTACGTACAGCTTACCGTCTCCACGTAGTGGTGTAATTGTTATTCAATACATTATTATTTGGATGGATATAATAATAATGTGTAATTGATTTAAATAATAAATAAAACATGATAATGATTCTATATATATTACATACCATCCAATTATATATTATTTTAATATCAAAAGAATGATATTGTCGCTCGTGCGGATTACCGTCTCCACAAATGCGATGAGATGCATTCCCCATCATATCCATTCAAGACTAATTTTCATTATATGATTAAAAATAATGTTTGAATACTTAATATCAATCTGAATATGAATAATATACATCCCATCCATAACAAATATTACTAAAATAACAAATAATATAATGGACAACAAATCTGTTAACACCCGAAACGACGGTAATACTATGATATTATTAACAAAGAAATGTTAAAAGATCATATATAACATCATATTAATGTATATGATTCTTGTATAATTTCATAAAAATTATTACAACATTATATACGAGGTTAACCTACCCTCAAATAAGGAATGTACATGGTAAGGGTTAATTTCACAATCTCTTTATTATCCGAGGTTGTTTTTACCTAAGTATCTACTGGGACCACTTTACCATCCACATCCATGTTTCTTAAAAATGTATTTCAAAACATTTTTACTATTTACTAGACTATGGGTTAAAGTCATTTATACCCTTTTTTGTCTTTTTATTAAATGGTTTGAAAGGAATCCTTCCATCATTTTTAAAATAGGGTAATTTATGACCATTTCCACAAAATTATGGTAAGAATGTTTTTTTAACTTATACGGCGTGTGTGGCTATTTAACGCCGTTACACCATCGTTGAAGCTTCCCTTACAATATTATAAAAATATTTTTAAATATAAATGTTTTCTTTTACGTGACCTTTAAATGTTTTCAAAATAGAAATAGATATTTCTCTAAAAAGGTTTTGGTTTCATCTATGTCAACATCCTTTGATGGATTTTAAGTTTATTTGAAGTTGATTTATTATTATAAAAAAACCCCATATTTTATTGAAGGTTTTGAGATATGTTTTACTATGGATGTCCTCTCTTTATACCATTCATTTTTTATGGATAAATTATTGACATTTCGTATGCTAGTTTTAATACAAATTTTTATGATATGTTTAATCATTTTTATGTGAGGAATGCATTGGACTTAGTAAGTGACGGGTGGAGCCCTCTATAGATCTTTGATGCATCGGTAGTTCTTGTTAGACAAACTACTATCTTGGCATAGGGCCTTGACAACATCTTATTTGTAGTCTTGGCACAAGGAATTGACTATGCGGTTATTAAATTATGGCATTATGCATTCCATCATTATGAAAGTGGATATTGATATTTCATGTGATTATTCAACTTGTAGAATATACATGTGAGTAAGTAAATGTAATTATTTTGATTTATATTTTCAATATTATGATGAAGTTTATTTTGAAACGGCTTTTCTTTTAGTTCTATACATTGCCTTAAATGTTTATGCATATTTATGAAAGTTTCTGGTATATTGTAATCCTTACTGGGAATCTGAGCTCACCCATTTCTATGTTTTATTTTTTCCAGGATGCGAAGAAGTATATTATAACTGATCTGCAAGGATAGTCTATGGGATCTCAGTGTTGTCCATGGAATCATTGTTGTAGTAGTTTTCCATTTTATGATGTAATGTAAACCTTATGAATGTATCTAGTACTTTTAAGGGTACTAAACAAATCAGTCTTTTGAGACTTGATCTTTTGTGATCATGCCAATGTTATGTAATAATGCACCGACAATGGATAAATAGGGTCGAGGATTTACAGTTGTAATAGAGGAAGTTTTGTACAATCCTTGGAAACTTGATTTTGATAAACTCTAATTAGAGCGCATAGCCTTAAGATAGACTTTGAGGATTAGTGTATAAGAACTTCCTAATATTTTGGTATTGCAGATATTTTGTAAGTTTTCCAAGAAATATATCCCTGTCTGAATAAGATAAGGAGGTGGTGGCTCTGGCACAGATGTACCTATGGGTAAAACCCAAAAACGCCACTTTGAACTAGACTCGAATAGGAAATGGTGCACGACAGCGGGCCTTGCTGCACTCTTGGTTACGACTCTCCTGAGGGATATGCTTAGGATAATTCTAATATTTTTACAAACCATTATAAAGGGTTTATGAGTATATCCATTCTCAAAAAATAATTTTTTATGATTATGGATTGTATCCATAAACTGTTCAATTTCTGTTAACTGTTTTACAACTTCAGAATTATGTATTTTGATTCATAAACTAATCTAGTTTATGACATTGTTTAGAAATGGTGCCTTGTGGATGGAATGGAAACTGTATCAATCCATGTACACCATATAGGGATTTCCTTCCTTATCAAGATAATTATAGTGGATTTGGTGATACAATTGGTGTTGATCAGCTAATCACCATACTAGGACAACTCACTCAGGTTATTAATAATAACCTTACCCGTATAGAGCACCCAGATCCATAGCATAGAGGATCAATGTTAGATACCTTCATGATCCAACAACCGCCAACATTAAATGGTGGTCATTTATTCAAAACACAAAGGAAGATGATGAACTATCAAATATGGAATGGAGTGAGTTTAATGAGATTTTCTTATAGAAATACTTACCTCATGACCATCGAGAAGATATGGAAAGGAAATTTCTGAGTCTCAGGTAGAATGAGGATGAGAATATCGCAAAGTATGAAGCTAACTTTACAAGGTTAGTCTCACAATCCTTCTTTTCGTACGAAGATATTGTCTCATGTGCTATCAAGGCAAAAAAATTATTCTCTATGTCTTACGACTTTAAAGCAAAGCAAGAGATGAAGAGATCTTTTGAAAACTCTGGAAATGGAAATAAGGGGAAAAGGGAAATATTGAATATCCATCCTACTATAAATGTTGTAAAAAACACCCAGGTACTTTTCTGAAGGGAATGGGAGTCTATTACAAGTGAGGTGAAAAAGGCCACCAAGCTCGTGATTGTGAGGGGAAGAAAGTGGATATGGATGTTGAATGATACAATTGTAGAGACAGGGGGAATTATGAAAATGAATTTCCTAAGAATTAGGGGAACTTACCTTAGAAAAGTACAAGGGATCAAGGCCTATCTTATACTATCGCTACTGCTAAGGTTGAAGCTTTGAAAGACATAGTGGCAGGTAATTTAATGGTTTCCTTAAGTTTAGCCAATGCATTATTGGATTCTGGATCATCACATTGTTTTATATCTTCCCTATTTTCTATGAAGATTTGATATTTCCAATTTGAATTAAAAAAGGAGTTTTCAGTCAAAACCCCTAAGGGAAGTATCATTGTAACAATGTATTGTGAATTAGTCCCAGTTAGGGAATATAAATGTTCTTTATCTTCTAATCTCATCGTCAAACCCATGATTGAATTTGATATATTCCTCTATATGGATTGTCTTTCGGACCGTGATGCAAAAAATTATTGTAAGAATAAGGAGTTAACTATTTTTTATGACGATGATAAAGAACACCTTATCTTTAGAGTAGAATCCTCACCACTTAATTCTTATCTTGCTCCACCCCTAGTAGCTCATCTAAATTCAATTATCGGGGAAGAAGAGAATGAAATAACTATGGGTGAGGAAAGAAATGTTCAAATGGAGGATGTACCTATTATGAAACAATATGTTGATGTGTTTCCAGAAGATTTACTTGGACATCCTCCAGAATGAGAAATTGAGTTTACCATTGATTTAATTCCCGAATCAAGGCCCATATCAAAGACCACTTATAGAATGACCGTTGTTTAATTAGTGGAACTAAAAAACAACTAGAGGAATTGAGTAAAAAGGGTTTTATTTTCCCTAGTGTTTCTCCATGGGGTGACCCTAATCTTTTTGTTAAGAGGAAAGATGGATCTATGAGGTTGTGCATTGACTACAGGGAGATCAATGCTATTATAATAAAGAACAAGTATACCCTACCTCGCATTGATGATTTATTTGACCAACTTCATGGAGCTCAATACTTTTCAAAGATTTATCTTCGATCTGGATATCATCAGTTGTGTGTGAAGAAGGAAGACATTCTGAAAACAGAATTTCGAACCAGGTACGGGCATTATGAGTTTACAGTAATGCCTTTTCGATTGACTATTGCACCCTCTGTCTTCATGGATATAATAAATAGAGTTTTCAAGGATTATCATGATGATTTTGTAGTGGTATTTATTGATGATATCTTGGTGTACTCCAAATGCTACGAAGATCATGAAAATCACTTGCGCATTATCCTAAAGAATCTCAGAAGGCACGAATTATCTAGGAAGTTTGGAAAGTGTGAATTCTTGCTTCAAGAGATTTCTTTTCTTGGCCATATTGTCTCTAAGGATAGAATCTATGTTGATACTTCTAAGACCAAGGCAATCCAAGAAAGGCTAGCACCAATGAGTATAACTGAGGTACATTGTTTAATTGGTTTAGCAGGTTATTATCGACATTTCATCTAGATTTTTTCCCGGTTGGCTAACCCATTAACAAAGTTCACATGAAAAGGGGTTAAATTTGTTTGTACAAAAGAGTTTGAAGAATGTTTTAAAGAATTTAATAGAGGATTAGTCAATGATCGAATCTTGACTCTACCTTCGAGGAATGATGGGTTTGTTATTTATAGTGATGCATCAAAGAAAGGACCTTGTTGTGTCCTTAGGCATAATGATAGTGTTATTGGCTATGCATCACGACTGCTAAAAATTCATGAGCTAAACTATCCTACTCATGATCTTGAGTTATCAGCTGTAATCTTTTCTTTGAAGATATGGAGACATTATCTCTATGGTGAAAAATGTGAGATATATACCGACCACAAGATTTTGAAGTATATTTTTTCACAGAAAGAACTCAACATGAGGCAAAGACGATGGCTTGAAGTACTCAAGGATTATGATTTAACTATACACTACCACCCGGGGAAGGCAAATATGGTGGAAGATGCTTTGAGTATAAATGATCATGGTTTTTTGAACAAGATGAGAGTTGAAAAGGATTCTATATACATGGATCTAGTAAAGATGGATATGGGAATCACCATGGAAGGTGAAACATCAATACTTTTTCAAATGGTTTCCAAACAATCTTTAATATAAATGATAAAGAGTTCTCAGACCGGTGATGAATAGTTTCAAAAGAATATTAATGATGTTAATGATGGGAGATTGAGTGACTTTGTGTATGAAGATGGAATTTTGAAATTTGGGAAGAGACTTTGTGTTCCTGATATACCTGACCTAAAAAGGGAATTTTTGGATGATTCTCATAGATCCAATTTCTCTATACACCCTGGTAGCACTAAGATGTATAGAGATTTGAAGGAGCATTTTTTGTGGGACAACATGAAGAGGGAGATTGCTGATTTTGTGTCAAGATGTATGGTTTGTCAACAAGTGAAAGCTGGAATTCAACATCCTAGAAGAGTCATGTAACCTCTTCCCATGCCTAAGTGGAAATGGGATAATATTATGATGGACATTGTCATGGGGATACCAAAGACTCATAGAAGTAACAATGCAATATGGGTCACTGTTGATCGTCTTACCAAGTCAGCACATTTTCTAGCTATAAGGGAAGATTTACTAGTTCAACGTTTAGCAAGAATATATATTAATGAAGTTTTAAGACATCATGGAGTACCACTATCGATTGTTTCTAATCGATATCCCCATTTTACATCAATATTTTGGAAAATTATTAAGAAAACCCTCATTACGGATCTTCGTTTGAGCACTGCCTACCACCCCCAAACTGATGGACAATCAGAAAGAACTATTAAAACCATAGAACACATGTTGAGATCCTGCTCACATGACTTTCAAGGTATGTGGGATCAATATTTATCTCTAGGAGAATTTTCCTATAATAATAGCTTTAATTCAAGTATTCAGACGGCACCATATGAAGCATTATACGGAAAGAGATGTCGCACACCAACATGTTGGGATGATGTTGGCAAAAGAAAACTCATAGGACCAGAACTTGTGGAGGAAATGATGGAAAATGTAAAGGTATTCCAAACCCACATCAAAGTAGCTCAAAGTAGGCAGAAGAGCTATGCTGATAACCGAAAGAAAGATTTGAAATTTTAGGTAGGATATCATGTTTTCATGAATTTATCTCCATGAAGTGGTGTTATACGTTTCGGTAAGAAATGAAAATTAATTCCCAGGTACATCGGACCTTTTGAAATTTTAGAATGAATTGGGGATGTATCATACCTTTTGGAAATGCTGCCAAGTCTCTCTGATGTTCACGATGTATTCCAGGTATCATTGTTGATAAAATAAATTCCTGACCCAACGCATGTACTCACCTATGAAGAATTAGAACTGAAACTCACTCTATCTTATTTTGAAGAGCCTATCAAGGTTCTTAATACAATAGAACAAGTGGTGAGAAAGCGGATGACTAGTCTCGTAAAAGTTCCATGGAGAAACCATAGGATGGAAGAGGCAACATGGGAACCTAAGGAACTTATGATGAAGAACCACCCATGCCTTTTTATGCATTAATATTCTATAAATTTCAAGGATGAAACTATTTGAAGGAGGGAAGAATGTAACACCCCATGCTTTACGGTATGCTTCTCTTTGAATAATACAATAGCATGTGTTGTACGCAACTTCGAGTTCTAACACACCACAACTAATCAAACATGCCGTTATGAATAGTAATACCCACTTTTTAAAATTTTATAAATTTTATCTTTGAAAATGGACATCGTTTTTGGATTCAGAATATCGAAATTAGCTTAGGGTAAATTTTTGGTATTTTCCTGAAAACTTTCAATTTTTGATGAATAGTGAAAAACACTTAGTTATAGTTTAAAAAAAAATTTTATTTAAATAATTATATAATTTATTTAAATTTATTTTAAGTCCAAATAGATACATAATACCTATATAAGTTCAATGTAACTCATTGGAGTTCGTTTATAATAATTTTAGATATATAAACATTTTATTAAACTTTTTACCATCTTTTACCCACCTCATAGGAGCATTTGAAAATTTACATAAATCACTATTTTACTACTTCTGTGAGTTGAATTTCAAAAATTATAGAGTCATGGTTGATATCAGTAAGTAAATTGGGGTTCAATAAGATGAAAAAAAAATTGCTGACTAGTAGCTTTTTACTATTTTTACCACGAATAAAAGTAAATAGTATAATTAAGGGAAAAATGATAATATTATTACCCTAACATATGTCTTAATTCTTTTGGATAAGTTTAATTTGACTAACAAAACCTTAGGAATAAAATATTATCCTCTAGGTCCACCTGGATTAGATTAGGACATTTATTATTATTTTATTTAAAGAAGAGTTAAAAAAGTAAAATTCAATGTTTAATAGCTAAACCATTTTTAATATAGGGTTACACACAATATAACTTCGACTATAAGTATTCATTAGAAATATAAAAATATTTCCTACAAATGGTATTTTATTTATAATTTTTTTATAATAAATAATTAAATTTATTTATGACACAATGATGATGCAGTAATTACAGTATTAATGAAAGATTATAATAATTGATATTATAAATATCCAAATAAATGTAATTTGAGACTTTTTATGAATTCAATTAATTTTAGATGTTAATATGACATGATATGGTTGGTTATATGAATTTATTTCAATGTAATAATGTTTTTATAAACTTAGAAAAACCAAAATACCAAATAGTTTCAAAATTGACATAAAAGAGTTTTTAAAACAAATATTATATTATTAATTGATATTCTCCAACTAAAAATATAAGGATAGGCCAGAAGACTTATATAATGATATGTTTATCATTAATGAACCACTTTGGGTTCTTTTGAAAGTATATAGTAAGTTTATTAAGCATATAATATAAAAATACAAAGAGACATGGTAAATGTCAAACTATTTAACTAAGAGTTAAATATATGAGATAAGGTTAATATAGCGACCGAAACCTGTCTAAAACATATTGGTTGAGTGTTCTTAGACCCATCCACACCTTAGAATTTAAATAACATATTTTGGATCCATTATAAACCTAATATTCTTTTATTATAAAATAATATTTCAAGCTTTTCCTAAGGTGTCCCTCACTCCTCTTATAAAAGGGCACTCCCCCTTCGCTATAATTCATACCTTCAAAGCCCTTTGGCTTGGCCAACCCCTAAAAAATGCCCTCTAAACTGTACTAACTTCTTCCTAGAGGCCTTCCATTATTCATAAATCCATTCTAAGGAGCCCTTTTGATCAAATCAAAAATAAGAACCCAAAAAAGTGGTAAATATTTCATCACCTCTTTCATGTTCTTTTCTTCTTCCACATCCTCTTTCTTTGTTGTTTTCATTATAAAATAATAATTCTAGTATATTATATATACTGTGATGTTATTTTAAATATGCTACAACCATATTAATTATTCTATTCATCCTTTTAATGACATGTCACCATGCGTGCGTACGTACGGCTTACCGTCTCCACATCGTGGTGTAATTGTTATTCAATACATTATTATTTGGATGGGTATAATAATGATGTGTAATTGATGTAAATAATAAATATAACATGATAATTATTCTGTATATATATGAAATACCATCGAATTATATATTATTTTAATATCAAAAGAATGATATTTTCGCTCGTGCGGATTACCGTCTCCACGAACGCGATGAGATGTATTTATCCATCATATCCATTAAAGACTAATTTTTATTAGATGATTAAAAATAATGTTTAAATACTTCATATCATTCTGAATATGAATATTATACATCCCATCCATAAAAAATTTGACTCACGTAACAAAAAATATAAAGGAAAACAAATTATTTAACACCCAAAATGACGATAATACTAAGATATTATTAACAAAGCAATGTTAGAAGATCATATATGATATCATATTAATGTATATGATTCTTGTATAATTTAATAACAATTATTTTACAGTAATACATGAGGTTAACCTACCCTCAAACAAGGAAAAGATTAATGTAAGGTTTAATTTCACAATCTCTTTATTATCCATGGTTGTTTTTACATAAGTATCCACTGAGACATCTTTATCATCCACATCCATATTTCTTAAAAATGTATTCAAAAAAATTTTACTATTTACTAGACTATGGTTAAAAGTCATTTATACCCTTGTTTTACTTTTTATAAAATGGTTTGAAAGGAATCTTTCCGCCGTTTTCCAAACAGGGTACATTATGAACATTTCCACAAAATTAAGGTAAGAATGATTTTTTAACTTATACGGGGGTGCTGCTATTTTCGGCCGTTATAACATCGTTGAAGATTCCCTTGCAATCTTATAAGAAGATTTTAAAATATAAATTTTTTATTTTATAATTATGTGACCTTTAAATGATTTCAAAACAGAAAGAGATATTTTTATAAAAAGGTTTTGATTTTATCTAAGTCAACATCCTTTGAGGGATTTTAAGTTTATTTGAAGTTGATTTATTATGATACAAAACTTCCATATTGTAATGAAGGTTTTGTGATCTGTTTGACTGTGGATGTGCTATCTTTATACCATTCATGGTTTAGGGATAAATTATAGACATTTCATATGCTAGTTTTAATACGAGTTTTTAGGTTATGTTTAATCGTTTTCATATGAGGAATGCATTGGTCTTAGTAAGTGATGGGTGGAGCCCGCTAGAGCTCCTCGATGCCTTGGTAGGTCTCATGAGAAAAAGTAGTGTCTTGGAATAAGGACTTGACAAAATGTTATATGTAGTCTTAGCACAAGGCTTTGACTATATCATTATGAAAGTCTGGCATTATGCATTCCATCATTGTGAAAGTGGCTATTGATATTGCTTGTGATTATTCGACTAGTAGAATATCCATGTGAGTAAGTAAATGGAATTATTTTGATTTATATTTTCCATATTATGATGAAGTTTATGTTGAAAAGTCTTTCTTTTAGTTCGATATATTCCCTTAAATGTTTATTATTATTTATTAAAGTTTCTACTATATTGTTATCCTTATTGAGCATCTGAGATCACCCCTTTCTATGTTTTATTTTTCGCAGGATACGAAGAAGTATATTATAACTAACCTGTAGGGATAGTCTATGGGATCTCAGTGTTGTCCATGGAAACAATGTTGTATTAGTTTTCCATTTTATAATGTAATGTAAAAATTATGAATGTATCTAGTACTTCCAAGGCTACTAAACTAATCAGTCTTTTGAGACTTGATCTTTTGTGATCATGCCAATGTTATGTAATAATGCACCAACTTTGGGTAACTAGGGTCGGGGTGTTACATACATGATTATGGAGATGATTCTTGGTTGTGAGGGGAATTTGTGAGATTTTTAAATACTATATAGGGAGCTCAATGACCCACATCATCCATGGAAGAGTTTATGTTAGACTTCCAGCAGCAACAACCTATAACATTTTCTGGGATTGGCGGTCCTCAAGTTGCATTGTCATGGAAAGAATCCATGGTGACTATATTCTTGGAACATGATATGCCTCTTTATAATATGGTGAATAACCATATGTATATTCTTCATGAATCCCCCCAAGAATTTGTGGTATTCCATCTCTCAGAATGATCATTAGTAGTGCATACCTATTCTAGTTTTAATATTGTATTTTATGACATTTTCTTTCTTAAGACTCTATGATATTACATAGATAAGGATTTCAAGAACCTATATTAGGGTTATTTTATGATATGCATTAAATTTATTATTTTACATAGCTTCATCACAATGAGACTTTATATACTACTACTGATCAATGGAAAGAGATAGATGTTGAGGATGGGCCCTCTCTAGCAATTCATTCTCAGCTGGAGGTCTGGATCATAAAATACTATTTTATTGACCTTGTAGTGTAGTATATTGTGGAATGAGGTGTCACTTTGAGAACTATAATGAGGAAATTACTTATCATAGTTCACATACTAGTGGTTTTGTTGTCTTTATTCAGTGTGAGATGAAACTTTTGTGAAACCCCTGTGTGAGAGGGTCCCAATTGAGTATCGATATGAGGACATTATGGGACATTAATATAGGTTTTGAGTAATCCTCCCTATAGTGTTCAGTAAGGGATGATCAACATCTAATCTACGTCCTCTAGTGGGATGAGAAGCTTCACTTCAAGCTGTTAGCTGGAGGGATACCAGCTGGTTAGGACGAGGAGGTACTCAAGGCTAGGGGATCCAAACACTAGTTTTCTCCCATCATCAGAGAACGAATTCACATTGAAGAAATTTTTTATATTGAGGGTAGAGAATATGTTTGGTATGTAATGTCAAACATTTTCTACGGGAGAAGAGTCCCAGAACATCTACATTTCGAGGTCTGATTTTTGTGGAATCTAACTGTGTATATGGTTTCTTTTTCACAGTGACTTCAAATTGTTTTGATTAGGTGGAAATTATAGAAAAACTCGAACATGAAATTTGAAAAGTATGTAGAGTGATGTCACTTAAAAATCCAATGGGAATGTGTTCATAAAGTATATGATAATTTACAGATTTCCCCCTGAGATAGGTAGTTATAAATTTTTATAGAACATATTTATCCTAAAGATGAAAAGATTTGATGTAATCCTTAGGTTGGAATGAATAGAAACATATAAATACCATGGGGAATTATATCACTGTAGAGTGTCTTTCATATCCCTAGGGGATGTACATAAGTTCACAATGGTCAGTGGGATTTATAGTAAGATTGATTTGAATTAGAGGATTGTGGGTTGAGTCATGTGACAACCTAGATTGATAGCCTTTATCTGGATGATCAAGGAATACATCAGGTTAATTTCTCTCATGTAGTAGATCATTTCTGGTTTATATTCCTAGATGAATTTTCTAGGTTACCTCCTAAGAGATAGATTATGTTCTCTATAGAAATGGTTATATGTGTTGCATCAGTGTTCATTCCTTCTTATAGGGTGTCCACTACTGAGTTTTAGGAACTAGAGAGAAATATGGAGGATATAGAAACAATGTGTTTAATATGTCCTAGTACCTATACCTAGGTTTTACAAGTCCTTTTCACCAAGAAGGTATATGGAAACCCTAGGATTTATGTAAATTAGTATAATTTAAATAAGCTTACTGAAAAAAATTGACATCTCAATCATCATATAGATGACCTCTTTGATTATCCCTAGGGATCTCAGCATTTCTCAAATTTTGATTTGCAGTAATACTATCTCTAGGTAATGTATTATTATTTCTAAAAACCTCATACAATGTTCTGTAGCAGATATAGTTGTTATGAGTATCTAGTTTTGTCATTCAGTCTAACGAATGCACCATCCATTTTCATGGCACTAATGAATCTTGGTTTCCACCAAAATTTTATTTTATTTGTGTTGGTATTCATAGAAGAAATATTAGTTTATTATCATACTCTAAATTACCCTTACAATCATCTTGATACCATTGTTGATGCAATAAAAGGGAACCATCTATAAGATAATCCTATTTAATTTCACTTTTGTATCGATAAAGTCCACTTCATGGGTGACATTATCTCAGAGGTAGAAGTATCAGTTGACCATAGAATGTGAGATTAGTTATCTCCTTGGGTAATACAATGAAATTTACTTACCTATAGTGTTTCATAGGGAAATATAGATCTTACATGTCATTTATATAAGACTCTTAACACCATAAAAACATATTATGGGCTTTACTATGAATGATGGGAAATTTATATCATTAGAATCCTTCAGGAAATCTTTACAGTAGTCGAATTGGGGACAAAATTCAACACTAATAAAAATATTAAAAGATATAAAAAGAATATATATAGGATATTATGATGCATTATGTATCTTTCTAGGGGAAATTCTGATGTTGGAATATAGAGTCATGGCATACAAGTATTTTTATTAGAGAACACATGAGTGAAATTACTTGATGCATGAACATGAGTTATCCATTGTTATTCTCATTGGGTTCTTGGAGGAATTATTTTATTGGATAGCATTTTGAGGTATAGGAAAATGAAAAAATCATCAGGTATATTTTCAAATACAATTACATAACCCTCAAGTAGATAAGGTGGGTTTAATATATCAAATCCTTTGATTTTAATCTTTTCTATATTCCTGGGGAAGGTAATCATGTATATGATTAATTGAGCAAAATGTAATCAGACACAACCCGTTTGAGAGGCCATTAATCATTGGAATTTTATCAATATATTCAATAAAATACAATTCAGTATTTAGGACAATCATGGAATGTCCATAATTTCATCGTTATTAGTGTCATCTTCACTTCTAGAGAGATTTAATATTAGTTAGTTGTCATATCTTGGGTACCTAGTTCTAAGGGAGAGTATTTTAGGCAAGGAACCACCACCCCACAAAATCATGGATGAGGATGAGACCATGCACATTCATGGACATGTCTGGGTTCTTATAGAAATCTATAAGGAATTAATTCCAGTGTATCATTCTTCTACATGGGAGGTACACCATGAGATTATAAATATATATTGTGACCTATATCAACAGTATTTAATGACATGTATGATAAGGTAGATTTATATATTTGACACTTGTTATCCCACCTAACATTATGTGTAAGAAGAAATCTAGTGACCATTAATGATTTTTCTTTTGTTTCCCATCCCTGAGTAGAAATGGGATATTTCCACTGTGGATTTTGTGATAGACTTAATGTGATCCCTCAAGGCAGTTTGGTTGTTTGGGTGATTGTCAGCATGATAAAATAACTTCTAACTTATTACCAATCATAGAGACCTTCTCGATGTACGATCTTATGATAATATATATCCATGACATAATAGCCCTACATGGGGTCCCGATTACTATTTTTTCTAATAGGTATACTCATTTCAAATTGAGTATTTTGCAGGGTTTACAGAAGTATTTGGGTACCTATCTACCCTTGATCACAGCCTTTCACCCTCAGACTTATGGCCAATCAAAATAGATGATAATTTTATTAGAGGATACTATATAAGAATACATCCTTGATTTTGGAGGTTCATAGGATAAAAATTTTCCAATCATAGAGCTCTCTTACAATAATATCTTTTTGGATACTATTCATATGAATCCATATGAGGCCTTTGTTGATGGTTGTTCTAATCGTCTCTATATTTGTTAGAGTTTGGTCAGGTACTCTTACTTGGACCCCATCTCATTCAAGATAATTCAATGTACATTAATATTATTAGTAAGAAGATGTATATATCTTATTATAGGTAGAAATAAAATGTCGATCATCTCTGCTTACCACTAGAGTTAGATGTTGGAATTTGAGTATTCTAATGTGTTTCACCTAGACTGGAGAGTAGACATATTCAGAAACAATGGAAGATATATCCTCATTATATCAGGCTCTATAAGATTTTATAGATAGTTATGATGTTATCCAATTGGTTGAAGTCACCTTAAAGGTATCGATCCATGCATGATATCTTTCAGACATCTCAACAACACTAATATCATTCATATCTATATCAATCTTCCAGCATAATGTGGTTGAGTTTGAGGTAGATGTGTCCATTTAGAATCATCCCATTCATATGTTGGACTGAAGAATGAAGGCTCTATGATGAAGGTTTTTTCATCATTTATGTATCCTATGGAAACACAACTACATCTGGACGATACCTGGAAGAGAGTGTCCAATGTATGGGCCTAGTGGTCGGAGTATTTCTTACATGATTTTATTTACCACCCTGTTAAGTGAATCACAGGGAATATTTTATTAAGGGGTGAACTATAAGATCTAGGTTTTTCCTTGTGGTATAAAACCTTTTAATTTTAGGGTTTTTCTTTAATTTATGAAGGTGGAAGATACGAAGGTAAAAAACAGAAATGGGGGTGTAAAGGGCATTTTTAGAAATAAGGGCCCAATTTTTTGAGGAAAAAACGAGGTTGTGTGGTTTCTAAGATTCATACAGCCTAGTCTCTATGGTTTTAATATACAACGTGGGTGATCTAGTTCATATTTAAAGGTTCCTTAGTTCGATTAAAATATGCAACCCCAACCGCATAGGTGTTCATGGTAGAGATAGTCGGTGGTAACATGCTACATACAATTTATCTAAATTTGTTCTAAAAGTTGTGCGAGGTGTATCCTATAGACGGTGGCATGCACATGATCAGTACATGGTTTTCCCAATTTTGGAACGATTAAAAATTGGATTTTATGTTTTTTCCCTCATTAATTTTCAATGGGTAAACTCATTTTCTCTTCTTTTTTCATACGAAATATAGCCTCTTCTCCTTCCTTTTGAGTTCCTCTAAGACAAAATGTAACACCCCAAGCTTCTATGGTACGTTTCCCTTTGAATAATGCGATAGCGTGTGTTGTACGCAACCTCGAGTTCTAACACACACCACAACTAACTAAACTAGCCGTTGTAAATAATAATACCTACTTTTTGAAATCATATATATTTTATATTTCAAAATGGACTTCATTTTTGGATTCGGAATATCGAAATTATCCTAGGGTGAAATTTTGGTACTTTTCGGATAACTTTTATATTTTGATGAATAGTGAAAATTACTAAATTTTAATTAAAAACAACTTTTTTAATCAAAATAAGTAATAGTGATAAGTTATGAATTTGAGTGGTTTTAAAGTATATTTAGAATATATTTTTACCATTTAATATAATGTTGGTAATTGGACATAATTTTACAATTAAACCGAACATAAACAAGTGTCAATCTTTTGATAGTTATTATCTCTTAAAAACACGCTTTTTGTTTTGACAGCGGGATTTAATTTTAAATTAATTTCTGCCACTTCTGTGTTTTGAATTTAGGAAAATGGATTCCATATTTGGAATCAGGATGTTCAAATTGTGTAAATAGGTAACTTTTATTTTTAGACATTTTGAATAATTACTGCGGTAAATATTTTATTTACCATGGTTAAAGGGTAAATCCGGTAAATAAGGGTTAAAAAATAATATTATAATAATACAAAATTACCCTAAAACGTGTCCTAACCTTATTGGTGGACACATACCCGACCATGAGCATCCTTGGGTCAATTTGGGGACCCCTTGGAGCCACTTGTATGTGGTAGGGACACATTATATTAATAAAGTTAAAATAAAAATAAAAATGGCATAAGCTTACATCTTTTAGAAGAACAATTTTTACATAGGGTTATACATGTTGTATTTTCGATTATAAATATTCATTAGAAAGCTAAAACGATTTCCTACATAATGATGTTTTATTTATAATTTTTAGACATTAAATAATTTATTTTATTTATGACACAATGATGATGCAGTAATTACTAAAATAGTAAAAAATTAACATAATTGATATTATAAATACTCAAATAAATATAATATGAAACTTTTAATGAATTAAACTAATTTTCTAGGCTAATATGATATATTAGGATTGATTTAATGGACTTTGTTCGAAGTAATCAATCTGTTATGAGTTTCACAAAAATCAACTATTGAATAGTGTCAAAATTGACATAAAAGAGTTCTTAAAACAAATATTATATTATTAATTGATATTAAATTCCTAAAAATCTAAGGTTCGGCCAAGAGACTTATATTATAATAGGTTAATCATTAATGGACCACTTTGGGGTCGCTTGGATGTATATAGTAAGTTTATTAACCATATTATATAAAAATACAAAGAGACATTGTAAAAGTGAAACTAATTAACTTAGAGTTAATACTTAAAGATAAGGTTAATATAAGTACCCAAACCTGTCTAAATTCTATTGGTTGAGTGGTTTTCGACCTATCCCCACTTTAACCTTTGAATAATAAGCTTTGGAGCCATTAGAAACCGAATATGAATTTATTATAAATTAATATTTCTAGCTTTTCCAAAGGTGCCCCTCACCCCTCTTATAAAAGGGCACTCCTCCTTCTCATTTCTTCACACCTTCAAAGCCTTTTGGTTCGGCCAAACTCTGCCCAAATACTCTCCCAACATCCCTCACTACAACCTAGAGGCCTTAGTTGGATCACAAATCCAACCTAAGGAGCCCTTTTGATCAAATCAAAAGGAAGAACCCGAAGAAGAGGTAACGATTTCACCACCCTTTTCTAAGTTCACTTCTTCTTCCACTTCTTCTTCCTTTGTTCTTACCATTCTAAAATAATGACTCCAGTATCATTTATATACTGTGATGTTATTATAAATATGGTACAACCATATTCATTATTCTATCCACCCTTTGAATAACATGCCACCATACGTGCGTACGTACGGCTTACCGTCTCCACGTCGTGGTGTAATTGTTATTCAATATATTATTATTTGGATGGGTATAATAATGATGTGTAACTCATGTAAATAATAAATATAACATATTAATGATTCTGTATATATGATATACCATCCATTTATATATTATTTTAATATCAAAAGAATGATATTGTCGCTCGTGCGTACGTACGGACTACCGTCTCCACGAACGCGATGAGATTCATTCTCCATCGTATCCATTCAAGTGTAATTATCATTTTATGATTTAAAAATGATGTTTAAGGACTTGATATCATTCTGGATATGAATAAGATACAACAAACATGGCTTATGTAACAAAACATATAAAAGAAAATGAGTAAGTTAACACCCGAAACGATGATAATTCTAAGATATTATTAATAAATCAATTTTAAAAGATCATATATGATATCATATTAATATATATGATTCTTGTATAATTTAATAACAATTATTTCACCATTATACAGGAGGTTAACCTACCCCAACCAAGGAAAAGTACAAGGTAAGGGTTATTTCACAATCTCTTCATTATCCGAGGTTGTATATACGTAATAATCTACTGGGATCTCTTTATCATCCACATCCATGTTTTCTTAAAAATGTTTTTCAAAACATTTTTACTATTTACAAGAATATGGGTTAAAGTCATTTATACCCTTTTTGACTTTTTATAAGAGGTTTATAAAGGAATCTTTCCGTCGTTTTCAAAACAATGTCCTTTTTTACCTTTTCGACAGAATTGAGGTAAGAATGTTTTTTTTAACTTATACGGCGGGTGCGGTTATTTTACGCCGTTATAAAATCTTCAAAGCTTTCCTTACAAGCTTATAAGAATATTTTCAAAGAAAATGTTTTATTTTATATGAATCTTAAATGATTTCAAAATAAAAGGAGATATTTCTTTAAAAAGAATTTTGATTTCATCTATGTCAACATCCTTTGATGGATTTTAAGATTATTTGAAGTTGATTTATTATGATACAAAACTTCTATATTGTATTAAAGGTTTTGTGATATGTTTGACTGTGGATGTGCTATTTTTATACCATTCATAGTTTATTGTGAAAGAATTGACATTTCGTATGCTAGTTTTAATACGAATGTTTATGTTATGTTTAAACCTTTTCATGTGGGAATGCATTGGACTTAATAAGTGACGGGTGGAGCCCGCTATAGCTCCTCGATGCATCGGTAGGTCTCATGAGACAAACTAGTGTCTTGGCACAAGGCCTTGACAAAATCTTATTTGTAGTCTTGGCACGAGGCCTTGTCTATGTGGTTATGATAGTCTGGCATTATGCATTCCAACATTATGAAAGTGGTTATTGATTTTTGCATGTGATTATTCGATTAGTAGAATATCCATGTGAATAAGTAAATGGCATTATTTCATTTTATTTATGCCATACCATGTTGAAAGTTCATGTTTAAAAGGCTTTTGTTTTAGTTAAACATTGCCTCAAATGATTATTCTTATTGATGAAAGTTTCCGCTATATTGTTATCCTTACTGGGCATTTGAGCTCACCCCTTTTCTATGTTTTATTTTTCCCATGAAGTGAAGATGTAAGTTATGAATGACCTGCAGGGATATTATGAGGGGATTATAGTGTGGACTGTGGAAACATTATGTTGTTGTAGTAGTTTTTCATTTTATGATGTAATGTATAACTTATGAATATATCTAGTGTTTCCAAGGCTACTAAACTAATCGGTCTTTCGAGATTTGATCTTTCTTGTGATCATGCCAATGTTATGTAATTAATGCACCAACTCTGGGTAGCTGGGGTCGGGGCATTACAGTTGGTATCAGAGGAAGTTTAGTACAAACCTTGGAAGCTAGATTTAGATAAACTCTGATTAGAGCACATAGACCTAAGATGAACTTTGAGGATTAGTATAGAAGAACTTCCTAGAATTTTGGTATTGTAGAGACTTTGTGAGTTTTCCGAGCAATACATCCCTGTCTGGATACGAGCAGGTAGAGGCGGATCTGGCACAGATGTACCTAGGGGTAAAACCCGAAAACACCGCTTTGAGCTAGACTCGAACGGGAACTGGTGCACGACAACGGGCCTTGCTGCACTCTTGGTTACGACACTCCCGGGGGATATGCTTAGGATAACTCTCACTTTCTTTACAAATCATTATGAAGGGTTTATGAGTATATACTTCCTCAAAGAAAACATATTTATGATTATGGATTATATCCATAGATAGTTCAATTTATGTTTAGTGTTTTATAAGTATGGGATTATGTATTTTGATGCATAAACTAATCTAGTTTATGCCATTTTTTAGAAATGGCGCCTAGTGGAAGAAATGGAAACCGTATCAATGCACGCACTCCATGTAGGGATTGCCCTCCTGCTCAAGATAATTATAGTGGGGCTGGTGATGCAACTGGTGCTGATCAGCTAATCACCGTACTGGGACAACTTACTCAGGTTATGAATAATAACCTTACCCGTATGGAGCACCCTGATCCGCAGCGTGGAGGATCAATGTTAGATCGATTCATGAGACAACAACCACCAACGTTCAATGGGAGTACAAATACCTTAGTAGCTGAGCAATGGATATTTTCCCTAGAGAAAATATTTCAGGCTTTAGGGAGTAGTGAAAGGGAAAAAGTTACCATGGCAGTTTACCGCCTCACTGGAGATGCTGATCAATGGTGGTCATTGATTCAAAACATGAAGGAAGATGATGAAGTATCAAACATGGAATGGAGGGAGTTCAAAGATCTGTTTTTAGAAAAATACTTTCCTCGCGACCATCGAGCAGATATGGAAAGACAATTTCTGAGTCTGAGACAAAAGGAGTATGATAATGTCACAAAGTATGAGGCTAACTTTACAAGGTTAGCGAGGTACGCTGGTGATTATATTCTCAACCCAAGAAGTAAGATTGATCGTTTCTTTGATGGGTTAAAACCATTTCTCCATCGAGCATTAGTCTCACAATCCTTTTCATCGTACGAAGACATTGTCTCATGTGCTATCAAGACCGAAAAGGAATTCTCGAAGTCTTATGACTTTAAAGCAAAGCAAGAGAAGAAGAGACCTGCTGATCAATCTGGGAATGGAAATAAGGGGAAGAAGGGAAAGGTTGAATATCCATCTTGTGGTAAGTGCGGGAAGAAACACCTCGGTGCTTGCCGGAAGGGAATGGGAGTCTGTTACAAGTGTGGTGAAAAAGGCCACCAAGCTCATGATTGCAAGGGGAAGAAGGAAGCTACCAACGTTCAGTGCTACAATTGCAGGGAGATGGGGCATTATGCAAATGCATGTCCTAAGCGTCAGGAGAACTTACCTCAGAAAAGGCCAAGGGATCAAGGCCAGGCTTATGCTATCACTACTGCTGAGGTAGAAGCTCCGAAAGACGTGGTGGCAGGTAATTTAATGGTTTCCTCAAGTTTAGCAAATGCATTATTTGATTCTGGATCATCGCATTGTTTCATATCTTCCCAGTTTGCTAAGAAAATTAGATATTTCCAATTTGATTTAATAAGGGAGTTGTCAGTTAAAACTCCTAAGGGAAGTATCGTTGCAACAAAGTTTTGTGAATCAGTCCCCATTAGAGCACATAAATTTTCTTTATCTGCTGATTTCATCGTCATACCTATGATTGAATTTGATATAATCCTCGGTATGGACTGGCTTTCGGACTATGATGCGAAGATTTATTGTAAGAAGAAAGAGGTTACGATTCTTGATGATAATGATAAGGAACACCTTATTTTTAGAGCAGAATCGTCACCACCTAATTCTTATTTAGATCCACCCCCAGTAGCTTAACTTAATTCAATTATTGGGGAGGAAGAGAATGAAATAACTGTCGGTGAGGAAAGGAATGTTCAAATAGAGGATGTACCTGTTGTGAAAGAGTTTGTAGATGTATTTCCGGAAGATTTACCTGGACATCCTCCAGAACGAGAAGTAGAGTTTTCCATTGATTTGATTCCTGGATCAAGGCCTATATCGAAGACCCCTTATAGAATGGATACTGTAGAATTAGTCGAACTAAAGAAACAACTAGAGGAATTGAGTAATAAGGGATTTATTCGCCCTAGTGTTTCTCCATGGGGAGCCCCTGTTCTTTTTGTTAAAAAGAAAGATGGATCTATGAGGTTATGTATCGACTACAGGGAGATCAATGCTATAACGATAAAGAACAAGTATCCCCTACCTCGTATTGATGATTTATTTGATCAACTGCATGGAGCTCAATACTTTTCAAAGATTGACCTTCGATCTGGATACCATCAGTTGTGTGTGAAGAAGGAAGACATTCCGAAAACAGCATTTCGAACCAGGTATGGGCATTACGAGTTTACTGTAATGCCGTTTGGATTGACTAATGCACCATCTGTATTCATGGATCTGATGAATAGAGTTTTCAAGGAGTATCTCGATGAATTTGTGGTAGTATTTATTGATGATATATTGGTATACTCCAAAACCTATGAAGATCATGAAAGTCACTTGCGCATTATCTTGAGGACTCTGAGGAGGCATGAATTATATGGAAAGTTTAGCAAGTGTGAATTCTGGCTTCAGGAGATTTCTTTTCTTGGCCATATTGTCTCTAAATATGGAATCTCTGTTGATCCTTCTAAGACCAAGGCAATCCAAGAATGGCCAGCACCTACGAGTATAACTGAGGTACGTAGTTTTATTGGTTTGGCAGGTTATTATCGACGTTTCGTCCAGAATTTTGCCCGATTGGCTAACCCATTAACGAAGCTCACACGTAAAGGGGTTAAATTTGTTTGGACAAAAGAGTGTGAAGAATGTTTCGAAGAACTGAAGAGAAGATTAGTCAATGCTCCTATATTGACTCTACCATCGGGGAATGATGGGTTCGTTATTTATAGTGATGCATCAAAGAAAGGACTTGGTTGTGTCCTTATGCAGAATGATAGAGTTATTGCCTATGCATCACGACAGTTGAAAATTCATGAACAAAACTATCCTACTCATGATCTTGAGTTAGCAGCTGTGATCTTTGCTTTGAAGATATGGAGGCACTACCTCTATGGTGAAAAATGTGAGATTTATACTGATCACAAGAGTTTGAAGTATATTTTCTCACAAAAAGAACTCAACATGAGGCAAAGGAGATGGCTTGAATTACTCAAGGATTATGATTGTACGATACACTACCACCCAGGGAAGGCAAACAAGGTGGCAGATGCTTTGAGTAGAAAAGACCATGGAGTTTTGAACAATATGAGAATTGAAAGGGATCCAATTTTCATGGATCTAGTGAAGATGGACATGGGAATAACCAGGGAAGGTGAAACATCAATGCTTTTTCAAATGGTTGCCAAACCATCTTTACTAGAAAGGATTAAGAGTTCCCAGACCGATGATGAAGAATTTCAGAAGAAGATTAAAGCTGTGAATGATGGGAGATTGAGAGACTTTGTGTATGAAGATGGAATTTTGAAATTCGGGAAGAGACTTTGTGTTCCCAATATACCTGATCTAAAAAGGGAATTGCTAGATGATGCTCATAGTTCCAATTTCTCTATACACCCTGGGAGCACCAAAATGTATAGAGATTTCAAGGAACATTTTTGGTGGGACAATATGAAGAGGGAGATTGCTGGTTTTGTGTCAAGATGTATGGTTTGTCAACAAGTGAAAGCTGGAAGGCAACAGCCTGGAGGAGTCATGCAACCGCTTCCCATACCGGAGTGGAAATGGGACAATATTACAATGGACTTTGTCATGGGGCTACCAAAGACTCCTAGAAGGAACGATGCAATATGGGTTATTGTTGATCGTCTTACCAAGTCAGCACATTTTCTTGCTATAAGAGAAGATCTACCCCTGGAACGTCTAGCAAGACTATACATTAATGAAGTTGTGAGACATCATGGAGTACCCCTATCAATTGTTTCGGATCGTGATCCACGTTTTACTTCAAGGTTTTGGAAAAGTCTTCAGAAATACCTGGATACTGAACTTCATTTGAGCACTGCTTACCACCCTCAGACAGACGGACAATCAGAACGGACTATTCAAACCTTAGAAGACATGTTGAGATCTTGCTCACTTGACTTTCAGGGTATGTGGGATCAATATTTACCTCTGGTAGAATTTTCCTATAACAATAGCTTCCATTCGAGTATTCAGATGGCACCATATGAAGCGTTATACGGAAAGAGATGTCGTACACCAACCTGTTGGGATGACGTCGGTGAAAGAAAACTTGTAGGTCTAGAACTGGTGGAGGAAACGATGGAAAAGGTAAAGGTAATCCAAAATCACATCAAAGCAGCTCAAAGTAGGCAGAAGAGCTATGCCGATAATCGAAGGAAGGATTTGGAATTTCAAGTCGGTGATCATGTTTTCCTAAAGGTATCTCCGTGGAAGGGAGTCATACGTTTTGGTAAGAAAGGTAAATTGAGTCCCAGGTACATCGGACCTTTCGAAATTCTAGAACGAATTGGGGCTGTAGCTTACCGATTGGCAATGCCGCCAAGTCTCTCCAAAGTTCACGATGTGTTCCACGTATCTCTGTTGAGAAAATACATGCCTGAACCAACGCATGTACTCACCTATGAGGAATTAGAACTGGAACCCGATCTGTCTTATTGCGAAGAGCCCGTCAGGATTCTTGATACAAGATAACAAGTGCTGAGAAACCGGACGACGCGTCTGGTAAAAGTTTTGTGGAGGAATCATAAGATGGAAGAGGCAACGTGGGAACCCGGGGAACTTATGATGAAGAACCACCCGAGTCTTTTTATGCAGTAATACCCTAGAAATTGCGAGGACGCAATTATTTGAAGGAGGGGAGAATGTAACACCCCAAGCTTCTATGGTACGTTTCCCTTCGAATAATGCGATAGCGTGTGTTGTACGCAACCTCGAGTTCTAACACACACCACAACTAACTAAACTAGCCGTTGTAAATAGTAATACCTACTTTTTGAAATCATATATATTTTATATTTCAAAATGGACTTCATTTTTGGATTCGGAATATCGAAATTATCCTAGGGTGAAATTTTGGTACTTTTCGGATAACTTTTATATTTTGATGAATAGTGAAAATTACTAAATTTTAATTAAAAACAACTTTTTTAATCAAAATAAGTAATAGTGATAAATTATGAATTTGAGTGGTTTTAAAGTATATTTAGAATATATTTTTACCATTTAATATAATGTTGGTCATTGGACATAATTTTACAATTAAACCGAACATAAACAAGTGTCAATCTTTTGATAGTTATTATCTCTTAAAAACACGCTTTTTGTTTTGACAGCGGGATTTAATTTTAAATTAATTTCTGCCACTTCTGTGTTTTGAATTTAGGAAAATGGATTCCATATTTGGAATCAGGATGTTCAAATTGTGTAAATAGGTAACTTTTATTTTTAGACATTTTGAATAATTACTGCGGTAAATATTTTATTTACCATGGTTAAAGGGTAAATCCGGTAAATAAGGGTTAAAAAATAATATTATAATAATACAAAATTACCCTAAAACGTGTCCTAACCTTATTGGTGGACACATACCCGACCATGAGCATCCTTGGGTCAATTTGGGGACCCCTTGGAGCCACTTGTATGTGGTAGGGACACATTATATTAATAAAGTTAAAATAAAAATAAAAATGGCATAAGCTTACATCTTTTAGAAGAACAATTTTTACATAGGGTTATACATGTTGGATTTTCGATTATAAATATTCATTAGAAATCTAAAACGATTTCCTACATAATGATGTTTTATTTATAATTTTTAGACATTAAATAATTTATTTTATTTATGACACAATGATGATGCAGTAATTACTAAAATAGTAAAAAATTAACATAATTGATATTATAAATACTCAAATAAATATAATATGAAACTTTTAATGAATTAAATTAATTTTCTAGGCTAATATGATATATTAGGATTTATTTAATGGACTTTGTTCGAAGTAATCAATCTGTTATGAGTTTCACAAAAATCAACTATTGAATAGTGTCAAAATTGACATAAAAGAGTTCTTAAAACAAATATTATATTATTAATTGATATTAAATTCCTAAAAATCTATGGTTCGGCCAAGAGACTTATATTATGATAGGTTAATCATTAATGGACCACTTGGGGGTCGCTTGGATGTATATAGTAAGTTTATTAACCATATTATATAAAAATACAAAGAGACATTGTAAAAGTGAAACTAATTAACTTAGAGTTAATACTTAAAGATAAGGTTAATATAAGTACCCAAACCTGTCTAAATTCTATTGGTTGAGTGGTTTTCGACCTATCCCCACCTTAACCTTTGAATAATAAGCTTTGGAGCCATTAGAAACCGAATATGAATTTATTATAAATTAATATTTCTAGCTTTTCCAAAGGTGCCCCTCACCCCTCTTATAAAAGGGCACTCCTCCTTCTCATTTCTTCACACCTTCAAAGCCTTTTGGTTCGGCCAAACTCTGCCCAAATACTCTCCCAACATCCCTCACTACAACCTAGAGGCCTTAGTTTGATCAGAAATCCAACCTAAGGAGCCCTTTTGATCAAATCAAAAGGAAGAACCCGAAGAAGAGGTAATGATTTCACCACCCTTTTCTAAGTTCATTTCTTCTTCCACTTCTTCTTCCTTTGTTCTTACCATTCTAAAATAATGACTCCAGTATCATTTATATACTGTGATGTTATTATAAATATGGTACAACCATATTCAGTATTCTATCCACCCTTTGAATAACATGTCACCATACGTGCGTACGTACGGCTTACCGTCTCCACGTCGTGGTGTAATTGTTATTCAATATATTCTTATTTGGATGGGTATAATAATGATGTGTAACTCATGTAAATAATAAATATAACATATTAATGATTCTGTATATATGATATACCATCCATTTATATATTATTTTAATATCAAAAGAATGATATTGTCGCTCGTGCGTACGTACGGACTACCGTCTCCACGAACGCGATGAGATTCATTCTCCATCGTATCCATTCAAGTATAATTATCATTTTATGATTTAAAAATGATGTTTAAGGACTTGATATCATTCTGGATATGAATAAGATACAACAAACATGGCTTATGTAACAAAACATATAAAAGAAAATGAGTAAGTTAACACCCGAAACGATGATAATTCTAAGATATTATTAATAAATCAATGTTAAAAGATCATATATGATATCATATTAATATATATGATTCTTGTATAATTTAATAACAATTATTTCACCATTATACAGGAGGTTAACCTACCCCAACCAAGGAAAAGTACAAGGTAAGGGTTATTTCACAATCTCTTCATTATCCGAGGTTGTATATACGTAATAATCTACTGGGATCTCTTTATCATCCACATCCATGTTTTCTTAAAAATGTTTTTCAAAACATTTTTACTATTTACAAGAATATGGGTTAAAGTCATTTATACCCTTTTTGACTTTTTATAAGAGGTTTATAAAGGAATCTTTCCGTCGTTTTCAAAACAATGTCCTTTTTAACCTTTTCGACAGAATTGAGGTAAGAATGTTTTTTTTAACTTATACGGTGGGCGCAGTTATTTTACGCCGTTATAAAATCTTCAAAGCTTTCCTTACAAGCTTATAAGAATATTTTCAAAGAAAATGTTTTATTTTATATGGATCTTAAATGATTTCAAAATAAAAGGAGATATTTCTTTAAAAAGAATTTTGATTTCATCTATGTCAACATCCTTTGATGGATTTTAAGATTATTTGAAGTTGATTTATTATGATACAAAACTTCTATATTGTATTGAAGGTTTTGTGATATGTTTGACTGTGGATGTGCTATTTTTATACCATTCATAGTTTATTGTGAATGTATTGACATTTCGTATGCTAGTTTTAATACGAATGTTTATGTTATGTTTAAACCTTTTCATATGGGAATGCATTGGACTTAATAAGTGACGGGTGGAGCCCGCTATAGCTCCTCGATGCATCGGTAGGTCTCATGAGACAATCTACTGTCTTGGCACAAGGCCTTGACAAAATCTTATTTGTAGTCTTGGCACGAGGCCTTGGCTATGTGGTTATGATAGTCTGGCATTATGCATTCCAACATTATGAAAGTGGTTATTGATTTTTGCATGTGATTATTTGATTAGTAGAATATCCATGTGAATAAGTAAATGGCATTATTTCATTTTATTTATGCCATACCATGTTGAAAGTTCATGTTTAAAAAGCTTTTGTTTTAGTTATACATTGCCTCAAATGTTTATTCTTATTGATGAAAGTTTCCGCTATATTGTTATCCTTACTGGGCATTTGAGCTCACCCCTTTTCTATGTTTTATTTTTCCCAGGAAGTGAAGATGTAAGTTATGAATGACCTACAGGGATATTATGAGGGGATTATAGTGTGGACTGTGGAAACATTATGTTGTTGTAGTAGTTTTTCATTTTATGATGTAATGTAAAACTTATGAATATATCTAGTGTTTCCAAGGCTACTAAACTAATCGGTCTTTCGAGATTTGATCTTTCTTGTGATCATGCCAATGTTATGTAATTAATGCACCGACTCTGGGTAGCTGGGGTCGGGGCGTTACACAAAATCTTGGATTTGAAACTATTATTCAATAAAAATATAATCCATGTTCTATTTTTCACATTGGATATCCACCAGTAATCTTTTAATTTCTTTTTTATCCTAATTTCATTAGTATTCCAATTGAAAAATTTATTTTTGTGTAAACTAAAATTTTCTATTTTTAAGGATTTTTTTATTCATTTGTTATCTTTCTATCTAGACCAATTCAAATGACAATATTAGATATGTGTTCTTCCATATGATTAATGTATGTTTTAAATAACATTTCCATATGGTTTTTATTCTATTTGACTATCATCATTGTGCCTCACATCAGACCTTCCATTCATTTCAATTAAAATAAATTATTAGCCCTAAATTAATTATTAAACCACAATTGGGATTTTCATGTAGCACCAAATCATGGTTAAGAGTTATAATCCCAAAACCGACCCACATATCATGTTTTTTCATTCATATATGTATTATTAAACTACCCCATTAGTTGTGCGAGATTACCACCCTTGAAGTGGAATACTTTTTTAATTAATTGAGTTAGTTGGAGAGGATCATTCCTCATTTTCTAGGATATGAAATTCTGTTAAATAAGGTTAATAGTTTCTTTGATGTGGAAATGCGGAGTGATGTCGATATTTTATTAGAATTTGACTCATTAATTTGATAATTGTAATTAGATATGAACACTAACATATCCCATCCATTTTATATTATTGTCTTGATGATGTACATCTCGTTGTGGAACCAAGTTTTTATTAAGGTGTGCCACATGTTGAATTATGATATATCACTAACTGATGGATCTATTTTTTCAACCTATGACCCCTAGGAATTATTATTTTTGGTATTTCACTAGTTAGTGGATTGAATTATGGGACCTAAGACCCCTAGATATGATTTTTTAAGGAATGGAACATATGACTGGATTAGAGGTATGGCACCTAAGACCCATAGATATGATTTTTTATGGTATAGAACCATTGAAGTTATTCGATGTATGTTGCATCCACTCTCTATATACATTTACAACAATATAGGTATTCCTCTTTGGTTATACATATTTGTACCTAGCCAATATAGGTATGATACTGTTTTCTCATATGGTGTATGTAAAGATGGTTTTTTCCTATTGTTGAAACTTTATAAATATATATGATCACCAATTATAGTCTTACCTTATTATAGAATGTGATAATGGTATTTTTATATCTTTTATTCAATTAAATATATTTATATTATTAGGTTTCACAGTTATAGTTTTTATTCACATGCTCGATATCTTATGGATACCATTGGTGGTGACCTATAGAGTATATCCCACACCTTGTTCATGCCACTAATTTGTATCGAGAAATACTCCATGGATGAAGGTCGGGATTGGGTTAAGAACCTAGTTGACAATTCCTAGAGTTTTATATCATTTAAGTGGGGGAGAATAAGATAAAGTTATGGCTCGTGATGTTATCTCGATATAGTCTTTATTTATTTTTCAGATCTTTTGATATACATGTATTATATTTGATTCATCCAATAGTGTTTACTATTTATTTTTGGTTTAAATATATTACATGTCATGATTTTATATATGGAGATATATTTTTCTATTCTTGTCTTCTTTATTATTATCATTTGGATGTTTTACTTTTGATGTTTTAGTTATCATTTTTTATGATTATGCTATTACCCATTTATTACAGTACTATGTTACAATGAATATGAGGGTATAGTCAACCCATTTTACTACCTTATTACATTTCTTATTGTTATCATCCTATATCATAGGGGGAGGCATGCTTGAGGCATTGTGGCCAACTAAGTTTGTTTACTTATGAGTGAAACAGGGTGTGGACGTTACACCCACCTTGAACATCCAAGTATTTTTTTTCAAATCCATTTAGATTATCCCACAGTGTGGACTCCAAAAAAGAGTTATCATTTGGTTACACACATATGAAATGAATCACCATGTATTATATGTTCTCACAGTGATACCCAAATATCACATGTACCATCATGAAATAAGTTACAAACAGGGATGGGATAACCAAAAACTCCAAAATAATACAATCTTTCAAACACTATGGAATCCCAAAACAATGTCAAATGGGCCCAAAACATCTCAATAAATCCACTTAAACATCCATATAAAACCTTTTTAAAAAAAATATTTTACAATATGTAAATATTAGTTTTATTTTATTTTTCTCACTGTAGGCCCTTGGCCAAAACCCCTTAAAATATTCTAAGGAAAAAATCATTTTTATTATCATTTCAAAACTTGTTTCTCACATCACCAGTTTCACCAAAAATCCCCTTTCATCCAAAAATCTATTTTCAAAGACATATTTAAAAAATTTAATTTTAATTTTAAGAAACCAACACATAGGACCAAAGAATCATCAATTGGAAGAATTAGATAAAATTTGACTAAGGCAGCACCATTGATCAATTTAAAAATATAAACGGTCCATGATGGATGTTAAATTGATGTGATAAAATCCCAACCATATGGTAAAATAACACAAATCTGGAAATAAGTTATAAGATAATACTAATTAATGTGCACAAACATAAAATTACTAAAAGATCTAGATTTTCAAATAATTCCACAGCCCTCAACTTCAACTAATGATCATAAATGTGATCTTGTATTCATACCAACAACCTCCGAGCCTAAGAAAACTTATATCAATAATAAACCAAAAATATTTAAAATTTTCAAAATTTAAAACTATTAATCTGAATTGGAGTAACTAATACCAAACTATCCAGGCAGTCCAAAATCACTGAGTCCCTAAAGAATAGGGTGTGACGCACACCTAGAACACACTCAAACCATATATATGAAAGGACTAAAATCATAAACCGGAATCAATGATAAATTCAATAAAATTTGATGGAACCCAAAAATAATTCATTGACGTAGAATAAATTACACTATATCATGAAGGATTCAGTGATTTACTCCTCTGGGGACATCCTCCACTTGAAATAGATGAAAACCCCACCAATTGGAATGATTTCACTATGTTCTAGTGAAATAATCCACCCCAAACATTAAATTATAGAATAAAATTAGATGAATATGAAGGATTAAGAATATGTAAATGAAAGATTATATACTACCTTGATTTGGAATGATTAATTTCTAAGAATACATTGAGAATCAATGGAATTGAAGGGCATATAGAATGTGGTTTTTGACCCCTTGTTTACCCGAGGGTGAAACAGAATATATATATGGGCTCTCTAAAATAAAAACATCATCAACTCATTGACAAATTATTCCTTTCACGGTTCACAATGTGAATATATGTTTAATTGTTGAAAGAACCCTTGTAGAGAACCCTTTCCCCTTCTTAGTAACATTCAAATCATGAGCCATTGGTTAATTCAATTAGTAGTCTACAAATGCTGATTTTTAGTAGCCCAACCAACTGACTCTTCCATGAATCTATCCTAAATACCCATTACAAATCTTAAGTAGTAAAACCCATACAAATTCACCTTTTACGCCATCCAAATTATTTTAATATCTTTTATGGGCGTGGTTCATGAAATGAACCATTCACTAAATGGAAATTATAAATTTCCTCAGCAATTTCCAACCCATAATGAAGAGGGTCAATGAAAACCATTCACCATAATGCTTCTCATTCATGTGAAGTTTTTGTTTTACTCTATCCATGAACATTCCACAAAATTAGTTATGTATTCATTAAAAACTCACTTCATTCAACTATTCTTTTGAAATTCCCTTCAAATACAAAAATCTAAACACTAATCTTGTATGTAACATATTTCTTCAAAAACCATTTTTGAATACTCTTACCACCATAGTTTCATCCTGAATTTCATTATAAATGTTCTTTTTAAATCACCCCATACGATTTCAAATTAAAATCACAATCTGTTTATATTTTCCCTTATTTAATAAATATGCTTAACCTCAACCATTATCGCATCGCCACATTGTCCCTACAAAGTTTCTCACACAAAGAGGCATCTTCATATCATCCAAATGATCACACAAATGTTTGAAAAATATGATCATCTCTATTCATATGTAGTTTCCTAAAAATACCAATTAAACCATCATATAATAATAACCTTACGCTGAAAACTAGAACTATTTTTACTTTATTATAATGGTATAAGATTCAAGTGATATCAACACATGAGATTGATTAGTTTATCAGTCCTAGAAAACTACAAAGATATGTTTTTCCGATTTTATATAGGAAATATAAAAACATTATATAGGAAATATTAGTGCAACCTTGATATCAATCATAATTAATTTCTCTATATAGTGGGTAAAGGGATAAAAGAAATGGTGATATAAGATGTTTCATAGGGGTTATGTACACCATAATTTTTCATGATTAAATAGTTCATAATCAATATGGATGAATAGATAACAATAACACATGCCATTTAATTAATAACAGCAGTTCAATTAAAATCCAAATTAAATATCAAAAAATAAAATGCATGAATAATTAATATTAAATTAATAATAAATTGAAAGAATAATTCTATAAATTCTTGATCGGGGAACATTAAAAAATATATCATGAATTTTATCAACATGGCATCTCATTTTGGGCATTGTTCATAATAAATGGTTTTTTGTAAATCAAATAGCCATATAATATATCATACATAAAAATTTTCCTTGTAATAAATATCAATGAATTTAGAAGATATCTATAAATGGTCCCCACCAATCACTTGCACATCATAATCATACCTCATATTTTGAATGACTATTACAATTAATTCTCAAAATTAATTATAAGTTGATAATTGTCTTTATTGAATTATGAATATATAAATCAAATATTTCATCATCATAAACCATCAAGTGAAATAATAGATATATTGTTATTTAATCATATCCCTAGTAATAGTCAATGGGTGTTTATATAGATGAAAATACCTCTAAAATATTATAAAAATATTGATTGTGAAAAATAAGTTTTTTTATTTTAAAAATAAGATATTTAAAAGAAAAAAATATATTCATAAATATTCAGAATTTTTTTTTTAAAATATCTGTGGGACATTATAATGTAATATTCATTGAAAATTGTGTCCATTATAGTTTAAAAATATATTCATGTTTCTTACATTAAAAATTATATTTCAGTCCAACATTCGATAAATAGCACCTCATTCAGAAAATATCAACAAGATACATTTTAAAAAAATATGAAATGAAACATGGGTAAAAATATCTTTACAAAATATTAAGAGAATAGTAAAAACATTCTTTAAATAATTTAAAAAATATATTTTCATGGAATAAATAGTGTCAAAATGAAATATTTAATACCTTATTTTTATAAGAAAGTATCTTACATGTAAATTATAAATCAATATTGATCCAAAATAGATTTAATGAAATAAAAAATTATAAATCAAAAAACTATATGTTAATAAAATAGATGGTGTTGTGAGATATTATTATGATATATTTTTTTGGAAATAATATTTATATATAAAAACTCCAAAAATAACAGGAAATTATAATATAAATCCCTAAAATCAAGTTCAAAATTCCATGTATAATCATTAAACCACATGTATAATAAATATAGATTCAATATAAATTTATAAATGAAAAAAATATACATGTATAATATTATATATGATATAATTATAACATTTCAATACCCATATATTAATTTTTTAAGAAAGATGGAGGCTAAGCCTATTTTACTAAAAGTAAGATAAAGATAAAAACCAAAACGAGTTTGGGAAAACTAAGGGGAAGACCAAAGAAAAACTAATTGCCTCCATTTTTTAATAATTAGGCACATATCCTCCCTTCTTTAAAAATTTCATTCTAGTACTCCCTTCCACGACTATGCACCCAACCTCTCCATCTCCCCCTAATTGAGGGAAGATATTGATGACTTTTTTAATGTTTATTAGCATCAGTGCTATGATAATCAAATCTAACCTATTTTCATTCTTTTAATTGTTCATGAGAAGTGTCTCTTTTCATTCGCATCATCATCCCCTCTACCTCCATTACTTCAGTTAGACCCAAAATGTCCTGATTCATTTTCTCATCATGAAATCTCATAATTGAGTCCATCATCTCAATGGAAACAAAAATATTTTAATTAGAGAAGGAATAATTGTTACTTGAAATCAATTGCTTGGCGACCAGTGAAGTGACAATTGGAGACTTTGTCTTCTAATAAGAGACAAGAAAATATCATTAATTATCCACAATAGGCTTTGAAGAATCATAAAAAGTTTTATAAATTACAGGAGAGTCAGACTCTAAAATTTTCTTACACTTTTGGTTCCCTGAAGCATCTATAATTTTCTATGATAGCTGATAATCCACCTATAGTTAGAATTCAATAACTTGTTCAACAATTAAGATATCATTATAGAATATATTTTTATGAGTCAACAAGATTTATCTGTCTATAATACATCACATTTTCCTTTGTTATCATAATCATAATAGTGAACATTCACCTATTTGAAAAATATGTTAGCGCAGTACATCATCATATTCTTTGAGGTGGAGGCAAGGACCTTAGGTGAGTCACTTGTGTTTTCACCCTTCTCATAAACTATTATCTTGGCTACATCCTCATAAACAACACCCTGTGCCTCTTTCTTCGACTCAAAAATTTTAGTATCAATATCTATTTCATAATCACTCATATAAAGGAATTTTTTATCATCATGTTTCTAAAACTGAGAAAGAGCATTTGCTTTCTGAAAAGATTCACTTTTTCTCTCCTTGAGACAAATTCTCACATAATTTCCATGAAAATCACATAAGCTAAAAATTGTGGATCACCTACAGGTATATTATTCAAGACTAATAACATCTCATTAATTGTAGAACATATGAATTTCTCATAAATAATATTATTCTCAATAATATCATCTTCATTTAAAATTATAACCTTGTCAACATGAGTCAATCCCAGTTCAACCTCAACCAAGAACCTAGAGAAGTGACTGAAATGAACCACTTCTATATCCTTGTCAATTTTAATTGGGATACCGATGGATAGAGTCATATCATACAATATTTTGGGGTACTAGAGTATTCAATTTAACCTATAAACCCTTACCCAAATTTTATTATTGGTTTTACCATCATTAAAGGGGTTGAATTTTTTATCCCATTCAGACAAGTGAATAATCCCAGGTTTGAGCACAATGTAACTGAAGCACTATGATCGGATTTCCAATTCTTTTGTATGGAAGAAAATATAGAAGTACCTGCTTCCTAGAGAGAGACACATACGAGATGAAAACCCTAATGTCAACGAAATACCCTCCCTAGTTTCATCAATTTTTAGATTCTCAAAGCCAATAAAAAGAAAAAATTGAGCTATGATTGAAAACTAACCCATTTTGAGCCACTATGAGATTGTGTTGAGGTTAGCATTGATTTTCACAGTATTCCCTTTTTTGTGAATGGATGACTCAAGAACTACTTTTATTCTAGAAAAATAAGGATTAAAAAAGGTTACATCATTTGGAAAACCATGGTTCACCAGGGCCTTGGTCCCTATAGAAGGCTTGTGAGTGTCATCCTCCACTACCCTCATTATTGTCAGGGGCAAAACCGCTGCCTAAAAAACTTGAGAATTAATAGGAACTCTCATAGAATGACCCAAAAATACCTTGTGACAACCCATTATAAATATCGAGGAAACCCATCCTCGATTCACTAAGATCTATGCTTCAAGGAAAAATCAATCTTGGGTGATATTTTTACATTAAGCATCGAGACATATGGTGCACACTTTTCTTCCCCATGCCCATCAGATGAGCACGACACCATATTGTGGATGAAAATGGGGGGAAACATCAGGGATCATGGATTAAAATCCTTTCTTAATGAGGATCCATCTGAGAATAAAACCTATACTCTCATCCCCCCTAATATATTAATTATTTATTTTTAAAATAAATGTGTTCAGGCATTAATTGATTTTTTTTACATAAGTTTTTTGTTCATTATTTTTGGTCCATGCATATTTTTCATGCATAAATAATTTCAAAAATATTAGTTAGGATATTAATATAATATATATTCATTATATAAATAATTATATCATCATCAATGAGTTAACATGAACTTCTAATCTCATTTCATCATGCATGTGGTATTCCAGACATACACACGAACAATATTATGATTTCATATTGTGTGGATGGGTGAGAAGGAAAAGTAAATATTGTATTTGAAAAATCATAATTATAATAGTTCGAGGGGTGGGGATGAAAATAAATGTATAAATCTACCCCACCTAAAAGTACTCAAGGAGACTCAAACCTAAGCCCTACCATAAGACCCCACAAATTCTTAATGACTAGGCTACTACCCTAGAAAAAAAACATGTGTCCAGGTAACCGCTATGTTTTTCCCATGGTGATCCGTATATACACAATGACGATGCTTTAATTTTTAATTTTGTTGATATTGAGATGAATAAATATTGTGTCATATAAATAATCAAATATACATTTATTTTAGATAATTATTTTTTTTATTTATCAAGTTTGACATATAACTTATGGATGTATATGAATAAATAAGATGGAAATTATAAGTAAAAGGTTATACCTATTCTTAGGAAAACCTCCTTTGGATTGCACATTATGACATATGGTTTTGATATTTTGAAAAATAAAAACTGTTTGGACATTGATAGGGACATTAAAGAATTATTTTTGTATTTCTTAGATGAACTAATTGGCATTTAATAGGTGGGAAAGAGAGGAGATTTTGTGTCCATTTATAAGTTAGTGAGAGGACAATATTCTAATATTTCCAGAGATTAAAATATATTTGTATTTTACTCATTCCCAATGGATCCAAAATGGTTCATAATAGAACATTGTAGTTTTAAGGTCACAATAAAACAAATCAATGGGGTTTAATAATGTCTTTTCTTATCTTGGATCCATATCGCTTTATTTTTAACCCTTATAACCAATTTTACCAATAAATGTGGGGAAAAGTATTTACCATGGTTACTACTCATTATTAAAAACTAATAAGTTAAAATTATTATCTAGTTTTAATTATTGGGAATACTAATATGAAATCAAATTTGTATCATTAATCCTATAAATTTTAGAAATTAGTTTTGATAAATCTTTAAAAAACATGATGAAAAACATTTTATAAATATGATTTTTTTTAAAATAGTAATGATATAATAAAATAATAAATAATATTATTGTTTATAATGGAATTAAAATAAAAAAAATATTTGAAAAAAAACTATAACAAAAATGTACCTTTCAGATACTTTATTATAATAAAAGAACTAAAATTGGTCTTGTTTGAAAAATATAACTAAGATTTCTAAATTGGGATGCATATATTTATAGTCAAAAAATAGGATTTTATATAAATTATATTAAATTATTAATATATAATTTTTCAATAAATATATTTCTTAAACATCTGTGCAATTTATCTATAATAATAATGTCATAAAAGTTATTGTTTTATATAATTTATATTTTTCACTACTTGCCATAAAAATTATAATTTTGTAAAAATAAAGAATATTTATGGAAGGTAGTTTTAATATGTTGAATTAAAAAATTAAATTAATTTATTTGAATAATAATTTCAACATTTAGGAATTTATATTTTAATTATATTCATGAATAATTATTTGTGAATTATATTATTATTTCTCCATAAGGAAAATTTTAATTACTATAATTAAATTTGAGGTATTTCATTCTTCCATGATTTAAAAAGATTTCATTCTAAAAAATTATAGAATATTACCTCAGGAATATATTTCAGTATTTCTCCATCATAACATTTTTAGGTTCCCATGATTCATCTTTTTTCTTATGATTTCTCCAAATAACCTTTACCATTCATGTCATCTAATTCCTCAAAACCTATTATCTATTGTTAATAATTTAAATATACACTTCACATTATGATAAGTTAGGTTATAATAATACATCTATGGCTTCATTATCATTTTTGGGTATTTATTTCAATTCCATGATATTGAGATACAAAATACATCATGAACATTTGAGAGGTTAGTTGGAATTTCTAAATAGTAATCCACTACTCAAATTCAATCATTAATTTCAAAAGTCCTAATATTCCTGAGAGTTAGATTTCATTTATTTCTTAAATTCTTAACAACCTTCCATGAAAATACATTCCTAAAAAAATGATCGGACACTTGAAAATAAAGATCTCTTCTATGCCTGTCGGCACACTTCCTTTTCCTATATTGGGCACCCTTGGTAGGGCTCTAAATAGTTTACATTATCATAGTTTTCTACTTATTATATTATGGTCATAAAATAATAATTTCACCAAATTCTTTCAAACATGTTAGTGTACGTCATATTATACCTTATAATGATTCATATGGTGCCATTTTATTTCATAAATGGAATATATTATTAATATTAAAATTCACTCAAGGGTAAATGATGAAACCAATAACCTTGAATATAATGTGTGTATAGAATAAAATTTATGTATAATGTAAAATATTACATTCATACTATCAATGTTTGTTTTGATGATAAGATGGTATAAAATATATCTTATTTTAAATGGACTTCTGTATATTTTTTTGATAATTTCAATGTACACTATAACTCATGAAAAGAAATAATCAAAAGGTAATCACCATGAAGTCTCACCACTTCATTAATATTGAAAAATATTATGTTCTTAAAAGGTTTATATTTTATTATATTGGGACAATGTTTTGAATTGTTAAGGCAGTGAATAAAAGTCCATTTTGATTTATTCATTATTGAATTCATTGGTTAACTAGGGAGAATTTCCAAGGTGATGTCATCCCACTTCCACAATATAATATGAATAGGGTTCATGGATCCCTTAGGATGCTATATCTTAAACTATATGTATTGAGAAATCAATAATGTTAATATATGACATATAATTTTAATTTTTTATTATCCTATGAAAAACATTCCTTCAAATAAAAATAAAATTTTCTTATACCAGGTTGTATAGAGAAATTTGAGATATTAGATTCATTGAATGATTCTATATTTAGCTCACGGTAGGACAGAAAAAACATCCTCTTTCTAAATTTGAAAATAACATCTTCATAGATGAATTATACCATCATCCCATCATTCAAAAAAATAATTTTTTATTGAGTATTATTATCCTAAAGATGATAAAGATTTATTTTCAACAATAATGATGGTTTGTTAATAGCTTGGTAACTGAGGGGTATTTCCCCTTCTTTAATGGTTCCCATATCTATTTTATTGGATCCCATAATATAGGATCGTTTCTAATCATTATCTTAGACTATATCCACTTATATTTCTTAATCAATCCCTAAATGACCTTATTTCCTTCTAGAGATGGTCATTTATTGAGAATTAATAACCTTGGTGTAATTTTAGTCATAATCATGGCCACATGATTACATATTTACATGAGAATATGTATTTTAAGTCATTAAGATCCATATATATTTAATATTATTCACAATATAGGTAATACATACCTATGTTTAAGGTAATGATTATTATTATTAACTATACTTCATTGGTAGGATAATTATGTTCATGCTTATTTAACATCCTTGATTCATATAAAATGAATCTATAATTTTTTTAAAATGATACATCTAAGTACCATCTTTGATTCATCGTTATATATCACCAATCTTACACTTACTGATGGTAATGTTAATAACATTTTGATGAAAAATATAATATATAATTGATCAAAATAAAATTTACATTATTATGTCTTTATGAACATAACCAATTTATGTATTATCTTAGATAATGGGTTAGATTATTGAGAATTTTTCATGGAAATAATCCTTTGAATGTAACCTTATAAATGTTAGAAACAATATACATTATAAATATTTCTTGGCATTTTCCATTCCATCACAACATTTATCTTTAAAGGATCAAATCATATTCTATCATTATAGAGAATTTTTCAATGAAGATAAGTGTTATAAAGAAAAAAATAAAAATCAATAAATTCCTGAAATAAATCATTTTCTCTATGTGTCTTAAAAATTATTTTCAAAAATATAATTCACTCGTCATATCATTAAGGGAATATCTTGATATCATCAAAAAATAAAATAATGAAATTATTGAGATAATCCATGAATAGTCCGTTCATCGGGTTTAGAGAAACTAAGGTTTCATTAGTCCATCCCTCTACTATTTCTGTTGATTTTTAATGTCCATACCACTTTCAATATTTCTCAATTACAATATAATACATAATTATTTGCAGTTGAGGATACACATAAAAAAGGTCTGTATTTGAAAAAATATTGATATCCATGTAGTTTATTCAATAATACATTAATGCCATGTATGGGATACTAGTATATTTCATTTGGTGAATTAATTTCCCTATAATCATGCCAAAACCTCATAGACCCATAATTATACTTAATAAAATGAACTAGGTCTCCCCATGGTGAAACACTAGGGCATGTAGACCCCTTGTCACTCAACTATTGTAGTCTTACCATTAGTTCCAAAAATTCTTTTATGTTCATCCTGTAAGGAGTCATAGATATTTTTTTTATTATGTATTTGATCATGGGAAAATTTAACTTCATGTCCAAATGGTTTTTATGATAGTTCTTCAAGAAATAATTTAGATTATAATTATAAAATATGTAAATCATTTTGTATAAGGATAACTTTCTCATTCATTATTTGTTTCTTCTATTATTCAATAATAACATCATTATAATGATATATAAGATGTGGATCTAGACATGATTTAGATGAAATAGTCTTCCTTGTGAAGATAATCTATTCAATATCTCTACCTAAAATCATAATATAAATCTATGGAATTTAATATTTTCTTTATAATTTGAATGTTAATCCATACTAGGGGTTATATCATAGGATAAAGTTGTAATAGTAATCATGTCCCATAGTGTGGTTTGTTTATGTGACAAAATGGGAACTGACTTTGGTATATTTATTGTAATATGATTTTCACTATGATTCATGGTTGACAACTCCTCTATTATGGGGATAGAATAAAATCAAATTTTGTTAGCAACCACATATGATGTAAAATTGTGGAATGATATGGAATAAAATATAACATTATCTATATTTGAGGTTATAATCATTGTAACCTCAACAACATAATTTGGATCTTTGACATTAGATATGGTAATTGAAAGTACATGTCCATTTTTTCTAATAAACTTCTTTGTAAGTTTCCATTGATTTTCAATACATATTATTGAATAATTCCTCATATATATAGTAGATGAAATTGATAAATATGGTTTTATTCGTTTTTTACATTAAATATCTTTATTACCCCATTTTATATAATTGAAACAAAATTCTATTACTTTTTAGAAAGTACCTAGGAGTTCCCTTTCAAAATTATCACAAGTTTCATCTTACATTTATTCATCTTTACCAAATTTATATTTTACATTTTGGTAAGTTGAACTAGTTTTCCTATGTATAACATAACTATTTAAGACCCATAAGATTCATTATCATTCTTTTGGTAATATAATATCATATCATAATATGATGAAAATGTTTTAGAAACTAGATCACTTCATAGAGTGAACTTATTCCCACTAAAAAAATAATTTTTAGTTTTTGGGTTAAGTATATATTGGTTTGTTACTGTTAGGGGATTACCCATGTGGTAGAGGGTCCCCATAATTTAGTATTGGACCTGGGTTCAAATCTGGGTCGGTCTAGGTAATATTCTAGTACTATGAAGGTGGTGGTGTAGTCATGATGTGGGTAGGAAGTGATGCAAGAAAGACATAGGTGTGATGATAAAGGATTGACGTTGTATGGGCTTTTTGTTTATGTTATGGGATTCATTCCCACTGGGCCTACAGAACATGTACTAAATAAATAGGTGTGAATCTTGAGTTAACCCCTTCAGGGGGTCATTGCCAACCTTTCCAAATAGTGTGTGCATGATCTGTCTTTGTGTGGTGTGTGTGTGTGTGTATTTGAATGTAATTATACCCCCAATCTCTTAATATATATATATATATAATATTGTATAACATAGATAATCATGTAATTTTATCCTCTTAATCTACCACACCTTATTCCATATAATTTAATGTTCGGAACTTCCTCTCTATTTCAAATCTCTATCCTCGGGGATATTTTTAACCAAGAATATAACATTAAATGTTCCCCATTACATACATTCCATTTTATCAACCACTTTGGAGTTATATATAATTTACCACATTGATCTATATCTTCATTAGAATAAAACATTTCAATATTAACATTTCACATACATTAATTCCCAATTCTAGTAATGCCATTTTAAGGGCCTTAATCCATTTTTCAGCTAATAGTAGATTAGTTATTCGATAAAATAAGGATGCATCGGTCACATGAAGAAATCAATCATAGGGGAAACAAATTATGGAACAATAGGTTACTCTATATAGCCAATGTTATTTTTCATAACCTGATTCAACTACTCATATATAATAATGATATGCTCAATTCCAACACATGAAATATTTATTTTCTACGATTGGAAATACCTATATTGATTATGGGTGTTTATTCCCTTCCTAATCCAAAAATACATCAAAATATAACAACGACAACCATGTTTTATCATAATCATCAAGAATATTTGGCCATAAAATCACAATAATTATAAAAGCTCATAAATAACCCCAGGGAATATTATATTTCTCATGGTAGATATATTCATTTTTAAACAAGTATACAAGTTTCCTACTAAACATGATATAATAGAAACTGTGACTTCCTGACTCCAGAAACCAGATTTGGTTTTTTTTGATAAATTTTTAAAACATATAAGTGATCTACCGTACATGATCGATCAGTTTTAAAGTCTTTTAAAACTAGATACATATATTATTCTCATATTAAATTTGAAATAAAATATCATAACATGGAAAAAATTCATATATCCTTGTAATTAATCAAAATATACTTCTTAATATGTTTCGAAGAGAAAATAATAATTAGTGGGCCCATATTCTTTTTAATGGTATGTAATATTGTAAGATTTCATGAGTAAATATGGAATAATAAATATTAGAGAGTGTACAAATAAAAAATACTCCTTCCAACCAAAAACTTGGGATCAATGAATATCAATGGATAATATAAATATATAAATCACATAGATAATGAAAACTAAATTAATAATAAAAAATTCACAATTCTTAACATTCATGGTCGATGTCTCCCAAACATTATGTCGTGAATCATACAATAAATACCTCTCATCTAGTACATCATTAATATTAAATGCGTAGTTGTAAACCAAATACATATATGATATGTAAATCTAGATATTTTCCTTCATTATACCTATTAAATCATCATGGGTACATCTTTAACTATTTTCCAACCATCACTTACACATCCTATACATTTATTATATTTTGAATGATTAGTAAACTAGTTTCACAAAATTATTTATACATTAATATTATCATTATTGAATAAAGAAAATTGATTATAAATTTTCCATAAACATAATACAAATAGGAATATAATAATTATTTTATAATTGTATCATATCCCTAATGACATCAATGGGTGCTTTCATAAATCAAAATAGATTAAAAAGATCATTGGAGCATTTGTTAAGAAAAATTCCATTTTCACCAATGAAATTACTTATTTAAAATTTAAAAATATTGAAAATTATAGAGAAAAATTCCATTGAAAAAGATAGTGTAAACATATAAAGGTATCTTCCAAAAAAAAATATTAGGGTTATAGTGGGAAATTTTTTCATGTGGTTTTTTTAAATAATTATTTCAGTCATATCTTTGAAAAAAAACTCTTCATTCAAGAAACCACAAGAAGATTCATTATTAAAATAATTATGTAATACCAAAAATTGGTAAAATGATATTAATAAATATTTTTCCAATATTAAAAACATTTCTGAGAAAAGTTTATCAAAAAAAGATACATTGAAAAAAATGATATAGAAGTAAATCCTCAGAACAAGATATTTATAAGATATTATGTTTATTATAAAATGATTAATATTGATGAAAAAATATGATATATAATATAAAAATTTAAAACCCAAATATTAACATTGGAGAATAAAATATATTTTGTTTCTGATAATAGGATGATATGATTTTCTAAAAGAAAAAGCTAAAGATAGAAAATCCCTAAATAAATTGAGATTGTAACAAAAATATCATTCCTCATGTTCATCATGACTCTTTTTTAAATTAATAACCATGTATTATATATTATAATTTGTTATAATTTTGTACTAGAACAAAAAATATACTTATAATATCGTATATGATCCAATTATTCCATTTCAATACTAAGTTTTTAATTATTTCTTATTAAAATCATTTCTATTGAGTGTTAATTGTTTCTTCTTTCGGATATTTTTTTATTTAGTAGTTTAGGTCCATGAACCATAATCATTATTCTATGATATAAATAATTGTAATAATGATATATATATATATATATAATCATCATTAAAATGAGAAATGAAAAATGAATAATATTTCTTAATAGAGGTGGTAGTCCACATGTACATATGAGTATCATTATCATTTGTTTAACAGGTTGAATGGTAAAAAGATAAAAGATATAATATATTAAAAAACATAATTTTTTCATGGAAATAATATGTAAACATTAAATTCATCACTATAACCATCCATTAAATATATTAATGAAAAAATAAATGTCTCACTTCGTGACGAGATAGTGTGAACGTACAATCGAACAATACTTTTGTTTGACATTTGACAGAGAATGAGACTAGTAAATCTTATTTCATTAGCATAATAAATAATTAATATATGGGATATACTTATTTTAATTATATAATTCTAGTTGGGATATAATTGAAGTGGGTATAATAAGAAATAATATTAAAATTGATTATTTAGAACAGTACCTCTTATCTGTAAAAACTCCGTTGGATTACACTTTAAGACTTCTAGGGTTATTATATTGATTGAAACAAAAATATAGAAAATGGATATTTTCTTTAGGAAATTAAAAAAAATGGATTCATTGAACTAATCCTATATTTAATTTTTGATAACATTATAGATGTGGTGTCCTTTTAAAAGTGGGGGAGAGGACTCACCTGAAAAATTTTAGAATATTAAAATATATTAATGTATTATTCAAGAAAAAATGGTTATAAAATAACTCATATTCTAATTTCATGAGGTAATTGTCAAATAGAAACCATCTAATGGGGTTTAAGAATGGTTTTTTGTTTTCTTGAAGCATTATTCCCATATTTTTAACCCCTTTAACTCATTTTCCCGTGAACTAAGGTGATAAATATTTATAATGGTTACTGCTTATTTTGACGAAAAATTATGTTAACCTTATTAACCAATAATAATTAAGAATATTTTATGATTTTAAACCATTTTACATGATTAAAATCCTATATAGTGATTAAATAACTATTAATATATGCTCTCAAAATGCATCAAAACTCATTTTTGGAATAAGAAAAAAAAAATTTAGCATAATAATGATTTTACATAAAAATATATTATATAGTTATTTAATTGGAAATAATTAGAATATTTCAAATAATAATAGACTTATTTTTTCATTAAAAAAATAAAAATGGAAAGGAAACATTTGAAGTATTTATTAAAATAAAAGAACTAAAAATAGATTTTTTTGTATAAAAATGTTACTTTGATTTCCAAAATGTGAGGCATATATTTATATAATCAATTTTTTTATATTAATTATATAAATTATATAAATTATTTTTCCTAGAAATTTAATTCATAATAAAAAAATTTATTTGAATATCATTATAATGTCATAAAATTTACAATTTTGAAAAATTTTCAATTTTTCACTATACACCTAAAATTCATCTATCTCATAAAAATATAAAACATTCCTTATATAGAACATTTGATATTATGAATTAAAAAATAGAATTAATTTCTTCATTTTTAATTGATAAAATTTAAAAATTATGTATTTAATCAGATTTATTAGAATGCTATGTATATTGTTTTATTGTTTCTTAATAAATAAAAGCTAACTTAATACAATTTAATCTTAGGTGTTCCATATTCTATAACCATGATAACTAATGTAACTCTGAACAGAATGAATTATTATCACACTACAAGAATCATGATCTCATTCTCAACACATGGACTCCATCCAAAATCACATTCAAACACATAATCCTTGTCTAACATATCACTAGTATCCTAATAAATCCTCAACCACCCATCAACTTGTCTTTGTATTCCCAAGACCCTTTTTTGATGAAGTTCATACATTGCACGACTGATGTAGTGATGCCCACTATTTGAGTATCCTTGTCATTTTATCTTCATAAAACAATATTTCCATGGTCTATGAATCATTTTTTTTTCATTAATAACACAATAAATGACCACCCCACTCTCATCCAAGTATTAATTAGAAAACATTGATCACTAAGCTCCCAGATAGTACCCATTTCTACTCTTCGTTGCTAAAGAACCAAAAGGCTAGGATCTAATTCATCATGAGTCTTATAGTGATCCCAATCATGGGTATCTACTAACAATATCCAATTATAACTAATGGTTACCCAAATATAGTAATCTAGTACCCAAATCCCAAATCAACCCGTCTATAATGTTGATGGGAAATAACACTCACCCAATTGTCAAACCTACAAGACATCAAAACGTAGATCTTGGTTCCTAGTCTGTGAACCCATTAAAATTAAATCGGTTACACTATCACAAAAAATATATCAATCCCATGAGCCCTTCATAAGAAACTATCTCAAAACATCCATCACATTCCCATAAAATTAACACAACATCCACCAAGCCTCTCTTTTTCAACCACTGAAAATGCATAAAAATATACATAGCCACTCATTTCATTTTACAAAACACAATGATTAATCAAACACACCCACATAAATTACTTTTTGGATTTCAAATTAACATGATCTATATTTTGATCACACAACTTGATCAATAGGGTCACCTATTAAAAAAACTCAAAATCCATGTATACCTATTCACCCATGCCCTGGTCACCTATTTTTAAAACATTTTAAAAATATTTTATACAAAACACAAAACAAAATAGTTTTCAAAAAAACCCCATATTTAATGATTTTCATCCAAAAGAATTATAAAATATAAATCCTAGTTGAACTATTTCCAAAAAAATGTATCCAATTTTCAAAAATTCTTTTCTAAAATGAAATTTTTAATAATATTTTCATTACGGTTCTAAAAACATGAAAATCCCAACACATTTAAAAATCATCCACTCCATTTTCCATCTATAGTTAAACAGATTTATAAAACAAAATCATAAAATTTGTAGTTCACAATATATGTTTTCTTTTCAAAACAAATTCTAAACAAAATATTTTTCCCAAGAACAAACCATCAAAAAAACATATCCCCATAATGGACAAGAAAACACAATCAAAATAAAATAATAAATTCCCTCCTATCCATATAATATATTCAACCCATATAATATATTCGATAGAAAATAATTTATATAAAATGTTTATTAAATTAATAATGGATTCCAATGAGGTGATTTATCAAACAACACCACCGATATGAAGGTTTACCATGACATAATCATTCCACTATCTTTATTCATAGATAACTCATTGGCTCCTAGACAATCCCTAAGATTAATTTCATGTCTGATCAATACCACATTTTATTCTCAGTCTAACCCAACACCTCACTAATTATAGAGTACCCACTCAAATAAACTGTGCATCCCATGGACACTCAATCTAATATAATTTTCATGCTATGAATACATAGGACAATTCTACCTTTAGATTCCTCACAACCAAAATCTACCTCTATATACACTTTCCCATTCCAAAATAATATCATATAACACTTTTTAAATCACATTGACAAATCTCATGAACCACAACCATGTTGGGTAATTACAACACCTTAGGAATTCCTCTCCATACACCAAGAGGATAAAAAATAGTAATGACATCCTATCATTGTTTTTGGGAGACTATTCCCTCCAATATAATCCCCTATATTCATCCCTAAAACAACAAAAAAAATTAGGATCTGTATATATCAAGTATATCCCAATACCTATAGATATATAACATGGAGGTAAAGAGGAACAAGAAGACTAGAATATAAATTAGTAAAACGATATATATGATGCAGAAACCAAATAAGGAAATGACATAAAATAATCAGTAATGTAGAAATCCTATGATAAACAACACACTGGCCAATACACATGATGGATGTAAAGTGAAAAAAACTAGAATCTGACCCAACCCATATAGTAATCCTATCAAATAACTATCCTCCCGAATAGAAACCCATAATTTTTATAAATTGATAAAAAAATATTCATAGTTAAATATTAATTTATTTTTATAAACACACACATGGGGATTATAGAATTATAGTTCCTTTTGAAATAGTGAACAGAATCATTTTATTACATTATACATCTTCGACATCTCTTGTAATGACCTTAACACATGGTTTTTTTCTTACACATACCCTACATTAAAACATTAACCGTATCCTAGGGAAAGAAAACATATGAAAGGGTGATAATAGATGATTAGTAAGGGAAATCTAGGGAGAAACATAAACATATTAAATATATAAGTGTATGAAAACAAGATGATAACATTTAAAAAAAGACCTTCATATAAAAGATTATAATCTAGAGTAAGGTAAAAATTATTGGAATATCATAAGACATAAATCATAATGTAATCAAGGAACATGATACATGAGTTCATAATAATATCTTAATACAGTGAAATGTGGAATATACATAATCATAGATAATCTTATTTTTTATACCCCCTAAGACATCCATAACATGGTATGTGTGTGCTCACTACCCAGGTACCTTCATTAAGCTTAGTATAACCTCCCATTTACCCACTTTTATCCTTGAGATAACATCATGTATGTCCTCTTTTGGTATTATGAAATCCACCCTTTTAGACTCTTTTATTTTTGGTATAGCCTCATGTGTACCGTTTGATCTCGTATAACATTTAGTCATTAAACAATTCATTTTAGGGAGCTAATGGTCCCACATTTCACATGTTGTAAACTAAAATATGTGTGCCACTTGATCATAAAATCACCATTTCAAAACTAATTAAAATAAATGGTTCTCACAATCATTTAATCATTTTCACAAAGTATAATTCATGGAAAAAATAATTAGGCTTCAAAATAATTATTTCATGTTATAACCAATTGAATGGAAATAGGTTTCATAAATATCATTTCATCTTAGACAAAATCCATTTAGAGTAATAATAATAACTATATCCATGGACCATATAAATTGTAAGTAAATGGTATCATAAGTAGATGTTATCATATATAGAAATTTGTTTTTATATATCATTTAAATAATTTCTTGTGTAAAATAACTTCAATTTGGAAATATATTTTTAAAACTAAAAATTCAAAAATAAATTGAAAATCCATTTATTTGAAAATAAACATCGAAATGTATAAAGGAATATTTCAAATTATTTTAACAAATTTGAAAAAGAAAATATTTTATTTTCTTGTAGAAATAGTTTTTAAAAAAAATCATTTTTAATATAATTTTCCTTGAAAATAACATTGAAAAAATAAAAAATAATATTAAAATAATATAATTTTCATGACAGTGCGAAATTATATACATGTAATAAATGTTAAAACAATGATTCTTTTCACATTTTTGGTAATATAAAACAACATTTTTTTAGAAGAATACATGAAGATTCCTTACAAAAAAAATTGAAACTATAAAAAATGGGTAACTTTTTTTATTAAGATATTGGGGACTTTAAAAAAAATCAGAAAACAAAATTTGGAAGAAAAATGGTGTTTTATAGAAAATATAAATAAAGAATACTTTTCATAAAAATATTCTCTTTAACCACTTAGTACATGATGAGGGAGAAATAAAGGAAAATCGTGTATTCTCTTGAAATAAATATTTAATAATAATATTTAATAGTTTATTGAGTTATTTATCATAATAATTCATCAATAGAAGAATAAATATAAACAATCCCAATAAACTATGAGACTTTATCATTAAATACTTTAAAATTCATTATGGTTGACCCATAAACCCAATTAAAGAGGGATCCTAGAATGGATATATAAATCACAAAAAAAAATCAAGAGAATAATCATAAAATAATTTCACGCGATGTATAGGCACCATATAAAATAAACACATGTTGAATATGGATGTGTCTCATGGAAAATAAAGGTGAGACATTAATACCTCACCTTAAGTCTCAAAATACTTCATATACATTTGAACCTACTGTATAATAAATATAAGTTTATATTAATTCTATTAAATAACTATATATATCCTAGAATCTATTATTTACCTATATCCATTTATTGAAATTAATTAACAATCTCATGTTAATGTTATATTTCAGGAAATAAATACATTCTTTTTCATGTATGTCTTGATTTTTCCTTTTTGGTATTGTTACATTGATAATTGTTAAATATTAAAAAAATATTAACCACAAAATAAATATCATATATATTCGGTATACATGTATTAGAGTTATTCATGATAATTAGAGATAGAAAATGAAATATGTTGTTCATGGAGATGGTAGGTTGTACATACCCATGAATACTGTATCCATTTTATCAATGAATTTAATGAAAGAATGGAAAATAATATATTAAAATTATATAATAATTTTTATTTCATATATATCATATATTATCATTAAATCCATCATTTTTTCCTTCTATGAAAATCTTGTATAAATAACATCGCTTCGTGAGGCAGTAGTCCCCAAAACACAGAAATGACGTTATCGTATTCCGAAAAATGGGTTTTTAGAATGAACAAGTGATATCATTATTACATAAGAATATTAACATCATAATTATCATATATATGAACAATAAATTCATAATCATATTTTTCTTTGAGATGGTAGTGATGGAAAATGAATAACATTGGTTAGCGATAAGGTAGTCTGTTGTACACATGAAAGATGATATCATAACACATTTGATGGAAGATGAATTGGTTTTATGTCATTAACCTATCATAAAAAATCACATTATATGTAATATAATTATATTATAATATAATTATGGTTTAATAATAATTAATGGTGATTGAGGAAGAAATAAAATTAAAATGCTCATTGAAGAGCATTACCTCTTCTTCAAGTAACCTCTTTAGGTTTTCACCAAAAGCCTTCACATGATGGATTTATTACGAAAATAATTTTATAGAATTATTTAAGGTCATTATTGATGTGATTTTTTCAGTTCATGGCCTAAATAATGGGTTTGTAAAATAAGAATAATAGAGGAGAAGGGGTGGTCTTTTATAAGTGAGGTGAGTGGTACACTAGTAATTGTTTGAAAATAAATAGGTGTACTCATGTTTTTATCATTTCAAAAGATACCAAAATGGTCCATTATATAACCTATAATGTAAAATTTCAAAATATGGTCATCCTATTGGTTTATAATAAATTTTGGGTAATTTATTTCCCTATATTTTTATTTCAATCCATTATAAACAAATGTTTTCCTTAAACATGATAAATATTTTATACTATTTTTACTATTAATTATTGTCAAAAATATAGTTGAAAATATTTTATAATATAAATTATTTTTATTAGATATATGTAATATTTTTTTCAAAATTATATTTACATAGGTGGAAAATTTCAATTTAATGTTAATCATGCTAATGTGATGAGAAAGAGGGTTCACAAAGATAAAATGATAAAATGTTTAAAAAATATTAACAAAAAAATTCAATATGATACAGATTTAAATTTTCTAAATTGGATTTAAAAATATATAAGTGATCTAGTTTTTCTTTTAAAAATATATTAAAAAATTAATTTTTTAAAATATTTAGAAGAAATGACAATTCATAAAAAACCAATATTTTCAAGATTCATCCAAAAATATACCTTCTCAAAAAATTATCAACAACTCACCCTAATATTATTTTGAAATTATGATATCAAAAAGTGAATTTATTATCTCAAATATATTTCCTATTTTTCAATATTTCTTTTCAAAAAATGTGATTTCCCAACTTTTTAGAAAAATAATGTTTTTAGGCGTAAAATTGGATTTATTATTATGATTTGTCTAGAAAAAAACATAAATATTAAAAATTTCACTGAATATATAATATATCAATTAATTTAATATAATTCACCAAAAAATTAATTAATTAATCTAGAAAAAAAAATATTTTCCAAAAAATATTTTTTTCATAAAAAGAATTTCTTTATTTTCAAATAGTTATTTTCATTTATAATTAATTTTTCACCAAATATTTCAATCTATATACATATGTAAACCATATATTTTCATAATTTATTTTGTGGTATTTATACCTTCTATTCCAAATACTATATAAAAACAATCATAATAAATAATAATATTTTAATACTATATTGTGTTTCATTTAATAATGGTGTTGTATATAATACAAGCCAAACGTATTGTTGTGTGGAGATCAAGAAATATCTATATTGCATGTAATGCACAATATTAGGAAAAAAATAAATTTATTTGAAAAATATTAGAAAATCTCAAGGTGTAACATTCCAATCTGATTAAAATGAATTTCTCGCTTGTACTTGTTCACTTTGGTTCTAACAAATGATGAAAAATATGTCTCATTATATATTCAAGTCCCACATTTCTTCTTCATACTCATAGTTTCCACAAAAAACAATTACTATGTGAGTGGTCTTATTTCATGGAACATTTTCTATTTAAACCATAATCACCATTGGTTATTCCTTATAAGAAATATCCTGCTCTGGTAGTACAACAATCAAATTTATTACAACTAAGGGATGATGTATGTACTTCCTCAGAAGTGAAACATGGAACATTTCATGAACCAGAGAGAGGTTATGTAGAAGGACCAAAATCTAAGTTATTATCCCGATATGATCTAAAATTTCAAAGGTATAAATATACCAAGGTCTTAGTTTTCCCTTTATTCTTCCACATAGAATATAATTGAAATACCTTCTCACTAACATCTAATTATTGATCTCATCAAAAATTATTAGAATAATATTTTTTTACATTTCTTATTCATTTTTTTAAATGTCTCTAACCTTCAGATCCATTTCATCATCAGGATCAGTTCCCAAAATCTATATTTCTAAAACTTCAATCTAGTATGTGATATTTTACAATTTTTTCTATAATGATTTTTATATAGATCCTTCTGAATGCTCGAGTGGATAATATTCATATAAAAAAACTAAAATATTTTATGTTGTTGATATCAACCACCATTAAAATACATGTAATAAGATCATATAATATATTCTAGGGTTTGAATTCTTCTCCCAAAGAGAACATATTTCAATGAAAGAAACATTGTGGTGGAACTCAATTACATATATAGATCATACTAAAGGTTACCTATACCATTAATTGTATTTCCAAAAAATTTAATGGCATTCCTTACAAAATTACTTTGTCAAAAAAACATATAGAACCTAATGGATATATTAAAATAAAAATCCCATAAAATATCTTTAATCATGACAATCTCTATTAGAATAAAACCTTAAAATGTGTTTGAATGAATTTAAACTTCTTATCATCCTTAATCTCATAAACTCATGATGGTATCCAAAAATCATAATTTAATCTTAGATATAGACATTATAAGATAAGATAATGATAATGGTTAGCTAGTAGAAGTTGATCTTTGTTCTACCTTGGTTGATAGAGTTTACTTATCTACTGATGATGAGGAATTGGAGTTGAAAATTGAGTGTGAAAGTTTCCCAAAATTCTTCCTGGATTTCAAGGTTATAGGTCATGATTCTACTAACTGCAGGAGGAAAATAGGTAAGATTCTCCCCCTTCGGGGGAAATATTCTAAATCATGCTCCAAATTCGAAATTGAGAAACTTGATTTAACTAAGAAGGACCAAAAAAATAAGATCCAGTGGAATCTTCAATCTGAGAATAGGAATACTTTTAAGGAACAAATTGTTTCCACAAGGACAATGGAGGACAGTGCATAGACCAGTTTGACTCCTGGCCAAAAAAAAGATCCTCGATAGACATTGTGGAAGAGGGACATTTAGAGCCCCCATTATTTCTTTATCCTAATCTAGATCAATCTGGAGCAGGTCCTATTATGGCTGTAAAATGATGACAAAACTCAAGATGCTGACTTTGTGTCTGTTCCTACTAAATAGCTTGTCACACATGTCCAGCAGGATGAAGCTATTTTAGCTACATTCTCTGGTGGCTCTGAAAAGCATATGGTCCAGAGCCCTCATGACTCGGTGTCAGCACAAACAGAGTCTCCAGTTGAGGCTGGAATTGTTCTGAAGTAGGATACTACTCTGGACACTCCAACTTCAAAGCTGGACACACATGCCCAAGAATTTGAAGCTGCTCCTGCTTCACCTGTATCTTCTGGGAATGTTGTTTCCTCTGTTTTAGTTGATACAGTCATGGAGGTTGAATTTTTTATTGCTTCACTGATGATTTCACAACCAGATCCACTATTAATGGCTGGAAAATCAGGGAAATACGTTATTTCGTCGACCACTCCATCTAAGAAGGAGGATAAAAATAGCCTAGGGAATGACGATCACCATAAGGATAAGGATAATGACACATGAAAACAAGTAAGAACTAGAAAACAATAGAGAGAGATGAAGAAGAAGGATGAGGTGCAGGCTGACAGCTCAGATGAAGATGTGGACACACTGTTACAGTAAGCTAAAGAGATTCAGGACTGTTATTATAGAGGAAGAGGTCGGGGGCATATCAACATCAAGATATGAAATGAGTGGAGAGACAAAGAACGAATAATTTCAGAAAAACTAAGGAAAAATATTGGTCCCCCGGGAAGGGGAGCTTGATGAAACTGTTTTGTTATGTTGTATTTTGATCATCCTCCTTTGAACATCTTTTTTATATAATTTTTAGGGGCTTTCACCCCAAAAAAATAATAAAATAAAAGCATCAAAAATATAATTCACCCTTTATTCCATTAAATAATATCTTATCTTATACCAAAACATTTCCGTTGGAATTTTTGGATTAGCCTTGTAACAACTGAAAAGAAAATATGATTTCATTATTCCATAATCTATATAAAAGGAGATAATAAATTCTTAAAACATGAAATTTTAAAACAAAATGAACAATAATATTATCATTGGGATCAATCATTAAAAAATCAATCATAGAATTACCTACTAGGGAGTGGATAATAAGTGTTTCCCTCATTTTCATGATTCACATCAACAGTCATGATTTCATAAGCTTTCTATATTTCATTTATCATCAAATATTGTTTTTTATTATTCTCATTAAACCTTGGATTGGGTAATTAATTTGTATTATTACCATACATAATAAATTTTTAACATTGGAGTGTGTGTGGTTAATGCCTGGTATATTTCCCTCTTTTTCGTCATTATCAAAATTATTCCCATCACATCATTATATAAGTTCCCAATGAGGATCCATTACAATCAAAAAACATTGGCTACTTCCCTTTAAAAAATCCTCCCTATTTTTTCACACATTAATGTAAAGGAAATCACATATTCTTCTCTCCTTAGATTTTATAATTTCCTTTTAATTCCATTTCTCTTTTATTATAAAAAATAATGAGATTTATATTACATATGACCTCCATTTATACCGTAATATAAAATTGAAAAATATATTCATATCTACTGAAGTCTCTTATGGATAATTCCATTTGGATAATTGGTTTCATGATAATTATTAATCGATTGGAATTATATTAATATTGGGTTCTAATACCATAATTCTACCTCAATTGCCTTGTATAGTTTTCCTCATATAAACCAATGAATTCCTCATTATTTTTTTTTACCTCAAAGCACTCCTTCTCCGTATTCATTCAAATAGTACAGGGACTGTACTTATTGAAAAATATGTTCCTGAACTCATCAAAAACCATGAGGTCAATTTCTTCATGTTCCCTAGTATTCTTGTTGATAGTCTAGAATTGATCCACTCATACATCCAAACTATAGACATCTAAAAAAATTATTAAATTTCCTAACAACATAAAATATTAAATATAATTTCATTTGTACTGATACACTTATTAGTAACTAGTGTATCATCAAATCCACTGATGGTTGGTGGTTGTTTCCTCATAGAAAACTAAATAGATTTTTATTCCCTCTTTTTCTCATTTTTATGATCACCATGATTCACAACTTCATAAATTGTTCTCATCATAACAATTAAATTTTTTATTCCCTCTCTTATAATGTTCATATACTCATGAGGGTAATCATTTGATTTTTTGATGCACTAGATATTAACATGCTTTCTTCGGGTTCTATCCATTGACTACAACCAACAATTATAGTGTGAGGAACTATGATCATGGTGAAGAACCACATAAGCCTAAAAAATCACTTATATTATTATTAAATAATGACGTGTTATTTTTAATTCGTGACACATTAGGCTTATCCTAGTTAATTTATAGTTTTCAAATATTTAAATCTTTTATTATGGTTTGTAAGGTGTTTGTGAAATTTCAATGCATATGGCTTGGGAGTGTCAAACCAATTCTGTAGTAAGACCCATTTTCATGTACCAAGTGACAACAAATTCACGATCAATGTTCCATTTTTGAATTTATTTCCCCAAGGTACCATGTTGGTAGATCCACATCCACATGTATAATACAAACACAAATGTAATTTATTGGAAACCATTCACTGTTTACTTTACTAAAATTCAAAGACATTCTCCAATTATTTATCTCACCCTTTGAATTATTCCCAAACATATCCTTAGTTTTCTCACTAATATTTTCTCAACCTTGTTTCCAATGGTTAACTAAAACTATTCTCTTATACCAAATATAAATCCCAAAAATTTTATGAATTGATATTGCATCATTTTAGATTAATATTCATTACATTACACAAATACACACTTATGTATCATTAAATTATAGTGAATTTTGAAACAATGAATACAATATACTTATTTAAATAAATTCATAAAACATATACCAAAAATATTAACCACATATTACTCTTCTTGGACATACCCTACATTAAACACTACTTCATAACCTGGGGAAAGGAAACCTAAGAGTGGGTGAACTCATATGGTTGGTAATGGTAAATATGAGAGATACATAAGCATAACATGAAGATAAGGATATGAGAATATTATCATGAAATTTAAAAACCATACCATGTATATAAAAAATCATAATATACAGTCATATAATAATGATTGTCAATTCATAATACAAATATCATAAGGAAACCGGTGAACAATATGCATGACAACATAGCAATGGAATAATTCATAGAATTATGTAATACACATAAGGATATAAAATATTATGTCAATGATACACACTAAGACATTCATGACATGTTATTCCAGGGAAAACCACATGTGTAACTACTTTGGGATTGGGATAACCTCATTTATAAACTCTTTTAGGCTTGAGATATCCTCTTATATACACCCTGATAGGATTGGTATAAAAACATGTATTCTATTTTATCTCATATAACATTAATAATTACCCAATTCATTGAACGTATATATTGGTAACACCCATCAAAAGATCAAAATCTTACATGCATGTGCCACACGGTCACAAAACACTCTTAATATCAGAAACCGTGAAAATAAATGTGTTTTATAATAATTTACTCATTCCTATATGAATAACAAATGGATAAAGAAGGGGGTTTCATATTAATTTTATAGCAGTATAACTCAGCAAAGTGAAAAAGATTTTATACACATCATTCCATCTAAAAAACTATTAAAATAATGAATAATAATAGAATCGCTGGATCATATCCCCAATAGGGAATAGGTAACATCAATGGATTTCATCATTGATAGGAAATGGTTTTTAAAGAAAAATTAAAACATTTCTTGTGGAAAATAAAATTTCATTGAAAATCAATTTTTAGAAATTAAATTCATAAAAGATTTTGTAAATCCTTTTCTTTGAAAATAAATAATGAAAATTATAATGGAATCTTTAAAACCCATTTAAATCATTTATTGAAGAAATATAATTTCCACATTGAAAAAAAAAATTAAAAAATAATATATTTTAATAATCATTTTTGAATAAGATAGAATTGAAATCTTATGAATTAATCTTCAAATAAAATAACATTCATAATGGAATGAAATTATTTTCATTCCGTAAATGTCTATACAATGAATCCTTTCACATTTCTAGTTAAATAAAAATGTGTATTGGATAAGGACATAAAAAATCTATTCAGAAAAAATAATAGAATAAAAAAATGGAAGAAAATGTTTTAAAAAATGATTTAGATAATTTTAAAAAAAAATTAGAAAACATGGTTTTGTAATAAAAAGGGGTTTCGACTGAAGAGATAAATAACATATATTTTTCATAAAAAACTTTATTTGGAAAAATTGAGTACATAAAAAAAGTACAATTAAGGTAAAACATTATTTCTTATAAAATAACCATAGGATAATTAAATTCAAGAGTTTATTGATGTATGGATTATAATATTTCCTCATTTAAAGCATTAGCGTAAACAATTTCAATAAAAGATTATATTATATCATAAAACCATTACCACTTTTGTATATTATTAACCATAAAACCAATGAAATAAAGATACTGCAATGGATATATAAAACCCAGTAATGTTTTTTAGAAAAATAATAATATAAATCCATGGTAATTATATACACAACAAAAAATAAATTGGTGGTCAATATGGCATGTGTCTCAAAGAAAATTAAGGTGTAACAGAAATCCCTTACATTATGTCTTTATTTACATCGTATAAATTAAAACATAATTTAAAATAAATATAATATTACTATAAGTATAAAAAATAATAATCAAAATTTATCCTACCATATATAATTTAATTATGACTTTTTGTTTCTTGTTTATTAACAATTCCACATTAAAGTCATGTCTTAGAAATAAATGCATTATTTTTAGAGTTATTTGTGATTTTTTTATTTTGGGTCATATTACATTAATCAAGGTTAAATAGTATAAACAATTTTATAAATGTTATATTTTTCATATATATTTACTATACATTTATTTAGAGTAAATATAATGATTTATAGATAGAGATTGAAATAAACCATTCATAGAGATGGTAGTTCGTACATACAAATGAATGTTTTATCCAATTTATAGTATATTGAAAAAATATTAAATAACATATTAACATTATAGAATAATATTTATTCTATATATATCACATATGTTCACTATACCAATCCATATTACCTTCCATGTAAAGCATGAATTAATAACATCCCTTCTCGAAGTAGTGGTCCTTCGTACAAATGAACAATGTCACTATATACCCAAAGAAATGAATTTAAGAAAGAACATGGGATATATTGATTATATAAGAATCATAATATCATAAAAGTCATAAATAAATATTAAATACAACATTAAACCCAGTTTTGAAAGGGATGATAAAAATGAATAACATTGGTTTACAGGCAGTAGTCTGCCGTAAACATGAATGATGATTTTGTAACCCACGTGATGGAAGAGGACATGGTTGTAGGAGTTGAATACGATAAATAAATCTAATTATATGTAATGTACTTATTTTATTACAACAAAATTGTTTAAAAATAATAAATGTTTCTAGAGGAAGAAATAAAATAAAAAGTCTCAATTGTGAACAATGCATATTCTTCGAGTATCCTTCTTATGTCTGAACCAAAATCCTTCTGAGGATAGTTTTCTAAAAAAACTAAGGATTATATGATAATATTATTTAATTAATGAAATTATTTTTTATTTTATTGTAAAACCAATGACTTTATAATGTTTAAAGAGTATAGGAGAGGGGTGATTATTTATAAGTGTGGTGAGTGGCCTAGATGGAATTTTCAGAAATGAAAAAGGTGTAACCACGTTTTGATATTTCAAAAAAGGCTTAAAATGATATATTATCAATACTAGAAGATATAATGTCAACATATATCCATAAAATTGGTGTTTTACCAGATTGGATCATTTTTAACCCTTATCGATTTAGTTTAAATCCCCGGTAATCGCATTTTTACCTTAACCGCAATAAATTATTTTTACTATTTTTATAATACATTATTGTAAAAAATTATGTTTAAAAAAATATATAATATAAATTACTCTGATTAAAAATATGGAATCAATTTTTTAATAAATATATTAATATAATTTTCTAAATTTAATTTAATTTTAATCTCACAGAAGTGATGAGAAATTGATTTTTCAGTGGGAAAATATTCATAAGTTTAAAATGATTGTATACCAAAATTCAATGTGAAAAATATTATGATAAACTAAATTGGATTAATATATCTATAATTTAGCTAATTTTTCTTTTAAACCCTTCATAAAACAATATAAATTTTTAAATGCTTTAAATGTAATAAATATTTTTTTAATAATAATAGGTATTTTTCAGTATTAATCGACAAATTTATCTTAAACAAAAATTATCAAAATTTTATTCTAGAATAATTTTAAATTTTAATTTAACACATTTAAAATTACGTTGAAAAATATGTTTTTATAATTTTTCAATAATTAGTTTTTAGATAAGTGTGTGAAATTCAGAAAAAAAAACTTTTTAGAAAAATATATATTAATATACTAAAACTGTATATTTACCTATATGATGTCTGAAAATCACATAATATGGATGCTAAAAAAATTATTGAATATAAAATATATAAATTTTACTCAAATTATTCACAAAATGTGTAATTTGTAACTTATTAATTCATAACATTATTTTTTCCATAAAAATAATTTTTCATAAAAATATTTTTATTTTCAAAAATTATTTATTTTAATTCATAAATTATAGGTTTCCAAAGAAATAATTTTTAATAAGTATCCGAACCATTTTTTCATAATTTAGTTAATAATATTCATACACATAACTCAAATATCTAGTTGATAAATATCATAATAATCAATAATATTTTAATTGTATGAAATTTCTCATTTAAACTCAATGTTTCATGAAATGTAAGCCAAACATAGTTTTGTGTGCCATGCATGAAAAACATGGTGTTGTGTGTAAATAATAATATGAAAAACATTAAAAAAATTTGAAAAAAATATTTCACAAAATCTTATGGTGTTACATCCTAAACCTACAAGATATATACCACATATCAATTGCTAAGAGATACTAGTGACCAAATAAACAATTTGTAGATTTACCCACATTCATAAAAACTCTTTCTTTGTACATGGTAAAGGGTGATTGCAATGATCTACACGGTATATATAATGCCTAAAAGATAATTATTTATTATATTATCATAAATTTTTATATATAAAATATAAAAAATGATGTATTCGAGTTCATGAAACACATCGAACCAAAAAAAACAAAACAAACATAAGCCCACATGAGTCAGGTAGTCACATGCCAACTGGTCCATCATGAAGCCTAAACCTTCCGACATCATATTAATGTTAGAATAAATAAAAACATATATAGAACAGACCCAAACAATACATAAATTCCCTTGGTATGATTTCATATTGAAATTAAGGGTACCATAATTTATATTACATAGGGTGAGGTGTCTTAAAAACCATGACTTACTTCCATAATGAACATTGCATGATCATATGGTCATAAGTCACCTCCTGTCTATCCCCATTCAGGGGAGGTCCATCATCCAAGAATCGCTTCAAGAACACTAACCCAACTTTTCCCACTAAATGTAGGCCACGTCAGTCACACTGACCTGTCCCCAAAGACTCAAGGAATATCACAACAAGAACATAACCCCAACCCCTAATACTCAAGTTAGGTCACATCAAGAACACTAAAAATTTCTATAGACTCAAGTTAGGTCATTAAAATTACACTAACCCATTCTAGAAGAGTCAATGGATGTCATAATGAGCATATAAACTCATAATTGTATATTCAAGCGGGGAAACATAAATAACTATAATACATGTATTTGAATTCAAGGTCGATAACAATATTTTCATTGCATGTATGAAATATAAAATAGGACATGCAGACCATATCACATCTCACTAACTCACAAGTAGGGGTATTCTCTCTTAGGACAACGTCCCATGTATTAAATTAGGTCAATACATACCTTGACAATCCAAGGGGTATCTTACATACATCTAAATAAACATATACATTAGATACCAAATCAAATTTTTTTCATAAGTTTTTACAAAGATGATGTCAGGAGACAACCCGGGTCGACCCCGAATCAGTCACCCAATTCCACCTGAGATTAGGCCCGAGAGGAGTTCCTGATCCTCTCAGTCTAGAAACTAGTTTCAAGGAATAAATATAAAAAATAGGGAATTATTTCTCCAAATAAAATTTATTTAGCAATAGAAAATAAACAGAGAATCCCAATATGAATAAATATACCAACATAATATCTTTATACAATAAATAGCGATGCAATAAACAAAAAAAAATCCCATGATAAACCTGATGACCACAAGGTCTCCATGTGACCTCGAGGGTCACTCTCGGATACCAAAATCATCTGACCCCATAGATATTGAAACCAAGCCATAACCTGCACTAAAATCTAAAAACAAGAAAGAACTATTGGCATGAAAATTAAAACTTAATACACATACCCAAACAATATATACTCAATGGAATCACTTTAAATAAAACATACCTCAATTCTAGAATTTAATTAAAATATATATAAATATTTATTCATACAATATTAATTTAAAAAAACATGATCCATTTACCTTTTTCCATCAAAATAATATTATTTTTCCAAGAATAAGAGACTTGCATTTTTTAGTCGAAGCATAATGTTTCAATTTTAAAAGAGTTAATGTGAGTATAAAACAATTTCTCAAAACATTTCATAAAACATTAAAGATCATCACATCACTTTTTGTGATAGTAGACCATGAAATATAGTAGCTGCAATAATCACATAACAAGAAAAATGGAAAATAACATACACGAGTAACCAACGATCAATGTATCTCAATAATCCACCACAGATAACTAGGTGCCAACGGAAATGGGAGAACTATGGAGCTCAATTGAATAATGTATTGCATACTTTAATTTGAGCCATCCTGAATTAGTTCCTCACCCAATGACATCAACTCTCTCACCAACTTGATTGATCCTTACCCGGTCTGACTAAGGGGCTCATTCCTATACCAACAAAAACATACCTTACTATGGTCCACTATCCAGAGAAAAATAGCAATATAGTTCAGAAACCATTCCATAAAAATCTCATAGTCACACTAGATTTTCAATTCATGACTAAATTGGCAGTGGGCTAACAATTCCAAACAATCATCCAATCATATTTACATACATTATACACAAGAAACTCACACAGCACGTCACCATCATGGCACCCATGGAACAATTTATTTCCTTTAAACAATTCTAACCCAATGGAGTATCTCAGTTTAGACATCCCACAAATTTAAACATAACCATATAAATATGATTATCCAAGTAGAGTTTTCAGGAAGACCATTTTCATAAAATCATTTAATGGGCCTCAAGCATCCTTTAAGAAACCCCTCTTTTTTAGAGAACCAAACCCAAATTTCAAAAAGGTTCTTACACACCTTTTTCAATTTCACAACCATCTTAGAAAATTCCATGTAATCAATCTTGCCACATTTTAAAACCAAATCCAATTTTACTAAAAGGTCAAATGGGGTGAACACCATCATCACATGCCACACCATTTTCCAAAACATCAATCAATCACCACCTTCGAATCAAAAGCCCATTAAAAATTTACTATTTAAGAAACCTAAACCATCATTTTAGAGTCTAAATATATTTATCAATATATAAAAATATTAAAAAAATCCTAAACAACTTAAAAAATTCAACTGTGAATTCAATAAAACACTTGGTTTGCATGGATAATAAAACAATTCTATATACTACAAAATGAAAAACAAATCATATCATTTCACATAAAAAAATTATTCTAAAAATCATAAATAAAAAATAATCATCTAGTAATGTGTTTGAAGGAAGGAAACTAGGTATTATTAAATTTAAATGGAATGTGAAAAGGGAAACCAACCTCAATCTCATGGCACTTCAATAACGTTAACTAGAAACAACTCCATCAAAGGTCTAATAAGAAAGAATAAAAAATAAAAACCTTAATAAGAAAACATATTAAACCCCAAATAAAAATGAACCCAATGTCCTCAAGATAGTTGGGGAAGATAACTCATGATAAAATGAAAGAAGAATGAAGAGGAATAAGAGAATATAATATTATATAGAATATTTACACACAAAACATGAAGAAACCACAAGATCTAACCCATAGGGGAGGATAAGAACCTTATAATGGAAGGTAGAGGCTCTATTTGGATCACACAAACTAAGAGAAGGTAAAATGTGAATTTAGGGGTTAAAATATAAAGAGGTTAGGAAGGTAAAATCAGACTTCTTAATAATTAGGAAAAGTGTCATGGTCTTCTAGCAAGGTTTTCCAAACTCTGTGGAAATCATGTATACATCTCTATCCCAGAAAACATATCCCATGGTAATACCACATGGTTTTGAAAACTCTGTAATAACTGTGAAGTTTCCAAATTCTAATATAGAATTTGGTTTCATGATTTCCAAGGAGATGGTGCACAGTTTTCCCAAACCGTGCACCAACTATTCTCCACCTGATTTTGAACCCAGAATCTCCATTTTTTAACCAAAAAATACTAGGTCAAAAAAAATATAACCCTGAGAACAAAAAACAGAGGAATACATAAAAATGAAATCATGGACGTGAAAATTCTCCATACCATTGTGCTTACTTCCCTCATAATACCACAAAATCTCTAATTGATTGATCAAATTCAAAGGTTCACACACTCTCATGATCTAATTCGTCAAATCAAAAATCTCCTCAACCACTGCCAAATAGAACTTATGCCTCTTACCCAAAATGATGGAAAATCCAATACCACTTCCCAAAGATTGATGAAAATCTCAAGCTATAACTTCTATTACATTGCTTCATACAAGATAGTTGGGCATACTCCTAAATCCCAAAATTCACTATAAAGAAAATACTCAGAACCAAAGACCCAAATAAAAACTACCCATTATAAATATACACCAGCTACTAGTCCATAATACCAATATGGGATGATAGAAAATACTCCCAGCAATTTGTAACCAACTATTGCAGACTAAAATGGGAAACATAATAAGGAAACTCTCCAAATAGACTAAACCCACATTATAGGGGTTTATTGATGAAAGGAACTCTAAACCAAGTGGCATAAAAATCCACGATTCATCATATCTAAAAGATGCAGGCATCTATAGATGAGGAAAAATCAAAACCATAAATGATCAAGAAGGAGAAACCACATAAGGAAATCTAATCATTGATTCACATTTGAAAGTAACAACTACATGTAATATCATGAAAATAAGACCACCACACTATCTTACAACCAAGGATGTAGTTACAAACCCCAAGGACCACAACAAGGAAATGATGCCTCAGTATATTTTTACTAGAAAATGGGACCTTCCAAGATAAATAATCTAAAATTGACAATCATAATTTGTCCCCATTCTATACTTGGAGAGAAAATATTGACCAAGGTCATCCACTCCCCATGTGATTCCTGACTGTATAAAGTTTATCACACATGGACATATGGATAGAACCCTAATGTCTTGAAGCCTATATTTCCCTAATGTGAGGAGTTGATAATTCCTAATTTGAACTCCATCTTTCAGTGTCATGAGTGGTCACACATCACCCCAGGTAGAATCAAAAGACCATGAAGCGCCAGAAGACACGATTTTCTCCAACATGTCAATTTCACCATGATAGGGATTCAAAATATTCAGACACTTTATCCTCCTTCACCCTATTTCTTAATAGAAGAAACAAGATACTCATAAAAAACACCTCCACTCAAGAAGTAATAGTTTCAAATTTCCTTGTGATAAACTTTGTTCTATTAAAACTAATGTTCTCTGGTGATCCAAAAAATTCACTTTTAATTTTTAATGAAAATAAAACAAAAAATTCCACCAGACACAACCACTACAACAAAGTAATCATTACATAAAAAGGAACTTTATACTAAGCCAAAAATAGTACATTAATTCTACAAATGGGTTGGGTTATTTTTCGGTTTGGTGGATTTGGATCCCCATAACTTCCTAAAAACACCCCAACATAACTATTTCAAGTGACCAAGGCATCCAATGTTACAAAATGTCTTTGGATCATTCAAACATGATGTCTTCTTATGATCTGACTTGATACAATAATAAATCACTATTATTCTAATATTAGAAGGATATGATGAAAGATATAAAGGCCTTTTAACACTGCAACCAGCACCAAAAAATTCAGTTTTGTTCCCCATATACATACTATAATTCCCTTCACCACTTCTAGATACCGGAGAAAGGTTGACTACCTCAAGAACTCATACTAACATATCATTTTCCCAAATAGCTTACATACCTATGTCGGTAAAGGAGGTTAGGCTAAAATATAACACCTTCAACTGCATAACAAGATGATTCCCATTCTCAATATGCAGAGCTTTCTAAGAATTGTTTGCAAACCACTATGAAAGTTAATAAACAAGATAAATAAAAGAACCAATAAACTCTGACATTGATCCATGACCTTTTTGTAGACAACACATCACCATTACCTTCCTCAACTTCACTACCTTAGAGAAATACTACATTATGAAAAAATCCTTAATGAATACCAAGGTATGATCATCCCAAGGTCTAGTGTGAGAGATTGACTTCCACCACTTACAGGTGAGTCCTTCAATAATAACGGTAAAAAACCTAACCATCGATGACTCACAAAATTCAAGGAAACAAAAGTTTCATTAAATTTTCTTCATTCACTCTTCCACTTCAAGAATATCCACTTGACCATACAAAAGAATAGATAAAAACATTTTAAAACCAAGAATAAATTCCTAAGGATGATCAACTGGGGGTTCGTTTCTGATGAACCACCTGTATCTACACCATGAATATCCATCGAATATTTGTGGGAGAATACAATAGGTAACAAGAAAAACATGAGATCAATCAAAACCAATTGTTCATCAAGAAATCAAATTCAAAAACCACATAAAAACATTTATAAACCACAAGAAATTTCACCACACAAACACTTTTCATCAAAACACCACAATTTTTTCCCATTAAAACACTTATGAAAAGTGAAACAAACTTAAGAAGTTGCATTCCCAAAGACGGTATTCCATGGAGCCTCCTCACACACACATCCTCATTCCAATATGGGCACTTATCAACTAATTTGAACAACCATTCATTCCCTTAAACGCATCTGTACATGTGAGAGACCATAATAATACCAATGGTCAAAGAAAACTTCTCTATTTTTGAAACAACCACTCAACTCAAGATCCAAATTATCATTCTCCCACCCTTTTCAAATCTCCTAAATCCTTTTATGAAAAATACTAACTATTCATATAAAATTAATTATAAAACATTATGCTTAAATCTATTTCATTATTTTCAAAAATAAAAAACCCATAAATTTTATCCAAAACCCAATTAATACCCTTTAAAAACATTTCCATAAAGAATTATTTGATTAAAGAATTATTTCGATTAATTTAAAAATATTTCCAAAACCATTCCTGAAATCTATTTTGGTTTCCAAACACTTAGTTTTGATAAACCCTAGGTTTTTATTATAGAAATACCTTCTCAATAAATCCATCCCCATTTTACACATAATAAATTTTATAAAAATACATTTTATAATAATTTGTTCAACGTAAATGTGAAAACTCATTTTATATCTTCCTAAAATCAAACCATTACAACATTAAATCCGGTTTTCACAATTCCAAAATAAGGGTTTTTAGAAAAAAAAATTAAAATTAAAAAAGAACCAAAAAAACTCACAAGGGAAAACTAGTTTCAATTTGTGACATAGATATATGGTTGGTGACCATATTCCAAAAATAACACTATCATAAAGATTATTCTTAGACCATGTTCTCAGCTCCACATGGATTTCTAGGCCATGTGAGCTCGATGGGACCTTTATCCAACACCATTTCCATATCCGAAACACAAAAAAATCAACAAGAACCAATGAAACCAAACAAAACCTGATTTCCCATGGTAACACAAGTTTTGGTATGAAAATTGTTGGGAAGAAACCTGCCCATACATACACACCATGATCTGACAATACTAATCCATCTACCTAGAGAAACTATATAAAAAGGGTTTTCTAAATGATATGTCCTCTTAATGAACCAACCTAGATCTGATACCATAATTTCACAAAACCACCCGAGTTGACCCAAAACTGGTCACCTGAGTCAGTCCAAGACAAGGCCCGAGAGGCATTCCTGATCTTCTAAAGCTATAAAATGGTTTTACAACATCAGAAAAGAAATAAAGGGAGTAATTATTCTACTAAAAATAAACTCTACAATAAAAAATAATCAATGTGTCTCAATATAATGAAATATTCAAACAGAACATCATTTATAAAAATATAGGAAGTAAAAAAACCGAACAAAAAATACCAAACTAAACCTGAAGAGGCTAAAGTCTCCATGTAACCCCCAAAGTCACTCTCTGATACCAAAACCAAACATCTCCAATAGTGATCGAAACTAAACTCAAACCTGCACCAAAAGCTAAAAACAAGAAAGCACAATTGGCATGGGTATTAAAAAACTGTCGATGTACCCAAAAAATCAGTTCACAATTCACCTCATTTAAATAAAATATACATCAACTATAGGTTTGAAATAAAATTTACCAAACTATCCTTTCACACATATTTACATTAAGACAAAATAGGGTCCATTTCCTATTTTCCTTCTAACCCATAATATTTTTCAAAGAAGAATACACTTACATTTTTTAGGATTGGCATGATGTTTCCATTTTAAAAGAGGTCAAGTGGGTATAAAATATTTTCTCAACACTTTTCAAAAACCATTAAAAACATCACATCACTTTTAATAAATTTAAACCACAAAACAGAGCAATATTTATAATAACATGACGAGATAATTAGAAAATAACATGTATGAGTAACCAACCAATAATAAAACTCAATAATCTACTGTAAATGACTAAGTGTTGAAGGAGTTGAGAGATCTTAGGAGCTAAGTTGAATAAACTAGATCATACATACATCTGACTCATCCTGAAGGCATACCTCGCCCGATGACTTCAACTCGCTTATACATTTGATCACACCCTACCTGGTTTGACTGAGGGGAACATTCCCATTGAAACAAAACAAAAAAATCCTCTTTTGTGGGCCACTAGACCTAGTGAAATCCTAATATATTTCATCTACCATTTACCATAAATTCACTAAATATGTCAAGTTCCCATGTCAATACTATTGCGTGGGTGATCTAATAATGCTAAATAGTCACCCTATCACATGCACATATATCATACATAGGAAACTCACTCATGTCACCCACTATTCACCCCATGGAACAATATTTATCCTTTAAACCATTCAATGAAAATTGAGTCTCTCAGTGTGTACCTCCCAAAAAAATAAATATAACCATGTAAAGAGGATTTTCCAAGGAGAGTTTTCAATATGAACATTTTCAAAAAAGCGTTAAACAGACTTCAAGAATCCTTCAAGAAATAACCATTTTCAAAGAACTAAAACCACCATTAAAAAGGTTAAAATTCACCATTTCCACTTTCAATCCCAGCTTGAAAATTTTCATTTGATCACTTATAATAATTATCAAACCAAATCCACATTAATTAAAATTCAAAACGAGTTGTACACCATCATCACATAACAAACCATATTCCAAACCATCAAACATAAATAACTTTCAAATCCAAAAATCATTTAGGAAAAATCCATTTTAGAATCACAAACCATAATTTTATAATCTATATACGATTAAGAATCAAAAAATCTATTTCAAAAATAACAAATCACTTAAAAATAAAATCGGGCACTTTATCAAACATTGGTTGTTCATAACTTAAAAAATAATTTTATATACTTCAAAATAAAAAATAAATAATATCATTTAACATCAAACAAGTATTCTAAAAATCACTCATCACTAATTGTCATCTAAGTAAGGGGTAAAATCATGAAACTGAGGATTCTTAAATTTAAGGGGAAAGTAAAAAAGGGGAAACCTACCTCTATATCATAGTTATTCAACAATGAAAACACAAAACAACTCCATGAATGATCTATAACGATAGAAAAAACAAGAGAAAGATTAACTAATACCCCTAATTAAAACCCAAAATAACATGAACCCTATATCCAAATGATCTTGGAGGAAGAAGAACTCAAGATAAAATGAATGAATAATGAAGAGAAGAAGAGAAGATTGCATTGAATATTTATCCCCAAAACATGAGTAAACCACTATATCTAACCCAAGGGGGAGGAGAGGAAGCTTGGAGGTGAGAGGGGAAGATCCGTCTGGGTTGAAAAACATGGATAAAAGAAAAATGGGCATTTATGGTGAATATATGAAGAGTATATGAAGGTAAAACCACACTTTTTAATGACCTAGATATGTCTCATGTCACGACCCGTCCCCCGGGACCTGTGTCGTGACTACCCCAAACCCGCCTTCCATAGGCTAGGGGATGGTTACTAGCACCAAAGGCGTATTCTATAAAATTGGGAAGGCATTGTCATTATAACTCGTAAACACATGCAACTAAGCACACAACCAGATACGAACTCAAGAAAACTATATAACAAAAAGAGAGTGCTGAAAGAAAAAGACTCCAGAATACAAGACCAACTGGAAAGTACAAGTACAACTGTGGTATAATAAAACTGAAGAAAAGGGAAAGTCAAATGTTGGGTCATCCTTCAAGGTTTCTACCTGATGGGTATGTACAGATCGCCTCCTCCGCACTCCTCGTCCGTCCATCTCCCATGTGTACCAAATCATCGTAAGGTCCACCTCCGGGTACCGTCCTGTCCTGGAACTCTTATCCTCAGTTAGCATTGTCTGTCGTCTTTATCCAATCGACAAGGTGCTGACAAAGCCTATGCAAGGATGAGTATAATTATACTCAGTCGGGATCCTGAGACCCTCATGGTCTCACAAAAATCTTCCAAGGATAAACCACAATGTATGAAATCAACAGATTACCCTACTTAGGTATATGTCAATACATATACCTAAGTTAACTAGTAATCCATCTCAATACAGAGGAAAACACAAAATAATGACTCAGATCAAAACAAAATTTTATTCTAGGGGTATTTTCAAGTGACATCCGTAGCCACATAGTCGAAAACTCGGCTGTTGGAGAACTCCTCCTCTATCGAGTATTGTGGGCCTTCCATGACACCAAGGTGCTTCCCACTAACCATGGACTACGGACGTACTCCTCCTGTCAAGTACTGTGGGTCTGCCTCTTCACAAAGAGGCACTCCCCACCGTGGGTTTTCCATGTCACCAAGCACGCTCCCCCTCGTAGCCTGTAGAGGTACTCTTCCTGTCGATTATCATGGGTCTGCCACATCACCAAGCACGTTCCTCCACTATGGGTCTGCCACCACACCCAGTATCTCCCCATTGGGAAGGTAGAGTCACTCAAATTCAAACGGTCAGCATTCATCAGGTCTCAGCCAGCTACATGGACTCTGAACTCCGCTCACTCATCACCGGAAGGATCCGCTCCACGAGTTACTGGTCAATACTCCAACTATCACGAAGTCCTACGAAGAATTATCTCAAAAGTCTTCCACGGCATAGGGGTCTCAACGCAATAGATGGCACGTCAATCAGACGCATGGTCAGTGAGTTATTTGCCTTTTAGTTCCGGGGGCCTCGTTAGATTCGTGCATGATCCAACCTGACTGTATCTCAACTATACCCCAAACACTAGTGGGGTAATCTCAAAGGAACTATCATGATAAAAGGTTATAAAAATCACTGATGGTTCATAAAACGGACGTTCAGTGTCAAAGATATGACCAAAAGAAATTAAAGGGTCATAGTGGGCCCGGGTCCCATCCGACCCAGTCGAACCGACCCGGCCTGACCCAGCCTGGGCTGACCCGGTTCGGGTCGACCCGGACTAACCCGTTGGGTCTGGCTCGGTTTGTTGGGTTCGGCCTGGCCCGCTGGGCCCGACCCAGCTGGCCATGGAGGGGCGAGAGGGCGCGTACCGGCCGCAGTTCAGTGCAACGGTTGCTTAGCTCAGAGGGTTCCGTGTGGGCGGCTCGGCCCGGAGGGCACCGTGAGGGGCCGGTTAGGCAGGGACGCGGTGAGGGCCAGTTCTGCCAGGGGCTTGGGAGGCCGAAGGGCGGGTGCGGTCCGGGCGGCACGGGAGGAGGCCACGAGGCCGGTTCGTTCGTGAGGGCGCGGGTGACCGGGAGCCAGTTCGGCCGAGAGGACAGGGTGTTTGGGGACGGTTTGGCCGGTAGACGGCATGGCCAAGGCGGCTTGGGAGGGTGTCGTGAGGCCAGCTTGGTCGGGAGGCCACAGGCAGCCGGGAGTAGGTTCGGCCGGGGTGCTGTTAGGGGTCGCAGGGCCAGTTCAGCTGAGGGTGGTGTGGAACACCGTGGGGGCAGTGCAGATCGCCACGGGGGTAGCGCGAAACGCCTCGGGGGTGGGCTGGGTTGCGGAGGCCGCAGGTGACGTGACTCTTTCCTTTTTCACCTTCATCGTTATTGTCACCTTCCTCTGTTTCAAATAACACTGCACAAGAGAACGGCGGAGGGGTCAGGCCATGTTGGTTTGGTCCTCACCCTCCGCGTTTAGGGTGGTAGCATTTGGCTCTCAAGAACGAAGCACAACAAACCTTCCTGCAATGATTAATCCCAAAATCCGCAAAAGGAAAACATATGCGGATCTACTAGTTAGATGTTGATCTGCATTCTTTGTTTTAGAAGGAAATAATCACAGAAATATAAAATCATTCACAAAAATACCCTAACTCAGGTTGATACGTCGACAGAGTTGCGGGAAGAAGACAGATTTTTCGTCATTCGTCGCGTCCACCACACACCTCCAATCCCGAGCTCGTGCATCAGTTCATTGACTACGATGAGGAGGGAAGGTTGGTCGTCAAAGATGTCCCACATCGGTTGCCTCCACAAGGTCCTTGTGAGGAAGAAGTCGAAGACGCTCTCCACCGTCGTTCAGTGTGGAGGAAGTTCTTCGTTGGAGAGCTTTCTCCCTAATTCCTTCTCTCCCCAAATTCCAAAAAAAATAATAGATTAAACCATCTATTATTTTGTTGGGAATAATTCAAAAAGCCAATTGATTAAGATGGGTGGCATAATAAATTAAGGAAGGTTGTGTCACCATTACAGGTAGAGGAGGTCAAGAGGATCTCCCTCATTAATGAGGGGAGTTGAGAGTTTCTCTCAATTAAATAGGGGGCTTTTGTCCTGGGTGGACCCCACCACCATAACCTCACGTGGGAGGTTAGGTTAGGGTGGTCCCCACCACCATAACCTCTCATGTTAGGTTAAGGTAGGGTGGTCCCCACACTTAAAATCCTAAATGGGTGGTTACAAAAGATTAAATTAAATAAAATATGCATTTATTTTATTTTATTTTTTCTTTGTAAAACCTAAAAACTAACATTCACCCCCGACCAACTGTCATCGAGGTGAGAGTCTCTTTAAGAGAATACTGGTACATCGAGTTCAATGGTGCCCTCAAATTTAAATTCCGAGCACCAATTCGAAAGTTTAAAAAACCCGCTCGTACGTTTACTGAATGTACCTGAACAAAAATTCAGAAAATGATTCTGAGCACTCTGGGCCTCAGAATCACGCACAGTCAATTTTTTTGGACTCATAAAATTCCCATTTAATTTAAAAAAAATTACATGGAAATTCAAAGTATTTACATTCTCCCCACCTCATGGATCTACGTCCCCATATTCCATAACACATACTAAGGGAACAAGTGGGGGTAATGATCACACATCTGAGCCTCCCACTCTCATGTGCTCTCTAAGAGGTTCTCATGCTACCAGCAAACGAGCACCAAAGGTATCGACCATCCATGAAGGACCCGCTCTTGTTGATCCTCAATCTCTACTATAACCTCTATGAAAGTCATCCCATCATCGACATCCAGCTCACCATGTTCTTTGATGTGGGAAGGGTCATGAACATATCTCCTCAGCTGGTATATGTGGAAGATTTCGTGCACCCAGTGCAACTAAGGTGGAAGATCTAAGCAGTATGCCACCTCACAAACTCTGTTTAGGACCTGAAAAGGTCTGATGAATCTCGGAGATAACTTGACGACTTGTCCAAATCTCCGTAAACCTCATCAAGGTGATACCCATAGAAAGACATGGTCACCATACACTAACTATAGAGGTCTCCGTCTCCTTTCGGAATAAGATTTCTGTTTGATTTGTGCATTCTTGATCTGCTCCTGGATGATCTTCACCTTCTATGTGGTAGCCCAAACCATCTCCTATCCAACTAGTGTTGACTCCCCTAGGTCTGTCTCGCACAAGGGTGATCTGCAGGGTCACCCATATAACGCCTCCAAAGGTTCCATCCCAATGGTGGAGTAATAGATGTTGTTGTATGAAAACTTTACTAAAGTTAAGTGATCCTCCTAACTACGACTGAAGTCGTGGAAACAAGCATGGAGCATGTCCTCCCGGGTCTGAATGGTCCGTTCATTCTGACCATCAATCTACGGATGGAAGGCGGTGCTCAATCCAAGATGCATCCCAAAAGCCTCCAACAACCCTTTCCAAATCCGGGAAGTGAAACGTGTATCATGATTGGATACAATCATCTAAGAACTCTTTGTACCGCACAATATCCTACACATAGATACGTCTCATGCTCTCTAGTGAAACCTGATCTCTGATCAGTAGGAAGTGGGTTGACTTGGTGAGTCAGTCGATGACCACCCAAATTGATTCATGACCTCTGGATGTACGTGGAAGTCCTATCATGAAGTCCATGGATATACCATCCCACTTCCACTCTAGGATAGCTGAAGGCTAAACCAAGAATGATGGTTACTGATGCTCCACCTTCACTTGCTGACAAGTGAAGCACCGAGATACAACCTCTGCTACTGCCTTCTTCATTCCTCCCACCAGTGGAACTCCTAGATGTACCTCTAGAGGGGATGTGTGGAACTCCCTCAACACTTCCTCCTGAAGTGACACTGGTACCATGGTACGTCTTCTTAAGAGGATGACGTGATCCCCACCTTCAAAAAATCAATCATGTTCATGCCTTGTGGATATCTGAGCACGTCACGTCTTGCAGTCAGTGTCCCCACGTTGCACCTCCCTAACTTGTTGAAGAAGTGTAGGAGTGATTGTAAGAGACTGAATAAAAGCTGCTCCATCTCTATCCAGAAAGGATATCTGTAGAGCGTCCAGCTACCCTGTCACCTCGCCTAGTAGTTGTATACCAGATCTCATGTTGAGTGCATCTGAAACAATGTTCCCCTTCCTAGGAGTATAGACTATCTTGAAGTCATAGTCCAAGATGAACTCAGGACAATGTTGTTGTCTCAGGTTCAGGTCCTTCTGGGAGAAGATATACCTGAGACTCTTGTGATCAGATTACTCTGTAAAATGATCGCCCATCAGATAGTGCGGCCACGTCTTCAAGGTTAATACCACTGCTACTAACTCTAGGTTATGGGTTACGTAGTTCTGATCATGATATCTGAGATTTCGAGAGCCATATGCGATAACTGCTCACTCCTGCATCAGGACACATCTGATTCTGGTCCCTGATGTGTCACAGTAGACTACGTACCCTATTCCCTCCTCTGGAAGCCTTAAGATGGGAGAATTATTTAGCCTCTAATTCAGCTCCTGAAAACTCCTCGAGAATTTCTCTTTCCAAATGAAGGGTTTCCCCTTCTTAGTTAAGGCTGATAGTGGTTCTACAACTCTGGAGAAATTTGGCACAAACCTCCGGTAATATCTAGCCAAACCCAAGAAACTTTGTACCACTATCACACTCATGGGTGGATCCCAATCATGTAACGCCTCAATATTCACTAGATCCACTACAACTCCAACCTCCGAGATGACATTCCCTAGGAAGTGAACCTCTCAGATCCAAAACTAGCACTTGGAGAGCATACTATAAAGCTGGTTCTCTCGGAGTGTGTCCAGTACATCCCGCAAATGATAGGCATGCTCCTCATCAGTAGTCGAGTACATCAGAATGTCTTTGATGAAGGATACTACAATACAATCAAGGTACGACTGAAAGATCATCTTCATGAGTTGCATTAACACTGCTGGAGAATTAGTTATGCCAAATTTCATAAAAAAAGATCTCATAGTGGCCGTACCTACATCTGAAAGTCGTCTTCTACACATCCTCATCTCGAACTCTGAACTGGTGATAGCCTAATCTGAGGTCTATCTTCGAAAACCATCGTGCTCACTTCAGCTGATCAAAGAGGTTGTCAATCCTCGGGGGTGGGTACTTGTTCTTCATGGTCACCTGGTTCAGGCGCCGATAGTCAACACAAAGCCTCAAGATCCCATCCACCATCTTGGCAAACAGAATTGGGGCTGCCGAGGGAGAAACAGTAGTCCAGATGAATCCCTTCCCCTTCAAGTCCTCTAGCTACACTCGCAGCTCACAAAGCTCTGCGGGATCCATCTGATATGATGGGGTAGATATCAGTGTTGTCCCGGGGTATAAGTCAATATAAATTTTGACCTATCTACGAGGAGGTAGACCTGTGACATCATCAGGGAAAACATACGCGTACTGGTCCACCACTAAAGGATAATTCTGACTCTCTACATCAATAGCTCCGAGGGTAAGGCTAGCCAACTGATAAGTGGTTGGCTGCACTCTCTTCTAGGTAACTCCATCTTGCTCTACAAAGGCTCCCTTCTCGTCGGTGAAGGTAAACCAAGTCCGATCTGTGCGGACACACCACTCATTTTTCCTAATACATTCAATCTGAGCATGGATTGTAGATAACCCATCCATACTCAAGATGACGTCGTAAGGCCTCAACGCCGCTACTAGGAGATCTCAGCCAAAGCTCTCGCCTCCTATAGTAAGATCGCACTTCCAGCACCAGTGCATAATCATCGAATATACTCTTGTAAGAGTCTCTAGCCATAAGGATTGAGCCAAGGGCTCCGTCATAATCTCTGAGCTCTGAACGAGGGTAGTGGCAATAAAAGAATGAATGGAACCTGTGTCTATTAGTACAAAAACTAATGTGGAGTAGACATAGATCATACCTCGTATCATCTCCGGAGCACCTTGATTATAGGCCTCAACAGCCTGGAGCTGAGCCCTCCCATGTCCATCTTCTCCCTGCAATTGGGGTGGACCTTCTGGTGGTGGTGGCGGTAACATCTCGAATCATCTCCCACTGTCATATGCACGGCCAGCTCCTCTGTCACGTCTGCCTACTCCCACAGACCTCCTAGGTTGAATCTTTGTCACTTCCTGGGTGGTCCTTCGACTTTCTGGTGATCATCTGTAAGGAGGGTCGGATAGTCACAAGCTATATGACCCTTCCCGCCGCATGAGTAATAGTGTCCACCCCTTACCTGACTGGTTTCACTTCAGGTGCCCCGCACAACTGATCCCGATTCATGCGGTCGTCCACCTGCAGGTCTGGTCCTCTTGGACCTCTATAACATCTATCTGCTTCCAGCTGTATAAGACTCCGCAACGTGTCGACTAGTGGTGGATCTCACTGCTGGAGACTGCATATCAAGGAAACTCTCTAATAGGGGGGCTCTCTTTAACCCCCCCCCCCCCCCCCGACTGTGTCGGGATGCTGAGTGAGATCATCGAAGCTCTAATATCCCACCTAAGACCCTACTCGAAGGCCCAGGCCCTGAAGAATGGGTCTTGAACCATATATGTGGAGTAGTGTGAGATATATATGAACCTCACTAAGTACTGAGCCCTATTCATGCTACCCTGCTGCAAATGAAGTAGCTCTTGTATGCGCACTACGCGAAGAGTCGTTGGAAAAATCTCCGCCCGAAACAGGCTCTCAAATTTTTCCTACAAAAGTGTCACCGCTTCGTGAACCTAGTGTATAATGCTCCACCACTGGACCATTTTTTCCTATAGAAAGTTGGATGAAATAATCACCCTGAGATCAGTTGGTGTCCCTACAAGTTAGAAAACTCTCACCATAGCCTCTAGCCAATCCTCAGTCGCATGTGGGACTGTCTCTCCCTGAACTTTGGTGGCCTCAGGTGATGTAACTTGTGAAATGTGTTCAAGCAGCGTGCAATTTCTACTGATGTGGTTGGGGGTATCGATGGCCCAATGGGGAATAGTGTCGCTGGTGCCTCTATAGGAAGACTGCTGCACTTTGAGGCCTCGTCGCTCGGTGGGTTATCTGTGTGTACAACTCTTGGGACCCTAATTGGTTGTTTTCATGGAGGAATCCTAAAAATAAATAGGTACTCTATGGACAAAATGTTATACCTAGTGTCATGACCCATTCCCCGGGGCCCGTGTCATGACTACCCCAAGCCCACCTTCCATAGGCCAAGGGCTGGCGACTAGCAAAAAAAATATTTCCCTAAAAATGGGAAGGCATTGCCTTTATAACCTATAAAAACACACAACAAGATATGAAAACGAGTAAACTGTATAACCAACAAGTTAGTAGAGTAAGTAAAAAGGTTCCAGAATACCAACCCAACTGAAAAGTACAAGTACAACTAAAAAACAAGTACAACTGAGGAAAAGGGTAAATCAGCTACTTGGTCGTCCTCCGGGTTCCTACCTGAAGGGTTGGTACAGATTTCCTCCTCAGCACTCCTCAGTTTTCTATCTCCTCTGTGTACCAACACGTTGTATGGTCCACCTTCGGGTACCGTCCAGTCCTGGTACTCTCAACCTCGATCAGCGATGTTTGTCATCTACATCCAACACAACAAGGTGCGGTCATAGCCCACGCAGGGGTGAGTATAACGATTCTCAGTAGAGACCTTGAGACCCTCATGGCCTCACAAAATCCAACAAAGATAAAACACAATGTATGAAATCAACATATAACCCCACTTAGGTATATGCCCATACATATACCTATGTTATCAAGTAATCTATCTCAATCAAGAGGAAATCACAAAAGTTACTCACTTAGCTCACACCATGATTTATTCTAGGGGTAAAACTCCTTTTATATCGAATACAGTGGGAATGCTTCCACAACTCAGTGCTTCCCACTAACCTTGGACTTCTGAGGTACTCCTCCTGTCGAGAACTGTGGGTCTCTTGCGTCACAAAGATGTGCTCCCCACCGTGGGTCTGCTGCCACAACCAGGCGCTCCCCGTCAGAGCCTATAGAGGTACTCCTCCTGTCGAGTACCATGGGTCTGCCGTTACAACCAGGTGGTCCTCTGCCGGGGGTCTGCCGCCACAACTAGGCACTCCCCACTGGGCTAGTCGAGTCACTCTGATTCAATCAGTCATCAGTCGTCAAGTCTCAGCCTGCTACTAGGTTCCCGCACAAATGCTCGGTCGTCTCCTAAATATTCTCTCCACAAGCTACGGTTTGATGATCCATTACTATGAAGTCCCATGATGAAGTATCCCAAAGGGCTTCCACATCATAGGGGTCTCAACACAACTGACGACGCGTCAATCGGATACCCGGTCTATGAGTTATTAGCTTTTTAGTCCCGAGGACCGGTTGGATTTGTGCACGATCCAACCTGACCGTACCTCAACTATACCCAAAACTCTAGTCGAATATACTCAAAGGGTCGGCCACACTCCATGATTACCAGCGTCATGGATGGTTCATCAAACGGACTTCTGGTGCCAAATATATGGCAAAAATAAATTAAAGGGTCTCAGTGGGCCCGAGTCTAGTCCGACACGATCGGACCAACCCGGCACAACCCAGTCTGGGCCGACCCAGTTTGGGTTGACCTGTAGTAACCTGTTGGGTCTGGCCCAGCCCGTTGGACTGGACGGACCGCTAGGTTTGGCCCGACCCACTAGACCCAGCCCAGCAGGCCGCGATAAACCACGAAAAGCTACAAGGGTGTAGAGCAGCTCGGCCCGGAAAGGTGCTGCGAGGGGTAAGTTTTAGTGGGGTGCTGTGAGGGTGCGGCCTGTTTGGTTGGGGCCAGCATAGCCGGGGCACAGGGGAACGGACGGCGTGGAAGAACCACCGGTGCGAACGGCGAGGAAGCACCGCCGGCGTGGACGGTGCAAGATCGCAGCCGGCAAGGGCGGCGCAGCGGGCGAGGCAGCACGACCTGTGATGCAGCACGGCCGGTTAGGCGGTGCGGCTAACGGGGGCAGCGCGGCCGGCGGGGGCGGCACGGCCAGCACGACGGCATGGTCGACGGGGGTAGTGCGGCCGGCATGGCGGCGCGACCGGCGGGTGCCACGCGGCCAGGGAGGCGGCGCGACCGTGTTGTGGCGTGGCAGGGGCCCGGGGGCTGGCTCGGTCGGTGGTCGGAACACCATGGGGGCGGCGTAGTTCGCTGAGCCTGTGGGTAGTGCAGCTGGTGCCTTCGTTTCCTTCATCACCGTTTCTAAGAACACCATGAAGAAGATTGGTAGGGGGTCATGCCATGTTAGTTTGGTAAACACCCTCCGCGTTTAGGGTAGAAGCAATTGGTTCATCAAGAACAAAGCACAACAACATCATGAAAGATTTCTTAAAAACATCAATTCCCAGAATCCCTCATTTAACAAAATATTCCCAATCCGCAAGGAAAAAAATATTCCAATCAAGTTGACAATAATTTTGTCCGCATTAATTGTTTTAGAAAGAAAGAATCAAGGGAATAATATCATACATAAAGTAAAATTAAACCCCTACCTTGTTCGTTGTTCACCGACGGATTCATGGGGAAGAAGACAGATCGTTGAGAAAAGATGGACATTGGTGTCATCGGCGTTTTCCTCGATCGTCGGTTTGTATGCCCACTCATCGTAGTAGAAGACGTCCTATGTCAGAGGAAGTCCCGAGGAATAAGGTCGAAGTCGGGGTCGATGTTCTTCGTTAGTGGAGCGTTCATCATGGAGGAAGAGTTCTTCGTTGGAGAGTTTTCTCTTAAGAGATCTAATCATCCTTTGCCAACCTTTTTCAAACAAATGAATAGATAGCCCCTCCAAATAATAGATTATCTATTATTTAGTTTTATGGGTTTAAAATTCAATTTGTATCATTTAATTAAATGAGATGAATCAGTTAATTAAAGGGGGAGGGTTGACCCCATTAAAAGAGGGGGGTGGTGGCACCATTAAGTTAAGGGAGGTCAAGAGACTCTCCCTCATTTATGAGGGAGTAGAGAGGTTTTCCTTAATTAATTAAGGGGTTTAGACCCGGGTGGTCCCCACACCGTAACCTCTCATGGGAGGTTAGGTTCGGGTGGGCCCCACTACCATAACCTATCATGGGAGGTTAAGGTGTGGTGGTCCCCACCTCCAACTTCCACATGGGTGGTTATAATAGATAAAATAAAATAAAACATGCGGTTATTTTATTTTATTATTTCCACAAAAAACCCAAAAACTAACATTCACCCTCGACCAACTGACATCGAGGTGAAAGTCTTCTTAAGTGAATACCAGTGTTGTGAGTTCAATAGTGCCATCAGATTTCAATTCTGAGCACCGGTTCAAAATTTATAAAAACCTTCTTGAACATTCACTGAACATACCCAAAAAAACATCAGAAATTGATTCCAGGCACTTCGGGCCTCGGAATCATGCACCGTCAATTTTCACAGACTCGTAAAATTCATATTTAATTAAAAAAATACATATAAATTTCGGGTCTTTACATTATCCCCTTCCCAGGATTATAGACTATCTCGATGTCATAGTCCTAGAGGAACTCAAGACAACGTTGTTGTCTCAGGGTCAGGTCCTTCTGAGAGAAGATATACCTGAGATTCTAGTGATCCGAGTACATGGTAAAACGCTCTCCCATTAGATATTGTCACCACATCTTCAAGGCGAAGACCACTGCTGCTAACTCCATGTCTTGGGTGGCTTAGTTCTTCTCATGTTGTCTCGGTTTTCGTGAACCATATGCAATCACTGCTAGATCCTACATCAGGAAACATTCGAGTCCAGTCCCTGATGTGTGACAGTAGACTACATACACTACGCCTTCCTCTAGAGGCCTTAAGATGGGGGGCACTAGTCAGCCTATGCCTCATCTCTTGAAAGCTCTACAGGAATCTCTCCGAACACACAAAGGGTAGCCCCTTCTTTGTCAAGGCTAATAGTGGTGCTGCAACTCTGGAGAATTCGGGTACAAACCTCTGGTAATAACTATCCAAACCCAAGAAAAAATCATACCTTTTTCAAACTCCTGGGTGGATCCCACGCATGTACCACCTCAATATTTGCTGGATCCACTGCAAGTCCAGCATCTGAGATTAGATGTCCCAAAAAGTTAACCTCTCAGAACCAGAAATGGCACTTCAAGAGCTTACCATAAAGCTGTTTCTCTCGAAGTGTGTCTTGCACTACCTAAAAATGATAGGAAAGCTCCTCCTCCGTAGCCGATTAGATCATAATGTCGTCGATGAAGACTACGCCAAAGCGATTGAGGTATGGCTAAAAGATCCTATTTTTGAGTCCCATGAACAATTATGAAGCATTGGTTAAACCGAATGGTATAACCAAGAATTAATAATGGTTGTACCGACACCTAAAGGTCGTCTTCTTCACATCCTTATCTCGAACTCTGAGCTGGTGATAGCTTGATCTGAGGTCTATCTTTGAGAACCACCGTGCTCCCTTCAACTGATCAAAGAGTTCGTCAATCCTCAGGAGTGGGTATTTGTTCTTCACGGTCACTTGGTTCAGGCGCCGATAGTCAAAACAAAGCCTCAAGCTCCCATATGCCTTCTTGGAGAACAGAATCGAGGCTGTCCAAGATGAAGAACTGGGCCAAAATGAAACCCTTCCCTTGCAAGTCCTCTAGTTGTACCCGCAGCTCACGATGCTCCGCGGGAGGCATCCGATATGATGGTATGGATATCGGTGTCCTCCCGGGATATAAATCAATGTAAAATTCCACCTATCTGCAAGAAGGTAGACCTGGTACATCATCCATGAAAACATCCATGTACTGGTCCACCACTACAGGATAGCTCGGACTCCCCACATCGATCGCTTTGAGGGTAAGGTAAGCCAACTGATGAGTGATTGGTTGTACTCTCCTTCGACTAAGTCCATCCAGCACTGTAAAGGCTCCCTTCTCGCCGATGAAGGTAAACCTGTTTCCATCCGTGTGGACACACCTCACTTTGCACCTAATACATTCAATCTGAACTTGGACTATAGATAATCAGTCTATACCCAAGATGATTTCATAAGTCCTCGATGCCGCTACTAGGAGATCCCATCTGAAGCTCTCACCTCCTAGAGTAAGCTCACACTACGAGAACTAGTGTGTAATCATCGAATCTGCTCCCGTAGGAGTCTCTAGCCATAAGGATCGAGCCAACGGCTCTGTCAGAATCTCCGAGCTCCAAATGAGGGAAATGGAAATGAAAGAGTGACTGGAACCTGTGTCTATAAGTACTGCAGCTATGGTAGAGTAGACACAGATCATACGTTGAATCATCTCTAGAGTTCCATGATCGTATACCTCAGCTGCCTATAGCTGAGCTCTCCCATGTCTACCTGCTCCTTAAGGTTGAGTTGTACCTCCTGGTGGTGGTGGCAGTAACATATCAAATCTTCGCCCACCGACAACTGCATAGCCAACTCCTCTGCCACGTCCGCCTGCTCCCTGTGGACCTCCTCGATCGAATCATTGTCTCTAACTGGGCAGTCCTTCAACTGTATGTTGATCATCTGAATGATGGGCCAGGCCGTCACGATCCATGTGACACTGCTCGTCGCAATCGTAACAATGCCCACTCCTGGCATGTCTAGCTCTATCTCTTATGCCCCACACAGCTGACCCTAAGTCATGAGGTCATCCACCCGTGGGTCCGGTCCTCTTGGACCTATGTGTCGACTGTCCTCTACAAGCTGTAGAAGACTCCACTACCTGATGACTAGTAGTGGGTCTCGCTGCTAGTGAATGCTTAGTAAGGAAACTCTCCACTAAGAGGGCTCTCTCTAACACCCCCGCATGCATCGGGATGCTGAGTGAGATCATTGAATCCCTGATCTCCGCCTTAGTCCCTGCTCGAAGGTTCGGGCCCCGAAGAATGGGTCCCGCACCATATCGGTGGAGTAGCATGAGAGGTCGGTGAACCTCGCTGAGTATTGAGCAATATTCATGCTTCCCTTCTACAGATGAAGTATCTCCTGAATGCACACAGCGCGAAGAGTCGCTGCAACAAACTCTGCCCGAAATAGACTCTTAAAGTCTACCCAGAGAAGCATCATCTTGTTGTGAATCTGAAGCATCAAGCTCCACCATCTGCCCGCTGCTGCCTATAGAAGGCTTGTAGAAAGTATCACCATGAGGTCTTCTGGTGTCCCTACCAGTCAGAAGACTCTCACAATAGCCCCCAGCCAATCATCAGCAGCCTATGGGTCCATCTCTCCCGTGAACCTAGGTGACCTCTGGCGTTGGAACTCGTGCAACTCTCTCAAGTGGCGTGCATCGTCTTCTGTTGGGGCTGGTGGAATCAGTGGCCCAACGGGTAACTGTACCGTTAGTGCCTCGCTGGAAAAGGCCCCTGCACTAAGGCCCCGTCACTCGGTGGGCTATCTGTGCATACAACTCTCGGGACTTTAGCTGGTCATCTGCATGGAGGCATCCTGAAAGAAACATAAGTGACACTTTCAAAAGTTATACCTTGTGAGCTCACCCGGTTGAGCTGACATAAAGGAAACTTTTTAAAACACACATGCAATCAGTGTTTTCGTGCACGGAGTCTGAAATTAGAAGTCAGGGCCCCGGTGAATGGATACATGGGCCGCTACTCTAACACTGGACTCCCTAATCTGAAAACCAAACTCATTACCCTTAACACTATTTCTTCACAAAAAAGATCAGAGTTCAAATTTCTGTGGTAGAACTGACTCCTTTGATACCAATTTGTCAGGACCTGTTCCTCGGGGCCCATGCTGTGACTATCCCAAACCTGCCTCCCATAGGCCAGGGGCTGGTGACTAGCACCGAAGTTGTATTTCCCTAAACCTGGGGAGGCGTTGCCTTTATAACCTGTAAACACACACGGCAAGATAAGAAAATGATTAAACTGTATAACCAACAAGTGAGTACAGTAAGTAAAAAGGCTCCAGAATACAAGCCCAACTCAAAAGTACAAGTACAACTAAAATACAAGTACAACTGTGGAATAAGGTAAATCAGCTATTGGGTCATCCTCCAGGTTCCAAGAGGAAGGGTAGGTATAGATTGCCTTCTCAGCTCTCCTTGTCTATCAGTCTCCTCTGTGTACCGACACGCGGTATGTTCCATTTCCGGGTACCTTCCAGTCCTGTTACTCTCATCCTCGATAAGCATTGTATGTCGTCTGCATCCAACACAATGAGGTGCGGGCATAGCCAGTGCAAAGCTGAGTATAACAATACTCAGTAGGGACCCCGAGACCCTCAAGGTCTCACAAAATCCTACAAGGATAAACCACAAAATATGAAATCAACTGATAACCCCACTTAGGTATATTCTTATACATATACCTAAGTTATCATGTAATCCATCTCAATCAAGGGGGAATCACAAAATTTACTGACTAAGCTCAAACCAGGATTTGTTCTGGGGGTAAAAAAATTTGAACCCTTGGCTACTGGACAAATCTTCCTCTATCGATTACAGTAGGCCTACTGCCACAACCAGGTGCTTCCCACTGACCTTGGACTGCTAAGGTACTTCTCTTGTCGAGTACCATGGGTCTGTTGCGTCACACAGAGGCGCTCCCCACCTTGGGTCTGCTGCCAAAACAAGGTGCTCCCCCTCATAGCCTACGGAGGTACTCCTCCTCTCGAGTACAGTGGGTCTGCTGTAGCAACTAGGTGCTCCACTGCCATGGGTCTACCACCACAACAAGGTTCTCCCCACTTGGCTAGTCAAGTCACTCCGAGTTAATCAGTCAGTAGTCATCAATTCTCAGCCAACTACTAGGTTCCTGCACAAATTCTCTCTTGTCTCTAGAAGATCCGCTCCATAAGATATTGGTCGATTCCCCACTGCTACGAAATCCCAATGAAGAAGTATCCCAAAGGTCTTCAACGTCATAGGGGTATCAACTCAACTGACGTTTTGTCAATAGGATGCCCGGTCAGGGAGTTATTAGCCTTTTATTCTCGAGGTCCCGGTTGGATTCGTGCATGATCCAACCTGACCGTATCTCAACTATACCCTAAACTCCAGTGGAATATACTCAAAAGGACCACCATGCTCCAAGATTACCAGCGCCACAGACGGTTAGTCAAACGGACGTCTGGTGCTAAGGATATGGCCAAAATAAATTCAAGGGTCATAGTGGGCCCGGTTCGGGTCGACCCAACCTAACCTGTTGGCTCTAGCCCGGCCCGTTGGGTGGGCCAGCCCATTAGTTTTAGCCTGACCCACTGGGCCCATCCCAGCAGGCCGCGAGGAACCGCGGAGAGCCGCAAGGGTGCAGAGCAGCTCAGCCCGGCCCGGGGTGGCTCAGCCTGGAAGGGCGCTGCGAGGTTCCGGTTCAGCCGGGGCACCGCGAGGGAGCGTCTGGTTTGCTCGGGCGCAGCGCGGCCGGGGTGCAGGGGCACGGTCTTCATGGGCGGTGCACCCAGCGAGGGTGGCGTAGTCGGTGAGGAGGTTCAGCTTGGGAGGGTGGCGCAGATAGCGAGGGCAGCGCAGCCACCGAGGGCGGTTAGACCAGCGAGGCAGCGCGGTCGGTGAGGGCGGCTGGGCCGGGGTGTGGCGCGGCTGGGGCGCGGGGACCGGTTCAACGACGGTCGAAACACTGCAGGGTCGGCGCAAGTCATTGAGGCCACAGGTGGCGTGGTCGTTGCCTTCATCACTGTTTCTAATAATGCCACGAAGAAGATCGGTGGGGTGTCATTCCATGTTATTTGGGCCCGCACCCTCTGCATTCAATGTGGTGGCAATCGGTTCATCAAGAACAAATCACAAAAATGTCATGGAAGATATCTTAAAAACACCAATTCCCATAATCCCTCATTTAACAAAATATTCCCAACCCACAAGGAAAAACATCTGCGAATCAACATGATAATAATTTGGTCTGTGTTCTTTGTTTTTTGAAAGAAATAATCGAGGGAATAATGTCATACTTAAAATAAAATTAAACCCCTAACTGGTTCTTTGTTCACCGACGGAGTTGGAGGGAAGAAGACGGGTCTTTGGGAAAAGACGAACGTCTGTGTCATTGGTGTTTTCCTCGATCGTCAGTTTGTGCACCGGCTCGTCGTAGTCGAAGACGTCCTATGTCGAAGGAAGTCCCAAGGAAGAAGGTCGAAGTCGGGTTCAACGTTCTTCATCAGTGGATCGTTCTTCTTGGAGGATGCATTCTTCATTGGATATTTTTCTCTCAAGAGCTCTAATCCTCCTTTTCAACCTTTTTCCAACAAATTAATAGATAGCCCCTCCAAATAATAGATTATCTATTATTTAGTTTGATGAATTTAAAATTCAAATTGTAGAATTTAATTAAATGAGATGGCTCAATTAATTAAAGGGGGAGGGCTGACACCCTTAAAAGAGGGGGGGTGGTGGCACCATTAAGTTAAGGGAGGTCAAGAGACTCTTCCTCATTTTTGATGGAGTTGAGAGGTTTTCTTCAATTAATTGGGGGGAAGTTTAGTCCCAGGTGGTCCCAACACCGTAACCTCTCATGGGAGGTTAGGTTCATGTGGGACCCACCACCATAACCTCTCATGGGAGGTTAAGCTGTGGTGGTCCCCACCTCCAACTTCCACATGGGTGGTTATAATAGATAAAATAAAATAAAACATGCGCTTATTTTATTTTAATATTTCCACAAAATACCCATAAACTAACTTTCACCCTCGACTAACTATCGTCGAGGTAAAAGTCTTCTTAAGCGAATGTTGGCATTGTGAGTTCAACGGTGCACTCGAATTACAATTCCGAGCACCCATTAAAAAGTTATAAAAACTCTCTTGAAGTTTCACTGAACGTACCAGAAGAAAACATCATAAATTGATTCCGGACACTCCAGTCCTCGGAATCATGCACTGTTATTTTTTTTAGACTCTTAAAATTCCCATTTAACTAAAAACATTTAAAAGGAAATCCAGGGTCTTTAGACCTGGTGAGATGACTTAAAGAAAACTTTTGAAAACACACACAATTAGTGTTTTTGTGTACTGAGTCGGAAATTAGAAGTCAGGGTCCTGGTGTATGGATACGTCGGTCGTCGCACCAACACTGGACTCCAAACTAAACACTGCACTCACTCTACTTAACACTATTTCTTCACAGAAAAGATCAAAATCATAAGTTCTATGGTATAACCGACTCCTCCGATGCCAATTTGTCACGTCCCGTCCCCCGAGGCCTGTGTCGTGGCTACCCCAAGTTCGCCTTCCATAGGCTAGGGGCTGGGGACTAGCACCAAAGGCATATTCCCTAAAACTGGATATATATTGCCTTTATAACCTGTTAACACACGCAACCATGCACACAGAAAGATACGAACTCAAGTAATCTATATAACCAATAGAGAGTGGTGAACGAAAAAGGGGCCAGAATAAAAGCCCAATTGGAAAGTACAAGTACAACTGTGATACAATACAAATGAATAAAAGGTAAAGTTAGCTATTGTGTCATCATTTGAGGTTACTACCAGAATGGTAGGTACAGATCACCTCCTCATCACTCCCCGTCCATCCGTCTCCTTCGTGTACCGACTTTTTGTAAGGTCCCCCTCCAGGTACCATCCAGTCCTGGTACTCTCAGCCTCAGTCAGCGTTGTCTGTCGTGTGCATCCAACACAACAAGGTGCGGGTATAACCCCTGTAGTGGTGATTATAACGATACTCAGTAAGGACCCATAAACCCTGAAGGTCTCACAAAAATCAACCAAGGATAAACCACAAAGTATGAAATCAATAGATAACCCTACTTATGTATATGCCCATACATATACCTAAGTTATCAAGTTATCCATCTCAATCAAGAGTAAAACACAGAAAAACTGACTCAGCTCAATAGAGGATTTTATTTTAGAGGTAGTATCAAGTAACATCCCCAGTCACATTGTCAAAACCTTGGTTTCTTGAGAACTTCTCCTTTATCGAGTACAGTTGGTCTGTCGTGACACCAAGGCCCTTACCACTATCCTTATATTGTTGAGGTACTCCACCTGTCGAGTACCATGAGTATGTCGCGTCACACAGAGCTGCTCCCCACCGTGGGTCTGCCGCGTCACCAAGCATGCTCCCCCTCGTAGCCTGCAGAGGTACTCCTCCTGTCGAGTTCCATGGGTCTGTCATGTCACCAAGAGCACTCCTCCACCATGGGTCTGCTGCCACACCCAAGAGCTCCCCACTGGGCTAGTAGAGTCACTCCGAATCAAACAATCAGTAGTTGTCAGGTCTCAGCCAGCTACTAGGTATCTGTACTTTGCCCGTTCATTACAAGAAGGATCCGCTCCACGAGCTACTGGGTCAATACTCCAACTATCATGAAGTCCCGCGAAGAAGTATCTCAATGTTCTGCCTTGTCATAGGATTCTCAACGCAATAGACGACACATCAATCGGACGCCCGGTCAATGAGTTATTGGCCTTTTAGTATTGGGGTCCCAGTTGGATTCATTTATGATCCAACATGATTGTATCTCAACTATACCCCAAACATCAGTGGGGTAAGCTCAAAGGGACCTTCATGATCCAAGGTTACCAGTGCTGCTGACGGTTTTTCAAATGGATTTCTGGTGCCAAATATATGGCCAAAAGAAAGTAAAGGGTTGCAGTGGGCTCGGGTCCGGTCTAACCCAGTCAGACCTACCCGGCCCGGCTATCTGGGCCCAGCCCATCTGGTCACGAGGGGCCGCAGAGGGCCGAGAGGGCATCGACGGGACACGAGGTTGTGGACCGGCTGTGGGTCGGCATGAGTGTGACTCGGCTTAGAGGGCGTCACGTGGGTGCCTTGCCCTGGAGGGTGCCGCGAGGGGCCAGATCGGTCGGGGCGCCGCGAGGGCGCGGGTTCGGCCGGGGGAAGGGGAGGCTGGAGGGTTGGCACGTTTGGGGAATCTCTGAAGGCCGGTGGGCAGGCATGGATGGGGTGGCTCGGGAGGGTGCCACGAGGCTGGTTCGGTCGTGAGGGCATGAGCGGACGGAAGCCCGTTTGGCGGGCAGACAGCACAGCCAGGGCGGCTCGGGATGGCACTGTGAGGCCTGTTCAGCCGGAAGGGCGCGGGTGGCTGGGTGCCGGTTCAGTCGAGGTGCCACGAGGGGTCGTGGGGCCGGTTTGGCCGGTGGTGGCGTGGAACGCCGCCGTGACGGTGCGGGTCACGGAGGCCATGGGTGAAGCAGTCGTTGCCTTCGTCTCCAGTGTACCCTTCCTCTGTTTCGAAGAACACTACAAAAGAGAACGACGGAGGGGTCATACCATGTTGGTTTGGTCTGTACCCTCTGCGTTTAGGGTGGTAGCATTTGGCTCCCAAGAACAAAGTACAACAAACCTTCCTACAATGATTAATCCCCAAACCCGCAAAAAGGAAACCATATGTGGATCAACAAGTTAGAAGTTGATCCACGTTCTTTTTTTTAGAAGGAAAGAATCAAAGAAAGATGAAATCATTAACAAAAATCCCCTACCTCGGGTTGAAACGTCGATGGAGTTGTGGGAAGAAGACAGAGTTTTCATCGTTCATCGCGTCTGCCACACACCTCCAATCCTGAGCTCGTGCATTGGTTCATTGACGGCAATGAGGAGGAAAGGTCGGTCATCGAAGATTTCCCACTTCGGTTGCCTCCATAAGGTGCTTTCGAGGAAGAAGTCGAAGACGCTCCATGTCGGCGTTCTTCATAGAGGAAGTTCTTCGTTGGAGAGCTTTCTCCCTAAGTCCTTCCCTCCCTAAATTCCACCAAAATAATAGATTAATACATCTATTATTTTGTTAGCATAAATTGAAAAATCCAATTGATTAAGGTGGGTGGAATAATAAATTAATCGAGGTAGTGGCACCATTAATGATAGAGGAGGTCAAGAGGCTCTCCTTCATTGATGAGGGGTGTAGAGAGTTTCTCTCAATTTAATGGGGGGTTTTAGTCTCGGGTGGCCCCACCACTATAACCTCTAATGGGAGGTTAGGTTTGGGTGGGCCCCAAAACAATAACCTCTCATGGGAGGTTAATGTCGGTTGGTCCCCACACTTGCACTCCCACATGGGTGGTTACGACAGATAAAATAAAATAAAACATGTGTTTATTTTATTTTATTATTTCTACGTAAAACCCAAAAACTAACTTTCACCCTTGACCAACTATAATCGAGGTGAGAGTCTCCTTAAGCGAATACCGACACTGCGAGTTCAACAGTTCCCTCAGATTTCAATTTTGAGCACCGGATCAAAAGTTATAAAAACCCGCTCATACGTTTACTGAACGTACCCAGACAAAACTTTAGAAAATGATTACAAGCACTCCAGGACATGAAATCATGTGCCATCAATTTTCACAGACCCATGAAATTCCAATTTAATTAAAAAAATACATGGAAATTCCGGGTCTTTATATCTCACAATTTTCCAACATTGTTTTCTAAAACCTGTGTTAAACATGTGTCCCTTGCTATCCCAGAGGAGCATGTCCCATAGTTATCATGCATGGATTTCAAAACTCGGTGGAAGCCATTTGGTCCCCACTTTCTAAAATATAATTTGGTAACACATTTTCCTAGGCTAGGTTTCATGGTTTCCTGAAACAATGTGTCAATTATGTCCCACCTGTTGTAAATCCAAATATCACCATTTTTACAAAAAAAAACTCTTAGGGATAGCCAAATATATACACAGAAGAAAAATAAATAATGGAACACCTAAAATTGAAATAAAGTAAGCGACACATGAAATTCATCACCATGAATCTATCATTCCTACTTGAATTACAAAAAAACACATTCTGCATCACGGAACATAATGCAAAGAAGAGAAGCACATCCATAAAGAATAAAAATATGTTATGATTTGGAACACTCATAAATTTTCAATTTTATGGCAAACATACTAAAACCATCAAAATAATTCCCTTTTGTCTTCTAAATAAATGATCTAAAAACCCATTTTGGAAAAACAATTATAAGGATTCTTATTTATTATTATTCAAACTAGGACATTGGATAAAATAATATCTTATATTCTATGTAACAACCCATTTTTGTTTTAAATTCCCATTTAAAAACTTGTTTTTGAAATTATTAGTATTCATAAAAAATTCACTGTTATCCAAACCCCATTTTAAAAATAAATTTCAAAATATAAATGCATTTAAATTTACCAAAAAAAATATTCACCACCAAAAATGAATATATACGTCCATAGACACTCATTTGACCAAGGATCAAACATTAAATTGTTTTGAATGATATATAGCACATATATAATATTATGATAACATGATATATTTCCATCAGTAAGTTTCACACTCGATTTTTTATTTTCTTCTTTTGTTATGGTTTAGTATTGGATCTGAGTTTTTCTCTTGAGTTTTGGGAGTGACGAATTCTAATTTTTGAGCTGTTTCTTTGTTTAGTTTTTACCATGTGGTTATTCCTCAGTATCCCATTAGTTTTATATTGGAAAGTGGATTTTTTGGGCTTCGTAGTAGCATTCTCATAGTTGGCACTTGGTTTGATAAAGCTTGTGGCCCTCTCTAGGTAACTGTGTAGCTTATATGGTAAGTGTGTTGGGAGGTTATTTATTAAGATTGTGGTGTTTGTCATGGTAAGATCATGTATTTCATACCATATGTCCAAATTTTGTAGGTGCCCAGGTGTGCCCAGTATGGTTTCCACGGTTGGTACATGGTTTGGTAAACCATCAGCCCAAACCATGCGAGCTACCCAAATCATAAAAATTGATAAATTCCAAACCAACCCATTATAAATATTTATCCCAAAACTCTTCCTTACTCCTTCTATTTCTTTCAACCCTTAGGTGCCTCTCCCCTTGTTACATATTCTTCCACCAATCCCCCATAGTGTGGATATGGGGTTACTTTAGGGTTTAGGACTAGGTCTATCAAGGTAATATTTTATCCTCTTCTAACTCTACCTATTTCCTCCATTTTATTTTGAGATCACTTTCTACCATGGTCTCTTTGACCTAGGGTTCATATTTTCCTTCTTTTATATTGGGTTTTTTTGTGTAAGTTTCCTCTTGGTAGATCATGGGTATTGGATCCTTCGTGATGTTTTTTTTTGGTGTGTGTTGTTGAAGCACTATATGAGATAATTTAAGATTCATTGTTTTCATGATTTCCTCACATTCCATATGTGATCAATAATGACATATGGCCTTTGGAATATTTTTTTGGTGTTCAAATTGGTAATTTATACCTCTTTTTGTGAAAATTATCATTGTTTTGTTATAAATGTGCACACCAAGTGTTTTGATAAAATTTTCAGTTGGATTTTCCAGGTGGTTCATGAATTGTTAAGAAATTTTTACCTTTTTAAATGTTGTTGTAACATCATTATGGTGGTTTTGGGTTCCTCAAATGGATTTATAAATTGTTTAGATATGAAAACGATTTGTTTTTTGTTCTTTAAATTGATATGGAGTGTGATGTTCATCAATGTCTCGTTTGGCATTTTAATAATAATGGATTTGGATTAAAAGTGTTATTTGAATATTTAAAATACATTTTTAAAATAATTGTGAAATGTAAAATTTTGTGTTTACACATTTTTTTAAGATGGGTTTGGTTCTTTAGGAAATAATGGTTTTGTAAAGGGTGTTTGAGGCCCATTTAGTAATTTGTAAAAATATTGAAAGTGTTTAACAATAAAACTCCCATTGTAAAATTATTTTCCCTTGTTTAAATAGATATTTAGTGGGTGGGAGGTCCTCACTGTGGAATCTTCATGACGCTTTTACTTTTTATGAAATGGGATATTATTTGTATGGACTCTTGTGTGACCTATGAGTTGTATGGAAAGAGGTTGATCCTTAGAGTGACCACGTGATTCCTAGTGTGTAAAATGTAATTTATATGTTCATGTTAATAGATTGTCACATAAAATCAGTTTCCTTTCCCTATATATACACAAAACATGGAGAACCTAGCGTAATAAAGGAATTATATGATAACGATTGATGTACTAGTAAGGTTATGCATTAACCAGTGTCCCATAGTAGGGGGATAATTCTTATTATTGTTTTGATATTGGGACCCTATTTTTTTCATGTGGTTTGTGGCCGAGTGTGTTAAGTAACTTTAATACATTATTATATCCATCCATAAAATGTGGTGATTGAAGCAAATAACATCGGTTCATGAGGAGGTAGTCCACCATAAATGCGAATGATGATTTCATATCTGATTTGATTGAAGTGAAGATGGTTATAGACCATTAATTTAACATAAAAAACTTATTATATATATTATACTAATATTATTATAACATCATGTTTTAAAAATAATTTAATTTGGTAGAGGAATAAATAAAATAAAAATTATCATTGAAGAATGTTCCCTCTTCTTTGGGTAACCACCTTAGCTTTGCACCAAAAGGCTTATTAGGTTATATTTCTAGACAAGGTAAGACTTATAGTATTGTATGAGGGAAGTAATAAAGTTTTATGAGTTGGTATTTAATGGATCAAATGGTTTTGGAATTTTGAATATGACAAATTTAATGGGTGTCCTTATATAAGTGAGGTGAGTGACACACTGGTATTGTTTTAAAATAAAAAAGGTGAACCAACATTTTTATCATGTAAAAAGCCTCAAAATGGAAAATTATCTATAAAATAATTGATAAGTTCAAAATGTGTCCAAATAATGGGTTCTTAAATATATTTGGGTCATTTTTAACCCTTATATTTTTACTTTAACCACCCCTCGATAAACCTATTTTTACATTAATCATAAAAAAATATTATTTTTTCTATTCATTATGGTAAAAAATTAAGTTGATATTTTTGGATAATATAATTTATATTTGTTACAAATATTTAATTAATTGTTTAAAATTCTGTTCATAGAAGTGGGAAAAAAAATTTAAAATTAATCCCACAGATGCGATGAGAAAGCAGGTTTCCAAAGAGAAAATTTTCAAAAGATTAAAAAATTATATAAAAAATAAATATGAAAATTATTATGAAGAACTAAATTTGACTAATTGATATATAATTTAACTAATTTTACTTTTAATCCCATTTTATAACCAGAAGTAACCTTTTAAATTCACTAAACTAAAAGGAAGTTTTCAAGCCATTATTTTTAACTATTCTTTGAAAATTAAATTTTTTAAAAACATCCCAAAAAATTACCCTAAGATATTTTGCACACGATTATTTAAAAATAATAATTTTATTTTATCAAATTAATTTTATAAAAATGTAAAAATATATTTTTATTATTGTTAAAAAAGATATAAAAATATTTTTCTCAAACATAATATTTTCAAACCATATAAAGACTATCAAAAATTAAGTATTTGTTATCAATTTGTTTTATTTATATAAAAAAATATAATTTATATTTAAAAATTATTTATTACTATTAATATCTCTTTTTTTAACCACTAGGTAATATGATTCTTATTTAAATAATTATATTAATACTTTATTGTGGTTCATTAAAACTTAGTGTTGTGTGTAACTCAAGCTTTCCAAAAAAATTAATTTATTTAAAAATAAATAAATCTATAACAACTAGGGGTGTTACACATCAGGTGTAACGCCCCGACCCTAGATACCCAGAGTCAGTGCATTATTACATAACATTGGCATGATCAAAAAGGATCAAGTCTCGAATGACCGATTAGTTTAGTAGTCTTGGAAACACTAGATATATTCATAAGTCTTACATTACATCATAAGGTAAAAAAACTACAACAACATCTTTTCCTCATATCCCCTCATACTATCCCTGCGAGTAATTCATAAATTACTTCTTCATAATCCTGGGAAAAATAAAACATTGAAAGGGGTGAGCTCAGATGCTCAGTAAGGATAACATTATAGCAGAAGCTTTCATAGATAAGCATAAACACTTAGGGTCATTTATAACTAAAATGAAAGCCTTTTAAACTTGAACATAAGCATAAAATGGAAAAGATAGAATGAATTATTTCCATTTACATACTCACATGGATATTATACTAGTCAAATGATCACATGCAATATCAATAAACACTTTCATAATGATGGAATGCATAATGCCAGACTATCATAACCATATAGACAAGGTCTCGTGCCAAGACTACAAATAAGATTTTACCAAGGCCTTGTGCCAAGACACTAGTTTGTCTCATGAGACCTACCGATGCATCGAGAAGCTATAGCGGGCTCCACCCGTCACTTATTAAGTCCAATTCATTCCTCATATGAACAAGTTTAAACATAACATAAACATTCGTATTAAAACTAGCATACTAAATGTCAATACTTTAACCACAAACCAGGAATGGTATAAAAATATCTCATCCACAGTCAAACATAACTCATTCGATACAATATGAAAGATTGTATTGTATCATAATAACCTCAATTGAGAATTAAGAAGGATTATTGACATAGATGAAAATAATCATCAAAACTATTAGAGAGAAATATCCCCTTTTTTCTTGAAAACATTTAAAAGTCACACTATTTGTCATGAAGTCATTAAAAATATATTTTTGAATCAAAGTTTCCCATACCACTTTGAAACTTTTAAAAGGAATTTTTATTTGGAAACTTTAATGTCCATATAAATAAATCCTTAAAACCATTTTTAAAACATGGACATTAATGAGAAAGATTTAGAATAATCAATCTTTAAAAACACATAAAAATGTATTTTAGTTAGTGTTTCTAACCAAAAGAGAGACACTTGAATACAAAAAATTGAGGTAATAAAAACTTTATAATATCAGGAGAATAAAGGGATTCATGATATACTATGTCAATGTACATTATATACACCATATAAAAGTGATTTGGTGTATAACAACAAATAAGTCTCAATGGAATTTAAATTGAGATGAATTCTCTTATAAAGACCATATATTTGGTTAAGGATAAATCAAAGACATAATTATGTGTGAAAAATATAAATACACTAAATATTATTGGATATTTAGTGTAAATCAATCAGATGACATTCACACATATTCATGTAAAAACAACACCAATGAATTGGATATTTAACTCAACAAATGGAGATTGAGTTAAAATTACTCTTATCAAGTTCATACCGATGACTTGAGAATTTATCAATGGAGTGATTATGTGTATAAAAAGTATATCCACCGAAAGGGGAGTGGAAATTATGACATAATCAAATGAATATTTATTCTACACATAATCTTGGAGTAAAATCATCAATGAAGTATGCGTAAAGCTGAATGAGTGGAAATTGAAATTTCAAATTCCCTTATTGATTTGGTAACATACAAAACATACACCCATGAAAGAAGGATAATAAAATTATGATGTAAATATACATGAATTAAATTATATTACACAATGAATACAAACATGGGAAGTACACATACACCACATGCAAAAATTAAGCGGTGAACAATGGAGTTCTCACGAAATTAAGAGTGAGTTAAGAAACCCCTTACTTTGTACTTTTTCCTTGGTCGATGGTAGGTTAACCTCCTGTATAACGGTGACATAATTGTTATTGAAATATACAAGAATCATTTACATTAATATGATATCATATATGATCTTTTAACATAGATTTGTTAATAATATCTTAGTATTATAGTCATTTTGGGTGTTAACTTACTCATTTTCCTTTATATGTTTTGTTAAGTATGCCATGTTTGTCAGGGATAGGTTGTATCTTATTCATATCCAGAATTATATCAAGTCCTTAAAAATTATTTTTAAATCATCAAATGATAATTATACTTGAGTGGATACGATAGATAATGAATCTCATCGCGTTCGTGGAGACGGTAGTCCGTACGTACGCACGAGCGACAATATCATTCTTTTGATATTAAAATAATATATAATTGGATGGTATATCATATATACAGAATCATTATCATGTTATATTTACTATTTTCATGAGTTACACATCATTATTATACCCACCCAAATAATTATATATTGAATAACAATTACACCACGACGTGGAGACGGTATGTCGTACGTACGCACGTATGGTGACATGTTATTCAAAGGGTGGATAGAATACTGAATATGGTTGTACCATATTTATAATAACATCACAGTATATATAAGATAATGGAGTTATTATTTTATAATGTTAATAACAAATAATGAATAAGTGAAAGAAGAAAGGAACTTGAAAAGGGGTGGTGAAAACATTACCTCTTCTTCGGGTCCTTCCTTTTTATTTGATCAAAAGGGCTCCTTAGGTTGGCTTTCTGATCAAACTAAGGCCTATAGGTTGTAGTGAGGGAAGTTGAGAGAGTATTTTGGCAGGGTTTTTCTGAACAAAAAGGCTTTGAAGGTGTGAAGAAATTAGAAGGAGGAGTGCCCTTTTATAAGAGGGGTGAGGGGCACCTTTGGAAAACCTAGAAATATTAAATTATAATAAATTCGTATTCAGTTTCTAATGGCTCCAAAGTTGATTATTCAAAATTTAAGGTGGGAATAGGTCAAAAACCGTTCTTCCAATAGAATTTAGATAGGTTTGGGTTACTATATTAACCATATATTTTAGTTTTAACTCTTAGTTAATTAGTTTGACATTTACCATGTCGCTTTGTATTTTTATATTATATAGTTTATAAACATACTATATAAATCCAAGAAACCCCCAAGTGGTCCATTAATGATATACCTATCATGATATAAGTATCTTGGCTGAACCTTATATTTTTAGGAATTTAATATCAATTAATAATATAATATTTGTTTTAAAAAACTCTTTTATGTCAATTTTGACACTATTCAATAGTTGATTTTTGTGAAACACATAACAGAATGATTACTTCGATAAAAGTTAATTAAATCAATCCAAATATGTCATATTAACCTATAAAATAGTTTAATTCAATAAAAGTCTCTAATTAATATTTATAGTCTAAAATCTAACATATATAACCCTGTGTAACAATTTTTTTGCTAAAAGATATATGCTTGTGTCATTTTTGTTTTTATTTTAACTTAATTAAAATAAAGTGTCATTATCACTTACAAGTGGATCCATGGGGTCCCAAAATCGACCCAAAGATTCCCATGGTCGACCATGTATTAACCCATAGGGTTAAGACGTGTTTTAGGGTAAATTAGTATTATTATAATATTATTTTTTAACCCTTGTGTACCGGATTTACCCTTTATCCATGGTAAATAAAATATTTACCGAAGTAATTATCCAAAATGTCTAAAAATAAAAGTTACCTATTTAAAAAATTTGAACATCCTGATTCCAAATATGGAATCCATTTTTCCAAATTCAAAATACAGAAGTGGCAGAAATTAATTTAAAATTAATTCCCGTTGTTAAAACAAAAAACGTGTTTTTAAGAGATAATAACAATCAAAAGATTGGCACTTGTTTATGTCTGTTTTAAATGTGAAATTATGTTCAATGACCCACATTGTATTACATGGTAAAAATATATTCTAAATATACTTTAAAACCACTCAAATTCATAATTTATCACTATTAATTATTTTTTTTTTAAAGTTGTTTTTAATTAAAATTTAGTAATTTTCACTATTCATCAAAATATGAAAGTTATCCGAAAAGTACCAAAATTTCACCCTAGGCTAATTTCGATATTCCAAATCCAAAAATGAAGTCCATTTTGAGATATAGAATTTATAAAATATTAAAAATTAGGTATTACAATTCATAACGGCTAGTTTGATTGGTTCTGGTGTGTTAAAATCTCGAAGTTGCTACAATGCCCACCATTGCATTATTCGAAGGGAAACGTATAGTGGAAGCTTGGGGTGTTACATTCTCCCCTCCTTCAATAAATTGCGTCCTTGCAATTTTTAAAATTGTGCTTGGGAATATAATGGAAATTCCCACATCGAAAAAAGAGTCAATAAAACTATCACTTTCAATGAAAGAAAGAGAGGTATAATGGCCAACCAAGATAACCCATACTCGGATTCCATGTAGGAAAACATGGATATGGATGATAAAATAAGTGTCAAGTTCTGATGGAGAGGGATAGAAATCATGATCAGTAGAAAGTTAACGATAAGAAAACCACAAACTTGTGTTGGTACAAACGACCATTAGTCTCCTAGTAGGAAAGTAAACGACAACATTTATTTGTTTTAAGTTACATTACATAAGGATGAGGAATTAATTTATGATATTGACTAAGAACATAAATAGATATAATTACTTTTTAAGTAGAGTTTCATTATTTAATAACTTTTTACCACAAACTTGTTTTTTTGAACAATGAGAATTCAAGAAGACTTGGTCACAATAAAAGAGCTAGAATAAACTTCTATAGAAATACATGATCCATGTAGGATAAAATATATATTTAACTTGTCTTTAGAGATTAATAAAAACCAAAATGGTTAGTATAAGATCTGATGATCCCCCAAATGTATATTCCATTAGAGAAAAAAAATACTAATCTTAATTTCTAAAATTAAACCAACAATACCCCAAAGTTAAATAAATAACATTCAATAATAAATTTTCCTTAAAATCCTTCAATATAATCCAAACTAATATTGAAACCCAAAACTTATAAGAATGTAGTCTTCCACGTTAAATTGTATCTCCAAATGACATCATCCACTCTTAAAGTCACATACTTAAAAGTAATTAACATAATCACATATTCTTTATTATAGGTTAATCATTTCCATAAATAACCCAAATCACTATAGATCCACAATAAAAACATAGATAAAAATCCACCATTACTCTTCTAATGACATCCCATAGTATTCTATTTTCCTTGGACATATAGTGTTCCCAACAAAGTGAACATCTTCCAAAATAACATTTATCACTTAATCACCAAATCATTTTTCTATACTAAGAGTATACATTTGATAAGACATAAGAACCCAAATCAACATATTATTGATCAATAAAATCATTTAACTAAAAAAATAGTCACACTAACCAGAGAATTTATGTAGTCCAGTGGTAGGCGATAAATCCCAATCGCACTTTGGTTGTGAGTACGATTCCCACAGCTTTGTCCGACGTGACGGGTTGTCACACAGTCTTCGTGTAGTCCTTTTTCAAAAACTATATTTTATAATATTACCAAAATGAGATAAATTCCTCAAAATAACATAATTTAACCACAAATGTTATATCATAACTGTCATTTTCATCCTAAATTATAGTAACTTATAATTTTCTCAAACCCCAATGATCATATAAAACCAAATGGTTATTTATACCTATATCCATAAGATAAGATACAATTCTTCCTCAAATATCATTCTCACATGGCAAACTGCGGGGTTACAAATACAAGAGAAAATTATTGCAAAGTAAACCCATCAACATGGAGCACTAATAATTTTTAAACATTTCTCCAACCATTTATTTCCACACATCTTCTTCTTTGACCAAGAAAATATCCTATAGAATAGGGCATTCACTCGGGTAATGGCCATGTCCCCTACATTTACGGAAAATGACTGTAAATGGACTCTTGGGACCATTTTTATCTTCTTCCATAGTACTCTTCATTTTTCTTTGTCAATTCTTCACTTTATGTCCTTCCTTCCCGCACGTAAAGCATTTCGTTGTCCCATTGAGACACTTTCCTGGGTGTCTCCTTCCACATTTCCTGCATGATGAAAATTGAGGGTTCTTTTCTTCATGGTCTCCATTGCTGGAGCTCTTATCATTCATCACCTTTCTCTTCCTTGTTGAGTCTGGGAGTTGGTTAATATATATGTTGTTGATCATATTTTTGGAAAACTTATTTGGCATAAAGACGATATCTTTTACGCCTATCAACATTCCATTTTGTTTCTCATTGGCACCACCATTCCCACCTTGTACATCATTATTAAAGTCAATATGACTTCCTTGGAATCCAGCCATTGACTAAAACCAGAAAGCATTGTGTGAGTAACAATAGTCGTAAAATCATTTAGAGATTAAAATGTCACCATATTCTCAATTTGAAACATATTAGGATTAACCAAGGTCATTTACTCTCATCTTATATATATATTACTTAAATCGGTTTGTAAAGAAAATGTAAATTATTCTAAGCATATCCCCCGAGAGTGTCGTAACCAAGAGTGAAGCAAGGACCGTAGTCATGCACCAGTTCCCGTTCGAGTCTAGCTCAAAGCGCTGTTTTCGGGTTTTACCCCTAGGTACATCTGTTCCAGAGCCGCCTCTACCTGCTCGTATCCAGACAAGGATGTATTGCTCAGAAAACTCACAAAATCTCTACAATACCAAAATTCTAGGAAGTTCTTCTATACTAATCCTCAAAGTTCATCTTAGGTCTACGTGCTCTAATCAGAGTTTATCTAAATCTAGCTTTCAAGGTTTGTACTAAACTTTCTCTGATACCAACTGTAACGCCCCGACCCTAGATACCCAGATTCATTGAATTATTACATAACATTGGCATGATCACAAAGGATCATGTCTCGAAAGACCGATTAGTTTAGTAGTCTTGGAAGCACTATATATATTCATATGTCTTACATTACATCATATGGTAAAAAATCTAAAACAACATCTTGTCGTCATATCCCCTCATACTATCCCTTCAGGTCATTCATAAATTACTTCTTCATAATCCTGGGAAAAATAAAACATTGAAAGGGGTGAGCTCAGATGCCCAGTAAGGATAACATTATAGCAGAAGCTTTCATAGATAAGCATATACACTTAAGGCAGTTTATAACTAAAACGAAAGCCTTTTAAACTTGAACTTCAGCATAAAATGGCAAAGATAAAATAAATTATTTCAATTTACTTACTCACATGGATATTCTACTAGTCGAATGATCACATGCAATATCAACAACCACTTTCATAATGATGGAATGCATAATGCCAGACTATCATAACCACATAGCCAAGGCCTCATGCCAAGACTACAAATAAGATTTTGCCAAGGCCTTGTGCCAAGACACTAGTTTGTCTCATGAGACCTACCGATGCATCGAGGAGCTATAGCAGGCTCCACCTGTCACTTATTAAGTCCAATTAATTCCTCATATGAACAAGTTTAAGCATAACATAAACATTCATATTAAAACTAGCATATGAAATGTCAATACTTTAACCACAAACCATGAATGGTATAAAAATAGCTCATCCACAGTCAAACATAACTCATTCGATACAATATGGAAGATTGTATTGTATCATAATAACCTCAATCGAGAATTAAGACGGATTATTAACATAGATGAAAATAATCATCAAAACTATTAGAGAGAAATATCCCCCTTTTTCTTGAAAACATTTAAAAGTCACACTATTTGTCAAGAAGTCATTAAAAATATATTTTTGAATCGAAGTGTCCCATACCACATTGAAACTTTTAAAAGGAATTTTGATTTGGAAACAATAATGTCCATATAAATAAATCCTTAAAACCATTTTTAAAACATGGACATTAATGAGAAAGATTTAGAATAATCAATATTTAAAACACATAAAAATGTATTTTAGTAAGAGTTTCTAACCAAAAGAGAGACACTTGAATAAAAATAATTTATGTAATAAAAACATTATAATATCCTGAGAATAAAAGGGTTCATGATATACTATGTCAATGTACATTATATACACCATATAAAAGTGATTTGGTGTATAACAACAAATAAGTCTCAATGGAATGTAAATTGAGATGAATTCTCTTATAAAGACCATATCCTTAGGTTAAGGATAAATAAACGACATAATTATGTGTGAAAAATATAAATACACACAATACGATTGGATATTTAGTGTAAATCAATCAGATGACATTCACACATATTCTTGTAAAAACAACACCAATGAATTGGATATTTAACTCAACAAATGGAGATTAGGTTCATACCGATGACTTGAGAATTTATCAATGGAGAGATTATGTGTATAAAAAGTATATCCATAGAAAGGGGAGTGGAAATTATGACATAATCAAATGAATAGTGATTCTACACATAATCTTTGAGTAAAATAATCAATGAAGTATGCGTAAAGCCGAATGAGTGGAAATTGAAATTTAAAATTCCCTTATTGATTTGGTAACATACAAAACATACACCCATGAAAGAAGGATCATAAAATTATGAGTTAAATATACATGAATTAAATTATATTACACAATGAATACAAACTTGGGTAGTACACATACACCACATGCAATAATTAAGTGGTGAACAATGGAGTTCTCACGAAATTAAGAGTGAGTTAAGAAACCTCTTACTTTGTACTTTTTCCTGGGTCGATGGTAGGTTAACCTCCTGTATAATGGTGAAATAATTGTTATTTAATTATAAAAGAATCATTTACATTAATATTATATCATATAAGATCTTTTAACATTGATTTGTTAATAATATCTTAGTATTATCGTCATTTTGGGTGTTAACTTACTCATTTTCCATTATATGTTTTGTTACGTAATCCATGCTTTTCATGGATAGGTTGTATCTTATTCATATCCAGAATGATATAAAGTTCTCAAACATTATTTTTAAATCATCAAATGATAATTATACTTGAGTGGATATGATAGAGAATGAATCTCATCGCGTTCGTGGAGACGGTAGTCCGTACGTACGCACGAGCGACAATATCATTATTTTGATATTAAAATAATATATAATTGGATGGTATATCATATATACAGAATCATTATCATGTTATATTTATTATTTTCATGAGTTACACATCATTATTATACCCATCCAAATAATAATATATTGAATAACAATTACACCACGACGTGGAGACGGTAAGCCGTACGTACGCACGTATGGTGACATGTTATTCAAAGGGTGGATAGAATAATAAATATGGTTGTACAATTTTTATAATAACATCACAGTATATATAAGATACTGGAGTTATTATTTTGTAATGGTAATAACAAAGAAAGAAGAAGTGGAAGAAGAAAGGAACTTGAAAAGGGGTGGTGAAAACATTACCTCTTCTACGGGTTCTTCCTTTTGATTTGATCAAAAGGGCTACTTAGGTTGGCTTTCTGATAAAACTATGGACTCTAGGTTGTATTGAGGGAAGTTTAGAGAGTAATTTTTCAGGTTTTGGCAGAACTAAAAGGCTTTCAAGGTGTGAATAAATGAGAATAAGGAGTTCTCTTTTATAAGAGGGGTGAAGGGCACCTTTGGAAAAGCTAGAAATATTAATTTATAATAAATACATATTCGGTTTATAATGGCTCAAAAGTTGATTATTCAAATTTTAAGGTGGGGATAGGTAGAAAACCATTCATCCAATAGAATTTAGATTTGTTTGGGTCACTATATTAACCTTATCTTTTAGTTTTAACTCTTAGTTAATTAGTTTGACATTTACCATGTCACTTTGTATTTTTATTTTATATAGTTAATAAACATACTATATACATCCAAGACACCCCCAAGTGGTCCATTAATGATATAACTATCATGATATAAGTTTCTTGGCCGAATCTTAGATTTTTAGGAATTTAATATCAATTAATAATATAATATTTGTTTTTAAAAACTCTTATATGTCAATTTTGACACTATTCAATAGTTGATTTTTTTGAAACACATAACAGAATGATTACTTCAAAAATAGTTAATTAAATCAATCCTAATATGTCATATTAACCTATAAAATTAGTTTAATTCAATTAAAGTCTCAAATTATATTTATTTAGGTATTTATAATATCAATTATTCTAATTTTTCACTATTATGGTAATTACTACATCACCATTGTGTCATAAATAAATTAACTTATTTAATGTCTAAAAAATATAAGTAAAATATAATTATGTAGGAAATATATTTATATTTCTAATTAATATTTATAGTCTAAAATATAACATATATATCCTTATGTAACTATTGTTTTGCTAAAAGATATATGCTGGTGTCATTTTTGTATTTATTTTAACTTAATTAAAATAAAGTGTCATTATCACTTACAAGTGGATCCATGGGGTCCCAAAATCGACCCAAAGATTCCCATGGTCGACCATTTGTTAAATAATAGGGTTAAGATTCGTTTTAGGGTAATTTAGTATTATTATAATATTATTTTTTAACCCTTGTTTACCGGATTTACCCTTCAACCATGGTAAATAAAATATTTACCGAAGTAATTATCCAAAATGTCTAAAAATAAAAGTTACCTATTTACACAATTTGAACATCCTGATTCCAAATATGGAATCCATTTTTTCCAAATTCAAAACACATAAGTGGCAGAAATTAATTTCAAATTATTTCCCATTGTTAAAACAAAAAGCGTGTTTTAAAGAGATAATAACTATCAAAAGATTGGCACTTGTTTATGTCTGGTTTAAATGTGAAATTATGTTCAATGACTCACATTGTATTACATGGTAAAAATAAATTCTAAATATACTTTAAAACCACTCAAATTCATGATTTATCACTATTAATTATTTTGATTAAAAATGTTGTTTTTAATTAAAATTTAGTAATTTTCAATATTCATCAAAATATGAAAGTTATCCGAAAAGTACCAGAATTTCACCCTAGGCTAATTTCGATATTCCAAATCCAAAAATGAAGTCCATTTTGAGAGATAGAATTTATAAAATTTAAAAAATTAGGTATTACTATTCATAACGGCTAGTTTGATTGGTTATGGTGTGTTAAAATATCGAAGTTGCTACAATGCCCGCCATTGCATTATTCGAAGGGAAACGTACCATGGAAGCATGGGGTGTTAAATCAGGACTATAAAACACGCCAAAATTTTTTATCATTGAATTATGTAAATGAAAAAAATCACCCACATTTCAAGGGGTGTCTTGGGGTGATTAAAATTGTCCTATATTGACTTTATCCAAAACTCGCCCACATTTGGACCACCCTCACTTGTAAAGAGTAATTAATTTTATAGTTATAACACATGATTCATATTATACTTTTTCATATTGACTCTCTATTCCCCATTCCCTAGAGACTATAATACCTTATGTAGACTCTATTTGAGTTGTTGGTTGATAAAAGTAATAGTTGTAAAAGATGGCTCCACCTCCACTACTAGTGGGGAATGCTCATCCCATACCTCTTGGAACTCAATGAGAGGGTATTTTGGTGGAATATATCTACAAATTCTAATTTAACAAATCTAATTAAATATCTATCAAATTTTTAAATATAATAGTTTAGGGTATAAAATAACAAACACATGTTACTCTAACAAAAATACACACCCTATGATAAAAATGTCCTCAAATTTGATACTTCAGTATAGACACACCTTCCCACTCTAGAATAAGTTAAAATATAACAAAGGGTCAAAAAGTAGTCATATTATATCAAAAATATTTTTTAGTAATCTTTGGTAGGTCAACTAGAGTACCGTCATAGAGTTATATAAGGAAAATCTATATAAGTTATTGTTGACTATTTAAGTGTCCAAACTATGCATCGTATCTATAATTTTAGTAAATAATATAAATCACCCTTAAGAATATAAATGTGGCATGATCCCTAAATGACAATATAATATATTAATGTATTCCTTCTTTCCACCCAAGAGAAATTGTAAAAACCCATAAACCAAAAATCAATATCAAAATTCATAATATTTTGAAATGTACCTATGTTCTAAATTTTAAAAAAAAACTAAGAATGTAATCCTTCCCAAGGTAACATAGACATTTTTATTACATAGGTTATCCACTATGTGGCACAAATCTCAAATTAAGATATAACATATCTATTATATTTTAAATAAGAAGGAAAATGGAAAACAAGGGTTTAATTCCCCATTGTAACATAACAAATCATTTTCACCTCAAATACAACTGAAATAGTTTTCTACCTACCTCATACTCATATCATCATACCCAAAAGGTTTCCAAATAGTGTCCACAAATGTAAAAAAGTTGGTGAGACTACACCCATTATTATATATAATCATTAAAACATAGTGGGATAAATATTAAGAAGCAATCATCTAAAAAATTACTATAATTATACATATCAACTAAATTATAGATAAAAATTCATAACAACGTCATGATAGTTAAAAAATTGATATTTTATATTACATACAATTTATATTGGGATCTTATATGGATGAATCATATAAAATTAATTCCAAAAACAAAAAAAAATGAGGTAATCACGCAAATTGTCTCAAGACCAGACTTGATCCATCTTCCACCTCTAACCAAGTTTCATTATCTCAACAATTGGAATAAATAAAGGAGATTCCCCTTCCATGTTCATGAAACATAATTTATTCTCATGTAACGTAACACTCATGTAGTGTGTGATTATAATTCAATATTCCACCACCAATAGTGTCCATGAAAAGTCTAGTAAAATAAGTGAATGGTTTATATAAAGTGTAAATAATCAAATAATAATAAAAAAATAAACTATCACCCCATGGAATGATCAACCATCAAACCTTGTGTGAATAAACATTATTTTTATAGTGAAAAAATAGGCTGATTTTACCAAGTTATTAATATTATATAAGGATAAATAATAAGTCACTCCTCATGTCGACACTAAGGTGAATGATCTTTCACCATCAATCATCATTGGGTGATTGATATAAAATTATTACATGTTAGATGGGTGATATATCCACCACTAATATGATATCAATAGAAAATAATACATTAAAAATTTAAAGAGTAATCCCTAATCCAAGAAGGATTATAATCCACTGCTTCCTATAATTTGTTGAATGATATACCACCACTTTATAGATCAGGAGGATTGAACACTACTAAGAAATTATGAAAAGGTGAATGGTATACCAAAATTAGATCTCCCATGGTCGGTGATATACCTTATCTATAAGTCTCTAAGTGGATTATCAAATAGTTGGAAAGTGTCCATAGGTTATTGATGTGCCACCAATACCTTCTTCTAGGTAGATGATGCACCAACTGTTGGGCCTGGTGTTTAATTTGTTGTCAAGGATGTTCCAATATATTCTTGGTGAGTTTTCTTGAAGTAGTTATTCCTGTAGAATTATTATGGATTCATCTAATTGAATTGGATATCACACTTGGACAATTCTCATTGTTACATGTGATGATTATTGAAGCTATTCTTATTTTTCATAGACATTTTAAAAATAAGAGATGTATAATGAATACAATAAATGAAACCATGAAAATAAATATTTTCATGGCAAGAAGAGGAATCGAATTGGCAATAAAATGAAATTAGTAATGCATGAGGAAGAATAGAGGGTGAGGATTTTGTCTTGGAATATAATATAAGGATTGGAAATAAAAATAGATACTTAGAAAAAAAAATATGTACTTTTATGTAGACATCATTTAAAAAAGAGGGCCAACATAATGGGAAACCAATACTAGATCAACATCGGGTTCATGTGGGATCCAAGGGTTCACAAAACCCAAGGGAAGATTCCCAGGTAATCACCAAGGTGGTTATGTAGAATCCTGTCATGGTACCGTGTATAATCCCCAAATGAGGGGATGGTTACAAGGAGTGCTCTTGTAGTGCTAGTGGCCACGTAGGAGAGCACATCCATGTGGCATGGAAAAACTGTAACCGGATCTGATGCATGGTAGGTATCTCAAATATTTTGCAACATGAGTTAGATGATAAAGTGGAGTGGAGGCACTAGTGAAAATGATAATGGATGGAGAGGCATGTGGTAGTGTTTCACCTTCATTTAAAGTAATAGGAGTTTCAGTGGCCACTTCATCTCTTATATATAAACCATTTGATCACCTGGGGATGTCATCTTCTTCCTTGAACCTCAACTAAGGATCCCCAATACACCATATCACCATCCTAAACTCCAATAATCACAACTGACCATCTTCCATGATGTTTCCGATGGGATGATTTTTTCAATATTGGACCGAATTCATGCACGAAATCTAACATATTGTATACATTTGTAGATATTGAGAAATGAGCTAAATCCAAATGAAAATGAAATTTACGGGAGTCCATTAATATAAAAGAGTAATTTTATATTCTATGGATGAGGATCATGTGATAATTTCAGGAAGATAAGTATATCATTTCAAGAGATATCATTAAATCATGTAAGATAAACGATATGAAATACAACATACTTTTGAGAATACCAAAATGATTTGGGTATACCATCTTGGGAATATTTTTTTGTTATATGAAGTATTCCTCAATGTGGAATAAAAACTATATCTAATGTAGTGTGAGGCTATATCATCATCACTTATAAAATAAGAAGAACCACGATTATTGGTGGTGTTGTAGATCATCATTAGCGAGAATCACTCATTATTATATAGAAATAGAGTATCAGTGAACCCTTGTAGTTCGTTATATTCATAGAGATTCGAAATTACTTTTATCTTACATGAAGTAGATTCTTATAGGTGTTCAAATTTTGAAAAAAACACATGAATTTATTCTTGAAAAAACTTGTTTAAACATATCAATAGGGAAAGTGAAATAATTAGTCTCCCTGGTTTTTGTGAATAACACTGAGAACCAGTGTTTGTGTGTTATATTGTTCAATTAATTTCAAGATAAAGACATAGTTTACACTTACACTACATCTCATGAATAATATATTTTTCACATTTAAATATAACACTCATTCGGGTTAGAAAGCATGAAAAAAATGAATAGTGCAAGATTCTTATGCACTGGGTGTGATTTAAGAAGTTTAGGTGTGATATAAGTAGTTCATGTATTGAGAACAAAGAAGTGAGTAGTGTGGTTCAGACACCCATCCATGACTATGAGTGAATAAATAAAGATAGACAATGTGTGTATGGGTTTTCAAAAAATCGGTATCACATGCATGAATTCTTTCATAATCGTTCACACATGAAGAACACTAGATATACCCAAACTAATACTTTTAGATTCCAAAAAATACAATCATGAAGTAAAATTTATTTGAAATTGGGAATGTATAACACTTTTAGAAAAAAAACAATAAAGAATATTGTGTGAATAACTCTCACAAATAGTAGTGAGGCCAAGTCTCCAACAAAAATGAATCATAGCCTAATTAATATTGTACTGAGATAGATAATTACCTATTTTGATTAGAAGTTGTTTGAGAAATACCAACATCAATTTAGTGGAACTTGAATTGTACATTAGATTGTTTTACCTATCATTCTCATGGTGTAGGAGAATCTAAATATGCTTTTATATTTGATAAATCAATCTTAAGAGAGAATCTATAGATAGGGGTACAACCAGCTATTGGAATATTATGATTGGGGGTATAATAAATCAGTAAATAAAAAGGTGTTGTTGGGAAGTATAACCAACTGGTGAAGCTGGATTGGATCTGGGGGTATAACCAGCTTTAAATTTTGGAGTATAACCAATTATTATTTGTAATTGACTTCTTATATAGTGGAGAATCCATGTTGGGAGAAAAACCAACACGGTAAGAAGAATTTATTTATACCAAACCTTTTAAATTCTTGTGTTATGTGCCTTTACATTTAAACATTATTTGATGTAAGTATGATTGACATAAGAATAGTAAATTGAAGCTTTAACCAGCCACATAGGTTTAATTAGAAATAGAAAATACATAAAAAGAAAAAGCTATCACTTATTCACCCGCTCCCCCACTCAGTGATCTTACACTGATATGGGAACAATAATTAGTATCAACGGGGGATGTCACCATTGAAATGTCCATTGGAGTAATGGGGATGGAGAACATAAATTCAGTAAATAGTAGGGTGTTACAATTTTCAATGGTGAGAACTGTCATGGTTATAGGAATATTATGATATCGTATCTCCTATCACTTGGGGTTAAAGTAAGAGATGTTTCTACTTTGTGATTTCCACCATATGATGATAATGTTACTAAGAATTTTTCAGATAATAGGACACTAGTGGTGGATGGAAATTCTCAAAATCTAATCTTAATGGATCTATCTGAAAATTTATACACTAAAGTGATGGGTCTCTAAATTTCTAAGGAGATATGAGATAAATTGAGAAGTATCTTTGAATGAAATATCAATGTCAAAAAAGAGAAGTTGCAAATAAATATTAGAGTTTTTGAATATATTAAAATGGGTGAGGATGAAACTATTTATGACTACTTTACCATAGTATATGAGTTTTTTATTAGTATCAAAAGCTTTGGGGAGAATCTGGATGACTCAACCATTATGAAGAAGTTGATGATAAATTTTCTAGATAGATTTGATCCAAATATTTCAAATCTGTAAGACCTATAAGATCTATCATTTGATGAAATTTGTAATATTCTCATTACATATGAAATGAAAAAATATAAAGATTTTAAAAAGAAATAAAATAGTCAAAAGGAATTTTAAGAAGTGATAAAAGGTAAATTAAGAATCAAAGGATAACTAGAATCAAGTGATTATAAAGATAAGGAAGGTTAAAAAACATCAATAAGATGATGTCCTTATTTACCAAAATGTTTAATAGAGGTAAGCGAAACAGAAAAAAAACAATCACTAAAATACTGGAATTTCCAAATGTTTGGTCATTTTTTTAGTGACTATACAAAGAAAAATGTTGTTGACACTGAATCAGATTTAGAAGATAAAATTTCCCCCAAAATAAAGTTGAAGAAGCATAAGAATAAGTTTTCTTCCAAGAAAAGAAATATGATATGCAGTGAAATAGATGAATCTTCAAAAAAAAAGTTGTCAGTTAGAATGTGAAGGATATTCAAAGAGTATAAGTTGTATTATTGGTAAATACAAGAAGCCTAAATACTCATTTGAAGATAATGATAGTGATGATTGGGATGAAATAGAATGGATGTTAAAATAAGATCTTGAAGATACACTTGTGGCCAAAATTAAAATCATAAATAAAAAGAAAATGATGAAAAAAAAAGTTGATAAAATCAACTTTGAAAATAATGTACATATCAAGAAAGAGGAGACAAGTCATAAATAAATAACTGGATATAAGATTAAGATAGATGAGTTGTAAGGTAAGGTAAAAACTACTGAAGTCGCCACCCGGGTAGTCGATATTTGACCTCACTACCTGCACTAGGTCACACCCGCCACCTACCCAGAGACACTACCCACTGAAAAACCATAGCTGAACCTATCGACCTACATCGGTACCACTCCACCTACGGTCCTCGTTAACTCTATCTCCCACTCCGAAAGTGCCGCTGTGTGCCTGGACAAACCCTCCAACTACCCCCCCCCCCCCTCGGACCTTCCACCGTCGTCGTATGTGTTCTAGAGGTTGATCGTACCCCACGGACCACACCCCATTACAAGTTCCACACTCTCACTGAAGCTACTGAATTTCCACTAAGGGTCACCTTGGTCATGCATGACCCCAACCGTGAGGTAACCCCTTGAAAATCTTGTTCTATTGGACTTGATCCGAATATTAGTTGGTCAGGTAAAGTATTTCTGACCCAAAACCGATCAGGGCAAGCATGTTTGGCCCAAAATACCCTTGCTCTTGGTCTTACTTTCACGAAATGGGATTGTAGGGTTACGGACAGACCCAAAATGGGTCTGGGTGGGGTTTAAAGGTTTGGGTAAATTTTATATAATCAAAAAAAATTAATTTTTTATTATAAAAAATATAATATTTGAGTACCCCAAAAAAATAATTTAATTTATGTATAAAATTTAATTAATTAATTAATTTAATTTTTGGAATTAATGTTAAATTAATATCAAGACTAAAAAATTATTTGAATTTAAATATTTTATTTAATTTATTTAAAAACACACAAACATTGAATTCACGGAAATTTTATTTTTTCATGCTGACTAGTCTTGAGAACTGACAAGCCATGCATATATCTAGATTGTCTTATTTTATTACTTATTACTTGATTGAGATTTTTCTAAAAAGTAGTTAATTTTTATGATGGTTTGTGATTTATATTTTTTATTTAAATATGCAAAGGGTTTTTGGCATCCATCAGTACTTCTATATGTACAATGTGATTCTAGAGACCCCTTTTCCTATGTGTGAGTACATTTGTATTATAATGAAGAAGAATCGCGACATGGACCTACCCACGTTGAGGTGAAATTAAGATGAGAAATTAACACACTAAAGAAGGAGGATATATATCATGAGTGCTGAAATGAATCAGGTATGATTCCCCAAGATTAGGGTTTATCCATTTAGTTTAAATGGATCAACCAAAATTAGATGCTCAGGACCAGTGAGGTATTATTATTTCCTTTATGCAGTGTTTATTATTTTATTTATTTTCAAGAAAATAGGAAACACATAAAACAAAAAATTGTAAAATTCATAACGACATAGTGAATGTTTTTTCTATTAATGTTCATTTTTTACCAAAACAACATAGAATGAATAGATTAATAGAAATGGATTAAATTCATCTAAAATATATAAAAAAACAAAGAAGAAATATTAAATCGCAAACACCTTCCATCATTTGAATTTGTATACAATCAAGTGTTTGGGGTGTTGGTCAGCCATATTTGAGGGTGTCTCCTATTACTAGGGATTACTTATGAGAAATATGGGCTGACTTAACTGAAATTTGTACCAAAGGTGTAGTCATAACTATCTTTTGGAAACTTCAGCGGAAAATATTGAGTAAATAATAATTATGATTTCCTAAGTTGGGAATACACTCAATAGATCAAGGACCAATTTGTTAGTAGGGTTGGCCATTCCGATTCTAGTACAAAGGGTTTTTAGGGTTTAATAAAATATTGGGATAAATTTAATGATCTAATTAATTATAAATGACTAATAGATAACCAATATAGAATTTCTAATCCACTCGATTTTATTTTTGTAGAAAATGACAAGTAATTCCACAAGACACACTATAATATTTATTGGACAAAGAAAATTTCCACACCGGTATGAGTTTTTAAATACTAGTATAGGTGCTCATGAAAAGTAATTAATCATCACAAATTCAAGGTGTTTGTGTCAAAAATTCCTATTAACCCACCTCGGGAAGCAAGGGTCTTTAAAAAATGCTTAGAGGAGACAAATGTATTACGCACATGATGGTTATGTCATTATATTATCATCATCATATGATGTGACTTGTGGATACAACAACACGAAATAGAGGATATTACAAGTATTCTCATCTATAAGAAGCCTATAAGGAGAAATAGAAGTGTATATATGAATAGGTGAAGATTACATTGGATATGTGTAAAATGAATGATGGATCACAATATTTAAATAGACCCCTTTCTCATATCATTTTCACTCATTTACTCTATTTTCATTTAAGATTAAAAAACAAATAGCATTGAGATAACACTTAATTATTTTTTGGGTAAGTTTCTCTAAGTAATAAGAACATTAAAGAATGATTAATCATTAGTTATTATGGTGAACAAGTTGAAAGAAAAGGTGAAAAGACCAATGGAAAGTGTCACGCCAATCGAACATTTATAATTCCTTTCAAATAATGATCCTTTGAAAAAGAGGTTATTTTCCTACCATTTCATGAAATAAATCTAAGGAAGTTTAAAGTAAATGAACTTAATTGAATAAGAAAGTAGTCTTTTATTCTTCAGGTATATTCATCCCTTGTGATTAATGTTTTTGTTTTAACTTTTGGGTATTAAATAAAATGTGAATATCTCATATGTGTATTTTAATACATTAAACAAGTAAGCATAGAAATGTTATAAGAATTAAAGTGTGTTCTCCATGTAGTTGAGAATGAATGGTTCCTAAGTCAGTGGTGATAAGTACATTACTTCTAACTTCCATGTTTAGTGATTATAGTTGAACTTTTATTGAGTATAACAAGAAATTTTATATCATGTGTTCATTGGACACAAGAAGATATTATTCTATTAATATAATGAATGTTTTTTGTCTTGTTTATTAAGAAAAAAATAGTCCATTGATAAATGAATCGTGGGAAATATGAGATAAATATATAATGTGAGACCCATATACCTATTTGTGGTAGGATAATAATTTTTCATTAAAAAATAAATAGTTTTGAATTATATACCCATTATTGTTTTATAATATTTAGATTTAAATACCATAGGTACTATCTACACACTTATGTACTTAATTTTGGAAAAATAGACCTTTATAAATAAAGGTAATCGACAAAGATTTTGAAACTAGTTCAGCTAGAGAGCATAAACTCTTCTAAGGGTAAGACAACGGTAAATATAATTCATTATATTTATTTAAGTATTTATTGAATGTGACTGTGAAGTATGTTATATTAATTTTCATAAGATATGAGATACTTCAGGATGGTGTGCCGAAGAATATATTGACCCCCAATTAAGCGATCAATATAATGTATCATAGAGTAATTTCCAAATTAAAATTACCTTAACCACATAAAGGATATTATGATAATAAGGAGGGTCAATGATGAGTCTTACATTTTAACATTGGTCAAAAAATGTAGCATAGATTAATTTCTAATGTCATATTTCCTTATACACATCAGACTCTTGGTGTATGTAAAATGAGCATCAATGTTAAAACTCTTTCATTTTAGATACTTACTTTGTTTTTATGACATGCATCACAAATAACAATGTTATACCATAAAAAATTAAAATAAATGAAAATTGATATCAATAAAATGGTGCACATCTCTACATGAGATAGTGTGATCAATATTTCCATCGGTGTTGTCAATGTCGATGATTTACAGGTAGTTGGCATAGGAACGAGTTTCATAAGACGTGTGGATGAGGAATGTTCCAAAGACACATGCTACATTGGAAGGCTAAAATCATAGTGATGGTTTTATATTTATTTTGGATGGTGATACATTATTTATTGAAAATAATAATTCTTACTAGTAAGTAGTATATAGAAATTATCTAAAAGGGTAAACATATCTACTTGAGATAGTGGCATCAAGATTGGAATGGGTTTAGTCAATGTTGAAGATGATCAAGTAGTTGGTATAGGAATGAGTTCCACAAGAGGTGTAGAAGAAGAATGCTCCAAAGACACATACTGTATACAAAGGATAAAATCATAGTGATGGTTATATCTTCATTGTGGATGGTGATACATTATTGATTAAGAATAATAATTCCTACAAGTAAGAAGTATATAGAAATTAGCTAAAATTTACAAGAGAAATTAAAATTTAATAATGGTTTCTAATTGTCAAAGAATAGGGGATTATTATTTTAAATTTTATGATGGTTATTCATGTGAATCTACACATGGATGGTAAAAGTGTGGTACTAATAAGTCATGATTGTTTATACCAAGTCTTCATGTATAAATCCATTAGAATTTTACTTTTAGGGTTTAATTTCTATGATCATGTTATTGAGAATTGAATGTCAAGACCACCAATCATGGAAGGTTTCTATATTATGAAACCAGAAAAGGATGGTGACCCCATAAAATAATAATAAGGAGTATAAGCTATTGAAATATAGATTGGGATTGTAGTAATTTGAAAAATCTTATAATATTCATTAGGAATTAATCTTTTCTATATGTTTACCAAAGTTTAGTGGTAGCACCCTTATTTTCCAGGTAAAATATGAATGAAAATATATAGAATATAGCTTTTGGTATAATATTTAAGACAATGATTAATGTAACTCCCTAGATATTTACATAGATTAGAAACCAAATTTATAGGTAATGTGGTCCAAAGAGGTATATATAATGGTTTCATAGAATAATTCAATAGTGCATATACTGAAATGCTGTTAAAAATACATGTTCGAACAATTAGAGAGAGAATTGTTTTTAGAGTCACATGGCATAAATCTCTCAAATAAGACAGACATGGTCATCGGAAGAGATTAATATGGTGATTTGAATTCCAAAAGATTTTTAGAAATATCAATCACATATTCCTTGATATGTAAAAGTAATAATATTTCCAAAATATACTTTATAGTAGGAAAATATCAGTTATACCTAGGACAACGACAAGAGAATAAATCAAAACTTTCTATTTTCTTTTGAGGAAGTTTAAAATATATATACCTAGTGTGTGGATATAAAGGGATACTAGTTATAAATAGACACAATCTAGTATTCCTTATATCAATGTGATCTAATATCAATGTTTGGCTAAGGTAATGATCGAGACTAGCTTATAAAAGCTGGAAGCAACCATATCAACTAATACTATGTTCCTTTTAGCTACTAAGGCTGCTAAAGATGAAGTGAAAAGAATGAAACTATTTGTTCCAGTTCTTGTAATTTAACCTAGTATGTTCAATATTATCATAACATAAATCAAAAAAATTCTATTACTCTTACTAGACAATGTGTAATGTTTTGATAGTGGAGATAAGGGAATAAAATCAAGGATTAAATATCATGAGAATTCATACACAAGGAGTTGAGTTTTCACATATCATAATAAAAATGTAGGGTAGATTTTTAAAACCCAACAAAAAAATCCACAACTTATTCAAAACATGATCTTTACCACGTGAGAGCTAAAATGGTTCGTTAGCAAGTTAGCTCTAGTGAAAGTGGGAGTGTAGTAATAGTGGGTTCCCTAGACCAAAATTTTTTAGTACTTTTTATTACCATACTACGTGTACAAGGAGTGATGAATGATGTAAACTTAACATTATAATGTATATATTTCTACATTAACTATTTAAATAGTAATTTCCAAAAAATATTTGTCTTATAAAAAGGTTATAGCAGTTCCTTTGCTAAAATTAGAACCTATAGATACTATAACAATAATCATAAACTTATATCTTATGTTATAGATACATTATACATTCTATAAATACTAGATGTGTAGATATCAGGTGTTGGGGTATTATAAGAATTGGGACTTCTTCTCATAAAGATTGTACTTGGTGATCTATAGTAGGTGAGGTCATGAGGACATAACCACCAATTGGAACACAACATTTTTCTGGAATTATTGGTAGTTCCTATCTACATATATTTCTATTCTTCTCCTAAATTGAGATAATTATCAATATGGTTAATTTGATCATGTACTTTCATACAAGGAAAAAACCATGAAATTGAAGTCTTGTTGAGTTATCTTTTGTTGGGTGCATCCTTGGTGGTATGAAATTGGAATAATTATCAAGGGGGAATTTTTTTTCTTTCTGGTTATTGATGTAATATATCAATACTGATTGATTATTATGGTAGGACCTTCATAAATCCATATACATGGTAGTAGAATGTAAATAAATCCAATTAGATTAAAAATAATAAATTAAGAAAGTACAATGAAACATGTGTGTTTCCTACATTATGATATCTTGAAAAACAATATTATATTACACAGTTCATTTTTATAGGATGGTTTTCATTGTTATGACTATTCCTTATATCATTAGGGGCCTTGATTGGTTGCTATATTCTACTCTTGGTCTATGAATACTATTAACTACTATCGATATGAGGTCTTAGAGGGTCACACACAATACTGTTTTCAATAATCTATAATATTTTGGGGAATAGGTATATATAACATGGTGGGACCCACTGTTAGGTTTGAGAATTGTCCAAATTTTATCGATCATTGATAAAAAAATTCATTATTATTTGACCATAGAGTAATTAGGTTAAATTTATATATTAACAGTTTTTTAGTAAATACATGGAATAATATTAAATAAAAAAATATTGTTTTAATATTCAAGTTCCATTTAATATTAACAAGAATAGAAAGTCTAGTTAATGACTTTGGTTTATCATGTAATATATTTAATACAAAGTACAAGCATGTGATAAAATAGAAATAATATTTATTATGTAGTCATATCATCATAATTATTAATTTATAACTTATTTAGTTGAAGTTTAATATACATAGGGTCAGGGAACCCTAGTCGGGTATTTCTGACATCAACTATATAAGTATAGGAGAAGATGATTATATAAATTGTTCATCATTTAGAATTGAGATCTTCTATCTCTTCCTGAATTCTAGAGAGATAAATTATCTAATTGAGTGAATGATCTAAGATTACCTTCATAGATTCAAGGCATAGGATTTTTGTGATCATAGAGATTTAGAAGAGATCATCAAAGATCCATGTTAGCACCCAAAATTTAATGAATGACATGTGTACATATTCTTGAATCATTTGTGGATGATCTACAAATGATTGGCCTCATATCCTTCAAAAAATGGTCTGTAGTGATGTGTGGAACATGTGCATTCTTCAATTTGAATGAGGTACTCATTATTTCTATTTTCTATGAATTGAATAACTCACATTAGATCCACATACCATATCAAGTCTCATTTCTCCAGATACGATGTAGTGTTATCACTTTGGTGTGGAAAATTTTTAAAACTATGGCCCATCGGCTTCTTTTTTGAACTCTAATATAATCACCAATAAAATAATACTATAAAGGATGACATTTTATGATAGTATAAATCTCCAAAAAAAATAAGAAACTAATGAAAACCCCCTAACTAGGCAACAACATCAAGGCTATTTCCCTCATATAAGCTCCATCTCAAATCCCATATCATCCGTCTAACATGGGTCATTTGCCCTTATCCTGATCTTCATCCATAGAGTCTACTCGGGAACCTAATGATGTATCACGTATGGTGTGAGTACAAATTAGTATGCCACAGGAAACGGCGTTTACAAAAAATTCAATCTAATATAGTGGGAGAAGAAATATAGTGAAAAAATGATAGACTATAAATAAAATAAGTTGCATTATTTAATAGTAATTGAATAAACCAATCTTGTTATTAGATCCATTTTTTACCCATATAAATTAAGCATTCTTTGGCCAATGTCTGTCTTCTAAAACATATACCACAGGGTTAAAAAGTCATTATAGATGGAGCATCAAACCATGTATCCAACCAAAATTCAGAACTCTATGTCTGACCATCCCAAAACACAATGTGTAATGGAATATCCATTATCCCAAACCTTTATCTGGAACTTCATGTCTATACCCTTGATATTAGGATCATCAATATATCCTTCAAAACTAACTATACAGAGGGGTGCCTCGAGCATGAGTCTGTCCCACCAAAGGGATTAGAGCATTATTCCAACATCCCACCAACCATTAATCATATATCCATGGTTCATTATTAGAAAACCATTATCAACCAAAAATAATAAGGGTTAGACTTTTCAATTTATCAAATTTTTATGGTTCAGTACTTTCATCGTGTTCCCATTTATCTTAGATAGACCATTTTACCATTTAAGCACCTATTCAACCATTTTTTTCCCTCTTCATGCCATTTAACTACGAGGACCAGTCTCTTTATAGTTTGTCAAAACAACCCATATACAACCCATTTCTCACAAATATATTTATGTTGAACCAAAAAAAACTCATTTATTCTATATTAACATTTCAAACGTGTTTACAATAGGTTTGATCTCAGAAACCCTTAAATTTATAATTAAGTAACTCAATTATCATATAAAAGGGAGAGGTACACCCCATGGGTGACAATTTCTTCATGTCAAATCAACCTAAATGGATACAATAAGATTATGAGGCATCTAACACATCATTTGAACACTGATTTTAACATTTACTACAAATAAAATCAAATGCATAGAAATATGGTGTAAAAATTACAACCACATACACATGTATAGACATCAAGAATATGGGATATAACTTAAAGACCACTTATATCTTTTTCATATACATACTCTCACATAAAACATTCCCTTTATTCAATCCTAGTCAACGCTTAATAGGGAGATTTGATTCAAAACAAACTATATTTAAGAAACCCAAAAATTGTTGAAAATACAACCTATAAAGAGGTGGAATTAGTTCATCATAGTAGCTGGTGGAGGTGTAGAGGTAAGAAAAATTGGGTAAGATCACATAAATCCTAAGTGTTTAAATGTAAAAAAAATCCCTCTTTAATGAGATGCATGGTTTGGCCACACGGTTTGAAAAATCATGCACCAATCGTGCATCCCCCTCTGTCCAAATACGTGCTCGAGTCGCATGGTTTTATGAGGATCAAGCATAGTTTTACAAATATTGTGGAAGAATTTCAGATGGATTTATCCCATGAAATATGTTTTTCCCCGTCCCCTTTCATGATTTACAAACCATGCACCTTCCCTCTCTTGGACACATAGTTTTTTAGCACAATTTGTACTATCCATGAACCGTGCACAATATAACCACTTCTCCCCCTTTCCATATCATTAAACCTTAGGAAACTACTTATAAACTTTCTAACTCCAGTGATATATTCCAATAACCAATTTAAAGGGAGTGAACCCAAAATATAAATAAGAACATACCTCCTCTAAAGGCAATGTTCTTACATTTCTTCAAAAAATGGTTTTTAGATGATTAATAAGATGGTAATTATAATTAATATATAATAACTTTTAAAAAAAATTTGAAAAAATTAATATCATTTTTAAATAATCATGTCAAATTTACCTTATGGATATTTTTTGAAATCTTTCAGTAAATATTGATTTTTGTGACTTGAGAAAATTGGAATTTTTAGTAAAATATATCATTTATTTTTTTAATTAAAAAATTACAATCTTTTTTAAATTTGATTAGAAGTCAAATAAGTCCTCTTTAAATAAAAATAATATTGTTTATTCCATAAGAATCAACATTAAACATGATGTTGTTTTTAAATTATTCTTATTTTTAAAAAGGGTATATTTAAAAAAAAATTGATTCCTTTTTTGAAATTATATTAAAATTAATTTTAACCAAATATATGAATTGAATTTTTAAAAATAGTTTTAATATTTAGAATAAGAAATTTCACCTTTTTAAAATAGTAAAATTTCATTTTTGGTCATAATGAATAACTACAAATAGTTAAAATTAATAACTCTGATTAAGGTTAAAATGGGTTAAATGAAGTTAAACATATGGGTAAATTTTTTTTAAAAGGGCCCATCGAGCAAAAGTTCGAGGTTTTTATTTATAGAAATAAATTTAAATAGCTTAAAAAATGGGATCTTATTAAAAAAATCAAAAAACGACTACACTTCTATAGGGGGATCATCTCGCCAAGTGAGGGTAACCCCAACACCCATGTTAGTAAGACCATTTAAACCATGTTGGCCTCCCATAAGATATGTGTGATCATGAAGCTAAGAATCATAAGTGTGTTCATTCAGTCTATAAATTTGTATGTATGTCTCCATGATAGATACAATACACCATTCTAGATAGCTTGTACAAAGGTGGAAGAGTCACTTTCCAACCAATGGTTATTCCAGCCTTTAATTTGGGAAAACAAAATAGCATTGCAAATTCCAAGAATATCTTCCTTGGGAAAGGTGGACACACCATAGGATCCATGAAATCACCCCAAAACGTGATCATTATGGTCTTAGAAAATGTCACCACACCCTGAGGGGCCAGGATTCCTTTTGGAGGGACCATCGATATTAACTTAAATCCCGTTAGGGAAGGGGGCTTTCAGAAGACCTCAAAAGCCCCCATAACCGATTTAAAATTGCATGGAACATCTAATTTTCTCAGAAAAATGAAATCCTACATTTTTTTGTCATAGTATCCCATCCAAACATAGTAATAGTCATTGAAATCCACGATAATCTCTTCGAAAAACATTTTCCAGTGGACATATTTCCCATCATGCAAATAGGCACTTCAGCTCATCCATATGGCATGCAGGTATTCCGCAACAGCAACACAAAATGGAGAATGAAACTATGAAAATAGAAGAAAAAAGGATTAAGAATAGCAGAGCCTATAGACCTAAAACTCAAAAATATTGTATCCCAGACAAATCCAGAATCACATTACAAATAGCAGCTACTATCACGCAGCTAAAAAATAGGTGCTCGGCATCCTCACTATGTTGATGGCACAAAGAACACTGAGAGAATATGGGGATTTCTAATTTCTGAATAATTTCATCAGTGGGAACTATATTTTAAGCAATCCTCCAAATGAGATTTAACCACAAAGGCCTAATCTAGTCTTTCATGAGACAAGAACGCCAATTAGAATCACCAGAATTATCCCAAGTGGCAATCCAATAGAAGATCTTTTTAGTAAGTATTTATTTTAGGGCTGGTTTCCAAACCTATAAATATAAGAAAGGTGAAAATTCATATCTTTCCACAATAGACTAAAGGCCATCATTCATAAATATATGAGTATCTTTGAGAAAACCCGTAATTGAGACATGAGAATCAACATTTGAGGAAGAGGGATGAAAGTTATCAGTGTGAACTGAACCTATCACATTATCTAGAAAAAACATAAGGTGGGAATATTTTTTAATAATCCATCTAGATAATTTCATGATACTATTAAAATAAACTCGGATTTCATTCAAAATTGAAGATTCTAGGTAAGAGTCACCAACCTCCTTTATATTTATCAGAGAAGGGTGCTTTAAGAAACCCTAAATAATCTGAATTGCTATATATGATACTCCAGGTGAGTCTATCTTGAAGAGAATAATTGAAAATCCCAATATTCTTAATATCAATTCCACTTTTGTATAATGACATGCATCTGTATTTCCAAGGAATGGTAACCAGCTTCATTTCATGTATATTCCCACTCCAAATGGACAAAAAATGTCACTCTCATTCTTTTAACATCTATAATATGTTTTATTCAGGATGAGAGAAGTTATGAGGGGTTATAAATATTTATTTTTAATATGATTAAATTATTTTTATGATATTAATATATTTTTAATTTTTATTGGTGGTAAAATTCACTAGAATTCTTACGTAACACTGATACAATGTTTGTACAATGTATTAGAAAATCAAGTAAATGATTTTAAAACAATTATAAGTAATTAGTTTTTTATGAATTATAGTGTTGCAATAATTTCATGAATAATTATATATATTTATTATTGGTTAAATTATATATATTTGAAGATAATTATTATCTTGAATCCTTTAAATACATTTTTTTAATTGTCATGAAAATAACCTTAAATGGTATTTAATGTTTAAAATTTATTTTTAATGCATTATAAAACAATAAAAATCCAATATTAACTAAAATATATGGTAAAATTTTTAGTCTATAAATAATTATCCAGGTATTTGTTACATTAAATTATTAAAATTTCTATCATGGCCCTTTTGGATTAAAAATTTGTTACCATGGTTAAGATTAAACGGTGTTAATGAAAGGGTTTAGACAAAAGATAATGTTTAAACTTCCCATAAACATTTCTAAATTTTATTGGTTGAATTTATTTCTACCTTATCCTCTTTATATTAAAATTTATGGAACTTTTGAGAAATTTTATAGGATTTACACACATATTATATATTAATATTTCTTGTATTTACAACATTTTCACTCACCACACTTATAACTGAGAACCCCCTCCCAAAACATATTCAAAAACTTTCAGCCCCTTATATTAAAAAATACCTAAAAATACCATCCTAGATTCTATATACATGTCATATACTCTATTTTATTCCACTAAAATTATCTTATGAAGGCATCAGGTGTAATCCAATATAGGATTTCCAATGTAGGGGTATAACTCTTAACCGAGTTCTTTCATTTCATTTCTTCTTCTACCTATTTTTATTATATTATAACCATGTAGATATAATAATAGTAGTATATTCATTATAAAAAAATTTAAATAAGTTGATGGAAAAAACCTTTATCCACCCCCTTTTTATAAAATGGGAAATGAAAGCATTTCTCATGCATATGTGTGGACTAAAACCTCCATGAAGCGACCAATTTCATTTTTCAACACCACCCATCCTATTTGGTTATTATGATGAATATAAATTTCATGTATGATATATATGATATAATTACTCTTATTTAATTATAATACATAATTTAACATCTTACACTTTCATCCATGGAAAAAAAGTGTCACATAAGCGTGTGTATATAATATTGTCTCCATGAAGTGATGAGTTTCATTTTTCATCACTACCTCCCATGGATAGATATAATGAGTAATATCTATAATAATTATCATTTAAATATAATTATGTAGGGTTAAAAAATTATTTTCTAATATTTTATTCTTTTTATTAGAAAATGGATATAGCATTCTTGTGTGTGTATGAACTATCGTCTCTATAAACAGTGCATTCCATTTTCTATAATTTCCTTTTGTGGAAACTTATAAAACTATATAAAATGAAAAAATATGACATTTAAATCATTAATAATACTTTTTAGTTGATAAAATCATGACCAATATGAATTTAATAAAACTAATGAACCAAAATATACATGAAAAATTGAACAATTAACACCCAGGATTATGATATTAATTAAAATTTGTTAATAAATGGAAGAAATAATGTTATAATTTAATCATATATGGTATTATAAGTATGATATATTTTTAGTTTTTTGCAATATAATAATTTTAAATTTATTACATAGGATTTATAGAGAGCATGTGGAGAAAGATGCAATATAGGTAAGGGTAATTTCATCTCATTTCCACTTCAATGAGACATGTTTTACATTATGCACCTAATTTATTTTACATGGTGTATATACTACCCCATTTAAATTTTATATTATGAATTCAAATTTATTCATAAAATTCAATGTTTATTATTCAATTTTCCACTTTTAAGGGGTTCTTATTTAAAATTTATCAAAGGAATAAGGATTTATTTTCCAGCTTCATTGTTAATGGATTTTGTTATAGATTAATTTTTTAAAAATAATTTAATGAAATATTCTCCTTAAACCCCATATATTTTCATCTATTCTAGTTATTTATGTTTTTTCTATGTTTTCACTCAATTTTACCTCACTTTGTTATATAAAATGAGCAAGAAAATGTTTTTTAGAAAATTCAACCTTATTTACAAATTGGTAGATGAACTATCTTACATGTCCATGTTCTTTAAAATGTCTTAATATTGTTCCTTTATATTTTAAAATGATTTTTTGTAGTAATTTTCAACCATATGAATTTTACATTCAAAATTTTAAAAGAAGTATTCATAACATTTTCCAAATGAGGAACTTTGGTACTTTTTACCTGAAGTGTGAATAGAATATTTTTTTTTACATTTACTGAAGGAACTATTTTTATCATCATCATGAACGTTATTGGATTTAAAGATTACATTCCATATTTCCATACTTATTTTCAAAGAAAATATTCTTCTAAATGTTCTGTAATTTTTTTAATGATTCCAAAAGAAAGGGACATTTCCCTATTTTTAACGAAATGATCGAATGTTCTTTTAAAAGTATTTATCATTTATTTTTATATCCTTAGATGTTTTTTATACAATAGGGATAAGATATAATGATACCATCCATAATATTTCATTATAGGATTATGATTGTGTGATGTTAAAATATTTATGAAACTTGTTTCTTTTCTATGGGATATGATGTGATTAATTTATTGTCATATTTTATAATTTAATGATTTATGGTTTTGTGGTCATTAACTTTTTCATGATCACATTCCTTGTTGATCCCCATCATTCCATTGGACATTATTTTCTGCTCCATTTCCATACTGCTAGTATATTGGCTTTTTATTGAATTAATTACACTACATTAATATTTCGTCAGCCCTACACAATTTCTATATAAGATATTAGTTGAAGGAAGATTATGTAAACTAGTAGAACCATATATGGGATGGGAAACTCTTTAAAGGTTGAAGTAAAGGCTATGTTGTGTGGTCTTGATCTATTCTAAACTCATTGTATCCCTCTGGAAACAATGGAGACTCACTCCAAAATTATATAGAGCACCCCCAAAGATATTTCTTCCACCCCTAGAAAATCCTTTAAATGGTTCAAAAATTAAAGTCTCTCATATAAAATGATAAAGAACTTATCTATATATGGTGTGAAAGAAATCCTGTTGCTAAATTCCTAGCCTCACAGGCCTCCAGGATATTCCCTTCATGGAGTATGTCTCAATGGGGTCCCTTCCAGTGGGAAGTGTTGATGTTATAATGGGTTATTCTATTGGGATACATTTTTTCCGCCCAATGATGGATTTGAATATTTAATTTAATTTTCTGCACTTTGTTTCATACGATAATAAAATATTCATGTTTGAGGAAAACATTGGACATATGTAATTGATGTGTGAGAACCAGTAATAAAAATCCCCTTAATATATCAAAAGGTCTCTTAAGAAAAAATTTGTGTCCACATCAGTTGGGTAATTAGTGTATTACAACCCATATAATAACGTTTCTTGTCCAATTGATTAACTATAATATTCATGATGTCTATGATTATTCATTGAAAGTATGACCATGAATGTCCCACATTATGAATTTTATTTATTGATAATTTAGTTATTATTATCCATGTCATTATTTATTTTATATTATCTATGAATTTATTTCAAGATCTAGTTGTTGATTTAATATCATCAATTTTATTTAACCACCATGTAATATTGTTTATGCATTATTAACTCATTATATATTCCATTATATATAACCCTCAATGATCATTTTATATCACCCTAAATTTTTTTCTTTCCTTAGGATATGAATAAGGGATAATTAAATGATATTAAATTACTAACAATGGATTTTTTATATTTTGTTATAATATTTACAAATATTTAGGGAATAATGTACGTATCTAGTTTTTTCAAGAATTCAAAACTATTCAATCTTGTGTGGTGTGATCCCTTGTATATTTTACAAATGTAATAAGTAAGCACAAGATTTGGGGTACTAGATTCAATGCTACATTAGAAATATAATTAAATATTTTCAAATTTTCAAATTTAGTGTTTTCTATTTTTTATCCCATTTTGTGTGTAGTAACCAGTGGATCGTATAATCACCCTAAGATGGGGGAGGCGAATCATAGGTGACCAACATTTTATGGAATATATTATATTTAATATTTTACATTATTAAATTTGATAGAACCACTTCCTTCTATTTGGGTGTATATATATTTTATTATACAACATCACCAGTTTTCCATTATGAAATTTTTTTATTATAAATTAATCAAAACACTTATATTTTTACAAGTTTTGTTCCCAATGTGGGTACATAATCTTTAATAAGTCTTAAATTACCTTTGACCCAAATTTTACACTATAATATCCATTATATATTATCAGTGTTTTGTGAAGGATTCATCTTTAACACTAAATCATCACTATGTGATGAAATTGAAGGACCCTTGTATGATGTTTGAATAGCTTTCATTCTCTATGTTGGAATTTAATTACTTATAATACAACCAAAATATATACAAGTCTCTATCTAAAATTGTTTTTAGATAGAACTAATATTTACTCTAATCATATTCTGAACTTACAAGAACATCATCCAATCATACATTCGAAAATTATAATTCATGAAAACTCAACTTCATAAACAATGATGATCAAAACGTCTATACTTTGTTAATTGGCATTAATCTAACTTTACAACTTTTCTTGGAACTGGATGTTACTATTTCCCCAAAACATGAACCCAAAAAAATATTCCAGGAAATATGTGGTTAGAAAATTCCTCTCATCTTTTCTTATTAACTCTAATAAACTTCATCATCTAACTATAAATTTTGTCATAATTTTTTATAAGAGAATATCCCTTTGAAACGTAAGGAATAAATCCAGGCTACAAATTCAAAAATACTACTCAAATTTTTTTTCATATGACCACATTTAACACCTCCTAAGAAACTAGAGTTGTTTTTATTCATTCACATTTCCCCAAATTTTCACATAAAAAACTCTTAAAATATTCCTAAAATATCGACTAGATTTAAAACGATCAAATTATAACTCAGTATCATCACAATGTTAGTGATATTAAACTTTATAATTAAAACTTCATATAACTCCACTTTATAATTGGAACTTCATACAACTTATATTTATAAACCAAACTTTGTATAACTCAAAATTATAACTTATAATTTGTATATATAAACATTATGACTAGAAATTTGTTTAGAAAAAACTTTTTCTATATAAAATTTATAACTCCAATATTTTATAACTGAACCTTATCACTCTAAATTCATATAGATCAATTTTATAACATGAAATTTGTACAACTCAACATTATAACTTGATCTTCGTACAAATAAACATTATAAATCAAACTTTTATATCCATAACAATAGCTTTATAACTCGAGAATTTTACATCCTTTGTATTTTGGAAAAACTAAGCTAGAATCATGAATATCTTCATGATGTTTGGTGCTTTTAGGATCAAGAAATCATCATCTAACGTCCATAGGAAACTCCATAACAAGCATCATAGAATCCTCTATAGTAAACTCCTTAGAAAAATCTATAATAAATTCCTTAGGAAATACATAGGAAACATCATATGAAACTCTACAAGAAAATCCATAGGAAACTCTATAGGAAACATCATAAGAAACTACATCATAAATTTATTAGAAAAATCCATAAGAACCATCTTCATCTTAATCATTGACTATTCATAATCTATTTACAATAATGAAAATACTATCATCATCATCGTCCAACTGGCACTTCAATATCCCCTTTTTTTATAAATTCCAAATTCTCCTTAAAGTAAATGAGTTTTCTCCCCCCTTAATGATAATAAATTCAACACTTCTCCTATGAGGAGTGTTATTTTTTTTATACCCATTAATGATGTGAATTTCAATCCCCATCATTGAAATCATGGGGAGAGGAGGAAAATTTCTGCACACTTTTTCTTTTATTCTCTTCAATTATATGAGAGTAGTATTGACTCACATTTCCTAAATAAATGAGTCACAATTCAAGGAACTATATGCCTACCTGATATTTTTTTGATGTAGAAAATAATATTGATTAAATTTTACATAATATTTTTCCTTAAAAAATACAAAGTTGAATAAAAGTTTACAAATATTCTTTTAAGGGATATTCATTAAGATTTAATTTAAATTACATTACAACACCAATATCAGAAAATGGATAAAAATGTTCAAGAATAAAATATAAAGTTTCTCACATTTTAAAAAACACTTTCTATTTTTTATAAAAAAATTAAAATTATCCCCCTTCTTCATTCCAAAAATATTTTAAAGAGTAGGGAAAAATATGATAATACAACAAGTTGATAGAAACTTCATTTCTCAGGAATTTCAGTATCTACAAAATCATCACCATTTAGAGAATCATTCTCTGTGTACATAAATGTTTACTTTACTATAACTATATAATCTTGTTTCACAGAATTCGGTTTTCCATAATTTAGTCACTTCATTTTAACATTAATTCATCTTGGAATATCCATATTGGAATTTTAATCCTCTATAGGGTCATTATCCCCCTGAATTGCATCACCTTAAATTACCTTCTCAATGAAAATTCTATAGAACATATGAAGGAATAATGTGTACTCTTCATTAATCAACATTTAGATAAATATGGGTGATAATGTTTTCTCAACCCAAAAACTCATTCAACTTGATTTTTCTTCAGGTGACCTTTAGTTTCCCAAGAATCTATATTCTTGGGTTGAATGGACCAATTCTTTAATTCAATCATTAATTTTTGTGTGGGTTTTTCTTCTTCAACTTCTATAAAGTAGCTTTAATTATTTTGATATTAGTTTCCTTCAAAATTTCATGATTCTATGAATTAAATAGGCTATATATCTAGTAAAACTTTATGAATGTGTTATCGTTTTATATTTCTTTTATGTTTATTCATAGTGAAATTTTATCCCCTTAAATTTCATGATTTATTTTATCTAAAAAACTCTTTTCTACTAGTTACCAGGATATAAATTATTTAGAAGTGTGTCTGGACAACTTGAACCTTCCACATAGCTTCTTATATTTAAATAAGTTACTCTTTATGTGTAACTTATAGGGAACGTCAACTTATGGATCAATAACTTCTTCCACTATTCCAATCCACATCTGTCTTTATCAAATTCATTCTCCTTGTTTCTTAACACTAATAACATTATCGTGAATATTCATGTTGATTTTAAAACATTCCGTGATGTGTTTTTTTCTTCCAAATAAGTGGAAAATTATCTTATCCATGTCATATTATGTAGCTTCTTTTTCTTGTAAACTTCCCCTTTAATTTTGATTGTTTACACCTTAATGTAGACTTAAAGTATATCTTTCGTTCATTTTACTTATGATGTTTAGCCTACTTGTATTAATAGTAGCTGAGTTTTGTCAAAATAATTCAAGTCTCTATATTATCTGGGCAACTTATTCTACAACATAAATATAAATTTTCATGATATAAAAAAAATATTTCATGTCAATAGATTTTTCCTTGTTTATGAGGGTTTCATGTAATTTTCAGAGTTTTCTATATATTTTATATTACTCCACCATAATTTTGGCCTTATTTTCTTTTCATACCTCAAAATATTATTCCATAAATTGGTAGCCATGTGTCTAGACCATCTATATCACTAATAGTATCCAAAAAATTAATTATTATTCCATTTATTATTATTTTATATAGTGGAGGGTTCTTAGAAAACATATATCCAATATAAACTTTTTCAGAAAGTTTTCCCTTTCATACTTTCTTCCACCATTATAGATGTTTTGTGTTTCTTTATATCCTTCACAACCCATATTTTTGGAGAACTACTACCTACACTATTCAATGTGATGGAATTAATGAATGAAAATTCATTGGAAAAAGATTTTACCTTTTTATTCAACAAATTTGAATATGAACATTATAATGATTTAATACTCTTCATATCATTGGATTGATTATTAATAAATTTAATAATTTACATAGAAACAATCAAAGATATTATTTTTATAACTTCATGTAAATATCTTCTTGAGTAGCTTCCATGTTTCTCAATCTCACTACCATCTAGAGGAACTTTTAATTCAAAGTGTTCTTTTGATTTTCAAGAAACCTCACATTATCTTCACATTCAATTTTTAACTTTTATATATATTCTTAATGAATTTTAATAACCTACTTTAAAGAAAAATTAATTTCCTTACTTGATTTTACTTGACCTCAAGTTGAGTATTCTTAACCTCAATAATTTCTTTGTATCTTTTAGTGCATGGATCTTTTCCATTAAAACTTTATTTGTAACCAATTTCTCATAGAAACTCCTTTGATCTATTTTTCAAAAAGGTTAAAATTTTATAGAAATTTTATTCCTTTTATTCCTTACCTTTATTGAGTCTTGTAATAGTTTTAGACTCTTGAAACTTCTTCCCTAATACATTCTCTATCTCATCATTTTTTGATTTCATATATAATATTTCAGCTAATTTTCCCATGATATATGTAATTATATATTAAATAACTTAAATAGAGATATTTCACATGTTTTTTATGATTTAAAAGTAAAAATATTCAATTTTTTCTAATGAATCATACTCATCATATATTGAGTGATATTCATTGGGAGGAATAATTTTATCATATTCACATGAATTATTAAACACACATTAATTTTTGGTAGTGGTGGATCCTCCTAATGTGTATTTTGAGAGATAAATTTCAATTATTATAAGCTTGTTTATTTTTCCATTTCATTATTGTTTTACCTTATGGATTTGTGTTTCTATAATCAAGAATAATTTTTGTTTTCTTCAGATCTAGCTTATCATTTTTATAATTTTGAGTGATACTTTCTTCAACATTCAAAAAGCTACAACTCATATAAAATAGTTTAATACAATTGGTAACAAAATCATTTAGATTCAAATATAGGTAAACATAGCTATTTTACCACTTCTAGTTCTCCCTAGATCTTGAAGTCACCCTGAGAGGGTTGGGGCGAATCTTAGGTCACCAACATTTTACCGAATATATTCAACTTAATATTTTAATTTCTTTAATATGATAGAACCTCTGTCACCAGTTAGGATATATGGATATTTTGTTATTCTCCCTCAAAAAGTTTCCCTTGTGTAATGAAAATAATTTAATGTAAAAAAACAAATATGATTTTTTACAAGGTTCAGTCCCAATGTGGGTACCTACTCCTTATTGTGTTCTGAATCACATGTGACATGGATTTTCCACAATAATATCCATCAGGGATTACTAGTGGTAAGGGAAGGAATCAACCTTAAATATAAGTATTCACTATATGATTAATGTGAAGGATCTTTATATTATGATTGTATAGTATTTAATCACCATGAAGGAATAACATTTTTTACATTGGCATCAACACATCTTCAAGTCTATTTATGAACTTCATTTTGTAAAGAACATTGACTACATCTAAAATTACTCTAAACATGCATTAACATCATCCAATACACTTCCAAAAACTATAATTTGATAATCCTCAACTTGATAAATTTTGAAACTTAGAGCTTCTGTAGTTTTTTACATGACTTCAATCTGAATTATCACCTTTCCTCAAAACCTTAGGTACTAATTTTGTCAAAACATAAAAACTAGTTTTTTACATGACTTAAATATGAATTGTCACCTTTCCTCAAAACCTTATGTTCTAATTTTTTCAAAACAAAAAAACTACTAAATATTCATTGAAGGAAATTTTTAAAAAAATTATCTCTTTTTCACTTCTCAAATCTACCCATCTTTATTACTTTACTCTAAATTAACATAAAACATTTTACAAAGAAAAACTTCTTCTAAAAAGGGATTAATAAATTAATTCTTTAATGTTTAATTTCCTACACATCATTTATTTCATTTAACTATTGTTAAATTTCCTAAATAATTAGAGTTATTGTCATTTTTCCATGTTTCAAAAAAAATCATCATTAACAAACATAACAAATAATCAACATTATAAATCACACTTTTTACAAATTAACATTATAACTCAATCTTCATACAACATTACTTTATAAGTCAAAATTTTATAGATCAAATTTATTTTTAAAATTTGTAAATATTAATATTATAACTAAAAATTTGTACAGCTGTAACATCAGCATTGTAACTTAAAAAAGAAGATTATCCTCATTATTTGAACAAATATATCTTGAAGATTGAATATCATACTGATTTTTGTTACTTAGAGGATCAATAAAGTATAATATAAATTTATAGAAAAATCCATAGAAAATTTCATAGGGAACTCCATAAAAAGATTTGTTAAAGGATTAATAGGAAACTCCATAGGAAAAACCTTAATAAACTCTATAAAAACACCTTATTAAACACCATAGGAAACGTCATAGCAAATTCGAAAAGGAAAATTTTTATAAAACTACATATAAAACATCTTCAACGTACCAAATAACATTTTATAATATATTGAAAATAAAGAAAATACTTCCATCACCGACCTCCAACTAGAACATCACTATGATCTCAAAAAGAGAGTATAAAATAAGGGATATAACTCAATTTTAATAAAATAATGAACAATAGAAAATGATTATATAAATCAATTAATTAAATATGATTTCTCACTTGAATATAGTAACTGATAGAAAATAAATTCCATAGGAAATAATAAATCAACTCTAAAAATTAAAAGGTGGGGTTTAAAATGAGAATAAGAAAATGAAATTATAATTTAGAAATAATATAAATATAATAATCAAGAAAAAATTTAAAAATAATAGTATACATCTAAAATAAAGAGTAAAATATATCAGTTGGCTCTAGGTTTGTTTTGTTTGAATGTTTAGTCACTGTAGGTTTAGGTATAAAGGTTATTTCTTAAAATAAACTATGAATATTTTTTTCAAGAGTTTCAAGGATAGAAGGCTCCCGGGGGTTACTCTCACCAAAAGTTAAAGGTGAATTTTAATATCATACAATAATAACTCAATCTTACATGGAAGTATTCCTTATACCATTCATAAGGTTGAATTATATTCCCTTATCGTTAACTTTATCATTATTCTCTTTAATTAAGAAGTAAATCTTGATATATGAACTAGGTGTAATGACTAATATAACTTGATAAACACACTTATGATTGAATTTTTGAAATAATATGAATAGATCAAAGTTGGTTTATAAATTTTTCTTAGCTGTGGGATACCTATAGAGATGGAAAAGTCCAAGATAATTTCTACCTCTAGTCTCAAATAGTTCATCTTCAAACATATTAATCATCTTGATTAAGAATTATATGTATAAATATATGATTAATGTGTATAATTGACAAATATTTTGTCCAAAAACATTGATAAACTCTTAAAAAATGATTTATGATCAAATTTGGGTAGAAAATTTTTCAACAATTCCACTTAGATGTTTGAAATTTCCTGAGATAATAAAAAAGGTATAGTGAATATCTAAGGTCATATAGAATTAGATACAAATTTTCCTCTTGAAATATCCTTCTAGGTTTTATTAGGTTCAGGATACGATTCATTAGAATATAAGGATCTAGACTCCAAAGATTTAAAATTTGCATTAAAGGAAATATCTACCTTGTTCTGAATGGATTTGATATTTCCAATAATGATCTCAGAGTTTATATTAAATGTTGAAACCCATTTTTTGAAAAATTCAACAGTCTTCTGAAAGGATGCGTATTTATCCAATGAGGTTTCCTTCAAGGAAGTATAAAATTATTCAAAAAATAAAAATTAGCTCAAATATGTATTTTTTTAATATTTTGGATCTTCTTTTTGTAATAAATTATATCATCCTTGATTTGAAAAATGAAATCCTTTTTAACATCATGAAAATTATCTACATACATTGATTCATAATTCATTGATTTCACTCATTATGTAAATGAATCCAAGGGTAATGAAACAACCTGTAGTTTATATTTTATTGATTCACAATTAAAAAAAGGTTCAACTGAAGCTATTGAAACTGGTTTCACAAGTCTATGCAGTGTATATTAGTCTGTCACAAATTCCTTTATCTTATTAATTTTGTTATTAGAGAATGGATTGACTTACAAATGTAGAATCTGTTTGATGAATTCAAAATGATAGCTTTTCAACATCTTCAGATAATCAAAATTAGTATTGAAAATAGGATCATATTTCTCTTCTTCTAATTGATTCTAAAGAGATTCAATTTATTTTCCTCTTAAAACATGACTTCTTGATTAAATAGTTTTTATATTTTGAAGTAGATCACCATATGAAGTCATAAATTCTGTTTTTCTATTGAAATCACTCTTAGAGTCTTAATTTTCCTTCAAACTATGTAAATAATCCTTTAAATATTTAAGATTAGAATTGGGCTCATTTATAAAGGTTCCTAGAACAATGGAAGTACCATATGGGAATAAATAACTTTGATTTTTTTTCATAATCGATGATTCATCTTATATATACATCTATTATAAATGCAGTGACTAATGTAAGAGAATCAAAAATTAATTAATGTGATAATTTAAGAACCAAATCTTGGGATCATCACATAATGATTATAATTAATTTAATAAATTAAAGAATTACCTTGTGATGAATTCTTTCTTCATTGACGAATCTGACAATGCCTCTATATCATAAGATCATTATGTTTTAGGAATCAAGTCTATATTCCATCCATAAATGATTCACACAATCTCCACAGACCTCTGAACTTCTCCGTATAAATCTTTGATTGCTAGCAGGGTAGATCCTAACACTTCCATCATACATCTTTGATCTCCCTAAGAATCACATTAAGAAGGATTCTCTTTAATATCTCAAAAATTGATAGTGGTTGTGGGGGATGATTTCTCTCTATCCAAAATAGTATTCTTGGAGAGGTATGTCTCCATAACGTTGAGAGAATTTTTCATATTCCATTGTATAGAAACAAAAAAATAGAAAAACAACCTCTTGGTTATAAATAAAATAATTTGGTTTAAATAGTACTAGGGCTTGAAAATAATAATTGCACATGTTCCCTTATTATATCCTTATTCCTTATAAGAACCCATATCTATACTAATAATATAATTATTTCCTAACATGAACCAAATTAGAAAATTAATTAATTTTTATTTATTCAAATAGTATTTAATATTTTTTTTTATTATAGAACCAATAAATTCAGTATTTTATTCCACTAAAATTTTTTCTCGGCAGTTAATAATGATTATTTATTTAATAAATAAATATCATTACACTATTAATCAAAAAATAAATAAATATTATATTTTCTAAACAAAAATTAATATTTATTAAATATTATACTCAAAAAATATTCTCCTAAATAACTAGTGATGATATATAAATAATTAACAAAACATGAATAATTATTAAACCATTTTGAGGATGAATAATTATTCAATACATTATATATTATTATTATTTGACTAAGGTATTGAATACAAATAGTGTGTGACCCTCAAGGCCTCTTTCTCAATGGAATTATATGAAGAAAACCAATTTCAAATGTCAGCATCTAAAAAAAGTTCAAGGCACCCAAAAAGAAAGAAGTTAATGTCATAATGACATAAAACCACATAAGGGGGATTAATGTAAAATATACTCTATTTATCATGATATCTATAATCAATATGGTTTCATTATAGTGACATATAACTATGTTCTTGATGAATCCTTCTTTATAATTTTTGGAATTAAACTTTCCCCCATAACTATATGTCAATGGATTTTTATTTAGGTTGTACCACTTTTTTAAGATCCCGACATTTTGTAAATGTGTATCCTTATTTAAATTTTGGTTGAACATCTTTGTTATTACAAATAAGGTTGTCCATGAGGGTATAAGAAGTTATGGGGGTTGTCTTTGACAGTTCGTGATAATAAAGAGGGGAAAATAAGCCAAATAGTGTAAAATTCATGGTTGGCACACAGTTTGTAAAAACCATGCACATGGCCCAGGAAACCATGCAGCTTGGGGACCCTTTCGGGAAGAGTCTAGTGCATAGTTACCACATGGATTTCCATACCTTGTGGGTGCTTCCAAGAAACCGTGTGACTTAGCCCCTCTTATATAGAGGGAGCTAAATGGTTGGCACACTATTTGGATAACTATGTGGCCAAATCGTGCAACCTTTAAAAAGAGGGTTTTAGAGTTTTTCTTTCATGATCCTATTTATTCCTTCATTGATTATTCATCCCATTTGACCCCTGATAGAAAAGGTGAGAAACCAATATCCCCCTATTACTCTATGTGGGATTCTTATTTAATTTTTGGGTGCTTAGAGTGTTTTTTGGTAAGAGCTGATGCTTTGGGTGATTCTAACCCTCCTCTATAAACTATTTTCTGTATTAGGGCTTGTAGAATCTCTTCCCTCCTTCAGAATCCCTAAAACATCACTTTTTTAAAAGATTATATGTATGTTCTTTAATAGGTTTTTGAGTTTGAAACAAGGGTGGACGTTAAGATAACGTTCATAAAAAAATGAAGTAGGCGGTCTTAAATATTTTTCTTATAGTATTAATATTCTAAATGTGTATGTAGCTGTTCTATTTCACTTCTATGTTGCGGTTTTATGTCTCGGTTATGGAAGGTTCTTTTAGACCTATATTTAGGTTTGAAACCCCTCACAGACCACGTTGGGTCCACTGGTGGTTGAGACCGAACCTAGGGCTACCCATGGGGTATGTTGGACCCTCGTAAATGGTGAAAATAATTGGAAAACATTGCAATAGGGGGGTTATGATAGACAATGGGTTGTAAAAGTGTGATTAGTTTTGTGGGTAGGGTTATTGGGTTAATTGAGATGATTATAAGTCGGCTTTTCTAAATTCCTAGGAGAATTGAAATGGTTTAAATGGTGTGTTTTGGGGATTTGACCTGATTATATATTTATTGAATAAAATGATATTTTAAAATAAGTAATTATTTGAAAGGAGGTATTGACATTAATGTAATTAAAATTAGGGTTTCCTTAAGAAGTTTTAAATAATGTTTTGAAATGTGGTAAATGTTCCCTTTTTGAGATAATTGTTTAATGGTTTTATGGATGCTTGAAATGGAAACAAACACCTTGGGTCATGTTTTAGATCACAGTGAGGAAGAAATGTGTTTTAAAAGGGTGTCTTCAAGATTATTTCAAATAAGTATCTGGAATTCTGTTTTGATACCATAATGTCATTTTAAAGGTCTGTTGGGACCATAATTTTTGAATTAACATATGGGCTAGTAATATAGGACCACAATGATTATGTTTTCATGATAACATGGTTATGAAACAAATTAATTTATGAATGTGCACATATGATGGTGTAGCATTAGGGATCGGTTGACATAATATGAAATAGGTTAGATACAACAGAGTGATTGTGCTAAGTGACTTATGAATTGTATTTGAAATGTATAAGTGGGTTAATGCATGTGAAATAATGAACATGTTAAATGGGTAATTTCTTATGAATTGATAAATATGTTAAATGGTCTAGTGTATAGAAATTGATGAATTTGGGATAATTTAGGGAAATTGTTGAATATACTTAATGGGTTAAGGCATGATAAAGGAAAATAGGTTAAATGGGTAATTAAATGTAATTGGTAAATGTGGTCATGGGTTAAGACTTGATGTCAATTCACATATTGAATACTTATGATATTTTAATGTTATGATTGTTGATTTTTTATAGTTTATGATATGGTATATGTGGAAAATTGATAAATAAGCAGGTACACATGGATTGGTGGTGTGGTATAATGGTCTTAAACTCCTCCCATGGGTTGGGTTAGACTTAGGCTCTAAAACCCACCTCTGGAATGCTTGGGTAAGGGAGTAATACTAATGCTCTTGGCTTCTAATTGTTTCATTCGATGAGACTTCCTAGATTGACGCTCAAATCTAATTGTGATGTAGTTGATGAGAGTTCTTGGACTAAGGATCCAATGTAATTGTGATACTTTTTCTTTTGAAATGTCTATCCCACATGAGATAGAGAACATGACCTATACACTTATGCATGGTAATTGAATGGATTAGTCCATAGCATAAATGATTTAAATGACCAACCCATGGGAACAATGATGAGGAAGGTCATGTGAATATTTTTAACTAATGGGTATGTGAAATCATTTTATTTGTAAACACGCCCTTGAGGTTAAATGTGTGTGTAACACCTTATTCCTTAGCTTAGAATCCCACTATGACCTGAGTTAGTTTTTTGGATTTGTTAAACCTAGAGAACTTAATGGATAAAAATAATATTAGATAATTACTTGAAAAATTTATTTATTTCCTTATTTATTTATGTCACTTTCTTTCTTACAAACTATTGTACCAAATTTTTGTTACTTTAGACACTATTGGGGTAGTCTACTAGGTTGTACTCACACCTTGCTCAAGCCTCCATAGAACTTGGGTACCTAAGAAGATGCTACTTCTTTTATGATACAGGTTTAGGATAGGGACCTGGTGTTTGGTTGTGCTTGTGATATCAGGTTGGGTCCTGGGAGTTCAGGACTGGGTTGGGACTCAGGTCATTATTTGGGGTCTTGTGGTAGTTTGGGTCTAGTTTATATTGTATGAATTTCTGACATGTATTTTATTCATCATATCATTATAGAATATGTTGTCTGGTTACTTATTGGAATTCTACCATCATATACATTTATTTGTTCCTACTGGTTATTATATTTTTTTATATTATTTCTTTTGTAGAATTTTTCAGAAAAGTGCTTATAGCCTCTCTAATGTTTCTTCATTGACCCCTATTTCTAGTTGGTAGCCTCTAGAGAATGGAAATTCACTCCTAAGATCATGTGATGAACTAACTCAGGGTACCAAAAAGTAGACTCCATGTTAGGGATGTTACAAAGTGCTCTCATATGGGTGTCTCTTATCTAACTATTTGGGGCATGGTAGACAATATACTAGGATCTTGTCGGGTTCTAGTAATGATCTCATTCTTGGGTTCCATCTTCCCCACATATGAGGGAAAATCCAAGTTCCAAGGGTTGTAATTTATAACAATCCAATCTAAACATACATTAACATTAAATAAATTTTGTGGAATACTTAGAACATTGTCCTAATGGAAACCCAAAGACTATACTATTTTAGTGCCTTAAAAAACATGGAAACATAAAAACGTGTACATTGGTAAGCTAAATTATCTCCCACTAGGTTCTCAACGATAAGAAATCATCTTATACAAATCTTACATAAAATATTTCTTCATAAAAATGGGACGGAAACATAGAAAGTTTTGAGCTAAGATTCTTAGAAGAGTAAACAAGAGAGATATGTAAGCATAAACATGAGCATAAGTGTATGATAATGTGATAATAAAATTTTAATATCATACCTTTCATTTCAAATAACATAATCATAAATTGTAGAAAAAAGATTATCAGTTTATAAGATGTGAATCATTAGGGAATTAATAGAATAGTCCATGAAGAAAAACATAGGAGTAAGACATGTAATTGTTACATACACATAAACATATAAAATCATATGTCAAGGATACCTACCAAGACATAAATAACATGTTAGGCTTGGTAAATGACCTATGTTCATACTCTGGGCTTGGTCCAATAACCCATGTACCCTCTTATTTAAGGACTTGGCTACAACCCGGGCACCCTCTTAGATTCATCCCCAGGATAAAACTCGTGTACCTTCCCATTTTTTTAGTGTGGGATACAACCCATGTACCTATAAATTTTTTTCTGGGGATACAGTTCTTGTACCTTCCTATTTTCGAGATTTGGTTACAACTCATGTACCTTTCTGTTTTCTGTCTTGGGATACAACTTGAGTACCCTTTGAGATTATATGCCATTTATCATTAACGAATCCATTAGATGATGATAAAGGTCTCACATATCACATCATAACCTTTATAAAATAGAAAGGTTTCATAATCATTTCATTAAAGCTAAAACTGTGAAAATAACTGAGATTCAAAATCATATTACCCATGGAAGAGAAACAAGTGTCATAAGAGTCATTCCATCAAAACATAAACCATTAAAGAAAAAATATCAATGGATCCTTTAGATCATGAATATCATCAATATGTGTCATCTTATATAGAAAATAATTTTGAAATATATTTTAAAAACATTTCTTGAGGAAAATATCCATTCTTATTTTAAGATCCTTTTTAAAACATAAAACCTTTAGGAAACTATTTTCCTTAAATATTCATAAAAATATATATAATGATGGAATCAAATAATTTTGAAAACCATTTCCCAAAATACATATAAAATAATAATGAAAAAAAATTAAAAAAAAATTCTCTAAAGACTTATGAAATAATCTTGATACATTTTGAAAACCATTTCTTTGAATGTAAGAAATCTTAAAACCATTTTAAAAATCATTTTCATAGAATAGTTAAAAAAGAATATTGAAAACATATTGAAAACTATTTCATTGAAAATTATTTGAAAAAATATAAAAAAATGTTGAAAATCATATTAAAACTCTTTTCTTTGAAAATAAACTGATAACTGATGCAGAATACTTGAAAACCAATCTGGAAATTATGGTTTTCAAAGAACACATATTTCCAACTGAAAAGATAAATAATTTTATATTCTCATAAAAAACTTTTTTTTTATTATCTAAAGGACACAAGAGTGGAAAAATGGTACAAATAATTAGATATAAAATTAATATAAAAAATTTATAAAAATTAATTATAGTTCTTTAGATATGGATCATAATATTTTATCAATTGAAGCATAATCAAAAAAAATCTCGATAAATGATAAGATTGTATTAATAAACTCTTACAACTATATTCACTTTGAATCAAAATAAAATTGAAATAATAATATTACAGGATGTTTAAAATATCACTAAATTAATTATAATCATGAAATAACATGTCAAATATATTATATACACATCATAGAAAAATATGGGTGCATAACATGACAATTGTCTCAAAGAAGGAAAATTGAGACACAACTACTTTACCAATTTGGTAGCTTTTGAAACATAAACCCCATGAAAAAATATACATCAAATAGATATGTATATATCTATAAATTTAATTATAAGTATCATATAATACATTCATGGTCAGTATTTACACATTTTAAAAGAAAATATTAGTGAACAAGGCATGTATCTCACAAATAGAAAAAGTGATATGAAATTCCCTTTCCATGTGTCTTGAATCTCAATGTACTCATTAAAAACTACTATATAATAATTTTAAGTTTATTATAAATATTATAAATAACCATATTATTATATCTAATATCATATATGGTTTTATTATGACTTTATATTACCCTCTTATTAATAATTTAATGTTAAGGTTACACTTCGGGTAATATTCGCATTGTTTTTTGATTGTGTCTTAATTTGTAAAATATTTGGTCCTATTACTTATATCATAATTTCAAGAATGTAAAACTTGATATAAATATCATTTATACTCCTTATATTTTTATTTTAATAATTAATATAATATAAAATTATGAAATGGAATACACTATTCATTGAGATGGTATGTTCTATGTATGCATGAACGTTGCTTCTATTTTATAGACGTATTGAAATAAATAATTTGAATGAGATATATGTATATGTATTTATATATATGTATATAATATAATTATAAGATAATTATTATGTCATATATATCATATAGGTTCACTAAACATATACTTAAGACGTTCTATTTAGTGTGTGAATGAATGACATTGCATTGATGGGGCGGTAGTTCACACTTCCTCAATCCAAATTATCATATTTACACAAGATGGAAAAGAATAACAGTATGTTATAAAAAAAAATTAAATACAAATAGATAAATTATAAATATCTTGCGTATAATATATAAATATATTTTCCATTATAATTTCCTCTATGATAGGTGGTCATGGAAACAAGAACAATCATTGTTTCATGAGGTGGATGTTCGCCATACAGGTAAACAGTATGTCTGTTACCCATTAGATGGAAGAGTGTGTAAGTGTTGGTTGAAATATTAGCCTAAAACAACTGAGTATATTTAGGATACTATTGTTCTTATAAAATCAGTGAATAAAAAAATTTATGGGCTGGATAATGGAAACAAAATAAACGATCTTGAGGGACGGTGTTACCTCTTAATCGGGTAACTGCTTTTGGTCTACACAAAAGGGATTCCTTGGAAAGATTTTTGACCAAAGGGATGCTTCAAGGAATAATTTATTATTTATATTAACTTTATTGGTATATATTATCCAAACATAAGTGGTTTTAAAGGTGTGAAGAAGTGGGAGAGCTGGTGGCCTTTTATAGAGAAGGGAATGGACACACTTTGAATTTTTGAAACCAAGTTAGTTTTTCCCATGTTTTTACCTAAATAAATAATATAAACCCAAAACAAATTCATTAATTCAAGTTTTATGGATGGAATATGGGAATAAAATGGGTTTTTGATAACTTTTTAGGTTATTTGGGCCCTTAAATTAAAGGTTTGTTCCATTCTTAAGCTTAATTTTACATTAATAACTAAAATTAATTTTAAATGTATTCACTAATAATTTTATCCAAAAACTAAGTTTAAATGATATTAAATTATAAATTATTATTATTAAAAATATGTAATCCATTTTTTCAAATTAAAAACACATATGTGGTAGAAATTAATTTAAAACCAATCCCAAAGATGGAATAGCAATGCAAGTTTTAAATGAAAAACGTCCAAAACATTTCTATGTTATTATACCCAATTTTAAAGTGAAATTAATTATAATGAACTCAATTGTATTAATTGATAAAATTATTATCTAATTAAAATTTTAAACGTATCTAAAATATAATAAAACCTTATAAATAAATTAGATGAAAAAAAACAGTTTTAAATTAAAATTCTATATTTTTCACTTACCCATTAAAAATGAAACTTCACAGAAAAGTACCAAAAGATCACCAAAACATATTTTTATGTTTATATTTCTAATATGAAGTTTATTTTGATATATAATAATTTCAAAAGTTCCAAAAATTGGATTTAAAATAGGTTCCCTGTTAAAAGGTGGTAAAAGTTCTTTTTATAAAAACATTGTATTTTATGCATAAAATTTTGGTTGTTCATATCCTATATCTATAAAATCTATTATATGAACTTAAAAAATATTTTTAGGAATATTAAATATATATTACGTTAATTTCACATAAAAATTGTAATTAGTTTAATTTATTAGGATAAAAAATCATTGTGAGTATAAAAAAATAATATTTTCATTTATATTAAGTCGGTTTTCATATCCATTTTTAATTGATTTTTAACCATTGAATTCATTTTATATTTGTGTAAATGGTATATTTGAATATGTTGGATAACCATTTTCATAAATACTAATTTAATGGATTTTTTATATCTTATTTTATTAAATAATAGTATTTTTAATAATATATTATTGTTATGAAAAACTCAATCTTGTATGTAACATAAGCTAACCTTGATGTTCCATATAGAGAAATCTAACCATTATATTGTGTGTAGTGTATGATTAACTTGGTACATTGTATAATGAAATAAAAAATATTACTTTAATATATATATATATATATATTCTATGTAAATTGAAATACAAAAAATTAAAAATATTAAATTAATTTGAAAAAATATTTCACAAAATCTTGAGGTACTACATTCTACCCCCCCCCCCCATAAAAATGAATTTCTCCCTTGAAATTCATCTAGGTTATCAATGGTTTAATACTTGAATGTTTTTTCATAGAAACTCACATTTTAAAAATGTATACTAAATCTTACTTTAAAAATATAAAGTTTGCCACATAATAGTTACCCATAGTAAAGTATAACTAGGTTTCCATATAATAGAACATAGGTGGGAAGTGAAAACATGGAGAGGGAAGAAAAATATAACTATAAAGTTATGATTGATAGTGATAGAAAACGTGGTCAAGATTAGGTTAACAATAATAGAGACGAAAATTAATGATGATCTAAGGGTAAATTTGATTCATCTAAAAAAATGTAGTTGTATAAAATTTTTAATTTCAAGATCCTTTTTCCTAAAGTTGATGATTTTTCATGAACATATATATTGGCATTATTATAGGAAAACCTCGCCCTTTTATTCCAGATCGACTTTAAATATTTCTCTAAAACGTATGGTGAATTTTTCATTCCAAAATTACTAATAGATCCTGATATCCATGATATGTCATCCCATTTGTGATTAGTTATCATCAACTCAAATGCTTTAGAATAGGTTTTCCAATATGCATAAATCCTAATACATGATATAATACTTTAATATCAAAAACACCATCCAAATCATAACATTATCTTTACATAAACGGAAAACTTTATAAACATAATAAAAGATGAAAATAAAAAAAATAGAAAAAAAATCTAGAAATTATCTTAACATTGAGCCCTTATATACCACAATGTATCTCTTGGTTGTCACATTCTAAACACGTGAATACCCTCAACGTAAATACTCTCAAAACCTAGTAATAAACTGAATTACCATGAATTCTTTTTATAACACATGAATCCTTCATTATTCTAAAGGTTACTGAATATATTGAATTAATCCAAGAAGTTGTAGACTTTATAAATGATGATATTGACAACTTTATCAACAAATCCTTTTCATCTAAGGTCCTTAATACTAACCAATTTACTTTAACCAGATCAGTCATATCTTTATCCAATATAAACAATGTTTTCTCAAAATCTTTAACCCATTAAATTTTAATACCCTTAATCATAATATCAATTTTATAGGTCTTCATCACCATTCAACATATCATTTTCAATCTTTTATGAAAAACTTATACTGAAAATCCTTATATATTTCAGGATTCATATAACATAAAATTTTAATTCCAAAAAAAATACATAATTCATATGAAATTATTCTTTAACAATGAATCATCTTTTAAGGTTACTCAACCTAAATATAAACATTATTATTTTGTTTATTGTAAAAAAATAATTGAAGAACATCCCTTACCTTTCACAAGTTGTTTGTTTTCTCTTTATCTTCATAAGTATTACCAACACTCACACAACCTTCCTAATTCTCTATATGATATTTCCATAATGGAAATATATTTTCATAATTCGCATACTTATCTTCATTTAAAACATTCAATGTTAACCATGTTCTTTCTGGTTATCACCATTCAATAAAACTAGAAAGAACAGCGTGAGAAACACATACCATAAAAGAAAACCACATAATCATAAAAAATTACCTATAGGATATCTAAATCATCAAACATAATTTTATTTATCTATGATACCTTAGTTTTATCATGTATAATTAAAATTAAACATCCATTTAAATCCTTCTTAATGGTTTTTGAAGAGTTTTTCAATTTCCAATGCATATCCCCTGAGAGTATCAAACCATGTGTGTAGCAAGGCCCGTTTTCATTTATCTTATTACCCCGAGTCAGGCCCAATACATCTTGTTAGGGTTTTTACCACTAGGTAAATATTTCCTAAAGCCAAATAAACTTATAGTATCCAGAAATGTATTCATTTCTTGGAAACCATGTACTCCATCATTTACCAACATTCCAATAAATTTTTCAAAACGTTAAATCATCCTTATACTAATCCTTAGAGACATCCCTAGACATATCCTTAGAAATATTCCTCGGGATATCACTAAAGTCTTCACATAATAGTTTCTAAAGGCTAAATAAACCTAACTCTTATTCCAATTGTGGCATCTCAATCATAACATACATTAAAATTACAGAAATTCTATGGAATACATAAAACATTATACAAATGGACACCCAAAGACCGTATTAGTTTAGTGCCTTTGGAAAAATGGAAACATAAAACATGGTAAATGGGTGAGATTAATAATCTCTCACTAGGTTCACCAAGACTAGAACCCCTCTAATGAAAATTTTACAAAAAATATATCTTCCTAACCTAGGGAAGGAAACATAATAAGGGGTGATCTCAGATGCTCAGTAAAGATAAACAAGGGAGATATGTAAGCTTAAACATCATCATAATGGTATCAGAATGTTAAAATAACATTAGAATATCATACCATGCATTCCAAATATCATAATCATAATTCATGGAAAAAATATTGGAATTTTATAATACATGAATCATAAGGGAATCAACAGCCTAGACCATGATATCATAATATAAGAGTAATACATTTAATTTTTTCAAACACATAAACATAGAAAATCTTATGTTAAGGCTACCTACCATGACCATCAAAACATGTTAGGCTTGGGTTACGACCTATGTACCTACTTCAGTCTTGTTATAACAACCCATGTACCATATTATTTTTGCTATTGGGTGACAACATGTGAACCCTCTTACTTATAGACTTGGGATACAACTCTTGTGCCTTCCTACTTTTGGTCTTAGACTACAACCCATATATCTTCCTATATTTGGGCTTGGGCTATAACCCGTGTACCTTCCTATATTCAGTACTTGGATGCATCTCGTGTTGCTTCTTGTATTCGGTCTTGGGTTAAAACATGCATATTCTTTTAGATCATACACCATTTATCATTACCCAATGAATTGGAGGGATATATAGGTCCCTCCATCACATAACAAAATAATACATACATGTTCCATATGATAATAAAACCTTCATTATATCGTGACCCGTAAAAAGAGAGGGGTTTCACAAAAAACAATAATAACCCATGAAATTAAATGGGTATGATTAACATTTCATCACATAATAACCAACAGAAAATAGATAGGTTTCCTAATCATTTCATTAATCCATAACCTATGAAAAGAAGTGGGATTAAAATGCATATTACTCATAGAATAAAAATGGGATTCAAAAGAATTATTCCATTAAAACATAACCCATTCAAAAAAATATGAATGGAACTTTTGGATCATTATTATTATCAATAAATTTCATCTTAGATGTAAATAATTTTGAAATATATTTTAAAAACATTTCTTAAGGAAAATATCATTTCTTCTTTGAAAATCCTTTTTATAATAAAAAAATATTATAAAACCGTTTTCATTAAAAATGTATCAAAATCATAGAATGAATGATTGAAATAATTTTGAAAACATTTTCCCTTGAAAACATATAAAATAATAACGAAAAAATTTTTAAAACCGTTTTCACTGAAAACTTATAAAATAATTGTGAAAATATTTTGAAAATCATTTTCATTGAAAACTTGAAAAGGAAGCTTTAAAATGTTTTGAAATCCATTTCTTTAAAAATAAAATAAAATCATATAAAGATTCATTTAGAAAATTTCAAACCATTTTAATTGAAAATAAATTTAAAAATTATGAAGAATGCTCAAAATAATTTTTAGAAAGTATGGTTTTGAAATGACAAATATTTCTAACCAAAAGTAGAAATAAATTCGTATTTTCATAAAAAACATATTATAAATCATATTAATTAAAAAAGAGTGAAAATGATAATAATAGTTTAATATAACATTAATATAAAAACAATAATAAAATTAATTATATTTCATTATATATGTATCATAATATTTTATCAATTTAAGCATAACCATAAACAATCTCGATAAATGATGAGATTGTAATAATAAACCATTACAGATATGGTAACTTTGAATGATAATACAATGGAAAGAATAAAACTAAATAAAGCTTAAAATAACATGAAATTAATTATATTCATGATATGACATGAAAAAAGTAATTATATAAATTTCATAGGAAAATATGGGTGAATAACATGGAATGTGTCTCAAAGAAGGAAAATTGAGACAAAACAACATTACCAATTTGGTACCTTTTGAAACAAATAACACATGAAAGAAAGTACATAAAATTGATATGTAAATATCCATAAATTTATGTATAGGGATATTTTAATACATTTATGATAATGATATACACCTCTCAAACTAAAATATTGGTGAACATGGAATTATCTCACAAATATAAAAATGTGCGATGAAATTCCCTTACCCTGTGTCTTGACACTGTCGTAATCATTCAAAACTCCTCTATAATAAATGTATGTTTATTATAAAATTTTTAAAAGAACTATATTATTATATCTAATATCATATATGGTTTTATTATGACTTTATATTACTTCTTTTTAACAATTTCATGTTAAGGTTACTCTTTGGGTAATATTCACTTTGTTTTTCGCTTGTGTCATAATTTGTTATATCTTTTATACTTATACTTATATCATGATTTCTAGAATTTAAAACATGATATAAATATCATATATATTAATTATATGTCAATTATAATAATATATATAATATATAAGTATGAAATGGAATACACTTTTAATGGAGACAGTTAGTCGTACGTACATATCAACACTACTATTATTTTATTGATGTATTGAAAGAAAGAATATAAATGAAATATATGTATTTTTATATTTATAAATTTATATAATATAATTAATTTATAATTATTATGTCAAATATTTAATATAATTTCACTACATATATCATTAATACATTCCATGTAGTTTTTGAACGAATCACATCGCTTTGAGGGGGCGGTAGTCCACACTTACTCTAACGAAATTATCGTATTTACACATCATGGGAATCATAAGGGTATGTTATAAATAAAATTTAAATAAGAATAAATAAATTATAAAAATAATATATATCATATAAAAATAAATTGTACATCATAATTTCCACCATGAGTGGCGGTAAAGGAAAAATGAACAATCATCGTTTCATGAGGCGGTACTTTGTTGTAGAAGTTAAGAGTGTGTTCACTACCTATTAATGGAAGTGTTTATAAGTGTATGTAGAAATATTATAATAAAAATATCATATTATATTTATTATACTGTTATTTTTATACAATCATTGGGGTGTAGATAATGGAAATAAAATAAACGAGCTTGAGGGAGGGTGTTACCTCTTAATCGGGTAACTCTTTTTGGATTGCACTAAATGGATTACTTGGAAGTATTTAGGAAAAAATATAGGATTAAAGGATGATATTAGGGTTTATGGTAAGTTTATTGGATATATATTTTCCAAACATAAGTGGTTTGAGAGGTGTGAGGATGTGGGAGATGTGGCAGGCATTTATAGGGAAGGGAAAGGACACACATGGATTTTTTTTAAACAAGTTTGGTGTACCCACATTTTTATCAAACAAATTCTTACCAAACCTAAAAACCACAATACTGGAAGTTTTAAGACCGAAATATGGTCATTCAATGGGTTTTCGACAAGTGGTTAGGTCATTTGGGCCCTTAAATTAAAGGTTTATTCCATTGTTAATGTTAATTTTACAATAATGATTGTAATTAATTTTAACATCATTAACTAATAATTTAGGTCAAAACTAATATAAAATAAATAGAAATTATAATTTATGGTGACTCCAAACATGGAATCTTTTTTTCCCAATTCTGAAAACTGAAGTGGTGGAAATTAATTGAAAATTAATCACGTAGATGGAACAATAATGCGGGTTTTAAAAGAAAAAACATCAAAAAGTTTTCTAGGTTTTTTTACCGAATTTAAAATTGAAAATGATTATAATAAAATAAATTATATTAATTGATAATACTATTATCTAATTAAACTTTTAAACCAATATAAAATATAATTTAACATTATAAAAAATTAAATGAAAAGCAATTTTGAATTAAAATTTAGTATTTTCCACTTATTAATTAAAAAATAAAAATACATAGCTAAAATACCAAAAGGTCACCCTAATATAATTTTTATGTTTCCCTTTAAAAGGTAAGTTTTATTTTGACATATAAGATTTATTAAAGTTCCACAAATTTAATTTAAAATAGGTTCTCTATTAAAATGTGGTAAAAGTTCTTTTTATAAAAATATAGTTTTTTATGCATAAAATTTGGTTTATTCTTATCTAATGCCTATTGGATCTATTGTATGAAAAAAAATGGTTTAATATTAAATATATATTACATTAATATCACTGAATAATTGTAATTAATTTAATTTATTAGGATAACACATCTTTGTGAGCATAAAATTAATAATATTTTCCCATATTTTCAATCGGTTTTATTATTAATTTTTAATTAAATTATAACCAATGAATTAATTTTATATTTTTTTAAACCATATATTTTCATAATTTATTTAACCATTTTTATGACTCTTAATTTAACATCTAGGTTATATCTAATTATATTAAATAAAAATATTTTTATTAATATGTTATTGTTCAGTAAAACTCAGTCTTGTGTATAACAAAAGAGAACCTCGGTGTTTTTTATAGGTAATGTTAACCTTTATGTTACCTTTAGTGTACGATTAACTTGGTATTTCATATAATTAAAGAAAAGTTCAGTACATCAATACATATATATATAACTATTTTAAGTGTTCCTTGAAATAAAAAATATCAAAAATATTATATTAATTCAAAAAAATATTTCCCAAAATATAAGGGTGTAAAAGAATTGGTCTTCATTTTTTTTTACAGTTGATTGTTATTTACACCTTTGGTGGTGAATTTGGATGTAATATTATTATTTTATGAGTTTTTATCTCTTCTCTAGGTATGGAAGGATTTTTTTTATTGATTGCATACATCATGTTAGGAACATTGGATTTGTAGGTCATCCTTATGATTTCTATGATTTATAGTTTAGTGGGATTCATATACGAGTTGTATACTTTTTTTTGAAATTTTTTTTATCTTCCCATGAAATGTTTGATAACGGAATTGTTTGGAAATGTGGATTTGAATAAAGCTTTTATTTTTGAAATGTTGGGTTTAAAAATGGTTTTTGAAAATATAAATTTTTGGGTTTTAAAAGTAATGGTAAGAATATGTCTTTAAATGTGAATCCATCGGTTTAAATGGTAATGTTTGGTGAAGAAGGAAATTGTTATGTGATTGGAGTTTTAAAGATATTGTTTGTGGGTAACCCTTTAATTGGTGGTTGAACCTGTGTGTAGGTGGTTATGGTAGTGAGAGTGCCTTGGTCTTGAGACCTTTGGTTATAGGATCTGAGACCAAAATGGTTTGGATGTGCCTATTAATGGAGTGCCTTTTTTATCACTACTGGAAAAGTGACCTATACCCACGATTCAAAACCATGGGTATAGACCCCAAAACTGTGGGAATAGGTTATACCCCCAGTTTTGGGAACTATGGGATGGAACGGCATCGGTATAGGGGTCTCAACCTATACCCACGTTTTTTGAGAACCATGGGTATAGGGGGTCATAGTGTGCACCACACCTATTCCAGCGTGGTACACAACATATCACATGGTTTTCAAACCGTGGGGAATTTAAATTCAAAAAATTGGCAGCCAGTAGTGTTGAAACCCAACACTCACGCAGCGCCTCACACTGCACGTCACCAAGGGACTATCCAAGCTACGATTTATTTTGTTTATATAATTATTCATCAACAAATATATATTCATTTAATCTACGTGGTGTAAAAAACGTTGGCAAGGGGATTTGAACCCGCGTCTCACGCTGGGGCTCACTGCCGCGCACAACCAACTAACCAACCGAGCCTCTACATTATTTGATTTATATATATATATATATATATAAATATATTAATATAGGAGCTTACCGAAAAATGGAAACAGCAGGGTTTGAACACGCGACCGATGTGAGATGATCTTCCCCCAAGGGTCCAACCAACCAATGTATGTTTTTTGCATTTATATTTGTATATTTGTAATTATATTAACAAAAACCGTCTTCTCACCCATTTTTTTCGTTGTCCCGCGAAATTGTTTCCCCCCTTATAGCGGGAAAGCTATACCCACGGTTTTTCAAAACCGTGGGTATAGGTCTTCAAAAAATAATACCCCAATTACCATGATTTTTAAAAACCATGGGTATATGTCTTTCGAAAAAACTCTATACCCATGCTTTGGCCAAAACCGTGGGTATTGGTCATTAAAAATAATCTATACCCATGGTTTTTGAAAACAATAGGTATAGGGGTACCCTATACCCATGGTTCATTGCAAAACCGTGGGTATAGGCCCATTTTCTAGTAGTGTATGTTTTTGGTTAACTAGTAATTTTGATGTTGTGAAATAAAATAGAATGATATGGATGTTTTATCCCATGTGTGTTCAAAATATTTTGAATTTTGTTTTATAACCTAGTGTTTTTATTTGGCCTGTGGTGCTGATGTACGTGTGTGAGTAACTATGGTGTGGGACCTAGAGTAAATGGTTCTTTGGTGCATTAGATGTTTGTGTATTTAGAACAGGGGTAGAGTTTAATCCAGTGAGTAATGGGTTATTTGAAGTTAGATGTGTGTATGGATTAGAGATATAGTCAATATGATTTGTTAGGAGTTGCACTATTCTAGGGAGTTGTTATAAGTTGAGTTTTATGGTGACCTAAGAAGGGGTGTCGGTTGGGGTTTCTGGTGCTTTTCGGAACATGTGGGACAGGTGGATGTTTGGACTTTGGAAGTGAAAAATGAAGATATTTTCTGTGTTCGGGATTGTCCTAGAGGGATAAGTGGAAAAAACAATGGTGTGGAGATGCAAATCGAGTTGTGGATATGAGTTGATAGTTTTTGGAAATTGAGTGTTGCCTCAGCGGGATGGATTAATGTGGAAGGTGCCTTAAGATGAAAAGTGTGATGGGTTGCTTTAGAGGTGATATTGATGCATGTTTGGTTCCATATAGTTGGTTAAAAGTTCATGATTATGATTTTCTATCTTTATTAAGAAGATATTTGATTGCTTCTGTTTGGTTGTATGGTCAGTTTTGGGAAGAAGAAATGATATTATTAGCCTTTCCCTATGGCCTTTATGGTGGTTGTCGTGGGAGAAGATGTTGATTTTCAGATAACAAGACAAGAGTGACCGAAGAATGGATGGGAACTTCTTGTATGAAAGTTACACTTTGGGATATTGGTGTTCTCGAGTTTAGTATTGATTTAATGAATTGTTTGTTCATTATATGAGAATGTTGATAAAGCCTTGAGTCCAATGAGGCTGATGAACTAGGATGCATGGTTAGATGAGTGAGTCGGTGTGGAGCATAGCTCTGGTGATGTACGAATCATGTGATTTAGAGTCAGGATCTGTATGTGATCACAAGAAAGTGTGGGACCTTAAGGGCCTTGATTAAGTCTAGATGTGGGATTGTTTGGGGAAAGACATGGCTCCATTAGGATGGATGGACATGTTTCTTATCATAAATGACAATCATGTTTCTTAGCATAAATGACAATCATATTTCAGTATGATCATAGTGGGAATCATGAGTTATGCACGAGATTGTTGGGTTATGGATCAGTGTCGTGGTCAATGTGTTTCTATGTATATCATTTGGGTCATGCCAGAATGACTTTAGTGGGGAAATCTAAGTGAGGCCAAAGGGAATGTTGGGTCATGGCCACTTGACAGAGACTCATTAATTGGTGCTGAGTCATGGTTGGAAATCCTATTTGAGTTGTAGTGTTTTAGTGTGGGTGGAATGTTGGTTGGTAGGGTAGCCTGATATTTTTGGGTGGTTAAGGTGTTCCTCTAGTGGTATCTAACATTGATGTTGGATAGTTATGGTGGTGTTCAATGATGACCTCTTATCATTATTTTTTCTAGAGACGATCATTCCCAATATCATGGAATCATCCCAGGTGTGATGAGAAGGCTCTAGTTATGTTCGTAGTATCATGAGGGATTTTTAGTAGAATATGGATCCTTTTGGAGGATACACACTTAGATAGATATCTATAGAGTCTTGTGTTGGGGAGTACACCATTGACCGGCTATGATGTGGGTCCTCAGGAGGGGATGGATGTTGATGAATTCCATGGGTTCCATTTATTGAAGTTGAGAATAGGTATAGGTTGGTGTTTGTTTTTTTCTTTGGGAAAAATTAGATAGCCACATCCATGATTTTAGGTTCATCTTGTGATCTAAGAGTGGGACACGGTGGTTAGAATTTATTGGGTAAAGTGGGTAGGTCAATACTTTTAATGCGGGGAGTGGTATGTTAGTCTGGAATGTATAGACTAGATCATGAATAATATGTGGTGGAATAAAAATTCCATTGAGAATCATATAAGGTGCATGTTTGGGTTCCTTGAGAAAAGCCAGGTGGGCCTTGGATGTGTTGGTAGATCAGTTCGATCAATGTATTTGAGCTTGGCCAAGTCTTAGAGGATATTTGTGTGTTTGCAACGGGACACATTGGTAGGTTTTGTAGAGCCGACAATGGTTTGGAGATAAGTAGATACTATGGTGGGGAAGTTCTACTAGAGATTGAGAATGGACTTTAGTAAGTGTGTTCAGATGATTATATAGTTCTTATGTGAGAAGTAATCTTGACCATGTGGAAGGGAAACATTCCAAAAATGAATGTTTTGTGTCAATGGAGTGTGTCAGTTTAGATTGCCCGACATAGTTGGGTAATAGGGGATGGATTTGGTTGGTTTCAAGCCATCGTCGGTTAATTATTATATGATGATTGAGATCTAGTAACAGGAGTTCTCAATAATAGAATTGTGTGGTGCAAAGATAAAATGTACGGTGGGGAGAACCGTGGAGGGAAAGTGGTTAGTCACTGACGTGAGCAATAGTATGGGTTGGTTGGGTTAATTTGAGAACTATGTTGGTGTTTTCATTTTGGTAATAATAATCAACTTAGGTTTTGACTCGTTGAGTACCTTGAGATGAAGTTTATGCTTGGGTTTTCCTTTCAGATTGTAGGAAAAATATTGAGTTTGTTGGGCCTCGAATTGTAGATTGGTGTATCTCGTGATGTGTGGATAGAATATGGACATTTCCACGAGTGATGTCAGGATTGGGTCACTGATAGAGCATTGAGAAATTGGGTGAGATGGAACCAAGTGATTTGGGCCATGACTTGTGGAAGGATAGGGATGAGGGTATTCTGGTTGGCTCTCCCAGGGTTGGATAGGGCCTTGTTTGTGTAATTTTTATGATATACTAGTGATGTCACCTGGACCCTTCCCTTGTGTTGATGTTGGTAGTGTTGAGGTCGAGTTTGATGCATCCTTGAGGAGCCTTAAGTTCGTGTGTGTGGTTTACAGTGGAGAAGGTCTCTTATGGTAGGATAGTTTCATTGGTCTAGGTGTGGTGAAAATGTGGCCTTGTCCGAGAGAAATATTGTGAAATTAAAGTTGATAGGTGGGTGTTGTTGCCCGACCATTGGTCATGTAATCTTAGTATGTTTTTTAATTATGGATCAATGAAGATCTATTATAAGGTGGGATATTATAATATCCCAAACTTTATTAAATTTATATACTTGTTTAAATTTTTCTTAAATTTATTTTTTGGGATGATGATGTGGTATTCAAGTGTTTGAGGAGTTCTGGGGGTGTCTTGGGGAGTTTAGGGCTCAAAAGTAGGGTAAAAGTCCAAAAGTATGAATTTCATGGTTAGAGAACCATTAGTACAAATTGTGCGCCTGGCCTAGGAAACTTTGTCACTTGGGGACCCTTTTATGAAAATACTAGCACACAGTTACCACATGGTTTTCCAGACTATGCGGCTGCTTCCTAGAAACCATGTATCCAAACCATCTAGCCTTTAAAAGAGGGGTTTACCATTTCTTCCTCATGATCTTGTTTCTTTCTTCCCAAATTTTTCACCCCACTCAACCCCTTTAGAAAAGGTGACGAACCATCTACCCCCTCCTCCTCCATGTGAGATTCTCCTTCAATTATTGGGAATTTGGAATGTATTTTTGTGCGAATAGAATCTTTGGGTGACTCTAACACTCCTCAGTGCGCTATTTTCTAGATTTGGGCATATAGAATATATTCTCTTCTAATTAAGACATAAAACCTTCACCTTCTCAGTAGATTTTATATTAGGGATTTAAATGGTGTTTGAGTTTGAATCAACAGTGGAGGATAAGAAAGCATTCATCAATGAACATGAGGAAGGTGTTCTTAAAGATCTTTAACATTGTCCTGATGTGTTATATGTGTATGTGTTTGTTCTATTTTGCTTCCATTATTTTTTCTTTCTTGGGTTAATGAAGGTGATTTGGACCTTAAATTTAGGATAAAACCCCCTCACCAACCCCATTAGGTCCGTTGGTGAGTGAGACCGAACCTAGGGCTACCTGTATGGTAATTCATACCCTCGTAAATGGTGAAAATAATTTGTAAATATTGATATAGGTAAATTATTAAAGAGAATGGGCTAGTAAAAGTGCAATTGGTTTTGTGGGTAGGGTTAATAGGTTAATTAAAATGATTATAAGTAGGATTTTATAAATTCTTATGATTTTTGAAAGGGTTTTAACCATGTGTTTTTGGGCATTAACATGACTATAGATTTATTGAATGGAAATGATGATTTAAAGTGAGTAATGCTATGAAAGGAGTTGTTGACTTCAAAGTAATTCAAACATGGGTTTTCATAAAAATATTCAAATGATGTTTGAAATGAGGACATAGTTCCCTTTTTGTTAAATGATCTATTGGTTGTTTTGGATGGTTGAAATTGAAACAAAATTATTGGGTCATGTTTTAGTTTTCAAATAGGATGACTCGGGTTTCAAAAGGGTGGCTTCAATATAATTTCAAATCAGTATCATAAATAGTTTTTTATACCCTGACGTGGTTTTAATGGTCTATAGAGACCATAGTTGCTGAATTGATCTATGGGATAATATGATGGGACCATGAAGATTATATTGGAATGTTAACATGGATATGAAAAAAACTAAATGATGAATGTTCATAGTTGGGGACATGGAATAAGGGATTTATTAGAATAATAAGAAATGGGTTGGATACAATAATCTTATCATGCTAAGTGACTTATGAATTGTATTTGAAATGAATAAGTCGGTTAATGAATGTGAAATAAGTAATATGTTAAATGGGTAATTTATTACGAATTGATAAAAATGATGAATGGGATGGATTATCAGAATTGATAAATATGGGCTAATGTATGGGAATTATTGAATATACATAATTGGTTAATTCATGAGAAATAGAAATGTGTTGAATGTGTTATACAGTGTAATTGGTAAATGTGCTAATGGGTTAATCCTTGATGTTGATTCAAATGTCGAATACTTATGAGATTTGAATGTAATTTTTATTGATTTTGTATGATTTTTGGTATGGTATACGTGGTAAATGGATAAATAAGCATGTTCACGTAGATTTTTGGAGTGGGTGATGGATTAAGGCTCCTCCCATGGTTAGGGTCGGACTGAGGCTCTAAACCCCACCCCAATAAAACATGGGTTAGGGAGTCGGATTAATTATCTAGGCCCCTAATGGTTGAAATTAATGAGACTACCTGGAATGAGGCTCCAAGGTAAGTGTGATATAGTGTATAAGAATACCTGGACTCATTGTCTAAGGTAAGTGTGATGTATTTTCTTGTGAAATATTTATCCGTGGTGTGATAGAGAACTTGACATATTCCCTTATGCATAATAATTGATTGGCATAGTCCCTAGAATAAATGAGTAAAATTCCCAAACCATTGGAAAAATGATGAGGATGATCAAGTGAATATTGTTAAATAATGGTTATGTGATAGTTTTTATTATTTTTAAACACCCCCTTAAGGTTTAAAGTGTGTCTAACCCCTTGTTCCTTGGCTTAGACTGCCAGTGTGTCCTGAGTTAGTTCTGCTGATTGGTTGACCCAAGAGAAATTAATGGATAAAAATGATAACAGATTGTTACTTAAATGATTTACTTAATTTCTTGTTTATTTATTACACTTGTTTCCTTGCGTGCTATTTTGTATACTTGTTATTTCTTTAGAGACCATTGTTTATGCCTACTGGGTTATACTCACACCCTGGTCGGGCCGCCATGGTTCTTGGGTACCTAAACAGATGCTACTTGTTCTTTTATATTGGTTTAGGATAGGAATTAACTATTTGGTTGTGCATGGTATATTGGGTTGGAACATGGGATCTTAGTATCGGGTTGGGACTTAGGTCCATATTTGGGGTCTTGTGGCAGTTTTGGTCTGTTTTATGTTATTATGACTTCCTGACATGGAGTATATTCATCATATCATTATAGCTTCTCTTATTCGGATACTTATTGGAATTGTATCATGTTATCCATTTATTTCATTTGAAGGTTATTATATCTATGGATATTTTTTTATAATTTCTATGCAAATAGGGTATAATGTCACCAATATTTCTTCATAGACACACGCTTCTAGTCAGAAGCATCTGGCATATGAGGAGGTACGCTTGAGGTCATGTGATAGCCCAGATTGGGGCACCAGAAAGTGGCCTCTGGGTTAGGGATATTTCAACTTCTATCAACTATTCTAAGATATAAACTCCTGTTAAATAATAGAAGGGATGAATCCTTTCAAAATTTATTCATTAATAATGTATTACTCATGACACACCCAATGTATCCTACTTTTCTTATGGAAAATTATTGTCATGATTTTCATCAATACATCAATTTATGTGACTCATAATATCCATTAATAATAATATTAATGTATAAGGATCAATACAAATAACCGCAAATAGTAACTTCTGATAATGCATATAAATGAATATTTTCTACTCGTTGGTCTTGTTCTCCTAATCTTATACACTATAAATTAACATGGGTACTCCATGACAAGGTGCTCAAATTTCTATAAGTCACCAAACCTAATTTCCTATATCATTTTGTCCGTCAAATGATTTCATATTTCTATAGAACATATATTTAAAAATACTGTCATGGAACATCTAGGCTCTCATCATATTGAGGATCATCAATTATATTTCAGTGTGACAGTCACTCTTAGGACAATATCACGTAATTTTTCACTTAGAATAAAAAATTATTATGTAATATATTGTTTATTAATATTCAAAACTATTAATACATTTAATCATAAAGTGCAGAGAAGTTGGATCTATGGTTCCAAGTCCAACAAACTCTAACTTTAACAAGTTCTAACTGTTAAAAACATTCAATTTTCAAGATTTCACATGATATTCATACTTATACAAAGATAATTCTTTTTTTAATGGGTTTAACACGTTTTACTCAATAGAAACTCTACTTACCACAACTTTATCCCAATAAGAGAAATTACTCAATATGTGATATTTTCATAGTATGTTCTTTGTCAGTTTTTGTGACCTTGGATTTTTTACAGGAGTCACAATTATAGTATCATCAGAAAATAATGTGATAGGGAATTTAATACATAGTACCACATCAATATCCTAGACAATGTCTGATATCCAAATAGAATATTTGGCTATATCAGAAGCCTCTATGTACTCAGAATCCATTGTATAATCATTACAAATTAGATTATTTGAAATATTATTGCTCAAAAATCCTCTATTGAGACTAAAAAAACATATCTTCACTATGAATTTAGATCATTATGATTTTTTTAAAAACATACAGTAGTATAACCACTAATGCCTAGCTCCTTATCTCCTCTATATACCAAGAGCATGTCCTTTGTTCTTCTCCAATACATAATATTGCATACCAATGTTGTTCTCCTAGATAAACTTGATCTCACCCTACAAAGATCAATTCTTAGGAAACATCAAGTCTAGTACCTAAAATAGAATATATGATTGATCCTATAACCCAAGCGTAGAGAATTTGATTCATTCTCTCTTTATCATATTTTTATTTAAGAAACATTTTCTTGGAAAGATATATAACAATTGAAACTATAACCAATACCCTCTTGTATTGTTCCATAGTATATATATTTAGTATCTAGTCAATGAATATTCCATGAATTAGTACAAGTATCCACTTGTATCTATCAAGATTGATCTTAATCCCCAAAATATATGCTCCTTCGAAAAATTTGTTCCTAAATATGTATTTTTTTCATGACTCTTTAATAGATTGTAAGATAGGTATGCCATTTCCAATAAGTAATATGTCATCAACATATAACACTGTGATATTGACCTCATTCTAAATAAATTAATTTTAAACACATGGCCCACATTTTTTAATGAAACCAAATTCTTTTATAGATTCATCAAACTGAATGTTCCATGATCTCGATTCTTAATTCAATCCATAAATGCTTTTCTATGTAGGAACCCGATTTATATATAACCCTAATGAGTTCCAGGTTGTTTCAGGAGTGTTCATAAATTACTCGAAGCCTTGAATCCCAGATAGTGGAGAAAATAACTATGCTACACAGTTGGAACAAAACTTTAGTTCCAGTATTAACGATTTCCCCTAACTATTTGGGGTGTTTCAGAGGAAAAATTAGGGAGCACAGTTTTTCCTAACCATGTTCTTAGGGACACACATCGATGAATAAGAGTCTGTAGTTTTTAAAATAGGTGTGCAACATGGTTTATGCATGGTTAGTCAAACTATGAACAATAAAGCATGGGAGGTACCTCCTTAGACAGTAGGAGGTGTGCGATTGGTGCATGGTTTGGCCAACCATATTATTAAACTATAAGAAAAATATTTTGGGTAAAATTAATGTTTTTACCTTAAAATATACTTAATTAAATCCTCCCACCTGTTTTTCATTCCAACAGATAGTGAAGTCCTTCTTCTTCCCTTTGAAGCTCTAAAGCCTCCCTCCACCTAGAATCTTAGATATCTTGTCCATATAGACTCCAAATCTATCTATGTTTATCTTGTTAGATGTGTGTTTGTAAGATATCCTTTCATCTTGAACCTTTCATCATTTATCTTTCTCCAGATTGAGTTATTGAGGTACAATATCACATTCCCAATTTTTCAAGGTGTTCATCAGTTTTTCTTTTTTCTTTTTATATGGTCTAATCTAAAGGTTGATACTAAATTATTTCTCCTTTAAAAGAATTAGGTAGGTGTTCTAGTCTTTATCTCTCCAAGTTGATATTTATTATATTATGTGTTGTTGTGCCACATTCTGGATTCACCATGTGTTTCCCCTAAATTTAATTCTTCTATAATTGGTTGCCTTAATTGAAAGCCTTATTACCTTCTAATGTCCCCTTTAATAGTGTAAAATACTTACGGTGTGATGATCACTATGCCTAATGTGGATATAAAATATTAAACAATCAACAATAATTTAATTGTTTTTTCAAAACTTCTATATTGTGATAACATTAACAAACTTGATAGTCATTATGGTATATCATGGATGAAACTTTTAATAACTAATGATTTATTGAATAGTGGTGAGTGGTATGCCCATATAACCCAATTAATGGAACAACGGTTACAACCATTTATTAATAATGAAATTGAGTTATGAATTATGAATTGGCTCGTATTAAAGTCAATGAGTACTTATCATTTTTAATGTATGGGCACAACAACCCTTGATAATTAATGATTTATGTGTATGGAAACCCTTGATAATTAATAATTAATGGGAATAGAGTCCATTATATAAATGTGACATGGGAATGATGTCCCTTATATATTTATGTGATACGGGTATAGAGGCACAAGGTTATTTGATATCGGTCATGGAATCCCTCATGCTATTGTCATACTATACATGAACGGCATCCCTTTTGATATTATATGATCATGATGACCCTTTTCGTTATATACTGGCATGAAGACCCTTACTGTGATACTGGGCATGGTGTCTCTTACAATGATACGGGGCATGGATTCCCTTATTCTTGTGATATGGGCACAATGACCATATGATTATGGTACTGGGCATAGGGAACCTTACTAATGTGATATTGGGCATGCAATTCCTCAATACTTGTGATAGACATGCTACACCTTAAGGATGTCTTGGTTATGTCTTGGGTCTAGGATGGTGGAAATGTACACATATATGGTTGTAAACATCACTATGTATACATATATATATATATGAATACACATGCTTACTTTTTAGAGATATCTAGATTACGTCGAAGGAGGTATGGTCATCCTGGTTTACTTTAGTGATTAGATCTGACCCATTAATAGTTTTGATTACTACTTATTATACCTTTATGGTTCCATATTGTTTAAACTAACTTGATATTTATAGATGTTGTTGGTGGTGGCATACTAAGTTGTCTCTCACCCTATATGGGCACCCGATGCTACCCGGGCAGACTATATACTTGTAGGTGTAGATAAGGGGAAGTGTCCTATTACAGATGCATGACTTCTGGAATGACATAAGATGGGAGCTTGGTAGAAGATTACCGGGATAGAGCTCAGAACTATTGGGTAGATTTTGGCGTTTTTATTCCTTTTCTATATCATGTACATCATTGACTACATGTTTACAAGTATATATGTTTTCATTATTTTGTAGAGTCATGATATCATTATCTTTTATATATGACTCGGTATACTACTTCGGATTTTTATTTAGTGCCTATATGTTTAATCCTAATTCTATTATCTTATTTATTACTAATATGATTCCACTATATATTTATCTATTGATAATACCATTTTGTTACCCTAACTAGAGAGAATAATCTACCCAAGGAAACACCATATTCCTTTACAACTATTCATCATCCTTCAGTGTATGGGGAGGTATGTTTGAGGGTATGATCCCACTAGTTTAGGGAACTTTTGAGTAGAACCTGGGTCAGGATTTCACAAAGTTGTATTAAAGGTTTCTTTTCTTACCTTACTATCTTGATATAATAAACAAGATATTAGGAACACTTTGAGACTTAGTTATAAGACATTCCAAGGAGTAGCTAACCCATGTTTAGGGTAATACCAAGTTACCTGAAATAATGAATTTTTTCTCTATATTATAATTTTTATAGATGATTTGATTCCACTATTTGGTGATGAACCTAAATTATGAAATTATTATTGACATGATTGACGATTTTATTTTAGCATGGCCTAATTCGATGAGAATATTCCATAACATGCATCATTTTAGAAACCTATTAGAATTATCACACCATTAATATTCCATACCATATAGAAAGATTGTATTTTTTTCATTGCATGTGATTACTATGAGTGATTTGAATTCTATAAATGTTACTTTACTAAAAATTCATGTAGGGGATTGAGAAATACAGTTGGAAATTACAGTGCATATTGTAACCTAAATAGTATTTTTTAGCTGGAGTTATAGTTGAAACACTAAGTAGTCAACAATGGATTGTTGAGTCATGGACCATTGGTCGCATGGAATGGAATGTGATATGGTTTTGGTTAAGTGGGAACCACTCTTTGATTCTTGAGGTATATGTTCCCTTATGAACCTAAAGTGGTGATCCATTTGGTTTAAACATTCAAAGAGAAATGTAACAATAATTAGAAATTTAAATTTAATTGAATACCATAAAACACAATGATTAATGCTGGCATGACCACAGTAGTGGGAAGTATATATCATCTCTTGTGTTTATATAAATGTTTTTATCACCCATAGTAGACTCTTTGAGTTAGAATAGTAGTGTAACTATTACATATGAATTCATGTACCTATTCCATTCAGTTATTTGTAATGTAGTCACCATTAAATCCTATATAGGGCATGTTTTTATAATTTTTAGAGCAATTATACCATGAATCCATATGGTTGAACACATGGAGGGTGAAAATGGTCATGCTCTAGAGGTGGTTGTACCTGAGATTCCAGTGATACCTATAGTAGTGTCTCATATGATACCTCTTCATATTCCTAATAGGGACAATGATGCGTAGTTTTGAGTATTTTTTGGTGCCTTATGAGAAGGATGTAGGGAGATCTGTGCTCTGACCCTTCTATGGGATAGTTGACTTAAGAGATCCAGAAGTAGCATCCACCCCTATTTTCAGGGGATGGAAGACCATATGTTACATATATATGGATCGAGATGGTTGTGTCTATATTTGAGAAACTGGAGACAACTCCTTAGATGATAGTGAAACTAATTAATTATATGATTTTACGATCCAGTAATCAATGGTGGGATATTATTAATCAGGTAGGTCAGTATCAGAAAGTTACTTGGAGGGATTTACAGTCAATATTCTTATATTATTTCATCCTTAAGAACTTGTAGGATGATCATTATAAGGAATTCATAAACCTGTAGTAGGGTTCTATAAAATTTATGGACTATTAAAATCAATTTGTAGAGATTCAATGATTTTCACCTATCTATAAGGATGATGAGACAGTAAAATAGGGATGATTTCATGGTGGCCTGATGCATCATATTCATTATCAGTTAATTTTTTTCTTGTTGACTACCATATTGGACATAGTCAACCAGATTCTTATCACCAATAGAAACCTAACTGGAGTTAATGGTGTGAGCCATGGTAGTTCATAACCCCCAAAAGGTACTGGTTAGAATAGCATTCATAAGTGGTGATTTGAGACTATGCATCTGAGTAGTGGTATGTAGGTGACACACTCTAATTGTTATGTGGGTCTTCACCAGTGTGGGAATCCTGGGCATAGAAATCCGTAGTGTCCTAGAGACCCCATCGAGTGCTGAGGATATGGAATATTGGGGCATCTTTACCATTTCATCTAGACCTTACCATCTATTCCAAGTGGGAGATTATTTGTTATATCTCTTCCTTTAGGATATGATTCAGTTGAAACTCACCTGACAAGTAGCTGGATTACTACTTGCCATACAGGAAGGTTATTAGTTTGTGGATATGCTATCCAAGATTTTGATATATAGTTACAATAGAGCTGACCCACTCTAGGTAGTCAAGTTTTAGTATGGAACCATGGATCAAGATAAATATATTCAGTGAATCCTATACCAAAGGAGTAGGAAGTACGACTATCTACAGTTTGAGGTAAAATTCTAGTATCCTCCATAATAGTTTCTTCAATATTCTATATAGTTTCTTCACACTCCTTTATCTCTATGTATATTATGTAGAGACTTAGACTTTAGGTTTAGTACTTCTATAAGGTTATGACACTTGATACCATGTTAGGTTTACGTTTAGAGAGTGGATGCCAGTGCAAGGATTGTCATCTTGTGGTAGCTAGCCATTATTTCTTATGGAACCTCTTCTTCCTCAAATAATAGACATTTATAACATTCTTGATGTGGACTAGATGGATCATTATCATTCCTATGTGGATTTTTGTCACCAGATTGTTTCATTTACAACGTCATAGGGAAGAATTTATACTCATAAGGGTGAGTGAGATGTCTAGGTAGGCAGAGCTATACAAGATTATCATGGGCTGGGTGGAGTGACCACCAAGATTTATAGTCTTTTTATAAATTATTTGGTTGTATATCATATTGGATTACCTCCTACAGTTGATCGATTCTAAGGTGTTTTACCTATAGACTTTTAAGTACAACCTCTTAAGAGAGAAGTGGAGTTTACTATCAAGAACGTTCCTAGAGATGGACTAGTATCCATTCCTCCTTACGGGGAGGCTACTACTGAGTCATGGGTTCCCAAGATGAAGCTAGAGGGTTTAGAGGCCAAGGGATTTATACAACTTAATACTTCTTACTAGGGTTCACTGGTCCTTTTCACCAATAAATCATATAGAACCCTCAATCATTGTGTGAATTACTATAATTTTAATCATCTTACTATGAAAAAATGATATACATTTCTTTGTGTAAATGATCTTTTTGAATAGCACAGAGGATACAGGGTATTCTTGAAGATAGACCTAAGATCAGGTTATCATCAGGTTTAAGTAAATTCCTTCAGATTTTTCATGTATGGATTTCTATAATCTGAATGGTTTATACGAATATCTAGTTACATCATTTGGTCTTATGAACACACCATCTGTTTGATGAATTGGTTTTTCCATCCCTCTATTGATTCTTTTGGGGTAACCCATGTATATGAAATCTTTGTGTACTCTCATACTCGAATCGACCATACCTCCCAACTTCAAATTATTATTGAATACACTAATACAACACCAGTTATATTCTAATATCACTAAATGTCACTTTTGGATCGACAAGGTACACTTCCTAGGTTATATTATCTCATATACATGATTTTTAGTTGACCTATCTAAGGGGAGGGTTGTGGTGACTAGGGAGCATCCCAAGAAAAACATTGAAATATAGAGTTTCGTGGGGATAACTGGTAATTATATGTGTTTTATACATGAATTATCACACTTAGAAAAACCTCTTATATGATTGACTAAGAAGGTTGTGAATTTTATATAGTCTGAATCTTGTGAGATAATCGTTTGTGGAGTTGAAAGGGAGATCGAATTTGGTACTAAAATTGAATCTTCCAAAGATTCGAAAGAGATATACATTCTATTGTGATTCATTGGTTATCAAGTTAGGATCATTTATGATAGAGGAAGATAGATTCATTATGTACAGGTCATGATACTTCAGTCCTTGTGAATAGAATTAACCAATGCACAATCTCGAGTTAGCCTCTATGGTACATGCCTTGTGTTGTTTGATACATTACCTATTCGGATAGAATTTGGTGGTGATAAAACACCAAAAAATCCTTAGTTACATTTTTATACATTGTGACTTGAATCTTAGCTGGTTAAAATGGGTTTAATTTCTTCATCCCTTTAACTTTAAGATATCCTATACACCTGGGAAAGGAAATATTTCTTTCGATGCTCTGAGCACAAGGACACAATCCCAGGTAGTTTTGGATACCATAAGTGAGTGGAAACTTAAGAATTTTTTTTCTGAGATACACATAATGGTTTATGAAGTGAAAAGAGAGCACCAAAAACATGTTTTCTTTTAACATCCATTACCAGTACATGAATGAAAATGGGAGGATGTTACGATGAATTTTGTAGTCATATTACCAAGGTCTCATTGAGTTAGTGATGCATTTTTGGTAGTCATCGATGGACTGACGAAGGTATCTCACTTCCTATCTGTGATACTTTCTTAGTTTATGTACGAGGAATAATGTATGTCTGTGAGATCATATAACTACATGCACTCCATTATAATATCATTTTAGATAATAAAAATCATTTCACATCAAGGTAATGGTAGGGTTTATGGAGATATATCGGAACACTGGTGCTCTTGAGCATATATCCATTATTTTGGTGGTTCTTAGGAAAATCCTATCCCTCTCATAAAATTTTACTAAAATAATATCTTCCAAGAGATGATTCAGATGTATCCCTATGAGGCCTTATATAGTAGGATATTCTATTCACCCCTATACTGGTTAGAGTTATAAGTGGTAGTGTTAATGGTTCCTCATCTCATTCAAGAGACTTAAAAATAGGTACAACATGTCAAGAAGTGGATGTCTACTAATATGTCTAGAAATAAATCATTTATCAACCACCATCAATAACCTCTAGAGTTCAAGTTCGAGGATCGGGTTTTCTTATGGTTATCACCTAGACTTGGGAATAGATGGATATAGATGAAAGATAAGTTATATACACATTATATCAATCTATTTGAGATATTGAAAAGAGTAGGCCTGGTATCCAATCATTTTCTATTACCTCTAAGGTACCATTCCATGTACACATTCTTCCACATTTCATAGCTTCATTGTTATCATGATGACCTATCACATAATTTTGATCATTATTATATTGAGACGAATGTTGATGATTATTTTTATAAGTATCCTATATGCATCATTTTTTGGAACATAATGCCTCTACATGGATAATCTGTCCCTTTAGTATGGTTTTATGTCAGCATGGATGAGTACATGATGATACATGGGAGTGTGTATTTTATGTACATTCTTAGTGGTCGGAATTATTCATAAATAATTTTTTTAACTCTTTCATGGTGAACTTGGAGATGAGTCCTTTTAAGGGGGAAGACTGTAAGAACCCTATTTTTCAAGGTAGTTTGGATCCTTTAATTTTTTATCTAATTACTTTTTTGGACATATTAAAGATCCATAATGATTTTCTAGTTCTTTCGGGGGTGTTTAGGGATTTTTTGGAACTCAAAACCCCAACAAGTAAGGAAAGGAACTAGGCCACATGGTTAATTGAAATTATGTGATACAATCCACACGATTTCTTCCTACCAAGCGGGGAATTTCGTAGGGCAAAAGGGGTTCATGGATTTCTCTAACTCTTCACCCATTTCCAAACACAAGTGTGGAGGACTATAAAGTGTTTAGAAAATGTGTGTAGCGTGGTTTTTATGAGTTTATTCCAACCACACACATGAAATTTTGTAGCATCCCTCCTTAGATAGTGGGCGGCACACAGTTGGAACACGATTTGGAAAACTATGAGGCCAAACCATACAACCCATACATTTTGGGTAAAACTACCATTTTCCCTTAAAATATATTTAATTCCACCCCTCATACTATTTTTCCTTCCAGTGGTTTGTAGAGGACTTTTTTCTTCGTAATAAACTTTCATGCCTTCCTCCACATATGATCATAGACATTTTCATTTTCTAGACATTGATTCAATCTTTATTCATCTCATTGGATGTGTTTGGTAAGATCATTATTCATATTGTATATTTAATCAGTTATCTTTCTCTCTGTAGAGTTATTTATGTTTAGAATCATATTCCATTTTTTCAAGGAATTTCCCGGTTTTAAAATTTTTCATCCACTATGGGACAAACCAAAGGTTGATACTAGATGAGTTCCCCTATAAAAGCATATGGTGGGTGGACTATACTTTATCTCTGATGTTTTTTAATATGTTTATTTCTGTCATACAATGGTTTAACCATACATTTCACCTAAATTTAATCTTCCTTTAATTGTTTTTATTAATTTAGAACCTTATGACCTTCTTAGATCCCCTTCAATAGTTTCCACTCTTTGCAATGTGATGATAATTTTTCTTAATGTGGATATAAATTATTAAACAGTCAACCGTAATATAAAATTTTTGTCCGGAATTCTATACTATGATGACATTAATGAAGTGGATAATCGTTATGGTATAGAACAACTGACACGTTTATCAATTTAAGATGTATTGAATAGTGGTGAGTGGTATGTTCATGTCACCCAATTAATAAACAATGGCTATTCCCTGGTTATTATTAAATACCTCTCAGTTATAAATTATGAAATGGATCATATTAAATCCAATGAATACTTTTCACTTTTGATGTATGGGACTGGATCCACTTGATAATTAATGTTTTATGGGCAAGGATACCCTTGATAATTAATAATAAATTTGCATGGAGTCCCTTATATAAATGTGACGTGGGCATGGGATCCATTAAATATTAATGTGATACAGGAATAGTGACCCAAGGTGATATGATACTAGGCATGGAGTCCCTCATAATATTGTGATTCCATACAGTCATGATGTCCCTTATGATATTATACCGACATGATGACCCTTTTGATATATACGGGCAAGATGAACCCTACTATGATACTGGGCATGGCATCCCTTATTGTGATACTAGTCACAACATCCCCTATTCTTGTGATACGGGCATGGTGATCCTATGATTATATTATCAGTCATTGACACCCTTATTACTGTCCTTATGTGTTTATACACATGGTTACTTTTTCAGAGATATCCAACTTAGGATGAAGTTGGTATGATCAACCTAGTGTCCTTCAAAAACTAGATCCAACACATTTAAAGTTTTTTATTATTTTTTATTATATATACACACTTTTATATTTTATGCACTGGCTGGATATTTATTAACATCGTTGGTGGGGGAATAAAATGTTTCTCTCACATCATATCTGGGTATCTAATGGTACCCGAGCATACAATATTCTTATAGGTGTAGATAAGATAAGTGTCCCCTTATAGATGTGTGATTTCTTACATGACCTAGAATGGGTTCTCGATAGAAGATAACCAAACTAGATCTTGGGATGCTTTGATGTATTTGGGCCTTTTTATTCTTTTTGTATATTCTTTACTATATTGAATATATGATACCAGGTATACATGTTTTCCCTATTCTGTAGGGATAGGATATCATCGTCTTTTATATATGATTCAGTTTACTACTTTTGATTATTAATTAGTTCTTGAATTTTTATTTCTACTTTGGTTTTCATGTCTGATACTGATATACTTCCTCTATTTGTTAATCTATTGATAATACCATTTTTCTACTCAAAACAGAGGTCATAGTCTCCCCACAGACATACCCTAGTCCCTCACTAATATTCGGTATCCTTTAGTATATGGGGAGGTGTGATTGAGGCCATGTGTCCACCAGTTCAGAGCATGTTTTAGTAGCACCCGAGTTGGGAAGTCACAATCCAAAATATTAATAGTTTTTGGCATCACCTAGAGTCACAAAACATTCTTATTGTTTTATATATACATATGATTATATGATACCATTAGGTAAATCTATTTTTATGTCCATTTTACAAATTTCATAGTCATGGTAAGCCGATATAGCATGTGGAAATCTGGTGGATTTAAACATGGAAACTAGAGAAAAGGTTTCATCATAGTCAACACCTTAATGTTATTTAAACTATTTACCTACTAGAGGTTATTTATAGGTACTTAATTAACCTTATATTTATAGTTTTCTCTTGAATACCCATATCCGTCCAACGTGTTTTTCGTCAATTGGTGTATCAACCATAACCCAAACTCGATCATAATACATTAAATCCATTTCAAAATTCATGGATTTTTTCCATATTGAAACTCAGGATCTCTTTACTTCTTATTTAAATGATAGTGGTTCATTATTTTCTATAAATAATGAGTCACCATCTTCGATGGCTACAAAACCCTATCTCTCTGGTTCTCTTAGCTCTCTGGTACTCCTACACAATACTTGTGTATCAAGAACACCTATTTCAGTGGGGACTTATGGAATATGATCTATTCACAACTCTTGTGCATCTTGAGAATCAAATTCATCAAATTTAATCTTTCCCCCAGTATCCACTTTATGTTTTTTCTCCCTCTCAAGAAATATATCTTGTAAAGAGACATACACTATCTTATTTGTGGGGTTGTATATACGGTATACCCTTGTTTCATAGGATATCCTGTAAAGGTACAATTTGTACCTGAAGGTGCTATTTCTATGTCTTGGTATAGCCTTAATAAATTATTCATAACCCCGTACATGTGTATATGACAAAATGGGTTTCTTTAAAATCCATAAATAAAAGGGAATTCAATTTTATTCTTTAGTTGGTACTTGGTTTAGGGTGAATTCTATAGTTTATAATGAATATACCCAAAGCGATAATGGAATATCTTATTGGCTCATCATCTTACTTACCATGTATGTCAAGTAACAATTCCTCATTTCACTAACACCATTAAATTTTGTTGTTTAATGTGGAGTGAGTTTATAAATAATAGAAAACTCCCATAGAAATTCGAAAAAAATCTTTGTTAAGATATTCAAAACCTTATAAAAATCAAATATTCTTTATCTTTTTTCCAAATTGATTCACTAATTCATTATTGAATTTGTTTAATTTTTCAAAGGAAATTAATTTATACCTAATCAATTAAGAATCTAAATATCCACTCATTTCATTAGTAAAATTTATAAAGTAAGAGTTCCCATCTCTCTATTATATTGAAATTTTTTCAAACACCTCAGCTTTTGACAATCCTAAAAGATTTGTGGCCCTTTCACTATATCCATCAAATTGTGATTTGGTCCCTTTTCCTTATAGACATGAATTAAATCTATAAATTTTTTATCTCAAGATATTCCAAATAACCATATTGATATATATTTATTAAACACTTCTCAATTACATGACCAACAAGCTGATTCCACAACTATTTGTTATATGAGTCATGAGACGTTATTTTTTATCAATTTTCAATAATGTGTTTTCATTATTTAATATATTTATATATATATAAAGTTATTTAAATTCTCCATAATATAAGATATTATGGATTCATAAAAGTCACTTATATTATTTCTAAACTTGAAAACAAAACAATCTATGTCTAGAAAAGATACATAAATTATGATTTTCATAATATTTTTTACATAATAAAAATATTTTCAAACCGAGATCATTCATGTTTGAAATAGAAGGTGGTAGTCTTCAATGTCTAGAGAAGTTATCCTAGCACTGTTAGTAGCCCACAAATCTACATATCCTATTGTAATATTTCAGAATATACATGGTTATGTCATTTGGATGCAAATCTAAGCACCACAATATGTTTCTAAAACACAATGTGTAAATAAAAAAAGTTCAAACTCAATAAGGAATGTAAATTTGATTCCCATTTCTTCTAGGTAAAATTATTCTTCCAGTAGCCATTAATTTCACTTGAAAAACAAATTATTTATCTTTCCTTTTCCAACATTTAGGTCTTCCTCTTCTTGGAAGGATGGTCTTCTGGGATTTATACTTATTATGAGACATGTGATACGTTTATTTTTCAACATAAAGACCACATTTATGTGATTCCTCATGTCCTTTTAATCTTATATAATTATAGTAAGAAGTTATAAAAGACTCATCTCATTATTTTTCTTGTTATAATTAACAATAAAACTAGATAAGGACTTGGGTACTAATGAAAGGATGGATATATTTGAAACTTATCAAGGAAATTAAATACCAAGATGTCTTAGCATTTTATGTAGCCAATTAGTTAAACTACATGAGGACCAACTATTTACAACTCTCTAATATTTCATGTAAATAGTATATTGGAAATATCATATCTCTCTTATCTCACATTCTCATGATAGAGATCATGAAGGTGGGACATCAGGCTATACAAATACATTCCCACATGTTTCTTTATAATAAATTAGTCATGGATAATAACATGATACATTAGACCAATGTGGCTTCATAAAAATGATTCTTACTGAGGACAAACACTTCACCACTGTCCCCTTAGCTAGGTACTTCAACTGCAATGCCCCGGCCCTAGATACCCAAAGTCGGTGCATTATTACATAACATTGGCATGATCACAAAGGATCAAGTCTCGAAAGACCGATTAGTTTAGTAGTCTTGGAAACACTAGATATATTCATAAGTCTTACATTACATCATAAGGTAAAAAAAACTACAACAACATCTTGTCTTCATATCCCCTCATACTATCCCTACAGGTCATTCATAAATTACTTCTTCATAATCCTGGGAAAAATAAAACATTGAAAGGGGTGATCTCAGATGCTCAGTAAGGATAACATTATAGCAGAAGCTTTCTTAGATAAGCATAAACACTTAAGGAAGTTTATAACTAAACGAAAGCCTTTTAAACTTGAACTTCAGCATAAAATAGAAAAAATAAAATAAATTATTTCTATTTACTTACTCACATGGATATTCTACTAGTCGAATGATCACATGCAATATCAATAACCACTTTCATAATGATGGAATGCATAATTCCAGACTATCATAACCACATAGCCAAGGCCTCGTGCAAAGACTACAAATAATATTTTGCCAAGACCTTGTGCCAAGACACTAGTTTGTCTCATGAGACCTACCGATGCATCGAGGAGCTATAGCGGGCTCCACCCGTCACTTATTAAGTCCAATGCATTCCTCATATGAACAAGTTTAAACATAACTTAAACATTCGTATTAAAACTAGCATATGAAATGTCAATACTTTAACCACAAACCATGAATGGTATAAAAATTTCTCATCCACAGTCAAACATAACTCATTCGATAAAATATGGAAGATTGTATTGTATCATAATAACCTAAATCGATAATTAAGAAGGATTATTGACATATATGAAAATAATCATCAAAACTATTAGAGAGAAATATCCCCTTTTTCTTGAAAACATTTAAAGTCAAACTATTTTTCAAGAAGTCATTAAAACTATATTTTTGAATCAAAGTGTCCCACACCACTTTGAAACTTTTAAAAGGAATTTTGATTTGGAAAATTTAATGTCCATATAAATAAATCATTAAAACTGTTTTTAAAACATGGACATTAATGAGAAAGATTTAGAATAATCAATCTTTAAAACACATAAAAAGGTATTTTAGTTAGAGTTTCTAACCAAAATAGAGACACTTGAATAAAAATAATTGAGGTAATAAAAACATTATAATATCATGAGAATAAAGGGATTCATGATATACTATGTCAATGTACATTATATACACCATATAAAAGTGATTTGGTGTATAACAACAAAGAAGTCTCAATGGAATGTAAATTGAGATGAATTCTCTTATAAAGACCATATCCTTAGGATAAGGATTAATCAACGACATAATTATGTGTGAAAAATATAAATACACTAAATACGATTGGATATTTAGTGTAAATCAATCAGATGACATTCACACATATTCTTGTAAAAACAACACCAATGAATTGGATATTTAACTCAACAAATGGAGATTGAGTTAAAATTACTCTTATCAAGTTCATACCGATGACTTGAGAATTTATCAATGGAGTGATTATGTGTATAAAAAGTATATCCACATAAATGGGAGTGGAAATTATGACATAATCAAATGAATAGTGATTCTACACATAATCTTGGAGTAAAATAATCAATGAAGTATGCGTAAAGCCGAATGAGTGGAAATTGAAATTTAAAATTCCCTTATTGATTTGGTAACATACAAAACATACACCCACGAAAGAAGTATCATACAATTATGATGTAAATATACATGAATTAAATTATATTACACAATGAATATAAACATGGGCAGTACACATACACCACATGCAATAATTAAGTGGTGAACAATGGAGTTCTCAGGAAATTAAGAGTGAGTTAAGAAACCCCTTACTTTGTACTTTTTCCTTGGTTGATGGTAGGTTAACCTCAGGTATAATGGTGAAATAATTGTTATTGAATTATACAAGAATCATTTACATTAATATTATATCATATATTATCTTTTAACATTGATTTGTTAATAATATCTTAGTATTATCGTCATTTTGGGTGTTAACTTACTCATTTTCCTTTATATGTTTTGTTATGTAAGCCATGTTTGTCATGGATAGGTTGTATCTTATTAATATCCATAATGATATCAAGTCCTTCAAAATTATTTTTAAATCATCAAATGATAATTATACTTGATTGGATACGATAAAGAATGAATCTCATCGCGTTCGTGGAGACGGTAGTCCGTACGTATGCATGAGCGACAATATCACTCTTTTAATATTAAAATAATATATAATTGGATGGTACATCATATATAAAGAATCATTATCATGTTATATTTATTATTTTCATGAGTTACACATCATTATTATACCCACCCAAATAATAATATATTGAATATCAATTAGACCACAATGTGGAGACGGTAAGCCGTACGTACGCACGTATGGTGACATGTTATTCAAAGGGTGGATAGAATACTAAATATGGTTGTACCATATTTATAATAACATCACAGTATATATAAGATACTGGAGTTATTATTTTAGAATGGTAATAACAAATAAAGAAGAAGTGGAAGAATAAAGGAACTTGAAAAGGGCTGGTGAAAACATTACCTCTTCTTCGGGTTATTCATTTTTATTTGACCAAAAGGGCTCCTTAGGTTGGCTTTATGATCCAACTAAGGCCTATAGGTTGTATTGAGGGATGTTGAGAGAGTATTTGGGCAGGGGTTGGCCGAACCAAAAGGCTTTTAAGGGTTGAATAAATGAGAAAGATGAGTGCCCTTTTATAAGAGGAGTGAGGGGCACCTTTGGAAAAGCTAGAAATATTAATTTATAATAAATTCATATTCGGTTTCTAATGGCTAAAAAGTTTATTATTAAAAGTTTAAGGTGGGTATAGGTCGAAAACCATTCAGAAAATAGAATTTAGATAGGTTTTGGTCACTATATTAACCTTATCTTTTAGTTTTAACTCTTAGTTAATTAGTTTGACATTTACCATGTCACTATGTATTTTTATATTATATAGTTAATAAACTTACTATATACATCCAAGATACCCCCAAGTGGTCCATTAATGATATACCTATCATTATATAAGTCTCTTGTATGATCCTTAGATTTTTAAGAATTTAATATCAATTAATAATATAATATTTGTTTTAATAAACTCTTTTATGTCAATTTTGACACTATTCAATAGTCGATTTTTGTGAAACACATAACAGAATGATTGCTTCGAAAAAAGTTACTTAAATCAATACTAATATGTCATATTAACCTATAAAATTAGTTTAATTCAATAAAAGTCTCAAATTATATTTATTTGGGTATTTATAATATCAATTATTCTAATTTTTTACTATTATGGTAATTACTGCATCACCATTGTGTCATAAATAAATAAACATATTTAATGTATAAAAAATATAAGTAAAATATAATTATTTAGTAAATCTCATTATCTTTCTAATGAATATTTATAGTCTAAAATATAACATATTTAACCCTATGTAACAATTGTTTTTCTAAAACATATATGCTTGTGTCATTTTTGTATTTATTTTAACTTAATTAAAATAAATTGTCATTATCACTTACAAGTGGATCCATGGGGTCCCAAAATCGACCCAAAGATGCACATGGTCGACCATGTATTAACAAATAGGGTTTAGACATGTTTTAGGGTAATTTATTATTATTATAATATTATTTTTTAACCCTTGTTTACTGGATTTACCCTTTAACCACGGTAAATAAAATATTTACCGAAGTAATTTTCCAAAATGTCTAAAAATAAAAGTTACCTATTTACACAATTTGAACATCCTGATTCCAAATATGGAATCCATTTTTTCCAAATTCAAAACACATAAGTGGCAGAAATTAATTTAAAATTAATTCTCGTTGTTAAAACAAAAAGCGTGTTTTTAAGAGATAATAACTATCAAAAGATTGGAACTTGTTTATGTCTGGTTTAAATGTGAAATTATGTTCAATGACCCAAATTGTATTACATGGTAAAAATATATTCTAAATATACTTTAAAACCACTCAAATTCATAATTTATCACTATTAATTATTTTGATTAAAAATGTTTTTTTTAATTAAAATTTAGTAATTTTCACTATTCATCAAAATATGAAAGTTATCCGAAAAGTACCAAAATTTTACCCTAGGATAATTTTTATATTATAGATCAAAAAATGAAGTCCATTTTGAGAGATAGAAGTTATAAAATTTCAAAAATTAGGTATTACTATTCATAACGGCTAGTTTGATTGGTTGTGGTGTGTTAAAATCTCAAAGTTGCTACAATGCACGCCATTGCATTATTCGAAGGGAAACGTACCATGGAAGCTTGGGGTGTTACATAAATATTAGAGTTTTCTAACAGATATTATTTCCTTTCAAGTAATAGGATAACACATAAGTGCATTTTCAATTCTTGGTAATTAGTGTTATTGATAAGTTCATTATTCACAATAATGGATCATAGTGATATTTTTGAAGTTTTATTTATTGTTATTTCTACCATTAAGAAGAGAATAATTTTATTTATCTCTCTGATAAATGTATAAAATAAATATTATATTTATTAATCTCTAAATATTTTATCAAAACCTAATAACCCTAACAATTCAATTAAAATTATCTTTTTTTCTTGTATATTCTAGTGGAAGGGAACCATATTACCCTTATCAAAACCTAGACTTGGTTTGAAAAGTTATTTGATGGGTTTTAGGTAGTCATTAAAATTTCCTTCTATATAGAATCACCCTTCTCTAATCTGTTGAGTGGAATCTCCAATATTTAACTTTTTAAATTGGATTTCCTCAAACATTAACTCTTAGCTGCACAAATTCATTCTTAGGTGGTCAAACCTTTATGTGAACTAAGTTAAATCAACCCCAAACTTCAAGTAATAATACCCAGATAACTGAAATCATCCCAACATGGTCTCGTCAAGCACTTTAAATGATTATTCAATTTTAACATAAGTAGCAGAAGTCTATATCAACTTTATTTATATATAATTGATTGATTTTAATAATTATTTTAAAATTTATCATTTTATATTTATAGCATGATTTTTGATATTAAGTGGATTTACTTAAGTGATTAACCATGTATTTGAAAAAATTAATGTGTGGTCCAATTTATTTTAGTTCTATATTTCATGATTGGTGATTCATTAATTCATGTCATCATGAAATATCATATATAATGGAATTAATAATCAAACTTGGAAGAATAAAAATAATATTGTTTTTTGGTCATGATCATTTAGTAATGGTTAATTTATCTTGAAGATGATAAAGTAACCATCGACCTAGAAGAAAATCACATTTAACCAGGACTTGGTTTACATTGTCTCTTTCCACCTATCCATCCACGTAACATTATGTTACTATTTTCTATTATTTCTAAAACCCTTGTTTCAATCATGATTTGGTTATATTTCATTTGGTGTTTATTTGGGTGAAAATTTTAAAATATTGGAAACTTTTGGGCTAGTACACGGTTGGCGCATGATTTTCCCAAATAGTGTGCCCTTTCAGATAAAAGCATGCAACCTAATGTAGTGGGTTTTCACTTGGTTGGCACAAGGTTAGTCAATATTTTCACCCTATAAGAAGAAACTATGTGGCTCATTTATAATAGGCACATGTGTTTCACACGGTTTTTCTAAAATGTGAGACTCTTCCCAAGAAACTATTCATATGGGTTTTAATTATTCAAGATTTTTTTTAAATCCAAAGACCATCATTTTTGACCCACAATCAAGATGATTTGATATATAAATAATTTTTGTAGGAATTCGGTCTCCCAGGAATCATTTTTGGCACCTTCAAACCCCTTCCAATGTGTATTGAATCTAGGAGATCCTTGTTTGGTCTCTTCCGAGTAAGGTTTCTTCCCCCATTATCATTCTCCCATGATCTCACTTCTTATCTCTAGGGTTTTTTAGATCCCCATGTTGATTTTTTAACCTAATACACGCAATTATGTATCTAAACTTAGGTTTGATTCATATATCTTCATTATCATCATTCTCTATTAGAGTTTTTCATGTACGGCTTTTTTATTTGTGACCCATTAATCCTAAGGTAGGAGGTTCCATTATGTTACCCAGTTTATTTTAACCCAAAATTTATTTTTTTAACATCAATTGTTTGAATTAAATGAAATTTCTTGGTTTTGATTAAATGAATTTCAATTTTTTCTGGAAAACCCAAATTCCATTGAATTGGAGTGTGTTTATGGATATTTATAAAAATTCAAATTGTTTAATTTAAATTGTTAATTTGATGGAATTTGTTTCAACAAAATTGTTTAATTTAATTGTGGAAAAGGTTTTGATAGAAAAATGTTAAAAATCCCAATTCTATTGAATTAGGGGTATCTTATGAAATTTATGGAATTAGTTTGGAAATTAAATTGTTGAATTTAATTGTGAAATTCGATTGTGGAATTTAATGGTGAATTAATCTCAAATTTATATATTTAAAATGTTTTAAAATGATTTTTATAGAAACCTTAGGGTTTTATCTTGGTGAAAAGGCGTGTTTTTTATTAAAACCCCATTATGGTTTTTAAATGGAAAATTGGAATATTTGAAATGGATGATGGGATTAATAATATTTTAAGAATTCTTAGAATAAATTGTCCATTTTTGTTTTGTAACAGATCACATGGAATACCTAGGTAGTTAGTGATCTATTTGGATTAAACTTTAACATTTATAATGTTCCAAAAAATCATATCATCACATCACAACCCTTAGGCAATGGTGATGAGTTCTCTATGGCCTTGGTTCAATGGGACATATGTACAAATTTTTCATATCACATTGTGTCTGGGGTCCCAATATCAGGGGAATATCATACCTTATTAAGTGTATGACCATGTTTCTCACTTGTTTGAATTTCAAATGAATATATTAAATTTATATATACTATTTTACACAACTTGTGAATTTATATAAACTGTTTTATATAAAATTTTAATTTAATCCATTTCTGAAAAGTTCCACTTCTATAAATCACCCCATTGTTTAAAGGAAATTCCATCATTTGAAATGTATTTCCATCAATTGAATTTTGAAGTAATAATTTCTAAATTATTTTCATCCTTTAACATGTAAAAAATGATATTCCTAAATATTCCTTTGAAATAACCAACCTATTTATTTAAAAATCAAAGGCACTTTCTTGGTTAATTTGATAATAAAATATTGTTACAGAATATTTGGGTGAAATCATATTGGGTTTAGCTCACGCCCTTCTTTTACCTTAATATGTTTTTATATTACCACCTTCCAATATAGAGTATGGGAAAAGGATTATGCGGAGGTGGTTCTATCTCTTTATTTGTGGACTTGGTGAGTTGCATCTAAGTTGGGACTTAGGTAGTTTTTAATATTTTCTAGTAATTGGTTATAGTATTTGGGTTTTTATACCAATTTGAATTCATGTACAATACACCTAGTGGAGTTATTTTTTATGTAGAATAATTTTTTTTCTCATCCTCATTGATTTTGTAAAATTCGTTCCCACATTCTTTGTGTGTGGTATCAGGTGCTAGTCTCTAACCTGTGGGGGTTGGGAATTATCTTAAGTCTATGTCTAGATCATCGTGGTTATGAAATTACCAGCATACCTTGCCTAGTTCAAGAAAAAGTGGTATTAGAGGTCCAGGTTGTGTTTTTTTCTTGAATTCAGTATGCATTTTCATAATCTTTTTGGGACATAGGAGGTAGTTGTGTTTGAGTGTTTGACCATCTCTCACCATAACGGACCTTAAGTTGTCAGGGGTGGTTAGGGAAATAATTCTTGCATATTATTTATTTTATTTTCCCTACTTTTATTTTGGATGGGATTGAAATCCAAATCTTATTGTTCTAACTGTTGGGATTAATCTCCATTGATGCCTTGTTTGAGTGTAACCTGATATATTCCTTGTTGTCTGCTAATGTTGTGTAGAATCATGCAACTGAAAAGACATGTGAATAGAATCTATGAGGAATTTTCTACTAAACCTCGGTGAGTGAATCCTTTTGTAGATATGAAACTGGTAGAGGAGATTTTGGGCACTATTCAAGCTCTAGGATATGTAACACCTTCAATTCCGGTTTAGTTTCCAACTGTGTAACATTAGAGGCATGTTCTCAGTATTTTTTCTCAGGAGTTCCTTTTCCAAAATCTATAGCTGTTAAAATTCTTAAATAATCCTCATGTGGTTATGTAATGGTTTATCAAAATGGAGAACATGTTTGGGTTCTTGGACACACCCAACTAAATCTAGGTGAAGTGTTCCACCTTCATATTGGAAAGACCGAGTAGGAGATGGTGGGACACAATAGTGATGATGAAGAAACCTGAGGTCTTATAGTGGAAAGAATTCAAGGTTATTTTCACCGACCATTTCTTTGCAGATTCAATACTATTGCCTAAGTGCACTAAGTTTTTCAATCTTGAGTAGGCTGATAGTATTGTGACAGTACATGGAATCTATTTTGATAATATCATGTATCTCACACATGAGATTGTTTTTAATGAGAAGATGGAGGCTCTAAGGTTCGAGTAGGGACTTCTTTAGTATATTCATTATTAGGTTTTCTTATTGAAACTACCTTCTTATGTTGATGTTCTAGATAGATTACTAATGGCTGAAATGAACCTTGATGGTAAGTCAGAGTTATCGGTAATTTGTTTATCTCTTAGTGGTAGCATGCGTTCATTCGAAATAAAGTGCAAGAGTGATGATTCTCTCAACAAATCTTGATAGAAGTGTGGTTATAGAACTCATTTAGTTCTAGGAAGAGGTCCTTTTATTTTCTACCAGTGTGGAAATACAAGACATTCAAAGAGGGTTGGCATTGAGGCACCCAAGAAGTATGGCTCCTAGGAACTTTTGGGGCACTTACAGATATACTACCATGTTTATTCTACTCTTTGTAGTGGAATAGAATCATCAACTCCTCCAAAAAATATGAGGTAATCAGATGATTCCCATATAAAATAGTTTCATCCATAGGCATCCAGAACAAAGATACTTCATGCAATGGAAGAATCTCCAGAGAATGTGGATACGGGTCCACTAACCATGAGTAGTACCATTACTATATCATTATCATTAGTGATTACCCTATTTGATACAGTTGAATCTCATTCATTTATGTCAACCCATATTGTTAATGTTATAAATATTTCTATAGATATTTTATCTTATGCTATGGATATTAGAACACCCCTTAGTGTGAAGAGAGAGTAGGGTCTTCGTAGTCTCTCTAGTGTCTTCTCTCTATGAGATGTCAATTTTTCTTTGAGATTTCTTTTTCTCGACATGAAAACTATTTATTTCATATTTGGGATAGATTGGACCATTACCAATAAATAATGAATCTATTGTTATCATTGATGGGTCTCCTTTACTATATCTAGTGGTGTGCCTCCTACCTTTCAAGGAGAATGGGACCCAAGGATGAGTAGGGTTAGACCTCCTTATCTAGAGTTGTGGAATGTAATATTATTATTTTCTATTGATATAGAGAAGGAATCTTTGAGTGGTGATCTCCTTCCAGTTGTCGTCATGTTTCCCAATTTGTTTCCTTCTCACTTATCTTGATTTCTACTAGTAGGGGATGTTGAGTATTCCATTAACTATATTTCTCATACTCAACCACTTTAAATTCCCTCTTAATGCATTGCACTAGATGAACTAGAATAGTTAAAGTCCTAGTTGGATGATCTTCTTGAGGAAGACATTATATGCCTGAGTGTCTCACCTTAGGTTGCAGTGATTACCTTTGTTATGAAATTTGATTGGTCACTTTTTCTACGTGTTGATTACCGAAATCTCAATCAAGTGATGGTTAGTAAAAACTACATATTTTTAAGTATTGATGATATGTTTGATCAGTTGAAAAGAGAAAAGTGATTATAGATTATCAATCTTCACTCTAGATACCATCTGTTGTTGATAAAAGAATCTTACATTATGAAAACCTCATTTTGGAGTAGTTATGGTCATTATGATTACCTTTTCATGCCCTTTGATCCAACCAATGCTCCTGTAGTTTTCATGGATTTAATGAATGGTATTTTCCATGAGTATCTTGATACCTTGGCGCTAGTATTTCTGGATGAAATACTTGTTCACTATATATATGAGGAGGATCATCTGAATCATCTAAGAGTATTTATGAGATTTCTGATAAATCATTGACTTTATGCCAAGGTTTTGAAATGTGACTTCTGGATTGAGGAAGTAAAATTATTGGGGCTCATGGTGTTATAACCTAGTATTTTAGTTGATCCCAAAAAATTGAAAGTTTTTATGACATGTGAAAAACAATGAAATGTATTTGAGATTAATAGATTCTTGATTCTGGGTGGTTATTATCACTGGTTTGTTAAGGAATTCTCAAATTAAGCTTCTTTGATGACTACCCAAACTCAAAAGGGGGTTATGTTTTCTTGGAATGATAAATTTTAGAGTCCTTTTGTTAGTATAAAACATTTTCCGACTACTACACCGGTGTTGACTCTTCTGGTGGTCAGGAAGGGCTATGTATTCTTCTATGATGCATCATGTTCAATCTTGGTTTGTGTTCTTATGCAAGTTGATCATGTTTTCTCTTTTGGATATTGTCATATTAGGCCACACGAAAAGAATTATCCAACCCATGGCCTTAAACTTGTAGTTATGATGCATGTGATTAAAATTTGGCAGCATTACCTTTATAGAGGAATGATTACTATGTTTCTAGACCATAATTGCATGAGTTATATATTCTCTCAAAAATATTTGAATCTACACCAGAGGAGTTTTGTTAAATAACTGTAATATTTTGACTTTGACACCACATATACCCAGAAATAAAGTAATTTCATTATGTATGTTTTGAGGAGGAAACTTCTGACCTAGGTTGTGAAAGAATATTTGTAAGAGAGGAATTTGATGGATATCTTTGCATAGTTGTATATTGGATTCCATGAATCAGAGGTTGATATGATCATTTGGGATTGGTTGTGTATTCTTCATGATTTTTTTCTTGACTTTGGTGGGGATTGAGATGATCATTTGGGGTTGGTTGTGTTTTCATATAACAATAGTTACTTGTTTGTGATTAGAATGTATCCTTTTGAGGCCTTGTATAGTTGGCCTTGTAAAGATTCATTATGTTGGTTGGAGATTGGAGAATGTTCTTTGTTTGGGCCAATTTTGGTGAAATATATGACAACAAAAATCCAGTTGATTCATCAGATAATAGTAATGGAATTGAGCCGATATAAGTCTTATGTATACTAACATTGTAGAAATTTGGAATTATTAATTGGTGACTATGTGTTCTTGAAATATTCACTCAATTTGGTCCCTCGATGACTTAGGAGGTAAGGGAAACATTATCCTCATTTTTTGGGACATTTTGTGGTTATTGAAGAGGTAGAGAAATTTCCTTACCAGTGAACACTTCCACTGCATCTAATGTTGATACATTATGGGTTCCATGTATGTCATCTACAAAAGTATTTATCTAATCTATATCATGTTCTGAGCCAGGGTGATCTTATCGTTAAACCTGATTTATCTGTTACTGTACAGCTAGTCGTGATAGGTGATTCTGAAAGAGAGGTACTTCATGGTAGGACAATTCCTTTGGTTCATGTGAAATTCTCGAATGGTTATGATTCTTATGAGACATGGGAGAGGGTGGCACTGATGCGAGAGCAATGGTCTCCAATTTTTGTTGTGTAAGCTTCCTCATAGACTTTATAAGGATAGAATGATTCTATGGTGGGGAGGTTTTAACAAATTATTATTTATTGCAGTTATTTCTCAAACCCACTTTTTTATAATGTTTTTGTTGGGTTTATTTTTTGATTACATTGTGTGAAATTTATAATGTTTTTGCAAAAATATGGGATACAACACAGTTGGAAAATGGTTTTCCCAAACTATGCCCCCTTTTAGAGAAAACCATCAAACCCAAGGTAGTGGTATTTAACATGGTTAGTTCATAGTTAGTGAAGTCATGTGCCCTCTCAAGATAAATCTTGAATCCTATTTATAATAGGTGCATGGATTACACATGGTTTCTCTAAACAATGCACGTTTTCCTAGGAAATTGTGTGCACAGCTATTAATTACTCCAAAATTGTTAAAAAAATTCATGAACCCTCCTTTTTAACACCTATTGAGGCTCATTCGACCCCAACATATTTTGTTTTAGTTTTTGGGGCACCCAAGAATTTTTTTTGGATACTCCAAACACCTTCCAAGGTGGATTGATGCCAGGATATCCTGGTTCAGTCTCTTCACAGTAGAGCTTCTTCCCCTATTCTCATTCTCCCACAATCTCTCTTCTTCTCACTAGGGCTCCATAGATCCACATGTTAATTGTTAGACCAAATTCCCACTTTGTTATTACCTAAACCAAGGTTTTATTTATTGAAACTCATTGTCATTGTTCTCCGTTGAAGTTTTTTGCATACGAATATTTAATCCAAGATCCATTGATCCTGAAGTAGGTGGTTCCATTATATTTACCAATTAATATTAAGCCTAAATTTATCTTTTTTAATTTCAATTTTTTTAATTAAATGATATTTCTTGGTATATATTAAATGGATTTAAATTGTTCTTTAATAAAAAACATTCAATTGAAATGGGGTTTTAAGAAAAATTGGTTTTTAGCATGAAATTGGAAAACCGAAAATTCCATCGAATTGGCGTGTGTTTATGAAAAATTTTAATATTGAATTTTTTTTTAGATTGTGGATTTTATGGAATTTTTTTCGATTAAAATTTTGAATTGAATTATAGAAATGGTTTGGATGGAAAATTATGAAAACCCTCAATTTTATAGAATTGGGGATTTGTTTTGAAATTGATAGAATTATTTGGAAATTAAATTGTTGATTTTAATAGTGAAATTGGATTGTATAATTTAATAGTGAATTAATTTCAAATCCCTATTTGTGAAAATGGTTTAAAATGGTTTTTATAGAAATGAAAGGATTTTATCTTGGTGAAAAGGTATGTTTTTTATTAAAAATCATTATGGTATTTACATAAAATTTGAATATTCTAAATGGATGATGGGATTAATAATATTTTAAGAATTCATAAAATAAATTGAACATATTTTTTTTACGGGAGAACATGTAAGAAATAGGTAGTAATTAAGCAATTTGGATGACACATTACGATTTACAGCATTCAAAAACATTATATCATCACATCACATCCCTTAGGTGATAGTGATGAGTCTTATTATGCCTTGGTTCAAATGGGAATATGTACAAATTTTCCATATCACTTTTAGTGTGGGGTCCTTATAGCCTGGTACTATCAAACCTTATTAGGTGTATGACCATGTTGCTTGATTTTTTGTATTTAAAAAATTGTTTATTTGAAAATTGAAATAACTTTCTTGGTTAATTTGATATTTTCATATTGTTATGGAATATTTGGGTGAAATACTATTGGGATTTGGGTCACACCATACTTATAACTTTGGGTGATTGCAGATTACCTCCTTCTAGGATCGAGTATAGGAAAAGGATCATATGGAGGTGGTTCTAGTTGTTGATCCATGGACTTGGTGGGTTGTGCCCGAGTTGGGACTTGGGTATTTTTTTCAAATTTTATGGTACTTGGTTATAGTATTTCGGTTGTTATACCAGTTTGAATTCTGCTACATTACTCCTAGTGGATTTCCTTTTGTGTACACACTGATTTTTTATTTTTGTTCTACATTATTTGTGGAAAATTATTTCCTACCTTCTTGTGAGTCTGGCCAGTATCCTCAACTACTCCAAATGACTTCTTAGAATTTTCTTCATTTATACAGTTAATCATTTTTTATTATTTTTACACGAATTATAAAGTAGAATAATAATCCTCCTGATTCATATTAAAGAATAATTAAACTAGAATTGAGAACTGAGGATAAATTTGTAAATCAATCAAAAATATTTAAATAGTTATTAATAATTATGTGACACTCTAATACCACTTGAAGATTATAGGTGTAGCGAAAGAATTGGATTTGGTATGCCCTAATTATATTTTTGAAATATATGATTAATTTAAGATGTAAATAGATGATAAAAATAATGATAATTGGAATTGAATAAGATTAAATAATGTCAAAATGCTGGAACCAAATCATAGGATCATCAGACAATGATTTATAAAAATAACTAGTGATGAATTATTTCTTTTTTGACAAATCTGACAATGTCGCAACATCATATCATCATTTTTTTTGTTGGAATAAAGTGATGATTCCTCCCAGTGGTTATCCACACATGCTCTAAAAAACCTCCAAACATCTCCATGGTAAACCTTATATTCAAGCATCATAGATCCTAGTGCGACCATAATTTGTCTTTGATCCCCTAGAAAATTGCTTCAATAAGGATTCTATTTGGAAACTCTATAATCGATAGTTTTGGTGGAGTAGGATCACTCTTTATCCTTTATAGTTTTAAAAGAGAGGAATCTCTCAATGGATTTGATATAAACCTCCAAATGTATTTGTTCAAAACAGAAAAAATGGAAAAACCCCTATTGGTAAGAAATAATACAACTGGGTCTAAATACTAAAAGCGTTAGAAAATAATAATTATTCATGCACAATTCTTATTTACTTAATCCCCATGTAACCCCATGTCAATAATAATATTATTATTTTGTATTTTCCTGCACAAAACTAGTTAATTAATTAAATTTTATTTAATCAAATAATATTTAATATATATAATCTCTTTCCATACCAATAATTTTTATCTTCCATTACTACACAATATTTATCATCCCTTTAATAATGACTATTTATTTTAAAAAATAAAAAAACATTGTATTATTCACTAATAAAAAAATAAATATTAAATTCACTATATAGTAAAATATATGTTTATTAAATATTCATCTCATAAAATATTCTCTCAAATAACTAGTGATGAAATATATGCGATCAAGAAAACATGAATAATTATTGAACAATGTATGGGAATAATATTTATTCAACTTGTTCAATAATATTATTTATTAACTTAGGATCAGGATATACTTAGTGTTTAACCCTTTAGGATTATTTCTTAGTGTCATTGGTTGAAGCAGGTCAAAGTCCAAGTTTAGCATATAGGAACACACCAAAGAACCCATAGAGAATGAAGTTAATGTTACAATGACATAAAACTGCATACTATCACTTAATATGTAATATAATACCTTTACCTTGATACCTCTAAATAATGAGGTATCATGTTGGTTCCATCAACCTATATGCTTGATGACTCGTCATTTAACTTTTATCAAATTGAACTTTAATATAGAACACCATATAAATTGATTCATTTAAGCTATATCACTTCCATAAAAGGTCCTAAGATATCAAATTTAATTAAATAATGGAAGGAAAAAATCCTTTATCATATTATTCATTAATTGGATATTACTCATGATGCTCCCCGTATATCTTATTTCAATGTGAACATATGTCATCATATTTTTCATCAATACATGAAAGTACACAACTCATAATATCCATTAATAATTATATTAACATCTAAGTTTCAATACAAATTTCTATGGATAAGAACATATAATGGTATATATAAATTTAGATTTTCAATTAGTGGGTCTCATTCTCATAATCTCTAACGCTGGTAATTACTAACGGCGTACACCTAGAGAAGGTGACTCAAAGTCCCATGAGTCTCTACCCTTAATAGCCTATATCATTTATTTCCATATAATTATTTCACATGTCTATAGAATATATATTTAATAATACTATCATCGTACTTATGGGTTCTCATCATAAGAGGGAACTAATATGAACTTTTAGTTAAATAGTTAATCTTAGGAAATTATCACATACTATGTCACACAGAACAATAATCATGATGTGATAATTTACTTATTAGTATTCATAATTATGAATATAAGTAATCATAAAAGCACATAATTTGGTTCTAGGGAACAAAATCCAAAAATATATGTCTCCCTTAACATTCTAAAATTCATTAAACACTAAAGAATAAAAGGGTTGAAAGTGATATCCAAACTAAGATTGGGAACCATCCTTATTCACTAAGGGTACAAAAAATTCTCGTTCAATATGAAGAGAAGTAATACTTTCCATACCATTGAATTCTAAATTTTCCAATTGTGAAAGTTACAGTATCCTTTTAGATAATACTTGATTAAATCTATTTATTTGAGAAATTTTAGTATTCTTATAGATTGAGTCCCCAAGATCTTTATTAATTTAAATAAGATAAGTCATATTCACTTCATGAGACTCTTCACCTCTTACTGATTTATCAAAAAATGTTATCTTGAAAAAATACTCTCTTATGGTTTGGTTTTTTTTTAACTTCATGAGTCATAATATCAACAATTTCATCTTCAGTAGCCTCATTTATCAAGTCAAATCTTGTACTTGTCAGAACCTCAATAGCCACAACTAGGGCACTGACTCTAGCAGAGAGACAATAAATATTTTCAACAAATTATATGGGATCTCAATCTATAGAATCTATAGCTTCATCCACTTAATGATTGGGGATTATAGAAATATACTCTACAACATATGTCCTATGAATATTGATAACATTAGCTACCACAATAGTTCCATTAATAGATTAAGGCTCTTCATCATTATCTCTAGTATGTTTCTCCTAAAAATGTGTTGCATCATGAGGATTAACCTATCCAAAATGTCACCCAAAATTAGCAGTAGTGTCCTTATCCTATTCTCTCTTTTTTTCTCCCCTTTTTTCTCCTACACCATTTTATTTTGAGAAACACCATAAATCATCTCCATGTTTCATAAAATTGCATCAAAGAGAGTGTGATTCCTTTGGAACTTAGTAGTTGTAGTATCCCATAGGTCAACTTCCATTCTCCAAAAAATGAGTGTAAATAGACTCTCATTTCGATAAAACTTTATTCTTTATTTTTAATGATATAAATTATTAATATATTGTATCAAATATCAAGACAAATATTTCTTCTTATCCTTAAATGGTGGATTCATCATATTTATGTCTTAAAAGATCACTTTATCAAACTCACTATCCCTTTGGTATATTCTAGACTAAATGAATTTGGATATTACCCTTTGATAAGGTTTTAGAAATTTTTTAGACTTATTTAAAATAGAAAGAGTACCAAATAGATATTCTATAATAATTGAACATCTTGTATCGTCATCACTAATCTTGTGATTCCCTAGATCGACAATCCCAAATCGGGTTCCATATACACAAACATTAGAAACACACATTGATACCAGCTATAAAATCCTACATATTATTATCCTTAATTAAAAACTAAAATTTGATTATAGAATATATTAAACCTCAGATAATTTTTTTAGGTTCACAGATTTTGATAATTATTACAAAACATAAACTTAAAAAACTATTATTCTTTGTATCCAACATACATTTTTCACACTATATTAGAAAATACTTAATCCATAATTAGTGATTGCTTTATAACATAAACTCTTTCAGGCATGTTATCATTCTAAACAAGTAATGAGTATAATTTTCTTTATAACCTTGGGAAATAGAAACATAAGGATGTGAGCACAAATTCTCATTAAGGGAAAACATACAACTGATGAAATCATAGAATAAATTTTTTTTAAAGAATAAGTAAACAATGTGAAACTATAATCAACTTAAAAATATTATCATGATATATACATGATAATAAATGAAAACATGGATATTAATAATACTAAACTCGGGCTGGTGGAATGTATAATTTCAAACAAAAAAATATTTTGTTCATAACTTGTTCTAAGACACTATCTAGTTATAGCGAGAGGTATACACCAAAACCCAACTTTTCTTGTCTCATGAGACCTGTTGATGCATTGAGGGGATTTATAATGGCAAAACCCTCACAACACTTGATTTTGTACAGTTCATTAACCATAAGAGTCGATAATACTTTTAATACAATTCCCAAAGAAGCCAATTAGTGAATAAAAACATGGTTATCTATATAATGAGAGATATAGAATATAAATACATAATCAAAAAATTATAGCATCAAATTTTAAACCAAAAATATTCCCCATGTAAAATAAAATGGATAACATGATCATAACCCATTCATAGAATGGAGGTCGATGGTCAAAAAATGCATCATCAACATTACAGTAATCATATGTATTGGAATAATAAGATACATAATTCCAATACATTCCCACATATAAATAAAAACGATATCATGATCCTAAACCATCAAGATATAGAAGGTTGATGGTCAAACAATGCATAGTCAACATTCCAATAATTATCCATATTGGACTAAAATTATATATACTTCCAACACTTTTCCCCATGATAATAAATAAATGTTCAATCTATGTGAACAACAACCAATATGAATTTTTAAATAGAAATATTCACATTACATAGGTTAATGGGTATAAAGTTAAGTCAATGTTGGAATAACATGATCGTAATCTGTATAGAGAAATAAAATGGATGGTTGAAGAATAAAATATCCTCACTGAATCAATGGAAACATAGGAGGGTGTTGAAATAAGTGAAAAACACTCTCATAAAAGAGTGCTTCTAATGGTATCATAAAATAAGGGATCAATAAAAAAATTATTTTATATTGCAACTTCAATCCCTAGAATGATAAAATATATATATTGAATAAATAATTAAAACTAAACTCTCTTAGGGTAAATCCATTTTAAAATGATAATGTAGGTGTTAAAAAAACCAATAATATGTTTTAGAAAATATTTTTAACATTAATTTAAAATAGATCTTTATAGGTCATTTTCAAACGTAACTTCTGAAAAGGTGATATGAAATATTTTTAAACCTTTAATTTTAAAAATAATATTGCATAATTTAACTTTGAAATGAAATAAATTAAACCCCTGGGAAAATAGGTTAGGAATAACAAACATATTAAAGTGAATGGAAAAACCCCTTTCATTTATTTTGGAAATACCTTTGTTTGAAACTCAATTTCTAAAAGGAGTAACAAACCATTATTTTTTCAACGTATATTTTCCCCCATATAGGAAGATAAATTACCATCAAAAAAATATTCTAGTATGAGAACATAATAAAGTAATAAATAAGTTCATAAAGAAACAAAATAATCCAATGAAATGAGATTTTATCTATCAATATCCCATGTGGTCAACATATTCCTTAAAGTGATAAATATTTATGAATGTTTTATTATTTTTTATAAATGTAAATTTATATAAAAAAATAAAATACTGCATAATATAATCAATTGGTAGAATATATCTAACTATTAATTCTAAGTGTATGACCATGGGTCAATGAATGAAAATTGAGGTACTAAAAAGTCTTATAGCTTCGGTGAAAATAAAGTCAAAATAAATTTCCTAAAAAGGAATATATTAGGATTATTGTTTATGATGAATAAAAAATAAGTTGAAAATATATAACCATTTTTATTCAATACACTATTCAAATGAAAATATTGGGAATTACATTAATATGTCTCAAGTAATTACTGTTTGAGAAAATTAACTCATGCGGCTTTAGCAACATTATCATTAAGAACCCTTGAAATTTTGTGATTTAATTGAAAAAAAAAGTACTATTATTAAAATATAATTCATTATATGATATATAAAATAGGTATTATATACATTATATAAATTAAAATATGTATACAATACAAAACATGTCTCAATGGGATGAATTTAAGATAAACAAACCTTACCTTGTTCCAGATTCATTCTTCAATGGCACTAAAAATAAAAAATAATTAAAATAAGTTCAATAAATACATAAATGATAAAATTATTCATAAATATAACCATTTATACTTCTAATTTATAATCATTATATACATATATATTAGTAAATGTTTACCTATTTTCATAACCAGCTGTAAGTAACCTTTATCGCTTTAAACTTGTTTCATAAATGTGGTGTTGGTATATATTATTTTTTTAATAGTCCTTCATTCCAAGATTATCTAAGGTAATTTAATATATTTTCCCTAATATTTACCAAGGGTATTATTTCATTACCCGATAGTTTTGATTAATAAAATAAAATGAAATTGGCGATGATCATGTTTCAATGATTCTTAACGAACAAAATGTGCTTTCTTAATTAATAACATAAAAGTTTATAAAAACTTACCAAAAAACAAAAAAAAATTACATTTTTATATAATATTATAATATAAAATAATTTTTCATAATAAAATATTATATAAATTCATATTATTTTTCAATTAGGTGGTTAAACTAATCCAGACATGAACCCATCATGATTAATAGATAATTATGAAGTGGTTAAGTTGTAATATCATTATAAAATAAAAATAATGGTATTATTTGGTTCTTATTTGTGTGATATATTACAATTTAAAATAATTATATGGATAAAATAGTTTATTTAAATTCATATCTTCTAAATAAGATATCATTTTCCACTTAGAATGCTCGTTTTAAACGATTAAATTAATGCTAATAATTTATAGACTATATATTTACAAATTTTTACAATTCCTCACACAATAATCTTAATTATATCATTAAAATAATATTTATCCTTTAATGTTGTACTCATGATCAAGACTATAAATCATATATTAAAAGAAATATTAAAATCAATAATTCCATGGCGGTTGTAGTCCACATGTACACATAGTGATGATTTTGTTTTCCATAAAATGAGAGAAAAAAGTAATATGTTTTATAGTTTAAGAGTAATAAAAATGATATATATATATATATATAACATAATTTCTTATTAAATTATCATTTTAAACCATACATTTAATGTGATGAATGAAAATGAATCAAGTTGCATCCTGGAGGTGGTAGTCCACAAAACGCACAAATTACGATTTCATTTTTATTAATAAAAAAGGGAAAATGTGATTAATGCTCCTTACCATATTATTATAAAATTATATATATAACCAATAATGATTTAATTACATATTTATGTGGGAATTAAAATTTAAAAATAAGAATATAAAATAAATAAGGTAAGTAAAAATGATAACTCATGTGGATCAATTTGAGATTTCATTAGAAGATCCCATAAAAATGGATGAAAAAGGATTATATATTGTCTCCAGAATCTCATTACAGTGAAATATTGTGATATGGGAAAGAAAAAATGGCAGTTCTTCATGATGAAACTGAATTTTTTTGGAATTCCTTAATGTGGTGGCGAGAATCGCATTTTATAAGTGGTGAAAAAGGCATTTTTGTAAATATTTTAACTTAATATAAAGAGGGAACATGTTACAAATCTTTTAGATCCAAAATTGAAAAATAACTCTGTAGGGAAGATATAAGTCTGATGCAATGAACATATAATAAATTATATACATGTTTTAACATTTTTCAATCCATTTACCCAATGAATGACTAATTTTATCATTTTAGCTTTTACAGAAGTAACTAGTATTTACCTAAGATAGCTTAATCTTTATGAAAAAAATAAAGTGCTCCTCAATATATAATTTGGAACTAATTACTATAAATTTTAAATATATTTCATTTCATTTAGTTTATATAAGTAAAAAAATTAATTTTAAAATAAAAAAGTTTAATGTATTAAAAATAATTTTTTGAGAAAATATTATTTATGTTATAAAATGTAATGTATGGGTTTGTAAATTAAAAAAATTAAATTATAAATTAATCTATAAAAGAAATATTTTTTTATATGAAAAAATTTTCATTAGTTTTCATTTCATACTAATAATTTCATAGAAGACATGGTGTTTGTAAAAACAATATTTTAACTTAAAATATATTTTTAGAAAAATACAAGAAATTAATATTAGGAAAATACTTCTATGCGAATCCAAAAATATTGTTAATTTTTTAAATTTTAAATTCTAGATATTATAAATTTACCTTTTAAATATAAATATGACATATAATGAAAAACCATTTTTATAAAAAAAATTATTTTTAAGAATATTAATCATTATGATTCATATTTCCTTTTATTTACTAAATAAGTTAATATTAAAAAATTATTCATATCAACTGTAGTTTATCATCATTAATCATAAGTTTCGTGAAATATAAATTCATACTCATATAAAGGTTATTTTTCTAAAGAATACATTTTTAAGTATAAAATGATCATATTTATAATTTTATATATACTGATAAAATTTTATTGATGTTAAAAGTATAATTTATTTAATTTCTATAAACATTTCAAATTTTGGTTATAATTATTCATTCCCACTAATTAAATTGATGGGTTTTAAGTGTTATACTTAATATTTATATTTTTATCTAAATATATAATAGTATATTTTTAGTTTTTATTCATTTGGACTAAGTTATTGAACAAATTTGGATCATTTAAAAGAAGTCATATATTAAAATCTAGGTTTGATACTCCCCCCCCCCAAACATAAATAAATTGCATCCTCATAATTTTCCTCATAATATAAAAGAAATTTCTATAGGTAATTCATAATGAACTAGACACATTAATATGGTCATGGGTTTATTTAGGATGAGGATTGAGATTTATATGTTTGAAAAAATTATTATTGGAACCTTATAAAGGGATATAACAAATTCCTAATTTCACATAAAATTATACTAAGGGGTTTTTATTTATAACTCAATATATTGAACTTGGTGAAAAATTAAATGACATAGGACATTAAGAAATCTATAGTGAAAACTCATTATCGAATGAATTATTAGTAGTTGAATATACTTTTACTTGTTCTCATGGTTATTTGTGACTATATCACACATTGGTCCTTAGATTAGGACTAGAGTTTCATAATACCCAACTCTCTTGAAATTAAATCCATTTATTTTTTATCCTATCTCTTTTTTTTGCACTTGTGAGTTAGAAAACATTCATATCCACACTTACTCAATTCACCTTTACCTTTAAGTAAATTTCTCTCTTGCTTATTCCCCCATTTTTGAAATGTAGGAAATATAATATTCCTTCCTTCATCATCCTCACCACATGATCTTTCATGATAATCTATATTTCTATTATTTAGTACATTCAAGAATTCAAATATGTTCACATTTTTAATCATACATTATGATATTTGATTTATAATAATCGCATGGTTTATCTCTCCAACTCTCATTTGAATAGATTATTCCCTAAGGTAATTTCTTCAATTCTCCTAGTACCCATTTTTAACTTGGTTCCTTTAGGAATCAACCATTATTAAAACCAAAATATTTAACATGAGTGATGAACATTATAAGAGAATTATAAAAATCAAAATCCGGGAAAATTGAACCTCAAGATGTCTCACATTATAAAATTGTCATGTTAGACTATAGTTATTATAAAAACACGTGTATTAGAATTAGTTTGTCCAATATCAAGCCGAGTTTAGAAAATCTCACTCTCAATTAAATCTAGGTTACATTGAGTTGGGGTTTCCCATAATTATTAATCTAATACTTATGATAGATATCCCATGTTACAATTAACTTTACTAAAATATTATATACCCATTAATCAATGAAATCTATTCTTTATAAATCTAACTCATACTTTATCTTGGAAAGAACATATCAATTAATAAGTACCTTAAATTATGAATCTCTAAATTTCAATATATGTTATCAATTTTCACTTTTATATTAGGTTATCTAACCTAAACATGTTCAAATCCCTCATAATATTTTATAAATATAATTTCATTTAACTAAAACAAACCCCATATTATTTTCTTGACATTTGTGCAGTAAGGATTATTTTTCATGCACTGGGTCATGGTTGAGTTAATATCTAACCACCATCTTTGGTGTAGTTACCATTTGATACTTATTTTATAAAACCACATCCATTTTATAGTATGCATACAAGGATATCATTTCTTGGAAAATCACATAATCTCTAATTAACAAAAAAAATATGATGTTATCCCACAATTAGGGTTATTCTTAGAGTTTTCACTAAGGTTATCTCATAATAATCCGCTAAAAAGGTGTATTATTGGCTTAGAAATAAAGAATATTCTATCCCAAAGTGTTATCTATTATGATCAACCTGAACTTATTAACCCTTAAATTATCCTCAATAAACATCTAAATCAAAAAACATTATCTAAACCTTTCCTTTGATACCAATTGTGATGGCTCAGACCCATACTCCCAAATGTGGTTCGATAAACACATGCTTTACAAACTCAAATTGATACAAACTATATAATCTAAGATATAATCTTCCTTCATTTTAAAATTATAAATGATTTTTTCACCTCTTACATACTGAGGATGTTTTCGGTTTTAGTGATTTATATAATTTTGATAAAACATAAACTAATAGGATCCATGTTCACTATATTAAACATACATTTATTACACTCTATGCAAAACTACTTAATCCATAATGAGTCTTCAACATCTCCCATAAATTATTTCATTTGTTTTACCCTTATAAACATGCCATGTGTAACTCATTTATTTGTAACCTAATAAAATAGAAATATAAGAACGAGTGACATCAAATTCTTCTTAGGGGAAAACATAAAACATAGGAAATAATTCCATAAACATGGAATAAATATTATTGTTGGAATAACTAAACAACATGAATCCATAATCAACTTCAAACTGAGAACATGTAATATACCTGACCAAAAATTATAACATGGATATCAATAATAATGATCTCATATTGATAGAATTCATAATAATGAAAATCAAAAAACATGTTCTCATGGTATTTTTCCATGATATTATCCTTTTATGGGGACATTTATATAAAAAACCCAATCAATTTTTTCTGATGAGACATTTTGATTCATTAAGGGGATATATAATGTTAGACCCCACTCATCACCTTATTATGTCTAGTGAATTCACCATAAGGGTCGTTAAAAATTTTCCAACCATTACCTAAGGAACCTATTTGTGAAAAAATATGGCTATACATATAATGAAAGATATTAAATTTCAATACATAATCAACCTATGTTAGTAGTCAATAATCATTAATAATATCAATATTATTCCTCTCATTAATAAAAGGGATAACATGGTCATAACATATCCATATAAAGAAGGTAGGTGGTAAAAAATACACATTAAAATTTTCAATAAACATCTTTATTGGAATAGAAACATACATAACACTAATAAATTAGTTTTCTTTCTATGTGAACATCCACCTATCAGAATATGTAAAATTATATGTTCACGCCGTATAGGGTAAAGAGTATATGATTAAGTCAATGTAAGAATAAATTTACCATAATCCATCTGGAGAAAGAAAAATATGTGATAAATGTTCGTCCATGGGTAGTGAATACACCATTCAATGGAAAAATGGGTAAATAACATAAACCTGTCTTAATGAAGTAAATTTTGAGACAATTATCTCTTATGGATTGGGAAGAATTTTAACCAAAACCCATTGAAATATTGGTCTTGTAATTAAAAATAAAATTACATAATTAAAATATCATTCATGATATTGTATCTCGTGTAAGTATTATAAACACCATATAAATGAAAATTGGGGAAGAATAAAAAAATATTTTTCAAGGAGTATAATTTGAGTTGAAAATCTTAATCTGGGTCCTGATTTGTTTTAAGATTACATGAAACATTATAAATAATTAATTTATGTTCCTTAAATACATACCTAAGAAACTAATTAATAACTATAAAAATTTATAATCCTCATTTAAAATCATTATTTACATATATATATATAAGTTAGTTTTTACCTATTTTCAACATTAGGTGTATGTAATATTTATCGCACGGAACTAGTTTCATAAAAGTGGTGTTTGAATGTATTATTTTTTAATAGTAAATAATTATTATATAATATATGGTACTGTAATATATGTTCCATGATAGTTATAGAGGCTATAATTTCATTCCAAAATAATTTTTGTTAAAAACCATGTAGATGAAATCAGTGACGATCGTCTTTCGGTGATTCTAAATGAACCAAAGCTTTTTATTAATTAATGATTTCAATGGTGAGATAACCTCACTAGAAAAAAAACAATATTAAAATATTTCTATAATATTATACTAGTAAATAAGATATCATAGTCATCAATGATATGAATTCATAGTATGGTTCGACAAGGTGGTTAAACAGACTAAAACATGAACCTATCATGATTAAAGGATGATTATGAGATGGTTAAGTTGTAATATACTTATAATAGAAGAATAATGCTATTTTTTAGTGATTATTAGTGTTATATATCATTATTTTAAATAATTATAATGATAATATGATTTATTTAAATTCATTACGTAGAAATAAGAGATCATTTTCCCCTTAGTACGCATGTTTTAAAAGATTTAATTAATGATAATCATTTTTGGAACATACCATTAATGGGTTCATAAATTTTTAAACCAAATATTAATAATATCATGAAAATAATATTTATCCTTTAATTTTATCCTCGTTACTATCTATGTAAAGTGATTATGAAAAAATAGAAATTCAATTGTTCTATGGAGGCAACTGTCTACACATATGTGTGGTTGATGATTTCTTCTTCCATATAAGAGGAGAAAAAATAAATATGTTTTATTTATTAAAAATAATAAAAATGATATAAATATCCTAATTATTTATTAAATTATACTTTTATACTAGTTTTGTAAGTTGTTGAACGAAAATAAAAGGTGTTGTGTCGTGGAAGTGGTAGTCCACGCTAGGCACGAATTACAGTTTCTTTTTTCCTAAAAGAAAAATGAGATGGTGGTTAATGATTATTAACATAGAATAATAAATTTTATTATATAACCAATACATATTTTATTTCATAGTTATTTGAAAATTTTAATTGTTATCAATAAGATTTCAAACATTATCCAAATCAAGTTTAATATTTGAATTCATAGTAGTACCACGTACCTTATTTCTTTCAAATATAAATCCTTTTAATAAATAATTTATGTATTATCTATTATTTAAAACATTTAAAAATACTATTTGATAAAAATAAAAACCATGAAAAAAGATTAACTCACCCTCCATCTTTATTTCATATTTCATTTTTAGGAATTTATAAAATTCTTTAAATGGGTTTTTATACATATAGATAAAAATCACATCATCCACATAAATTTGAGCTGAAATATTTTAAAATAATTCTGTTTTATTAAATATAATAGTATCATAAAATATTTAAATAAAACAATTGGATAGTATAAATGAACCCAAACTGTCATACCAAACTCTAGGTTCTTGTTTAAGACAATACAAATCTTTGGTCAGTTTGAATACATTATAAAGAAACTTAGGGTTTTGAAAACATGAATTCTATTCATTATAAACTTCTTCCATTATAAATACATGAAAAAAATAATTATTTATATCCAAATAGCATAATGTAATGATTATAATTGATGAAAATTCAAAAAACATCCTAATGGATCCTAACCTATAAATCATGTTAAATATTTCTTCTTTATTTATTCCTTCACATTAGTTAAAAGATTTGGAAACTGAACTACAATTATTTCTAATGATCACACCATGAACATCATATTTAATTCTAAATACCCATTTAGTTCGAATAATAAGATAATCAGAGGGTCTAGTAAATGATCCAAAAACCATATTCCTCTTTAAATAGTTTGATTCCTCATTCACTGAAAAAAAACTCACTCTCATCACTCAAGGATAATTATATAGATTTAGATTCTAGTTAATATAAGAATATAGAAAAATTATTAATGTTTCCCATACTTTTTTTAGTTATAACTCCATTATATTAGAATCTTATAATAGTCTCTGAGGTATGTTTTTTAAAGTTTCTAATCTATCGAGGTAGTAAAATTTCAAGTTTATTAGTTTCTAACATATCGGGACTATATTTTTCAGGATCGTGTCCCAAATCATTATAATTTTTATTATTATAAGTAGATTAACGTCTTAGATTTTCCATAAAGTCAAACATATTTCCAATTTGAGTCTTTTTGTGATGGAAGGAAACACTTTAATCAAATTTTACATTATTATATTCTTAATCTATCATTTAATTATTATTGAAAACACTATAATATTTGGTAGTAGTTTAGTAACCAAGTAAGATCCCTCCATCAGGATTTAGATCAAACATACCAAGATTATCCTTAGTGTTCAATATATAAACATTACATCCAAAAAAAATATTGTGTCAAGTCTTCGATATTATATTATTCCATAAATATTAAGTTGTTTTCAACATTAAAGGACTTATTATAACTCTATTTATGACATATCGTGTTGTGTTAATGACTTCATCCCAAAAATGGGTAGGCAATCAGTATTTACGCAACATTTTTCTCATAATTTATTATAGGTTATCATTCTTACTTTCAACAACACCATTATGTTAAGGTTTCTTAGGGGTAAATAAGGTATGTTTAATGACATATTTTGAGAAAAAATAGTTGAATTCATGATTCTAAAACTCTCTCACATTGGCACTTCTTAAATTCACAATTTTAGCATATTTTTATTTATATAATAGCTTATAGAAGTTTTTAAAATTCTAATATTATTAAATATTAATTATTAATAAATAAACCCATGTAAATCAATAAAAATCATCAATTGATACATAAACAAATGGTGTTCTATCAATATTTTTAGTTATTGAAGTTCTAAAGAAACCATGTGGTTAAGTTTTGATGGTATAGAAGTATCAACTACTTTAATTAGTTTTAAATATGAATTTTGTTGTTTTCCCATTTGGTATACATCAAAAAAATTATCCAATTTATGTTTAGGCAAATCAGAAATCAAATTTTTCTTAGATAATTTTACAATGAATAAACATTAAATTTTCCAATTATTCTATGCAAAATCAAAGATTCATTTATTTTAGAATCCAACCAATTTATATTGTTTACAAAAATAAAGTATATCTAAGGTGTAAATATTTTGAACTCAAGGTGATTAAAATTTAATAAATATATCTTTAAACCTAAATGATAATTTTTCAGAAAAATCAATAGAAAACTCATCATCACAAAATTGAGAATACTTATTATATTTTTTTATGCCTTCAACATAAAGAAATTTATTTTTTAGGATAGAATGTTGGCCTCAAATAAATCCAGGTATAATAATATTTCCTTCATCATTATCACAAAATGTGACATAGACTCCATTAACCATAAATAGTGAGTAGAAGTTATAAAAATATTCACTCATATTCCTTGAACACCCACTTTTTATTAACAATTTTCTATTGATGCTCCTATGGATTCTTAACTACAAAAAAACATTGAAAAATAATAATTTTTGGAATCTAAATACCCTTGGGTTAAGGATTATTTTTTATTAATAATTTTTCAAACCAAATCTGTCTACACTTTTTACAATTTCTATAATTTCCCTAATATCTAGAACTTCAAAAACTAACTTTAGATGAATCTCTAGAAATAAGATCCTCCTTTATACAACAAAATTGAGGATATCATAATCGATAATCATTATCATAATGACCATTTATACCATAATGAAAACAAGTAATATTAGATGTCGTTCAGTTTTTAAAAATATGAAAAAAATAATTCCTATATGGCTTAGGTTATTTCCCATTACTACTTATAATTTTTTACCATTAATGTGTTTTTTACAACATATTTAGTTAAGATAATCCTCCCATTTTGTAAATACACTTGAATTGTCTTTTAGATATTTTACTTCAACCACTAATTCTTTTATTTTATTTTTATGAAAAACACATCTAGAAATCAATTCAACTAGTTTTGATTTTAGTTCTGAGATTTATCTAAACGTCTCATTGTTTTTAGTTACCTCAATATTATAGATTTTTTTAATATACTTGTGTTTATTATTAAGTTAATCATACATGTATTATAATATAGAACTGTAACGCCCCAACCCCAGCTACCTAGAGTCGGTGCATTATTACATAACATTGGCATGATCACAAGAAAGATCAAATCTCGAAAGACCGATTGGTTTAGTAGCCTTGGAAACACTAGATATATTCATAAGTTTTACATTACATCATAAAATGAAAAACTACTACAACAACATAATGTTTCCACAGTCCACACTATAATCCCCTCATAATATCTCTGCAGGTCATTCATAACTTACATCTTCACATCCTGGGAAAAATAAAACATAGAAAAGGGGTGAGCTCAAATGCCCAGTAAGGATAACAATATAGCGGAAACTTTCATAAATAAGAATAAACATTTAAGGCAATGCATTACTAAAACAAAAGCCTTTTAAACTTTAACTTCAACATGGTATGGCAAAAGTAAAATGAAATAATGCCATTTACTTATTCACATGGATATTCTACTAATCGAATAATCACATGCAAAATCAATAACCACTTTCATAATGTTGGAATGCATAATGCCAGACTATCATAACCACATAGCCAAGGCCTCGTGCCAAGACTACAAATAATATTTTTTCAAGGCCTTGTGCCAAGACACTAGTTTGTCTCATGAGACCTACCGATGCAATTTTTTTTAAGAAGATACTTACGTTAAATATTGCTAAAATACACTCCAGTGTTTTTCTGAAAACATTATGCAAGCTTCTGAAAACAAAATAACTAATTCTGAGACTGCTCGACTAATTACAGGCCATGATGGGTCCACTCCCAATCCCTTCCTGTCTACCAAACTCGAGAGTCAGGTTTTCTGAAAACATTTTTAAGCTTGCGTTAAATACGTATACATTTGCACTGGATTTTCATATATTTGAGAGAAATATCTCTTTTTTTGAAATCATTTAAAAATAACATAATTATAATAGAAAACCTTTATTTTTAAAATGTCCTTGTAAGCTTGTAAGGGATGCTTTGAAGATTTTATAACGGCGGTAAATAGCTGGACCCACCGTATAAGTTAAAAAAAACATTCTTACCTTAATTCTGTCGAAAAGGTTAAAAAGGGACCTTGTTTTGAAAACGACGGAAAGATTCCTTTATAAACCACTTATAAAAGTCAAAAAGGGTATAAATGACTTTAACTCATATTCTAGTAAATAGTAAAAATGTTTTGAAAGACATTTTTAAGAAACATGGATGTGGATGATAAAGAGATCCCAGTAGATTATTACATATAAACAACCTCGGATAATGAAGAGATTGTGAAATAACCCTTACCTTGTACTTTTCCTTGGTTGGGGTAGGTTAACCTCCTGTATAATAGTGAAATAATTGTTACTAAATTATACAAGAATCATATACATTAATATGATATCATATATGATCTTTTAATATTGATTTGATAATAATATCTTAGTATTATCGCCGTTTCGGGTGTGAACTTACTCATTTTCTTTATATGTTTTGTTACATAAGTCATTTTTGTTGTATCTTATTCATATCCAGAATGATATCAAGTCCTTAAACATCATTTTTAAATCATTAAATGATAATTATAATTGAATGGATACGATGGAGAATGAATCTCATCGCGTTCGTGGAGACGGTAGTCCGTACGTACGCACGAACGCTACTTCCATTTAATTTTTATTTTAAAAGAATCGAATCCAAATGATACATAGGTATATTACTATTCCAGTATAATATAATATTTTATATATGTTACTTAAGTTCATTAACACCATCCTTTATACGTTCCATGTGTGGTATGAACGAGTCATATCATTTTAAGGGGGCGGTAGTCCGCACTTCCTCAAATGAAATTATCGTATGTATATACAACATGAAACGAATAATGGTATGAAATAAAATGGAATTACAGAACCTTATATATAAAATATATATCATTAATATCATATTTAATTACAGTGCCATCATAATGGCCACCATGATAGGCGGTAAGATGTATTTGAACAATCATCGTTTCGTGAGGCGTTAGTTTTCCATCCACAGAAACATTATGTTCATCATCCATTAGATGGAGTTGTGTGTATGTGTAGTTTGAATCCTTCTTATAACAACATCCTAGTATATTGAGGATGCTGGTGTTGTTACAAAATAAGGGAAATAAAAAAAATTTGGGGGTTGAAGAAGCAAAATAAATGAAAATAATTTAAGAGAAATCGTTACCTTTAATTTAGGTAACTCACTTTGGTTGAAACCAAAGGACTTGTTGAAATGCTTTCTGCCTAAGGGGAAACTTCAAGGAGGAGGAGAGGGATGTGGGGAGCTTAGTTGGGCAGATTTTGGACGAGCCAAGTGGCTTGAGAGGTGTGAGGAATGAGTAGAAGTGGTCTCCTTTTATAAGGGAGAGGAGGGGCTCTTTAGGAAAGAGTGAAAGTATTACTTTATAATATAATTATATTCGGTTTATACTGGTCCAAAAATCATTGAGGTCGAAGATAAGATGACTCATATTCTAAATATCATCAACCAATAAGAATTGGACAGGTTTTAGATAATATTTTAATCATTATAATATTATTTATTTCAATGATTTATTAATGAGGTAAACATTGCATCATTATTGTGTCATTAATAATTTAACTTATTTGATGTCTAAAAATTATAAATAAAATATCATAATGTAGGAAATCTTTTTAGATTTCTAATGAATATTTATAATCGAAAATCCAACATGTATAACCCTATGTAAAAATTGTTCTTCTAAAAGATGTAAGCTTATGCCATTTTTATTTTTATTTTAACTTTATTAATATAATGTGTCATTATCACTTACAAGTGGATCCATGGGGTCCCAAAATAGACCCAAATATTCCCATGGTCGACCATGTATCAACCAATAGGGTTAAGACACGTTTTAGGGTAATTTAGTATTATTATAATATTATTTTTTAACCCTTATTTACCGGATTTACCCTTAACCATGGTAAATAAAATATTTACCGCAGTAATTATTCAAAATGTCTAAAAATAAAAGTTACCTATTTACACAATTTGAACATCCTGATTCCAAATATGGAATCCATTTTCCTAAATTCAAAACACATAAGTGGCAGAAATTAATTTAAAATTAATTCCCGCTGTCAAAACAAAAAGCGTGTTTTTAAGAGATAATAACTATCAAAAGATTGACACTTGTTTATGTTCGGTTTAATTGTAAAATTATGTCCAATGACCAACATTATATTAAATGGTAAAAATATATTCTAAATATACTTTAAAACCACTCAAATTCACAATTTATCACTATTAATTATTTTGATTAAAAATGTTGTTTTTAATTAAAATTTAGTAATTTTCACTATTCATCAAAATATAAAAGTTATCCGAAAAGTACCAAAATTTCACCCTAGGCTAATTTCAATATTCCGAATCCAAAAATGAAGTCCATTTTGAAATATAAAATATATATGATTTCAAAAAGTAGGTATTACTATTCACAATGGCTAGTTTAATTAGTTGTGGTGTGTGTTAGAACTCGAGGTTGCGTACAACACACGCTATCGCATTATTCGAAGGGAAACGTACCATGGAAGCTTGGGGTGTTACATTCTCCCCCCCTTCAAATAATTGCGTCCTCGCAATTTCTAGGGTATTACTGCATAAAAATACTCGGGTGGTTCTTCATCATAAGTTCCTCGGGTTCCAACGTTGCCTCTTCCATCTTTTGATTTCTCCACAAAACTTTTACCAGACGCGTCGTCCGGTTTCTCAGTACTTGTTCTCTCGTATCGAGAATCCGGACGGGCTCTTCGTAATAAGACAAATCGGGTTCCAGTTCTAATTCCTCATAGGTGAGTACATGCGTTGGGTCAGGCATGTATTTTCTCAACAGAGATACGTGGAACACATCGTGAACTTTGGAGAGACTTGGTGGCATTGCCAATCGGTAAGCTACAGCCCCAATTCGTTCTAGAATTTCGAATGGTCTGATGTACCTGGGACTCAATTTACCTTTCTTACCAAAACGTATGACTCCCTTCCATGGAGATACCTTTAGGAAAACATGATCACAGACCTGAAATTCCAAATCCTTCCTTCGATTATCATCATAGCTCTTCTGCCTACTTTGAGCTGCTTTGATGTGATTTTGGATTACTTTCACCTTTTCCACCGTTTCCTCCACCAGTTCTGGGCCTACAAGTTTTCTTTCACCAACGTCATCCCAACAGGTTGGTGTACGACATCTCTTTCCATATAACGCTTCATATGGTGCCATCTGAATACTTGAATGGAAGCTATTGTTATAGGAAAATTCTACTAGTGGTAAATATTGATCCCACATACCCTGAAAATCAAGTGAGCAAGATCTCAACATGTCTTCTAAGGTTTGAATAGTCCGTTCTGATTGTCCGTCTGTCTGAGGGTGGTAAGCAGTGCTCAAATGTAGTTCAGTATCCATGGATTTCTGAAGACTTTTCCAGAATCTTGAAGTAAAATGGGGATCACGATTAGAAACAATCGATAGGAGTATTCCATGAAGTCTCACAACTTCATTAATGTATAGTCTTGCTAGACGTTCCAGGGGTAGATCTTCTCTTATAGCAAGAAAATGTGCTGACTTGGTAAGACGATCAACAATAACCCATATTGCATCGTTCCTTCTAGGAGTCTTCGGTAGCCCCATGACAAAGTCCATCGTAACATTGTCCCATTTCCACTCCGGTATGGGAAGAGGTTGCATGACTCCTCCAGGCTGTTGCCTTCCAGCTTTCACTTGTTGACAAACCATACATCTTGAAACAAAATCAGCAGTCTCCCTCTTCATGTTGTCCCACCAAAAATGTTCCTTCAAATCTCTATACATTTTGGTGCTCCCAGGGTGTATAGAGAAATTGGAACTATGAGCATCATCCAGCAATTCCCTTTTTAGATCAGGTATATTGGGAACACAAAGTCTCTTCCCGAATTTCAAAATTCCATCTTCACACACAAAGTCTCTAAATCTCCCATCATTCACAGCTTTAATCTTCTTTTGGAATTCGTCATCATCGGTCTGAGAACTCTTAATCCTTTCTAGTAAAGATGGTTTGGCAACCATTTGAAAAAGAATTGATGTTTCACCTTCCCTGGTTATTCCCATGTCCATCTTCACTAGATCCATAAAAATTGGATTCCTTTCAATTCTCATATTGTTCAAAACTCCATGGTCTTTTCTACTCAAAGCATCTGTCACCTTGTTTGCCTTCCCTGGGTGGTAGTGTATCGTACAATCATAATCCTTGAGTAATTCAAGCCATCTCCTTTGCCTCATGTTGAGTTCTTTTTGTGAGAAAATATACTTCAAACTCTTGTGATCAGTATAAATCTCACATTTTTCACCATAAAGGTAGTGCCTCCATATCTTCAAAGCAAAGATCACTGCTTCTAACTTGAGATCATGAGTAGGATAGTTTTGTTCATGAATTTTCAACTGTCGTGATGCATAGGCAATAACTCTATCATTCTGCATAAGGACACAGCCAAGTCCTTTCTTCGATGCATCACTATAAATAACGAACCCATCATTCCCCGATGGTAGAGTCAATATAGGAGCATTGACTAATCTTCTCTTCAGTTCTTCAAAACATTCTTCACACTCTTTTGTCCAAACAAATTTAACCCCTTTACGTGTGAGCTTCGTTAATGGGTTAGCCAATCGGGCAAAATTCTGGACGAAACGTCGATAATAACCTGCCAAACCAATAAAACTATGTACCTCAGTTATACTCGTAGGTGCTGGCCATTCTTGGATTTCCTTGGTCTTAGAAGGATCAACAGAGATTCCATCTTTAGAGACAATATGTCCAAGAAAAGAAATCTCCTGAAGCCAGAATTCACACTTGCTAAACTTCCCATATAATTCATGCCTCCTCAGAGTCTTCAAGATAATGCGCAAGTGATTTTCATGGTCTTAGTAGGTTTTGGAGTATACCAAGATATCATCAATAAATACCACCACAAATTCATCGAGATACTCCTTGAAAACTCTATTCATCAGATCCATGAATACAGAGGGTGCATTAGTCAATCCAAACGGCATTACAGTAAACTCGTAATGCCCGTACCTGGTTCGAAATGCTGTCTTCGGAATGTCTTCCTTCTTCACACACAACTGATGGTATCCAGATCGAAGGTCAATCTTTGAAAAGTATTGAGCTCCATGCAGTTGGTCAAATAAATCATCAATACGAGGTAGGGGATACTTGTTCTTTATCGTTATAGCATTGATCTCCCTGTAGCCGATACATAACCTCATAGATCCATCTTTCTTTTTAACAAAGAGAACAGGGGCTCCCCATGGAGAAACACTAGGGCGAATAAATCCCTTATTACTCAATTCCTCTAGTTGTTTCTTTAGTTCTACTAACTATACAGTGGCCATTCTATAAGGGGTCTTCGATATAGGCCTTGATCCAGGAATCAAATCAATGGAAAACTCAACTTCTCGTTCTGGAGGATGTCCAGGTAAATCTTCCGGAAATACATCTACAAATTCTTTCACAACAGGTACGTCCTCTATTTGAACATTCCTTTCCTCACCCGCAGTTATTTCATTCTCTTCCTCCCCAATAATTGAATTTAGTTGAGCTATTGAGGGTGGATCTAAATAAGAATTAGGTGGTGACGATTCTACTCTAAAAATAAGGTGTTCCTTATCATTATCATCAAGAATCGTAACCTCTTTCTTCTTACAATAAATCTTCACATCATAGTCCGAAAGCCAGTCCATACCGAGGATTATATCAAACTCAATCATAGGTATGACGATGAGATCAGCAGATAAAGAAAATTTATGTGCTCTAATGGGGACTGATTCACAAAACTTTGTTGCAACGATACTTCCCTTAGGAGTTTTAACTGACAACTCCCTTATTAAATCAAATTGGGAATATCTAATTTTCTTAGCAAACTGGGAAGATATGAAACAATGCGATGATCCAGAATCAAATAATGCATTTGCTAAACTTGAGGAAACCATTAAATTACCTGCCACCACATCTTTCGGAGCTTCTACCTCAGCAGTAGTGATAGCATAAGCCTGGCCTTGATCCCTTAGCCTTTTCTGAGGTAAGTTCTCCTGACGCTTAGGACATGCATTTGCATAATTCCCCATCTCCCTACAATTGTAGCACTGAACGTTGGTAGCTTCCTTCTTCCCCTTGCAATCATGAGCTTGGTGGCCTTTTTCACCACACTTGTAATAGACTCCCATTCCCTTCAGGCAAGCACCGGGGTGTTTCTTCCCGCATTTACCACAAGATGGATATTCAACCTTTCCCTTCTTCCCCTTATTTCCATTCCCAGATTGATCAGCAGGTCTCTTCTTCTCTTGCTTCGCTTTAAAGTCATAAAACTTAGAGAATTCCTTTTCGGTCTTGATAGCACATGAGACAATGTCTTCGTACGATGAAAAGGATTGTGAGACTAATGCTCGATGGAGAAATGGTTTTAACCCATCAAAGAAACGATCAATCTTACTTCTTGGGTTGCGAATATAATCACCAGCGTACCTCGCTAACCTTGTAAAGTTAGCCTCATACTTTGTGACATTCTCATCCTCCTTTTGTCTCAGACTCAGAAATTGTCTTTCCATATCTGCTCGATGGTCGCGAGGAAAGTATTTTTCTAAAAACAGATCTTTGAACTCCCTCCATTCCATATTTGATACTTCATCATCTTCCTTCATATTTTTAATCAATGACCACCATTGATCAGCATCTCCAGTGAGGCGGTAAACTGCCATGATAACTTTTTCCCTTTCACTGCTCCCCAAAGCCTGAAATATTTTCTCTAGGGAAAATATCCATTGCTCAGCTACTAAGGGATTTGTATTCCCATTGAACGTTGGTGGTTGTTGTCTCATGAATCGATCTAACATTGATCCTCCACACTGCGGATCAGGGTGCTCCATACGGGTAAGGTTATTATTCATAACCTGAGTAAGTTGTCCCAGTATAGTGATTAGCTGATCAGCACTAGTTGCATCACCAGCCCCACTATAATTATATTGAGCAGGAGGGAAATCCCTACATGGAGTGCGTGCATTGATACGGTTTCCATTTCTTCCACTAGGCGCCATTTCTAAACAATGGCATAAACTAGATCAGTTTATTAATCAAAATACATAATCCCATACTTATAAAACACTTAACATAAATTGAACTATTTATGGATATAATCCATAATCATAAAAATGTTTTCTTTGAGGAAGTATATACTCATAAACCCTTCATAATGATTTGTAAAGAAAATGAGAGTTATCCTAAGCATATCCCCCGGGAGGGTCGTAACCAAGAGTGCAGCAAGGCCCGTTGTCGTGCACCAGTTCCCGTTCGAGTCTAGCTCAAAGCGGTGTTTTCGGGTTTTACCCCTAGGTACATCTGTGCCAGAGCCGCCTCTACCTGCTCGTATCCAGATAGGGATGTATTGCTCGGAAAACTCACAAAATCTCTACAATACCAAAATTCTAGGAAGTTCTTCTATACTAATCCTCAAAGTTCATCTTAGGTCTACGTGCTCTAATCAGAGTTTATCTAAATCTAGTTTCCAAGGTTTGTACTAAACTTCCTCTGATACCAACTGTAACACCCCGACCCCAGCTACCCAGAGTCGGTGCATTATTACATAACATTGGCATGATCACAAGAAAGATCAAATCTCGAAAGACCGATTGGTTTAGTAGCCTTGGAAACACTAGATATATTCATAAGTTTTATATTACATCATAAAATGAAAAACTACTACAACAACATAATGTCTCCACAGTCCACACTATAATCCCCTCATAATATCTCTGCAGGTCATTCATAACTTACATCTTCACATCCTGGGAAAAATAAAACATAGAAAAGGGGTGAGCTCAAATGCCCAGTAAGGATAACAATATAGCGGAAACTTTCATAAATAAGAATAAACATTTAAGGCAATGCATTACTAAAACAAAAGCCTTTTAAACTTTAACTTCAACATGGTATGGCAAAAGTAAAATGAAATAATGCCATTTACTTATTCACATGGATATTCTACTAATCGAATAATCACATGAAAAATCAATAACCACTTTCATAATGTTGGAATGCATAATGCCAGACTATCATAACCACATAGCCAAGGCCTCGTGCCAAGACTACAAATAAGATTTTGTCAAGGCCTTGTGCCAAGACACTAGTTTGTCTCATGAGACCTACCGATGCAATTTTTTTTAAGAAGATACTTACGTTAAATATTGCTAAAATACACTCCAGTGTTTTTCTGAAAACATTATGCAAGCTTCTGAAAACAAAATAACTAATTCTGAGACTGATCGACTAATTACAAGCCATGATGGGTCCACTCCCAATCCCTTCCTGTCTACCAAACTCGAGAGTCAGGTTTTCTGAAAACATTTTTAAGCTTGCGTTAAATACGTATACATTTGCACTGGATTTTCATATATTTGAGAGAAATATCTCTTTTTTTGAAATCATTTAAAAATAACATAATTATAATAGAAAACCTTTATTTTTAAAATGTCCTTGTAAGCTTGTAAGGGATGCTTTGAAGATTTTATAACAGCGGTAAATAGCTGGACCCGCCGTATAAGTTAAAAAAACATTCTTACCTTAATTCTGTCGAAAAGGTTAAAAAGGGACCTTGTTTTGAAAACGACGGAAAGATTCCTTTATAAACCACTTATAAAAGTCAAAAAGGGTATAAATGACTTTAACTCATATTCTAGTAAATAGTAAAAATGTTTTGAAATACATTTTTAAGAAACATGGATGTGGATGATAAAGAGATCCCAGTAGATTATTACATATAAACAACCTCGGATAATGAAGAGATTGTGAAATAACCCTTACCTTGTACTTTTCCTTGGTTGGGGTAGGTTAACCTCCTGTATAATAGTGAAATAATTGTTACTAAATTATACAAGAATCATATACATTAATATAATATCATATATGATCTTTTAATATTGATTTGATAATAATATCTTAGTATTATCGCCGTTTCGGGTGTGAACTTACTCATTTTCTTTATATGTTTTGTTACATAAGTCATGTTTGTTGTATCTTATTCATATCAAGAATGATATCAAGTCCTTAAACATCATTTTTAAATCATTAAATGATAATTATAATTGAATGGATACGATGGAGAATGAATCTCATCGCGTTCGTGGAGACGGTAGTCCGTACGTACGCACGAACGCTACTTCCATTTAATTTTTATTTTAAAAGAATCGAATCCAAATGATACATAGGTATATTACTATTCCAGTATAATATAATATTTTATATATGTTACTTAAGTTCATTAATACCATCCTTTATACGTTCCATGTGTGGTATGAACGAGTCATATCATTTTAAGGGGGCGGTAGTCCGCACTTCCTCAAATGAAATTATCGTATGTATATACAACATGAAACGAATAATGGTATGAAATAAAATGGAATTAAAGAAGCTTATATATAAAATATATATCATTAATATCATATTTAATTACAGTGCCATCATAATGGCCACCATGAGAGGCGGTAAGATGTATTTGAACAATCATCGTTTCGTGAGGCGTTAGTTTGCCATCCACAGAAACATTATGTTCATCATCCATTAGATGGAGTTGTGTGTATGTGTAGTTTGAATCCTTCTTATAACAACATCCTAGTATATTGAGGATACTGGTGTTGTTACAAAATAAAGGAAATAAAAAGAGTTTGGGGGTTGAAGAAGCAAAATAAATGAAAATAATTTAAGAGAAAACGTTACCTTTAATTTAGGTAACTCACTTTGGTTGGAACCAAAGGACTTGTTGAAATGCTTTCTGCCTAAGGGGAAACTTCAAGGAGGAGTAGAGGGATGTGGGGAGCTTAGTTGGGCAGAGTTTGGACGAGCCAAGTGGCTTTAGAGGTGTGAGAAATGAGTAGAAGTGGTCTCCTTTTATAAGGGAGAGGAGGGGCTCTTTAGGAAAGAGTGAAAGTATTACTTTATAATATAATTATATTCGGTTTATAATGGTCCAAAAATCATTGAGGTCGAAGATAAGATGACTCATATTCTAAATATCATCAACCAATAAGAATTGGACAGGTTTTAGATAATATTTTAATCATTATAATATTATTTATTTCAATGATTTATTAATGAGGTAAACATTGCATCAATATTGTGTCATTAATAATTTAACTTATTTGATGTCTAAAAATTATAAATAAAATATCATCATGTAGTAAATCTTTTTATATTTCTAATGAATATTTATAATCGAAAATCCAACATGTATAACCCTATGTAAAAATTGTTCTTCTAAAAGATGTAAGCTTATGCCATTTTTATTTTTATTTTAACTTTATTAATATAATGTGTCATTATCACTTACAAGTGGATCCATGGGGTCCCAAAATAGACCCAAAGATTCCCATGGTCGACCATGTATCAACCAATAGGGTTAAGACACGTTTTAGGGTAATTTAGTATTATTATAATATTATTTTTTAACCCTTATTTACCGGATTTACCCTTAACCATGGTAAATAAAATATTTACCGCAGTAATTATTCAAAATGTCTCAAAATAAAAGTTACCTATTTACACAATTTGAACATCCTGATTCCAAATATGGAATCCATTTTCCTAAATTCAAAACACAGAAGTGGCAGAAATTAATTTAAAATTAATTCCCGCTGTCAAAACAAAAAGCGTGTTTTTAAGAGATAATAACTATCAAAAGATTGACACTTGTTTATGTTCGGTTTAATTGTAAAATTATGTCCAATGACCAACATTATATTAAATGGTAAAAATATATTCTAAATATACTTTAAAACCACTCAAATTCACAATTTATCACTATTAATTATTTTGATTAAAAATGTTGTTTTTAATTAAAATTTAGTAATTTTCACTATTCATCAAAATATAAAAGTTATCCGAAAAGTACCAAAATTTCACCCTAGGCTAATTTCAATATTCCGAATCCAAAAATGAAGTCCATTTTGAAATATAAAATATATATGATTTCAAAAATTAGGTATTACTATTCACAATGGCTAGTTTAATTAGTTGTGGTGTGTGTTAGAACTCGAGGTTGCGTACAACACACGCTATCGCATTATTCGAAGGGAAACGTACCGTGGAAGCTTGGGGTGTTACAAGAATAGTATTCATTTAATTCATCAAAAGAATAATTTTTATAATTACATTTATATTTGTGGATGAAAGAATAAAAGTATTTAACCTATTTAGTTTGGTCTACAAATAAAATATTTTATATCTGATTTATTTTCTCATCCACCAAATCAAAATAAGATTTATTTTTAATGTCTTCAGAAGAACTCCCTGTTACATTCATATCTTTCTTATATTTCTTCATATAATCTAATTTTCTTTTGAACTTATTTTTAGATTTATTCTTCTCTTTATATTGTATATAATTATACTTGATATGTATAATTCATTCATTCATTGTACCTTTCCACTTTTGAATTTATATCATAAATTTTATGCCTAATGAAGGGTTTTCTAAAACCCCTTTTATTATTGTTTAACTTGTTAAATTTTATTTCTAACTACACAATTTAACACAGTCTCCTTCAATATAAGAGACTAATAATAACTACTATTTAGCTTTCCTATCATCATTAGAAGTGAAAATTTTCAAAGTAGTATTTTCTTTATCGGTCAACTTGTGAAAATAGACAACATCTTTCATCTATACCTCATACATAATAAGAGTTCTAATCAAGTCCTTTATTTTCATATCCATTAAATGTGAAGATTTTTTTGTGGAGGAAAATATTACACTCTATTTTGAAGGTAAAATTTTATTGACTTGCAATGCTTCATATGGTTCAAGAATAGAACCTCAAAAGGTTGAAACATCATTGATAATTTTAATGATTCAACCGTTAATTTTAGTTATGATTTCACCATCTATCATTATTAAGGTGAAAAATGTAGATTATATATAGCATCCCAAGAATTTTATATATAAATATGACATCATTTTTTATGAATATTCAATATATAACATTACAATCCACACTAAAACTATAATGTTTTTGTGCCTTTGAAGACTAGATACAAGAGATTATTATTTTGGTACATTCGTAAAAATCCATCATTATGTTCTTGTCACTTTGTACTCTTCATTACATACCCTAATTAAAAACTTTATTTATAATGTGGGAAGGTAAAAATAATAATTAGTGATATTAAATTCTAACTAAGGGTAAACATGGAAGATATTAATTGATAATCTTAAGAAATAATTACATAAACATAAGGGTGTGATTTCATGATCATAACTTAGAAATTTTAAACCCTATGTATCATTGATAAAACTCATTGTTTATGGAATAAAATGTTTTCATTTTTAAATACATGAATCATAAGAGTGGTAAAACCTCACAAATCAATCACAAACAATAAGTTCATATCATAATCTTGTCATAAAAATGTGGAATCATCATAGGGAAGGAAACCATTTCATATTTCAACTTTTACAACAATTACAATCAAACATAGTATAAATCATATACACATGGTTTCCATATCATAAAAAATAAGGAATCACCATCTGTTTCCAATCATGGGTCAAGAATCTATACAAGTTTCCCATAGTGGATTGAGTACATCAACTCACATCCCATATTAATCTCATTAGATATAAAACATTACACAATACATTGGAAGGATAAATAATTCAAATCTTAAAAATCATATAATCATAATCCATTTATATGTGTTCCTCAATATACGAAATAGTTTATCATATATCATAACCCAAGGAATGGAAATGGGTTTCATAAGCATTTTAACAATTCATATGAGAATAACCCATGTAAAATAAAAATCTTTGATTAAAATTTCCTTATTATAATCAAAAACCATCCAAAGAAATAATAAGGATATTATAAATGTATTAAATCCCTAATAAAGAATAATTAACCTCAAATAATTCCATCCTAGTTTAAATATCCTTCAAAAAATCACTTAAAATATTTCTTAATGAAAAAATCCTTTTCATTTTGAAATTAATTCCATAAAATATAAATATTTTCCAAATATTTTGAAAAAAAATTTCTTCGAAAATTACAACACAATATTGTAAAGTAAGCATCAAAAAACTGAGTAGCCACGATGGTAGGAAATTATATTCATATCTTGTTCCTTAAAACACAGATTCCTTTCACATTTTCAGTAAAAAATAAAAAAAATCACTCATAAAATGACAAGAATATTCCATTTAAAACATTTTTAAAAAGTTAAACATGAGTAAAAATTTCATTAATAATTTATAAGATATTATATAAAACATTTATTTCAAATATTCTAATTAAAACATAGAGAAGGAAGAAAAATGATTTTTGATCGAAGAGATAAATGAAGTTAGTTTTCTTTAACAACATACTTTCAGTCTCTTTAGTTCTAAGTTAGTGTAAATTAAAGTAAAAATAATGTGATCACTAGAAATAACTATAGGAGAAGAATATTCATGTTGTCCTTGAGAGATAGGTTATAAAATTTCATCATGAGAAACTTAATCATAAAAAATCCTGGAAAATAATGTGATTATAACATAAATACATTACCTTAACTAATATCTTTCTTCATAAACAATAGAACCTCTTATATTATAAATCTAGATTTATTATATATGTATTATATAACTATAATCTTATATATAATAAAATATATTGGTTACCTATAACATATTATCTACCATATATTAATAATTTTTTTATTAAAATCAATCTTTCGGGTGATAACTGCTTTGTTTTTCATTTATTTTTTTGTTTGGTGGTCTTGATACATTGTTTGGATGAAAAATAAATTAAAATAATTTGTGGAGATGGTAGTCCATACATATGAATGCATGATGTTTCCATTTTTTAATAGATGGAAGGAAATAAATGTAAATAATAATTCACCATTAAATAAGCATTAGAATATAATATATATTATATATATTTATTAAATTTACGTTTATTACCACCCATGTATAATATAAGTGAAAAACGAATCATATATATTTATGGAGGTTATAGTCCACACATATGCATGAACAACTTTATTATTTTCCAAAAGGTGGGAAAAGGTGGATAATGGTTGTCAAATCATCATAATAAAAATTAATTATATTTACAAAACTAAATTAATTATTTTAAAATGGATATAATAAATTTATAATATGTATAATAATAAATAAAATTGAAAATGATCGGTTGAGAGTTATTCCTCTTCATTGAGAAACCATCATTAGCTTACACCATAAGTCTTAAAAGGATGGTATTTTGGAAATAAAAATCATCTAGTATGTTCTTTAGGAATATATAATTATTTTAGGATAGTTATTGTTTGATCTCAAAGAATCAAACAATATAAATAAAGAAGGATATGAGGTTTCCTTTTATAAGGGAGAGGAGGGGCACTCTCATAATTACATAAAGTATTAAATTAATATAAATTAATTTACAAGAAAAAAATGTATAAAAAATGTAATTCAAAGATAAGATGATTGTGAGTAAAAATCCTCACATCCAATAAAAATTTTAAAATTTTTGTTTATGTTTTTACCCTTATCACTTAGATTTAACCACCCCTCTGATACACTTTTGGCAGTAACCCCAATATCAAAGTCTTATACACATTAAGGATTATAAATATTATTATAAAATAACAAGTTACTCATAAATGTACCATGGTTGAAATTTTAAATTATTTCTCAATAAATTGGATGAAGATATACTTTTTATGAATTTTATGTAATTTAATAAAATATTATTTTTTTTAGAATCTTTTTAATATAATTTGTGGAACAATTCATTTAATTTGACTTTGAAAGAAACATTTTTGGACTGTAATTTATATGAGGATGGCGCAATACAAGAGGCGGTGAATTTTAGGTTTAAAAACTTTTATTTTAATCCCTTAATATGATATTATTTTAAAATGATTTAAACTAATTCAATTTCATAGTCCTCTTATCATATTAAAACAATTAATTAGACTAGCCCTAGGTCTGGTAAATATCATAATCAGACTGACTGTGATAATTTTTTTCACAGGTCATAATTGAAATTTATCGTATTAACAGAAGAAATGATTTTATCATAGTAAGCATTTATAAGATTGTAATCACTATGGTTACTAATATTAGAGTAAAACAATGTAATGATTCAATAATAAACAGTATTGAATCTTATTGAGTAATCAAAATATTGTAATCTCAAAAAGATAGAAATCAGAGTATTACTAAAGTATCATAATCAGATTTGTTACGATTTGATCTTATGATGAGCCTGTAAGGGGCCTCTCTCGATGCTAGGTTTCCCCCACTGCCGCCTTCTTCTCCCCCATTGCAGATCTACCTTGTTATCCTATTTCTCGGTGCACTCATGGCTCGCGGGATCTTCTTGGGGCTGTGGATTTCCATTTCTGGTGAGCATCCTCATTGTGGCGTGAGGCCTTATCCATTTCTCTAGATAGGGATTCCCATGGTGTCGTGATGTCGGTCTCGGGTGGTAGATGCTGCGGTATGGGGGTTGCCGTTTCGATTTGCGTTGTCTGTGGGTGTGATGGGTAGACCTAGACCCGGGTGCGGTTTTGAAGACGGTGATGGGATTTGCTGCATAGGCTTGCGGAGGGTCCCCTACTAGTGAAATCTGGCTTGGTTTGTGTTTGTACGCTTTTTTGTGTTTTTCTCTTGGTTTCGTGGTGTGATGGTTTTTGCGGTGCATGGTGTGGACTCAGCTCCAATTCCAGAGACCGGTGATGCATTCTTGGTGACTTAAATCTTGGTTTCGGGTGATGTGTGGTGTTTTGTGTTGGCTTCACGGTGGCGGATCATATTTCCTCAGACTTTCTGTGGCGTTTTTTGCAGCATGTTTGATAAATCTGTGATTGTGGCTTGGTTTTTTGTTGGTTCTTTGTGATTTGTGATATGATTTATAGCTGTCTGGTTTGTGTTGTGTGATGGTTGGAGTTCCTGGAGATTACATGACAATTGCAGTGTGAATGTCGATGATGGGATAGAGAGGAGGAAGGGATTGGATACCAGTGATGGAAATGGAGTTCTTTCTGTTTTTTGTAGGTTCTCACTAACCCAAAAAGTGACTTATTTGAAAATCATAAAAAAGAACTTTTAGTCAGATTTGTTACGATTATCAAAGAATATAATACAAATAAGAATAACTAATATAATTCTATTACTATTACAATGCAGTGAAAATGTAAAAGAATATACTTATTTCAACCTAAAGAGAATGGTATCATTTTCCTAGGATAGAGGTCCCTTGATTTATTCTTTCAAGAAAGTGTGTATTACCCACACTAGGGTAATTACTCAATATGATGATATGTTTTAGTATGTCTGTCTATCCCAAGTATCCCTCGATTAACTAGTCAGTTATCACCTCTATATTTTAATCACTAGAAGTCCTCGATCATAATCACCAACGAAAAGTGTTTCATGAAGCAAGACAAATCTATTGAAGATTAGAAGAATTTCAAACATGTTTTTCATAACCTAATCACATTAAATATTTTACATTATTCAATTTTAGAAGATCTATTGTAGAGTAATAGTTCTTCCAAAAAATTCACCAGCATCTTGCTCATCCAAATGACTTGGTATTTATAGGCCTCATCCCAATGGTCAAATTTTTTCCCCCACAATCAGATTTCTTTCTGAAATATCGAAGGGACTGAGACACCTATCACATCAATACTCATCTTGTAACAGAAAAAATTACATCATTTTATCAGACATATCGAAATAGAATACACAATATTTTTTGTATTGAAAATATTTTCTTTTCGATATAACACTGTTTTCTAGAAACGATAAAGTGGGTACAAAAAGAATTAGTATCTTCTGATAAAATAAAATTTTCAACCGTAAATTGGTATGATGACTAACTATAAAATATTTAATAAGATTTATCTTGTTAGTACAATATTTAACTATGTGTATAATGAAAATCATAATTCTCATGATTGATAAAACATGTATCTAATGGGTATGAAGTAAAACATATTTGTTATTGTTATGACAAGCATAAAAATAGTGAGATTGTTTTACCTGGTGTTTATAATATTTAACGTATGAAGAATAAAAACTATAATGATGAACATGTAAAATAAAATTCTTAATTTAAATACAATAAAAAAACATATGAATTTATTTAAAAATAATGTTAGTGATTTCCAAGACAAAAGGGATAAAAAAGTCAAAAGAGGACTTTTTGAATATATAAACATGACTATAAACTAATTATAATATATTCATTAAAACATCCATAATATGTTATATTTATCATAAAAATTCATCGTACAATATAAATCACTTAAGCATAATCACTATTAGAATTTTTAAAATAATTCACTTCATTTTTATACTTCTTTTACAAGAACGGTGTCGATGTTTCATAATAATTTAATGTACTTATTTCACAAATAAATTTTAAAATAAATTAAAATTATAACTAAATCTTTCCTATTTCCTAAAAAAATTATTTCCATACAAAATTTGTTTTATCCCTTCAAAAAGTATTATAGGTATTAAAATCAAGAGAGTGTCAGTTCCACTTTATCATTTACTAAAATATTATAAAGGAGAAAATATAATTTAAAAGGAAAGAAAATTCATATTTTAAAATTTTGGATGATTATGAATGAAATAGGCTCATCCAATAAAATAAAATAATGTTTTTTAGTGAATTTGAAGCCCATTCACATTATTTTTAACCCAAATTAACCCATTTTACCTTTACCATTGTAACAAAATTTTACTATGGTTACTATTAATATTGACCAAAAATACCAGAAAAATATTTACCATGTTTGGACCTACTTATTCCAAATATGTGATCCAATTTTTAAGATTCAATTTTTATAATTGGTGTATATTAATTAATTATAAATATGGAAATGCAATAAAAATATTTTTTTTAATTCCTTTAAGTATAAAAATGTGTTTATCCCAAATTTGACCATAAAATTGATTAAAGGGAACATAAATGGATTAATTATAATATAATATTAATAATTTTACTTTAAGATCATTATAACGCAAAATTGATCTTTTTAAATACTTATAACCAAAATAAAGTTTTCAATAAAATTCAGTATTCTCACAATTCACAAGAAAATAAATCATGTATAAAAATTCCAAAAACTAACTCTAAGATAATTTTGATGAACTGATATTAAAAATTATATCATTTTTATCCAATAAAGTTCACATAACTTATATAAATTCATTATAATATTCACTCCCAAAATAAATAAACCCCATTTTTTAAGAAAAGTCATTTTTTAAGAATAAAGTGAATTTACTAAAAATTGTGTTCTTATTTATTAAAAATTAAACAAAACTTTTTTATTGAGTTGGAAATTTATGTATATATTTTATAATGTGGTTAATTCTATTCATAACATCCAGTTCAATTTATAGGTGATAACTTTCTCGTTAAAAAATAATATTTCAATTTTATAACGAGATTTGTTTCAACTCGGTGTTACCTATAAAGAAGAATATTAAAGAAATAAAATTTATTTATAGAGAACTATACCATGGAATCAGTGGTTGTTCCATTATAACCAACTTAAAATTAATTTTTTCCAATGAATTTTATCACTCAGATACAAACAATTGAGGATGTCCCTATTTCATCACATCCTTGTGTTCCCAAGTAGCTTCCTCTAATTTATTGTTTCACCATAAAACCTTGATTGGGTGAGTGGTATTATCTTCTAGCACTTTATCTCTATGATCTATAATCACCATTGGTTATACTTTATAAGAGAGAGATATTACTCAATTTCTATGACCTATGATTTTAGCACATGTGAAGGATTAGGTTTTTACTTAACTATGAGAGATATGAGGAACACATTATGAACATGAGAGAGATTTAGTGGAGGTGTCAAATGATAAGATATCATACCAATACGATTAAAAATTTTAAAGGGACACATGTATCTAGGGCTCAAGTTTCTTTTTTTTCAATATGTCATAAAATTCTTCCATGGACAAATACATATGAATATCATTTCACTAACAGCAAACTCCATATATCACTAATGATTTTCAGTATAACTATTCTCTCAACTTTAAGAATCCCTTATATAATTTTGAATGGGTCTGAATTTTTTCTCTATTTCTTTATCTATCTCAGGTCCCAATAACTTTTTCTACAACATTACCTCACCATATTATAGTTATTTACTTCCTACAATACTTGCCTTCATTATGATTCATTTGAATGGTTGAATGAAAGATATTATTGTATGAAAACTCGACTAGAGGTAGGTGTTGATCCCAACCATGATTTAAATCCAAATAAAAATATCTCAAAATATTCTCTAGGTTTTGAATGGTTCTCTCAGACTAACCATATATCTAAGGACAATAAGAATTAAAAAAACACAAATTTAAATTCAGAACTTACTAAAGAATTCTCCAAAACTTGAAGGCAATCCTCAAATCCCAATCAAATACATTTGAATGTGGTACTCCATGAAATTTTATTACTTTCTTAATGTATAACCTAGAAATATGATCAAGAGATGAATATTATCAAATTGAAATGAAGTGCACAGAATTTATAAGTTGATTGACTACGACGCAAATAGAATTGTTCCATTTAGATGTTTTTGGGATTCTGAAGATAAAATCCATGGTATTATTTTTTCATTTCCTTTCAAAATAGGTAATGGTTATAACATCCCTATATAATTATATCTTTCAAACTTAACTTATTGACATTCTAAGAATCTTGATATATACTCCGCAATATCTTTTTTCATGTTGTACCAAAACAAATATTCTTTTAGATCTCTATAAATAATTGTACCTCTAGGATTTATAGATAATTAAAAACTATGAGCATCATCTAATAGTTCATTCTTCAATTTTTATATTTAAGGGACACATACTCTATTCCAAAACCTTATCATTCCATCACTTTCATAGTTGAACCAAGAAACACTCCTTAATTTTTTCTGTAGATATAAATATTTAATATGAGCCTCTCTAATATTCACCTGGATTGATGTTTAAACATTAATTTGAGGAAGAAAACATATTTTCATTTTCATTAGGATATAAAGTTCCAAATTCTACAAATACAGAAGTATTAGATCCATTTCAATCCTTATCATGGACAAAATGGCATGGTCCTTCCAAATCAAAGTGTACCACCCAAATATTTAAAAAGAAGAATAATTATATTCAATCGAATAAAGAAAATGAATCACTTATTTTATCTTTCATTAAAAACAACACTCAGTTTATCTTATGATACATCCAACAATAATTTTCTTTAATAGCTTTCACTATATGCAAGATTGAGTTTTACAAAACAAAAATATACAATTATTATTGTTATTTAAAATTAAAACTATCCCATAAACATTAAATTTATGGTTAATAATAGTATTAAATAAAGTATGAAAATATATGTATGGATTCATTGGTTACCAATTAATTATAAATAGTATGAAAATCAATTTAATATAAATGAAATATTTCTATAAAAAACTATTTTTATACGTTAAAGGTGTTTTATCCTAAAAAATTAAATTAATTTCTATTAAACAATGATATTAATTAAATTTACTTATTATATATTATATAAAAAAAATTTATCATCATCCAATTGATTTTATATTAAAAAGATAATCACAGATCCTATTTTACCCATAAAATCTGTATTTTTTTAAAGGTAGTTTTTCCACCTTTTTAATAGATCACAGGTTTTAAAAATAAATTTTTAAATTTTTATAGATTTTATAAAATCTATTTTTAAAAAATAATTTTTAAAATATTATTTTCAATATTATCTTTGGGTGGTTTTTTTATTTTTCTAAGGAGTTTGAATTTTTGATGATTGGTAAAAAATACTAAATTTTAATTGAAAAATAAATTTTCTTCTAAATAATTTATAATGTTAATTATATTATAAATTATTTTTAAAGTAAAATAAGATAAATTATACATATATTAATCTAATTTGTGTGATTTGAATAATTTTCATCCTGAATTTGGATATGAAACAAATTCAAACTTTTGAACATTTTCACTTTAAAAACTCACTTTGTCGTCACGTCTGTGGGGGTAATTTTAAATTAAATTTTTCTATTTATGTGAGATTAATTGTAAAAATGGATGAAATATTTTTAATTATAATAATTTATAATATAAAATAAGTCCAAATTAATTTATGACAAAATTTATTAGTGAAAATAATTAATTAATTATAAATAGTAAGATAAAAACTTTTTTACTTAGTGGTTAAACTTTAAACACTGGTGGTAGAAATGCTCGAAACATGTCTAACACCCATTTTATAGACATATATTGACTATTTTGACATTATTCTCTAAATATAATATTTTTTGGAAAAATGTTATAATAAATTGACCCATATAATTTGTTAAGAAAATAAAAAGACAAAAAAATATACCTTTCTTCCTTTTAATCTCTATAAATATTTGGGGATAGGGAAAAACTACATAGGTGCGGTTATAAATATTATTTTTATGTATGAATTATTTTTTCTATAAAAATAATTTTTCGTTAGTTTTTAGAGCTGTTATAATTACATTAAATATTTAAGATTACTAAAAATACTATATTTTATAAAGTAATTTTTAAAATTTAATAAATATAAAATATGTTCCATTAATGGATAATTGGATCTTTTATAATAAACATATTGACCCCTAAATAGTAAAAACATTTTTGGCACTATAAGGGTTAAAGCAGTGTTTTTACGTGTTACATGTACTTCTTTTTAAATTAATTTCCAACACACATGGGATTTTTATTTTATAATTTTGATTTAATATTCAAAAGTAGTGCGTATAAATTTTCAAATAATATTCACTTTAATTTAGTATGAATGGATGAATTAAAAAGTTTATGAATCTAGTTACCTTAATGAAAAACCAGAATGAAAAAAAAATAACAAAAATTAGGAAGTAAAGAAAACAAATGTTTAAAAATGTATTTATTTTGTGTGTTTGAGGTGTTTCTTAACAAAATAATCATTTCCCTCAATTATGATTCAATTTTTTAGGAACATTAGGTAAGGTATACCTCCAAATAGTAAAAACGTTGGAGTGTTTACAAGAATTTCACTACTCCCCAACTATAAAAAGGCACTCACTCTCTCCTCTTCTTCACACATATAAATCCTTTTGGATGGTCCAAACCCTTCCCAAATAACTCCAAAACATCCCTTTCATCTCTCTATAATCCTTAAGTTGGGTAATAATTCAACTAAATATGTCCTTTGATTCAAACAAAAAGGAGTTACCTGGAGAAGAGGTAACGTTCATCAACATGTGTTTTGGTTTTATTTATTTCTCTATACCATTAAATTATACTTATACCACAATTATGTAATAAACTAAGTATCTTAAATGTACTAATATATTTATTTTATGTTTATGACTTATACCCACAAACACTTCCATCATATGGGTTATGAAATCATCGCTCATGTGTACGGTAGAGTACCGTCTCACAAATTGATGGCATTTGTGTTTCCATTACAACCTTTCAAGGAAGGTCATAATGATGTAAAACCCATTCATATTTTATATATTATTATTTTATTAATTATTGTAATTTAATTATAATATAATACATACCTTTCTTCTGTCCATTTTGTGGGAAATTGATAATGTCGTTTATGTGTACGGTCGACTATCGTCTCGCGAAGTGATGTGATTCATTCACTCATTACATGGAATGTATTAAAGATAATTTTAAAAAAAATATGATATAAATGAAATAAATATTCTATTTTAATGATAATATATATATATATATATATATATATAATTCCTTTTTTTAAAGTGACAAAAAAATGGAAATAGTGTTCATGAGTACGTATGTCCTACCCTTTCCATGAACGATGTATTTATTTTCCTACAACTAAATTTTATGAATTAATATAAATAAATATATACTTAATATATATGATAATTATATAATGGTTTACATTATGATTATTATGAAATATTTAATGAATTAAGTGGACCAAAAATAGAATGTCAAAACATATACAAAAAATGAAACAGTTATTACCGGAAAAGTAAATTTAACATGGAATTTTTATTAAACACATAATAAAAGGTCATAATAAAATAAAATATGATATTAAAATATTAGTATATAAATTTAATAAGTTAAGAACATGTTTAAAACCACTATATTGTATGTTAAATCACATTCTAATAAAAAGAGTCACGAAGTTAAGGTTTCTCTCAACTCACTTTTATTTCTAAGAGATATGTTATGTATTCACCGAATATTTTTGCTATATGGTGTATATACAACCCAGGAATGTATTTAATTATTATTAACCTTAAATATATTGATATTTACCATTCCACTTTATGATATCTATTTCATCGGGTTTATGGTTTCAATGTTACCAAAGATGAAAGATATTTTTATCTAAATTTTCCTTCTTTAAAATGTATGTTAGGTTATACACCTATATTATTTTAAAAGGTGTATATAATTCTCTTTTGATAGGTAATATCATGAATTCACTTATTTTCATGATATTATAGGTTTAATTTTATGTTATTATTTCATGGGCCTTATGATTCAATGTTACCCAAGTGGAAAGAGTTTCATGTTACAATCTCATCGTTTATTGAGATTTTTTTTATGAAGTATTCAATGATAAAATAATATAATTCTTATGAAATATATTATCCTATAGTTATTTCATGAGAATAAATTTTTTCCTTAAATTTACTATCTTTAAGTACTCCTTATTTCAAAATAATCTTTTTACAAAGAAATGACTTTTCGATCAAAACCCATTTTTTCTTCCAAAACCAAGTTTATTAAAAAATAAAAAATGTTTTAAAAACTATTTCTAAAAAAGGATATTTTTTACGGGAAATGTTTTATATGATTTTTTAAATCTTCATTTATATGTTTCCAATGTTTTTTTTTCAAATAAAATTATTTTTTAAAATATTTAATTCTTAAAAAGTGACTTCCAAAATAAAAAGTATATTTTCCTTGAGAATGTTTTTAATGATATTTTAATAGTGTTTCCATTCATAAAATTCAACATCCCCTTTCTCTAATAATGAAATAATGGGTATATTTTTTAATTACACCATCATAATTCTTTCTCTATATGGATTAATTTTGTTTCAATGACATTTTTATGGAACCCATTTTTTCATTGGGTTAAATATGTTTCAATGATATTATTATGGAACTCATTTATTTGATATGGTTTAACAATGTTTCAATGATATTATAATGAAGCCCATTTCATTTTAAAGGTTTTATCAGGTTATAAAATAAAGATGAAGGTTTCTATGAGTTTTATGATAAATTTCATATATAGTTTATTCAGGATGTTATACTTAGATATCATATGAAATGAGTGATCCCAATACAGTTTATGCAAAGGGTTGATCCCTATTATATCTCTCGTTCGATTCCATTATATCTTATACAAAGGGTTGATCCCCATTATATCTCATCAAAAATGGGTGATCCCGATATATATTATATAAGGCCCCAGCCTTAAACCTTACTTAATCTTGAGTTATTACAAGATTACACATTGAGGATCTTTTCAGGTTTAGAGTTTTAGAGAATTTGATCATGAAACTTGCATTACATTCCACATTTAAACAAAGTGGTTACATAAAAGACAGTATTCATTCTTCCCATCAACGAAAACATATTTAAAATAAAACATGGATTCTTTCTTGACACATCCTTGACACTATCATCACATCATGTACCTTTCCCTTGACCTGTGAAAAACATTTCAAAAACATGGGATGAGCATAAAAATCTTAGTAAGGGTTATAAAAATATGGAAAAGAAACATGAGTTCATATATACATAAGAATGAAATCATACTTTACCCATAAAACATATGCACTTTAACATACCTCATCAAACCATGAATAAATCATAGAAATCATAAGACATAAAAGTAACTTTAGGCATTCATAAAATTCTTACGTAGGGAGTAACCCTCTTGGTTACGTTTGGAATACCCATCACATTATATTCCCTAAATCACTTCGTAGAAACCTTAACGTTTCACTCCTTCGCGTTACCCAATGCATTGGAGAGCTATATCGGGCTCACCTGCCCTTAGTTTATCACGGAACCACCCATTTTCATAACAATGCCCAAGAACCATAACATAAACGTATCACATAAAACATGAATAAAGTAAACATAACATTTCCACATTTCAATCACAATATAACATTTTAGTATATTGAAATAATGAATCCGTTCAAAAAGAAACCATTTCCAAAACCATTTAAAACATTTAACAAGGAGATTTTTGAATCAAAGTGTCCCATACCACCATGAATATTTTAACATTTTAAACCATTAATATCCATATAAATAAATCCTTAAAACCATTTTGAAAACATGGATATTAATAAGAATAAATCATTAAAACATTTAAAGCGATATTTTGGTTAAAGGTTTTTTACGAAAATTAGAGACACTTGAATACAATAGTTCAGGAATACCATTTAATCATAAATTTATAATATCATGAGAATAAATGGATTCATGATATAATATTCCAAAGGAGAGTATATACACCATATAAGAGTGAATTGGTGTATAACAACAATGAAGTCTCAATAGGGATGTAAAATGTGATGAAATCCCTTATAAAGAAGGTATCCTTAAATTAAGGATAAATCAATCTCAAAATTATGTGTGAAAAATATAAATACACCCAATATAATTGGATATTAAGTTTAAAACAATAAAAGTTCATTCACACAAATTCAAAGGATGACATATTCAATGACTACATGTTGAACCCAAAGAAACCGAAATTGGGTTAAAACGTTCCCTTGGTAAAATTCGACAGCCTAAACGGCGTCACTTCAAAAATTCAGAAAATGAGTTGATGAGAGATAAAAGGGAATCTCATCACTTGGACATAAAACTTACATCAATCAGGATATAGAAGAACATATCCCAACATAATATTATGTGAATTAAAATACATAACAAACGAAGTCTTTTAAAATGAGGAGGGTGAAAGGTTCCCTTACCGACTTGGGTAACTTTCGAAAAGTACACCCCATTGAAGAAGTGTCATACAATGAATATGTAAATACCCATAAATGGAATTATATTACAAAAAAAGTGTAATAATGGGCAGTACATAAACCACTCAAATGAAATTGTGGCAAATGTAGCATAAATCTCACAGGAATAAAAGTGAGATGAAAAATCCCTTACGAAAACTCGGCAACCTAACGGCGCCACTTAAAACATCCAAAAATGGATTGAAGAGATAAAATAGGGTATCTCATCTCATTACAATAAAATTTACAGAAAGAAAAATATAAAATAACATCCCCATTCATAAAAAAAAGTGGAGCTTAAAAGAAGTGACATAAAGGAGAGTACTTAAAGAGAAAGAGAGGGGTTAGATCTCTTACAAAAATTCGGCAGCCTAACGGCGCCACTCAAAATTTCAAAAATGGATTGATGAGAGAGAATAGGGTCTCTCATCATATGAACATAAAAATTAAAGTAAGAGTAATATAAAAGAACATCCCAATCACAAGAAAGATGAGCTTAGAAGGAATGACATAAAAGAGTGTACTTAAAAAGAAAGAGTGGAGTAGGATCCCTTACCTCAGGTCCGACTTGACTCGGTCGTTCTTTAACGTCCGGAATAATAAACATGAGTTAATTTATAATTTCTTATGAACATTCTTAAAGTTCATTATTCCTTTTATATCACTGATTTCAATGTTATAAACATTATGTAATCATTTAAGTTAATAATGTTTGTTTTTTCAATATTTGGTTCTTTAGTCGAAAATGGACTTCTTGCAATTACATGTTGTTTGTGTGGTCAAAGGTTCATTATATCCAGAATGATATTCATGATTTGGATATCATATATATCATATATATCCATCATATACTTGTATTTATAATATTACATAATCATTTATAGGTAAGAAATCAAATGCACCGTTCATGGAGACGGTAAGCCGTACGTACGCATGAACGCTACTTTCATTTCTATCTCATACTTTAATGGAAAGAAACAATAATGATATAGAGGTATATTATAATTCCAGTATAACATCATATATAATAACTTTAAATCCATCCTTTATACGTCCCACGTATGGCATTAACGAATCAAATCACTTTGAGGGGGCGGTAGTCCGCACTTCCTAAAATGAAATTATCGTGTTTACCCACAATGGAAACCATAAAGGTATGAAACAAATGAAAATACAGAATCTTAAGTAAAACATAAACATATTATATATCATATATAAGTATAGTGTCATCTAAATGGCCACATTTGAAGGTGTTATATGAGTGTTGAACAATCATCGTTTCGGGAGGCAGAATTTCGCCATCCACGGAAATCGTATGTTCTTTAACCATTTGATGTAGTTGTGTGAGAGTGTAGCTCAAATAAATCTTATAACAACATCCTATTATATATAAGATACTGGTTTTGTTAAAAAATAAGTAAATAAAAATATTTTAGGGGGTTGGAGAAGCAAAATAAAACAAATGAACATGAGAGAATGAATTATCATTAAAAGTGTAACTCCTTTTGATTTGAGCCTAAAGGCTTCCTTTGAAAGGATTCTGCCCAAAGGGAATCCTCTAGGATGAGGAGACGGATTTTGAGAGAGTAAATGGGCAGGGTATTGCCGAGCCAAAGGCTTCAGGAGTGTGGGATATGAGGTAGAGGTGGGGGCCTTTTATAAGAGGAGAGGAGGGGCTCTTTTGGAAATCATGAAACTATTATTTTATTTTCAAAAGTGTTTCGAATTTATAAGGTCCCACATTGATATATTTCTAAGATAAGATGATAAGGCTTTGGAATATTCCCATAAAATAGTTTTTGGACAAGTGTAGGTCTTAGATTTTATATTATCGTTTCATTTTATTTAAACTGTTCATTAATGAGGTCATCGTTGCATCATCATGATGTCGTAATTAAATTAATTTATTTAATATCTAAAAATTATAAAAAAAAATACTATGATGTAGTAAATCTTTTTATATTTCTAATTAATATTTATAGTCAAAATTTGGACTTGTGTAACCCCACTTCAAAACTGTTTTAGTAAAACAACTAATGTTTGTGTCAATTTAATTTTAACATTAAATAAATATATATTAATGTCATTTTCCAACCAAAGTGGCTCCATGGGGTCCCCAAGTTGACCCATGGGTTGTCTTGGTCGTCCATGACTCATCCAATATGTGTAGGACAAGTGTCATGGTGTTTTCATATTTTTATAATATCATTTTTACCTTAAATTACACTAATTACCTCTAATCGCGATTAATGAAAAAAAGTTACTATTCACCAAAAAATTATTTTCATCCCATTGAACCACATTTTACATACTAATTACAACCATTTATGTAGGATTTTCAAAATTCAATACACATTAGTGGTAAACTTTCATTTAACTGAAAAATCAGTTTGCTTGATTACCACTTAGTGGTTTCATTATTCATCAAAAATTGGAGTTTTTCAGAAAATTACCAAAAATTCAACCTAATCTATATTTGATATTCCGAATTCAAAAATGATGTCTATTTTATAAAATTCATAACATATAAGTCACATTAATTAATTTAATAATTAATTCTCGCTGTCAGATCAAATAGCGTGTTTTTATGAAATAATAAGTATCAAAAGATTGACACTGGTTTTAGTCTGATTTCAAAGTGAAATTAATTCCAACGACCACTATTGGATTTAACGGTAAAAATATATTCTAATTTCACTTTAAAACCAATTAAAAAGATAATATAGTCATATAAATAAATTATATTAAAAAGAGGTTTTAATTAAAATACAACATTTTACACTATTCATTTAAAAAAATAAACTTTATCGGAAAGATACCAAAAATTTACACAAAGTAAATTTTGATGTCCCAATTATTAAGAAGAGTTTTATTTGGTCCAATTGACTGTATAAGAGTGAAAAAAACTATATTTAATGATGGTTCTCCATCAAAAGGTGATAAGTGACCCTTTAGTGAAAACCAGGGCATATACGCCTAAAATTGAATTCTTTCCATATTTTTAGCCTTTATCTTTTATTGGATAAATGTAAAAACATTTAAAAACAGTTATAATCATATTTTAGTTATTTCTATCCATTCCTGCCAATACAACGGCTACATGTTAACTACCATATAAAATAATATTATTTTATTATTAGAGTGCAACGTAAGATTCCCAAGAAACTCGTTGTTGCGTGTTGGGTACGCCATCGAGCATAGCGTCCCCTTTAAAGTCATATTAATATTTTATTCACAAATATGGATGAATATAAAAATTTCATATTCTTTATTTACCTGGGGTGTTACATCCTTCCCCCCTTTTAGGAATTGTGTCCTCACAATTTTAAAATTGGGCTCAGAAACTTCATTGAAAATCCCACATCGAAACAAGAGTTAATAAAACAATGACTTTAAAATAAAGAAAGAGGAGTACAAAGGTCACCCGAGTTAACCCATACTAGGATTCCATGTAAGAAAACATGGACATGGAAGAAAAACCAAAGGGTCATGTTCTGAGGGAGAGTGATAGTAAACATGTCTAGGAGAAAGTTAACCATAAAAAAATCACAAACTTGTGATGGGTTAAATGGCATTCGATTCCCCTGTAGGAAAAGTTAATAAACAACATTTTTTTTTACTTTACTTTTTATTGGGGAATTTATTCATAAGAAAACATAATCACTTATCATGTGGAATTTCAACTTTTATTAGATTCCTTATACAAACTCATATTTTCCCCAAATGACGAGTATTTAGGAAGACTTGTTCCCATTAAGAGTACTATAATCAAATTCTTGAGAATCACCTAATCCACAAAATAGAACTATACATTTCCCATGTCTTTAGACCCTAACCAAAACTAAAACCAAAAATTTTACTAAAAGATCATATAATTCAGAAAAGGATAACCCTTTATAAAAAGAAAATCTATTCTTAGTCTCAAAATTTGTCCAACAAAACCCAAAGTTCAACGAGGACCATTAGATAACAAATTTGTCCATAAAATTCTTCAAAGTAAACCAATCTAAGATTGAAACCCAAATATTTGAAGGATTTAGTCACATAGTCTTCCAAGTTAAATCGTAACATTTATCTCCAAACAACATCAGTTTCTCCTAAAGTCTCGTATTGAAAAGTAATTAACCTAATCACATATCCTCCAGGATAGGTTAATTATTTTCATAAATAACCCAAAATCAACTTACTATTAATTCATAAAATCATATAACTAGAAAGAATCAGTCAAACTAACCAGGGACTTCACGTAGTCCAGTGGTAGGCGATAAATACCAGTCGCACTTTGGTTGTGGGTTCGATTCCCGCAGCTTTGTCCGACGCGATGGGTAGTCACACGGTCTGCGTGTTGTCCTTTTTCCAAAACTATATAATTCTAAAATCATTCCCCAAAAAGAGATAAAATCATCAAAAATAACCATAACATAATTTAACCTCAATTTTATCTCATGCCTTTCACTTCCATCATAACATATAGTAACCCATAATTACCTCAAAAGTAAGGATCATATAAACACTAATGGTTACCTTTATAATTATTACCTGAACTTCCACATCGATTGGTCATCTCGCACATGATGCATTAAAGATCATACCAAGGTTCAAGTGGTTGATCATGACTCCTTGATAGTTGGTTTAGAACAACCACGAGTTTCCTCATTGAATCCCCCATTTTATCTAGTATCTTAATCATAGAACCACCACAGTTTCCATCAAACCTGTTGTCTCTTTGGTGCCTACTAGATCCATCCATTGACTAAAAACAGAAATTTTAGTGTGAGTAAATCAACAAAACCATCATGTACTAATGAGGAAGGTAAACACTAAGATACACTTACTCATTCACTTTATATAAAACTAGGACTCTTTCTGAAATCCTATCCATTATGGTACTATCACTTATGCTTAGAGAATACCCTAACCTCTAAAGTTATCTAAACCGACCTTTGATACCAACTATAAGGCCCCAGCCTTAAACCTTACTTAATCTTGAGTTATTACAAGATTACACATTGAGGATCTTTTCAGGTTTAGAGTTTTAGAGAATTAGATCATGAAACTTGCATTACATTCCACATTTAAACAAAGTGGTTACATAAAAGACAGTATTCATTCTTCCCATCAACGGAAACATATTTAAAATAAAACATGGATTCTTTCTTGACACATCCTTAACACTATCATCACATCATGTACCTTTCCCTTGACCTGTGAAAAACATTTCGAAAACTTGGGATGATCATAAAAATCTTAGTAAGGGTTATAAAAATATGGAAAAGAAACATGAGTTCATATATACATAAGAATGAAATCATACTTTACCCATAAAACATAGGCACTTTAAAATACCTCATCAAACCATGAATAAATCATAGAAATCATAAGACATAAAAGTAACTTGAGGAATTCATAACATTCTTACGTAGGGATTAACCCTCTTGGTTACGTTTGGAATACGCATCACAGTATATTCCCTAAATCTCTTCGGAGAAACCTTAACGTTTCACTCCTTCGCGTTACCCAATACATTGGAGAGCTATATCGGGCTCACCCGCCCATAGTTTATCACGGAACAACCCATTTTCATAACAATTCCCAAGAACCATAACATAAACGTATCACATAAAACATGCATAAAGTAAACATAACATTTCCACATTTCAATCACAATATTACATTTTAGTATATTGAAATAATGAATCCGTTCAAAAAGAAACCATTTCCAAAACCATTTAAAACATTTAACAATGAGATTTTTGAATCAAAGTGTCCCATACCACCATGAAGCTTTTAACATTTTAAACCATTAATATCCATATAAATAAATCCTTAAAACCATTTTTAAAACATGTATATTAATAAGAACAAATCATTAAAACATTTAAAGCGATATTTTGGTTAAAGTTTTTCACCAAAATTAGAGACACTTGAATACAATAATTGAGGAATAACATTTAATCAGAACTTTATAATATCATGAGAATAAATGGATTCATGATATAATATTCCAAAGGACAGTATATACACCATATAAGAGTGAATTGGTGCATAACAACAATGAAGTCTCAATAGGGATGTAAAATGTGATGAAATCCCTTATAAAGAAGGTATCCTTAAATTAAGGATAAATCAATCTCAAAATTATGTGTGAAAAATATAAATACACCCAATATAATTGGATATTAAGTGTAAAACAATAAAAGTTCATTCACACATATTCAAAGGATGACATATTCAATAACTACATTTTGAACCCAAAGAAATCGAAATTGGGTTAAAACGTTCCCCTGGTAAAATTCGACAGCCTAAACGGCGTCACTTCAAAAATTCAGAAAATGAGTTGATGAGAGATAAAAGGGAATCTCATAACTTGGACATAAAACTTACATCAAACAGGATATAGAAGAACATATCCCAACATAATAGTATGTGAAATAAAAGGCATAACAAACGAAGTCTTTTAAAATGAGGAGGGTGAAAGGTTCCCTTACCGACTTTGGTAACTTTCGAAAAGTACTCCCCATTGAAGATGTTATAAACATTATGTAATCATTTAAGTTAATAATGTTTGTTTTTTCAATATTTGGATCTTTAGTCGAAAATGGACTTCTTACAATTACATGTTGTTTATGTGGTCAAAGGTTCATTATATCCATAATGATATTCATGATTTGGATATCATATATATCATATATATATCCAGAATATACATGTATTTATAATATTACATAATCATTTAGAGGTAAGAAATGAAATGCACTGTTCATTGAGACGGTAAGTCGTACGTACGCATGAACGCTACTTTCATTTCTATCTCATAATTTAATGGAAAGAAACAATAATGATATAGAGGTATATTATAATTCCAGTATAACATCATATATAATAACTTTAAATCCATCCTTTATACGTCCCACGTATGGCATTAACGAATCAAATCACTTTGAGAGGGCGGTAGTCCGCACTTCCTAAAATGAAATTATCGTGTTTACCCACAATGGAAACCATAAAGGTATGAAACAAATGAAAATACAGAAGCTTAAGTAATAACATAAACATATTATATATCATATATAAATATAGTTTCATCTAAATGTCCACCTTTTAAGGTGTTATATGAGTGTTGAACAATCATCGTTTCGGGAGGCAGAATTTCGCCATCCACGGAAACCGTATGTTCTTTAATCATTTGATGTAGTTGTGTGAGAGTGTAGCTCAAATAAATCTTATAAAAACATCCTATTATATTTAAGATACTGTTGTTGTTACAAAAGAAGTAAATAAAAAGAGGTTAGGGGGTTTGAGAAGCAAAATAAATCAAATGAACATGAGAGAATGAATTACCTTTAAAAGTGTAACTCCTTTTGATTTGAGCCTAAAGTCTTCCTTTGAAAGGATTATTCCCAAAGAGAATCCTCTAGGATGAGGATAGGGATGTGGAGAGAGTAAATGGGCAGGGTATGGCCCAGTAAAAGGCTTGAGGAGTGTGTGAAATGAGGTAGAGGTGGGGGCCTTTTATAAGAGGAGAGGAGGGGAACTTTTGGAAATCATGAAACTATTATTTTATTTTCAAACGTGTTTCGAATTTATAAGGTCCCACATTGATATATTTCTAACATAAGATGATAAGGCTTCGAAATATTCCCATACAATAGTTTTTGGACAATTGTAGGTCTTAGAGTTTATATTATCGTTTCATTTTATTTAAACTGTTCATTAATGAGGTCATTGTTGCATCAACATGATGTCGTAATTAAATTAATTTATCTAATATCTAAAAATTATAAAAAAAATACTATGATTTAGGAAATCTTTCTATATTTCTAATGAATATTTATAGTCAAAATTTGTACTTGTGTAACCCCACTTAAAAATTTTTTTAGTAAAACAACTCATGTTTGTGTCAATTTAATTTTAACATTAAATAAATATATATTAATGTCATTTTCCAAACAAAGTGGCTCAATGGGGTCCCCAAGTTGACCCATGGGTTTTCTTGGTCGGCCATGACTCATCCAATAGGGGTAGGACAAGTTTCATGGTGTTTTCATATTTTTATAATATCATTTTTACCTTAAATTACACAAATTACCTCTAATCGCGATTAATGAAAAAAAGTTACTATTCACCAAAAAATTATTTTCATCCCATTGAACCACATTTTACAAAATAATGACAACCATGTATGTTGGATTTTCAAAATTCAATACACATTAGTGGTAAACTATCATTTAACTGAAAAATCAGTTTGCTTGATTACCACTTAGTGGTTTCACTATTCATCAAAAATTGGAGTTTTTCATAAAATTACCAAAAATTCAACCTAAGTTATATTTGATATTCCGAATTCAAAAATGATGTCTATTTTATAAAATTCATAACATATAAGTCACATTAATTAATTTAATAATTAATTCCCGCTGTCAGATCAAATAGCGTGTTTTTATGAAACAATAAGTATCAAAAGATTGACACTGGTTTAAGTCTGATTTCAAAGTGAAATTAATTCCAACAACCACTATTGGATTTAACGGTAAAAATATATTCTGATTTCAATTTAAAACCAATTAAGAAGATAATCTAATCATATAAATAAATTATATTAAAAAGCGGTTTTGAATTAAAATACAACATTTTACACTATTCATTTAAAAAAATGAACTTTATCGGAAAGATACCAAAAATTTACACAAAGTAAATTTTGATGTCCCAAATCTTAAGAATAGTTTTTTTTGTCCAATTGAATGTATAAGAGTGAAAAAAACTATATTTAATGACGGTTCGCCATCAAAAGGTGATAAGTGACCCTTTAGTGAAAACTAGGGCATATACGCTTAGAATTGAATTCTTTCCATATTTTTAGCCTTTATCTTTTATTGGATAAATGTAAAAACATTTAAAAACATTTATAATCATATTTTAGTTATTTCTATCCATTCCCTCCAATACAACGGCTACATGTTAACTACCATATAAAATAATATTATTTTATTATTAGAGTGCAACGTAAGATTCCCAAGAAACTCGTTGTTGCGTGTTGGGTACGCCATCGAGCATAGCGTCTCCTTTAAAGTCATATTAATATTTTATTCACAAATATGGATAAATATAAAAATTTCATATTCTTTATTTACCTGGGGTGTTACATATTAATGGAAACTTTGATCCCCATTATAAATTACGAGTGAACCCTATATAGCTTATACAAAGGGTGGTCCCCATTATAGATCTCTAGTACATTGGGTAATGATTACTTTGGTATTCAACCCGTATGGTTATTAAAATTAGTAGGGTTTTGAAATAATTTTATGAATATTATGTTCCAAGTTACTAAAGAGTGTTTGGATTTCTTGTTATGGGATTATAATGTTTCTCATGAAAAATATTGATATCACATGTCTCATGATTATTAATTCTTATGACTCTTTCAATTTCCATTATTTCAAATTTGATTATCTAGGTATTGATAGGTATGGGTTTATTTATGATTCTATCTTGTACTGTGATTATGAAATCATACCCTTTTCACTTAATATGCTAATTGATGACATTTAATTGTTAATGCTTATGTTTACCCTTAATGAGTATTTGAGCTCACCCTTCTTATGTTTCCTTTACCACTGGTTTTAAAGAATGATTTTAAACAAGTTATTTTGAGAAAGGATTTCATATGGATGATGATGATGTAATAATGTGAAAAAGTAAAGTTAGGTTAAGTGAGAGAAATTCTAATTTAATTTCATGTGAATTGTTTGTGTTGGAATTGCTCCTAATTCTCTAAAACTCTAAACCTAAATGGTCATCTAGGTTCTAAGTGATCTAATTTTCCAATTTTATATTTTAATTTTTATAGGAAAAATAGATCATACTTTTTGAAATGAAAGGTAGAAATATAATGTTCATGATTTTAGTATAGGATCTCGGAGTGTGAGTCGTGCGCCTGTATAGTTGTTATCAGAGATTGTTTTAGGTAAATTTACCAATTCAAATGTTTTCATGTGAGGTTATCTTAATATTTATGGATACCAACATAGCTCTATAATCATAAAGATGATCATAATTTTAAATTCTTCAACACCCCATTTTGGTTTGAAGTGATAAGGTTATAAAGTTATTAATGACATTTTTATATATTTTTTATTGGGTTTAGGTATTTGTAACCCCTAGAATCAATATTAATTACTATTTAAAGTGGAATTATTTTTCTTTTAAATAAAAAAAGAATAACCAGTATGTTGGGTGACAACCTGGTGCATCTAGAAAAGTGGTGGTAATTATACCCATGACCTAAGTATAATAATTGTTTCACACCTACCAATGGCCTACATGATATCCAGGCTAGTATTAAATTTTTACACCTAAAGATTAAGATTATTTCATAAACATTTGGGATTTTATTTTACAAATATTGGTTGACTTATCTTTGATGAATATATAACAAAATCCTTCTAATATTTGGTATCACACTTAGTTAGGAAATGTTTGAATAATTTGAAGAATTATTATTTATGGAAGGATTTGGTTTCAACATTGGGTAATACTTTTGAATTTTGAATATTAGTGTATCATATGAAATTTATTCATTTAATGTATTATATTGCCATGTTCTAACTATTTTGGTTTTGGTTAATGTCTAAAGACTGGCGGAATGGGTTGATTATCCTTTTTTTATTTGTGTTCCAGAAAATTTGACATTAGTGCTTCATGAATTAAAAAATTCATCTTGAATATGAAATTATTATAGAAAAATATAAGATCATATTGTAAATTAATTAAAGGATTAAATTATACTCATCAAGAAAGTATATTTCCATATTATCATATTTTATCTCATAAGAGAAATTCTATATATCTTGGAAAATGAACATGAAACAAAAAATGTATCATATCACCTTCATTTATGATGAATTGATGGTATTTTATATCATCAAAGATTTATAATTTTGATACCCTTAAATTTTCATTTATCATTCACTTGTTTGTGATCAATGACCTCAATCAATTTCAATAATTATTTATGATTTTCCTTCACTCCCACCTATGATATCCTATTTGGAGACCAAGTTATGAATTATTTCATATGACCTTTTTAATTACATTTCTCTATTATTAAGAGGATGTTTTATTAACCATTTTTAATTTGTGGGTTTACAAAAAAAGTAACATAAAATAACCATCCTTTGATTACTGAGATAAAGTTCAAATTATGGGAAAGTAATTTGTTAAAGGGGAAGGATGTAACCCCTTGAGATTTTAAAAGAAGAAAAATTATATTAGATAGCGTAAAGGACATGAAACCAGGAATTTATCTTGGATTACATGAAACATTAATTTATCTTATGATACACGAAATGTTTTAATAGCTTGCGTTATACATCAGACTGAGTTTTACTTAACAGAATTATAATAAAAATATTTTTATTAGAAATGAAAATTATCACTTGAGCATTAAATTCAGGGTCATGAATAGGATTAAATAAATTATGAAACTATATGATTGAATTTATTTGTTACCAATGAATTATAAATGAAAATTAAACCAACTGAATATAAAGGAAATTTTTTTACAAAAAAATAATTTTTATACACCGAAAGAGTTTATTCTATTAACTTTAATTAATTACTATTATTGAATAAAATTAATCAAACATATATGTTATATATTTAGACAAATGTTTTTACATTCCTCCAATTTATATTATTTAGATATTATGAGAAAAATTAATATTTATATATAAAAAGCATTATTTTTTTAATAGTAGTTTTGCCGCCTTTTAATGGCACGCTTGTTTTAAAACTAAATTTTGAAAAAGTTATAAATTTTATTTTTAAAAATAAACATAGTTGTTTAAAAGAGTAATTTTAAAAATAGTTAGGTTGAATTTTTGGTATTTTTTTAAGAAGTTTCATTTTTTTATGAATAATGAAAAATACTTAATTTTCATTGAAAATTGGATTTTCACCTAAATAATTTATAATGATAATTAATATTTTAACTTGTTTTTAAAGGAATATTATATCAATTATAAATATATTAATCCAATTTAGTTAGTATTAATAATTTTAAGATATAATTTATATACAAAAACCTTTTAAACTTTTGAAAATTTTAACTTTAATAACTATCTTTCTCGACACGCTTGTGGAAATAATATTTAATTAAATTACTCAATTTTTTAGATGAATTTGTAAAAGTAGATTCCATATTTAAAAAATGATAATTTCAAATTTCAAATAATTCCAACTAAATTTTTTACCAAATTGATTAGTGAAAACAGTTAAAATTAATTATATAGATTGTGGTAAAAATGAGTTTACTTAGGGGGTAAACTTTTAATATAGGTTGTACAAATGACTCAAAACTTGTCAAAACCCCATTTTATGGAAAAAAATTATCATTTTAACCTTAGAATCGAAATATAATAGTTTTTTCGACACATTTCCATAAAAGTGACCCATATAATAACTTAATAAAAGAATTGGAAACAAATGTACCTTTCTTCCTTTTAATTTCTCAAAATATATAAGGATAGGGAAAAACTATATAGTTTCAGTTATAAATATTATTTTAGAAAGATAAATAAATTATTTTATCATAATAATTTATCTTTACTTTTTATAGATGATATAATTAAATTAAATGTTTAATAAACACCAAAAATGGATTATTTAGTTAATAATTAAATGAAATAAATGATACTAAAAATATTAAATGTGAGGTAAATAGAATGAATTTTTATGTTAATATTTTTAGAAGAATATATAATTATAAAAAACATCGAACATAATATATTTTAGTTATTTTATTTTATTGATATTTTTTAAATTAAAATTAAGTATATAATGTCAAAATTTACATTAATGTTATTTGATAATAAATTATAATTATTAAATGATTTAAAATTTCTAAAAAAACCATATTATATAAAGTGATTTTTAAATTTTATTAAATATAAAAAAATTTCTATTAAGGGACCTATTTTTCTTTTATAATGAACATATGGATCAATAAATAGTAAACAAATTGTTGTCATGGTTAGGGTTTAAACGGGTTTTTGGCTTGTTTCATACACTTATTTTAATATTTATTTCCAACACACATTGGATTTTTATTTTATAATTTTTATTTAATATTTAAAATTAGTGTGTTTAAATTTTATAAAAAATTTCACTTTAATTTATTATTAATGTACGGATTACATAGGTTTGAGAACTAGTAACCTTAATGAAAAACCAAAATGACAAAAAAATAAGAAAAATGAAAAGTTAAGGGGAAAATGTTTAAAAAATGTATTTATTTCATATTATAGAGGTGTTTCTAGAAAAAGTAATCCATAAAATTAATTTTTATTCAATTTTTTATGCACATTGGGTAAGGGATGCCTTAAAATAGTAAATACCTTTGAGTATTTATAAAAACGTCAATCCTACTCAACTATAAAAAGGCACTCACTCTCACCACTTCTTCACACATCTCAAGCCTTTTGGATTGGCCATAACCTTCCCAAATCACTCCAAAAAATCCATACCCTCATCCTATAATCCATATTATGGGCCTAAATCTAACCAAAGAAGTCATTTGGTGGAAACTGAAAGAAGTTACCCGAAGAAGAGGTCGCCTGCATCAACATGTGTTTTTATTTTATTTATTTCTCCACACCATTAAATTATCAATATTATATTCTTATATAATTACATAAATATAATAAATATAATAATATGTTTTTATGTAAATTTTATGACCTAAACCTGTATTCCCTTCCATAAAATGGGATATGAAATCATCGTTTGTGTGTACGATGGGCAACTGCCTTGCGAACCGATGTTGTTCATTTTAACATTCTAACATTTAAAGGTTGGGGATAATGATGGAAATACTATTTATATATGATATATATAATTTTTATGATGTAATTATGTTTATTTAATTATTATATAACAAATACATTTATTATCTCCATTTTATGAGAATACTGTAACGTTGTTTGTGTGTGCGGCAGAATAGTGCCTCGTGAAGTGTTGGGGTTCTTTCACGCATTACATGGATTGTATTGAGGATGATTTTAAAACATATGTGTGATATATGTGAAATAAATATTCTAATTGGATGATAATATATATATATATGTATTAGATACTTTTATTTAATTCAAAATAACAACAAAATGGAAAAATTCTTCATGTGTACGTACAGCCAACTATCTCTATGAATGATCTATTTCATTTCCTATTACAAACTTTTATGAATTACTTTAAATAAATATATAATAATTATATATGATATTTATATAATGTTTTAAAATATTTATATTATGAAACATTTATTTAATTGAACCCACCAAAAATAGGATGTCAAAGCATATGTGAAAAATGAAGCGATTATTACTTGAAACATAACTTTTTCATGGAATTGTTAATAAAAATGTAATGAAAGGTCATAAAAATAACATATGATATTAAAAATATTAATATTTCTATTTAATAAATTAATAACTTGTTCTAAATCACTATATTATTGTTTAAAATACATTTGTCTAAAAGGATGTATGGGGTAACGGTTTTTCTCATCTCATTTTTATTTCTGTGAGATATAATATGTATTCACCACTTGTTGTTTTATGTGGTATATATAATTCCCATGAATGTATTTTTATAATTATTATCCTTCAATTTATAGAGAAATTAAGATCAATTAGAGTATCTCTATTTCATGGGGATTATGGTTTCAAAGTTACCAAAGCGGGAAGAGATTTTGTCTCAAATTTTCTTATTTCAGACCTATGTTATGTTGTACACCTATATTATTTTATGAGGTTTTCATAATACTATATTTAAAAGTTATATCATGAATGTATTTATTTTCCAAATATTCTATTTTTTATTCAATTTTATTCTTTCATGGGGCTTACGATTCAATTCTACCAAAGTGGTAAGATCTTCATGTTATAATCACATCGTTTATCAGGATTGTTTTTTATTAAGTATCCAATGTTGAATTATTATTATTGTTAGGAAATATCTTCTCCTATGGTTATTTCATAAAAATACATGTTTTATGAAAAAAATATTATTCTCGAACAAAAACTCTTTTTCTTACAAAATTATGTTTCTTAAAAATGTTTTCAAAAATATTTTAAAAGGTTTTTTCAAATCTGAAATGATATTTTTATAAAGAATTATTTTGAATGATTTTAAAAGATTTTTTTATATGTTTTAAAGGTTATTTTAAATGAAAAGTATTTTTCAAAAATATATATATATTAAAAAGTGATTCCTAAAATGAAAATGATATTTTCCTTAATAATTTTTTTAATGATATTTTAATGTTATTTTCATTCATAAAAGTAAATAACCCTTGTTATTACTTATTTTACAATGTGAATATTTTGTAATGATACCTTCCATATTCTTTATCTATATGGATTACGGTTTTTTAAAAGGGATTTTCATGAAACCCATTTCCTTTCCATAATTTAATGATGTTTCCAAAAAAATGTTATAAAACCAGTTTCTTTTCCATGGGTAAACCATGTTTCAAAGAGATTGGAATGAAAACCATTTATTTTCCCTCATTTTATTAGGTTGTAAAATAATAATTATTGTTTTTATGAGTTTTATGATGAATTATCTATGTAATTTATTAATGATTTGGTTCTTGGACATCATATGTAACGGGTGATCCTGATACATCTTATAGGAAATCTTGATCCCCATTACAGCTCACGGGTGAACCTGATATACCTTATATGATGGTTTGATCCCCATTACAGATCATGAAAAATGGGTGAGCCTAATATAGATTATATGAATTCTTGAGCCTCATTATATCTCATGGGTAAGCACGATATAGCTTACATGAAGGTTGACCCCCATTATAGCTCTCTAATTCATTGGGTAATAATTATATTGGATGTACGATGTATTATTATTCCAATTGAAATAGTTTTTGAAAGGTTTTTATGAATATATTTCTCCAGGTTACCTAAAATGGTTTTAATTTCTTTCTAGGGGTTTATAATGTTTCTCACGATCAATATTTATATCACAATACTCATTATTATTCATTCTGATTACTCGTTCCATTGAAATTATTTCATGATTGATGATCTAAGTATTAATTTGTATAATTTATTTTATGATTTCCTAATGCAATGTGATTAATTTATCATACCATTTTAGAATTCTTATACTCATTCATGAAATTCAATTGTTAATGGTTATGTTTACCATTACTGGGAATTTAAGCTAACCCATCTTATATTTCCTTTTCAACATGTTTTAAATAATGATATAGAATGAGCTATGTCAAGAAGGGATTTCATATAGATAATTATAATGTATTAATAGGAAAAATAAAATCTCTTTTAAGTAGGAGAAATGCTCATTTAAATTTATGTGAATTTTTTATGATTGAGTTTTTCCAAATTCTATAAACCTATAAACCTAAAATTTCCTCGAGCTTATAATTGATATAATTTTTCCTTTTGATGTTGTAACATTTAGAGGTAAAATATTGGGTCTCAATTATCAGCATCAAGGATAGAAATGTAAAGTTATTGATTTCAACACAACATCTAGGAGTGCAAGTCTTGTGTAGTTATACAAAGAATATTCTATATTGTTCACCTTCCTAAGGTGGTAATTTATTAATTTGAAATAATATTTAATCCATTCCAATAATATTCTTAGGTGAATATTCAACTCTTTCAATATGAGGATATAATTCCAACTTTTCTGATCCATTTATATGTCATATATTTCACTATAAAGATAATTCTTCTATATCTGTAATGTAAAAATTAACACTTATAGTACAAAATAATTATTAGAGTCATTTTTATAATGTGTTTTCAATTGGAATGATTCTTATTTTTAGGATCATAAAAATTAGCTTATACGGCTATACATAAAGGGGTGAATTTTAGTATAAAATATATATTTTAAATGATTTAAACTAAAAAAACACAAATAATATTAAAGTAGCTTTATCTAACATGGAAACGTCCCAATTATCAGAGTCATAAAATCAAAACTAGAAATAATTAAATTAAATCATAAAAAATATTGGAATTAATGTGGTTCTGATTTTTCATAGTATTTTTATTGTAATGAGATTTATAATTATAAAACAAATAAAATAGAAAGTTAAATATGATAACTCACTTTCTATTAAACACATTGGGATAGAAAACTTGTAAAAAATAATGCAATAGCTATGTAAAATTAAAAATGACTTATAAGATATATTAATAGATTTACCTATTTTAACCTTAACAATAAGGTAGTCAACAACCCTGACTAAAGGTATCCACTATTTTACACTTATAGTAAAGTCTATATTTTCTTACCCAGAAAAACCTTGATACTATTTTCAGAATTTCTTTTTCATCCTATCCTATGATTCCCTCAATATGATGATCATCTCTGTCTTCTTACCATTGGAATACCTTGATATGAACGATTGGACTCACTATCTTCCTATCCTCGGAAGTCCTTGATCATAATAATTATTGTACACATATTAAAATTAAAAAGTTCTTAATGAAAAAATATCAAAAGGCTTCTTTTAGAACAACAACTATCAAAATAATTACACTAAAAAATAATGAGAAGTTCAAGTAGATAAATCTTCAAAATTGAAAGAAATAAACAATCTTAAATCTCTTCAAATGACTCAGTTTTTATATTCAATCTCCCAATGGTCATATTTCTACAAAAATCATTTGCCTCTTACAGCAGGCACTTGAAAGCTCATCTGTATCTAAATGTCTGAAATCATATTTATTAACACCATTACGGGGTTTAAGATATTTCTTATGATATAATAAAGTCTATGTATTCTGATTATAAACCTATGTCAGTCTGATGGACTTCATAATCTATAATCATTATTGTAAACCTTATGAGATTCATTCGGATATATCAAAACTAGAATCAGTCTGATAGTCATGAATTTTTTCAGTATGACAAACAAGACAAAATTATAACTCTTAGTCTGATTAATGTTGAATCCAATAATCAGATTCTTACCCAATAAGTTAATATTAATGAAAATTAGAAATGTTTCTATTCTTAATCAATCACAATTAATTATATGTATGGTAAAAGATAATTTTTTCTACTAAAACATTTCAAAACACTTGAAACATAAAAAGATTAGTAAACATGCCTTAAGATAGTGTTTGTGATTTCAAAACTAAAAGAATGGTAAATTAATAAGAAAAAAATATGGGTCAAAAATTTCCCACTTTATGGAAAGAACAAACCGAAAAACATAAATGAAAAATAACTTTGAAAAACATGTAGTATGACAACCCTACTTTTTATAACACAATTAAACATAATTTATTACATGAACTTCACTTGATAAAACATATATGATTGATAGCTCTAGTGTCTTTGGGGATTATGATCATTACATAACAACTCAAAACATGATGTACAACATCTTTATTGAAAACTTCTTTTACATGATGACTACATTCCCTCATACTTAGCATTGCATGGGATAACCTGAAGATATGCATAAGAAAAGGGTGATCTATAAAGCCTAGTAATGGAATAGTCATGGAATAACTTGAGGAATACAATACATTTTAGACAATAGGAATATCAATAGAGAACAAGAGAAGCATAAACATAAAGGCAGGATAATGCATGATAATCATAACATGGAAATGTGGAAACAACACTAAACAAGGAATTAGCATGAGCCAAGGCTCATTGCACATTGAGCATGTGTAAATGCTCATTGCACATGAAGCATGAGTATAAACTAATTTCACTTGAATTAGAATGAGTCAACACCCATTTCACATGACTTATCATGATACTATACTTTACCCAACTCATTGGAGCGCTATAAGGGTGCACCCTTCTTAAACATTTCATTTCATGCATAAGTGTTCCACATGAATCATAAAACATTGAATCATTCAACATAATATCTTATTCCATGATAAAATAATCTGGAATACAAACATGAAACTCTTTAAACAATAATTAAATGTGAACAGATTTGAATACATTTGATAATGAAATTGGCATGGTATTCGCTACACAATGACTTTGGCTTGGAAAAGCACAATGCAATTTCGGCAGCATAACGGTGTGACATAAGATCTAATAAAAATGGTTGATGAGAGAGAAAGGGGTGTATCATTATATTTACATGACATAGACATTAAGGGGGTAATATAGATACATTTTCCAACAAATATAATGTAATTTAGATTCATGATTCAAAATAATTACTTGAATATAAATAAGGAGAGATAATTCATTTCGGAATTTTAGCATAGTAACAGGTGTACATGGGAGGAAATTAATGAGAGAGAAAGGGGTATCCCATCATTCAAAAATAAATGGGGAAGTATGGGGGAGGTTCAAAACCATACCCCAACATTTATAATTGATATTAAAAGGGCATAACAATTTAAAGAATATTGGACAAAAATGATAAAGGAAGAAAAACCTTTACTTGGAAGTGTGCTTCCAAAGGCTTGAGAGAGGCTTGAGAGAGGCTTATTGGGATCTTGGGGCACCTTGGGAGGATTCTAGAGATATGAGGTCAGAGTTTGGACGAACTCTAAAGTCTTTGAGTGAGGAGTAAGTGGGAGCTTGGGTGGGTTTATATAGGAAAGGTGACGGAATTCTTTATTATTTAGGTTTGGGACACCTCACATTAAACTAATCCAAATCAAAAACCAGACCAGGTTTTTGCCCATGGTTTTTGGAAAAGGGAGATGGAAAAAAATATTTTATAAGGCCAAAGTTCTATCTTCTTAAAATAATGGGGTTGCTTATGTGGAGGAGAGTTACACTCCCAAAGAAAACAATTTCACAAGACAAAATGTTTAATAAGTCTTGAAGGGTCCACTAAAGCTTCTAAAATAAATCAAACAGACTAAAATCACATTATTTTAATGGTAAAACATGTATTGGTCGAAAATAAAGTTTATAGTATTTTATTACATCACTATTGGGTCATTATGATGTCATAAAACACATTATATATTTAAATGGTATTTAATTTTTACCAAAAAATTTGATTGTCTCAGAAAATTATGAGAAATTCACCATTGGATAATTTCGACGTCCTGATTCCATAAGTAATATTCATTTTATCTAAATAATTTTCTAAATATGTTAATTTTCTCTTTTAAAATAAAAACCATCATTTATCAAAAATTCATGGGTTTTGACAAAAATGACTTTCAAACCTTAATAGAAATTACAATTATATTCAGAAAATTATACGATAATTTATATTTAATAAAAATTAATTTAATAATAATAATAATAATATTGTATTAAAATATTATTTAATTCAAAAAACCATTAATTCGTCAAAATAGATTTCTTAGTTGAACATTAACTAAAAATACCATTTGCGATTTAAAAACTATTTACAGGGTAACAATAATAAAATGAAAGTATATTCATTAATATATACAAAAATAATGTACATAACCAAATTACTAGGGTCTTGTTACATAACCCCTTATAACACAATCATAAGACCGAAGATTAAGGTGTGCGATGGTGACAGACTCTTGGGGTGGCTCGAATAACATTGCTCGGGTGGTAATCTCTATCAACTTCCACTTCTCTCGTAGGTGGTCCTGCTCGAGATTAACATATTCAAGATCAGCTTGGGATTGGTCAAGAGTAAATCCCAAAGATGCAACCTATTTTCTGAGATATTAAAAATGGGATTCGTATGGGGTACGTCTACTGGATGAGGCCATCTTTTCCCTTGTCTGGGTAAATTGAATTTGTTAAAGCCCTATATTTATACTAATCATGTGATCACTATTCAACGTCTATATTAGAAATGGTCACAATTCTTAACAGGAATTTAAAATCCAAAAATATAAAACAAAAGAAGTTAAAATTTTATATGAACATTTTACATAAAGATGCACTTAATAAGATCAAAAGTTATTTCCATTAGTGAAAGTTTGGGTCATTACAATCCTCCCCCTTAAGAAATTTTACCGTCAAAATTTCCTTTTTCCACACTAAAAAAGATGTGGGGAACTCTGCTTCATCATTTCTTCTGATTCCCACATTACTTCTTCGAACTTGTGGTTTCACCACAACACCTTGAAGAGGGGCATTGTATTATTTCATAGAACTTTTTATCTTCGATCTAATATCTTCATTGGCTGCTCCTTATAAGAAAGACTATCCTCTAACTGTACCACCTCTAAAGAGAGTACATGTGAAGGGTTTGGTATGTACTTATTTAAGAGGGATACATGAAATACTTCATTTACTTTGTACATGGTAGGTGGAAGTGCTAGTCGATAGGCCACAACTCTGACACGATTAAGAATCTCGAAGGGGCCGATGGACCTTGAACTTAAAATCCCTTTCCTTCCAAACCTCATGACCTTATTCCAAATAGATATGCGTAGAAATACCATATCACCAACTTTAAACACAAGTTATCGTTGATAGTTATCATCATAACTCTTCTGTCGACTCTAGGATGCCTTGATATGCTGCTGAATGGTTTTCACCTTCTCCACCATTTCATCGACCATTTCTTGTCCAAGCAGCTTATGCTCACCGACCTCATCCCAACACGTTTGTGTTTTACACCTTTTCACATAAAGGGCTTCATATGGTGCCATTTGAATACTTGAGTGGAAACTATTATTATAAGAGACCTCAACCAGAGGAAGATGTTTATCCCATCCTTTTTTAAAGTCTATTGAGCATGCTCTCAACATATCCTCATGTGTTGGGATAGTCCGCTCGGATTGGCCATCAGTTTGAGGATGATAGGCCATACTGAAGTTCAGTACAGTATTTAGAGCATGTTGAAGACTCCTGCAAAACCTACAGTTGAATCTTGGATCTCGCTCAGACAAAATAGATAAGGGTACTCCATGAAGTCGTACTACTTCCCTAATATATATATATGTGTCAGTTTTTCCAATTAGAAATCCTCCTGAATAGAAATGAAGTGTGCAGCCTTTGTAAGATGATCCATAACAACCCAAATTGCATTGTTTCCTTTGGATGTCTTCGGAAGTCCAGTGACAAATTCCATGGTGATGTTCTTCTGTTTCCATTCTGGTATGGGCAATGGTTTGATCATCCCCTTACACTTCTACATCTCTACCTTTACTTGCTAACACATCAGGCACTTTGATGTATATTTAGGTATCTCCTTATTCATATTATCCCACCAATAATGCTCTCGGAGATCTCGATAATTCTTTGTCTTTCCTAGGTGAATTGAGAAATTTGAACTATGTGCATCATCCAAAAGTTCCTTCTTCATCTCCGGACTTGATAGAACACATAGTCTTTTCCCAAATCTCACAATTCCTTCTTCATTAACATAAAACCCCAAGGATTTCCATTTTCCAGTAGCTTTAACTTTTTGTTGAATTCTCAAATCATCCTTTTAAGCATCCTTTAACATTTCCAAAAGTTACAGTTGAGCAATTATTTGTGAAAGGATTGATGATGTTCCCTTCTTTATGATTTCCAGGTCCATATTCATTAAATATAAGAAGATTTGATCCTTTTTAATTATCATCAATGATAGAATCATTGGGTCTTTTCTAATTAGGGCATCCATCAACTTGTTCGCTTTCCCAGTGTGGTAATGGATTGAGCAGTCATAGTCTTTGAACAGCTCTAACCATATTTGTTGGCACATGTTCAACTCTTTCTACGTGAAAAGATACTTGAGGCTTTTTTGGTCCATATATATTTCACACTTCTCCCCCAAATAGAAAATACCGCCAAATTTTCATAATGAAGATCATTGTATCCAACTTGAGGTCATGTGTTGGACAGTTTTTTTCATGAACATTCAATTTCATTGAAGCATAGGCAATGAATTTTTCATTTTTCATCAACACACATCCAAGGAACTTTTTCGAAGCATCATTGAATACCACAAAAATTTCTCACTTATGGGTAAAGTGATCATGGGTGCAGTGATAAGCCTCCTTTTCAACTCCTTGAATCTTTCTTCGCATTCATCACTTAAAGAAAACTTCACTCCCTTCTGAGTTAGCTTGGTAAGAGGGTTGTACAATCGTGAAAAATTTCTCACAAATTGTCAATAATTTCCAACTAACCCCAAGAAGCTACAGATATCTGTTACTAATGTTGGCCTCGGTCATCCCTCAATTGCATCTATTTTGGAGGGATCCATAGGTATCCTATTTCTTGTGATGATATGGACCAAGAATGAGACCTCCTTCAACCAGAACCCACACTTTTGTACTTTTCATAGTGATTCTATTTCTGCAAGGTCTCTAGTACAGTTCTTAGATGCTCCACATGAACCTCCATGGTTTTTGGAGTATATCAGAATATCATCTATAAAGACTACCACAAATTTTTCGAGGTAAGATCTAAAAACTCTATTCATCAAGTCCATGAAGATTTTTGGAGCATTAGTGAGTCTAAAAGGCATTACAATGAATTCATAGTGCCCATATCTTGTATGAAAAGCAGTCTTGGAGATATCTTCCTTCTTCACCCATACTTGATAATATCCAGACCACAAATCCACCATGGAGAAGTATTGTGCTCCACACAAATGATAGAACAGGTCATCAATTCGTGGGAGATGATACTTGTTCCTTATTGTGATTTTTTTAATCTCACGATAATCGACACCAAGGCACAATGACCCATCCTTCTTCTTGATGAAGAGGACCGGTACACCCCATGGTGAAGCACTTGGGCACATAAACCCTTTATCTAGATTCTCTTGTAGTTGTTTCTTTGAATCCTCAAGATCCACAAAATCCATTCTATATGGAGTCTTGGATATTGGAAATTCCCCAGGTATAAGATCAATTGAGAATTCAAAATCTCTTCTAGGAGGAAGACCAGGCAATTCTTCGGGAAACACTTCAGTGAATAACCTCACAATAGGCATGTCTTATATGATGGTTGCCTCCTTAGAATCAATCATCTAAGCTAGATACACGTGATCATTGGTAAGTAATATACACGCTTGAGATGATGGAGCTAAAGAAGGTTCATCTTTCTCCTTGCACTTGTAAATAATCGGGGTTTGATTCTCCCCATGGAGAGTGATTTCCCTCTGACGGCAATTAATGTTGTCTCTATATAAATAAATCCAATCCATGCCATAAATTGCATCAAATTCCACCAGAGGGAGAATGATGAGGTTTTCCAAGAATCTTAGTCCATAGATTATGACAGGGGAGGAGTTATATTCATGGGATGCAATAATTTCTCCATTTTCCATACTAATGGACATCATCACTGCCATGATTTGTGGTGGTACTAGGATTGTTATACCAAACATTCGAGATATAAAATAATTCATAGAACCTAAATCAAAAAAGTACATTCACTATTCCTAGATGAATAACTAGCGTACCTATCACCACTTCATTTTTGGGGTTCACTTCTGTAGTAGTGATGGAAAAAGGTTGCCCTTACTTCCTTGGAGGATTTTGGTTTCATCTGAAAACCCTTGGCTTAAGGCACTGATTTATAACATGCCCTTGTTCTTTGTAGTTGTAGCAATGAACCTCACATTGAGGTTCAAAGGGAGCATTCCTCTATTCTGTCATAGTCACGGGTCATTCTTTCCAACAGTTAATAGCTAGGTTCCCTTCTCTTCCACACCTAAATCATTTCCTCATCCCCTTCAGGCAATTTTCGGGTGCTTCTTTCCACACCTTTGGCAAGTGGGGTGAAAGATCTTTATAGCACTGTTGTATTTATCCATCGGACACCCAACATTGAAGTACACCTTATGTTTCTTATCCCCATGATACCCCAGAGATTCTTCGATCTCTATTTCAAACTTGAGAGAACATCAGACAATTTCTTCATAGATGTCAAAGTCACGGATCACCAGCGCTTTCCGTGGGCTAGGTTTTAACCCACCAAAGAAGCGATCAACCTTCTATTCAGGGGTAACAACAAAGCAGAAGGCATATTATTGAAGCCTTGTGAATTTGGCCTTGTACGCTCTGACAGATTTATCATCTTTTTTATTTAGGGCAAGGAAGTCCCTTTCTATCTTAAGTCAGAGGGTGCATGGAAAATATTTATCAAAAACATCTTCTGGAAATCCTTCCATTCCAACTCCTTGATATCCTCCTAAGGCTTCATATTTTTGATCAACTTCCACCATTGATCAGCTTTAACCTCCATACGACAAGTAGCTAGGAGAACCTTCTCTTGTTCAGAACATTGAAGCATGGAGAAGATCATTTCAATGGAGTTGATATATTGTTCAGCAATTGAGGGATCGGATGATCTATTCAAAGTAAGCGGCCTATATCTCATGAAGCTCTCGATAGGGACTTGTTCTTTCTTAGGTGGGGTTGAAAGTTCCTCTTGAACCATGTTTCTATTCAAATCTTGAGCTAGCTGAGAGAGAATCGTGACAAATTTCACGATTCTCGCTCCCATTGGATTGGGCATCTCATTAGTATAGTCATCGCATTAATCTTCACATAGGTTGTTAGCCTAAGTCCTCCTATTACCAGCCATTGGCTGGAATAAAAGGAAAGATAGGGGTAACACATAAAGGGTAATACAAGGACAAAATTGATGACTTATAAATTACTTTTAATTCCTTAACATATGAATCTTTTGGATTCATTCAATATTATCCATGATCTACATTCTAACATACATTCTTAGGGAATTTATTTGTCCCTTAATAATGGTTTATACTAAGCTTGTGAATTTACCAAAGAATATCCCCTAGAAGTGTTGTAACCAATAGTGAATCAAGGCCCGTTGTTGTGCCATAGTTCCCATTAGAGTCTATCTCAAAGTGGTGTTTTTGGATTTTACCCATAGGATACATCTATACCAGAGCCACCTCTACCTGCTCGTATCCATACATGGAAGTATTTTCTTGATAAAAAACTGACTCAATACTCACCAAAAATAAGGGATGTTTTTATTATACCTGGTCTTGTCTCTAAGTCATTACTAGGGTTTTCTAATACTAATCCAAAAAATAACTAGACCTATCCTCTGATACAAACTTTGACAACCCTGCTTTTTATTACACAATTAGACATAATTTATTACATAAACATCACTTGATACAACATTAAAGATCAAGAGTTCTAGTGTCTTTGGGGCTTAGGATAATTACATAACAACTTAAAACATTAAATACAACATCTTTATTGAAATCTTCCTTTACATGACCACTATATTCTCTCTTACTTAGCATTTCATGGGAAAACCTGAATACATTCATAAGAAAAGGGTAAGTTATAAAGCCCAGTAAGGGAATAATCATTGAATAACATGTGGAAAACAATATATATTAACAAACAGGCATATCAATAGAGCACAAGAGAATCATAAACATAAAGTCATGATAAAGCATGATAATCATAACATGGAAATGGGGAAACAACACTTAACATGGAGTTAGCAAGATCCAAGGCTCATTGCACATGGAGCATGGGTAAATCCTCATTGCATATGAAGCACGAGTAAAAACTCATTGAACTTGAATTAGCATGATTCAACACCCCTTGCACATGAAAAATCATGATACTATACTTAACCCAATGCATTGGAGCGCTATAAGGGTTCACCCTTCTAAAATATTTCATTTCTTGCATAAGCGTGCCACATGGATTATAAAACATTGAATCATTAAACATAATCTTTTATTCCACAATAAACAAACATTGAATAAATACATGAAACTATTTAAACAATATATAAATGTGAATAAAGGTTAATACCCTTGATAGAGAAATGGGCATGGTATTCACTACATAATGACTTTGACTTGGAAAAGCGTGGTGCAATTTCGGAGCATAACGGCGTGACATAAGAACTCATAAAAATGGGTGATGATAGAGAAAGAGGTGTCTCATCATATTTACATTACATGGAAATTAAAGGGGTAATATAGATATATTTCCCAACAAATTTAATGGAATTTAGATTCATGATACAAAATAATTACTTGAATGTAAATGAGGAGAGAGAAATTCCTTTTGTAATTTCGGCATTGTAACGGGTGTAAATGGGAGACATTTAATGAGAGAGAAAGGGGTATCCAATCATTTAAACATAAAGGGGTAATTATGGGGGAGGTTTGAGACCATACCTCAACATTTATAATTGAAATTAAAAGGGCATAACAAATTAAATAATATTGGAAAAAAAATGAGAAAGGAAGAAAACCCCTTACTTGGATGTGTGCTTCCAAAGGCTTGAGAGAGGCTTGAGAGAGGCTTAATGGGAGCTTGGGTCACCTTGGGAGGATTCTAGAGAGAGTAGGGAAGAGTTTGGACGATCTCAAAAGGCTTTGAGTGAGAAGGAAGTGGGATCTTGGGTGGGTTTATATAGGAAAGGTGAGAGAATTCTTTATTATTTAGGTTTGGGACACCTTACATTAAACTAATCCAAGACACAAACCAGACTATGGTTTTTTCCCATTATTTTTGGAAAAGGGAAATGGAAAACAATTTTTTATAAGTCCAAAGTCCTAAATTTTTAAAATAATGGGGTTTCTTAAGTGTAGGTGAGTCACACTCCCAAGGAAACCAATTTAAAAAGACAAAATGTTTAATAAGTCTTGATGGGTTCACTAAAGCTTTGTAAAATAAATCCAACAAACCCAAAATCACATTATTTTAATGGTAAAACATATATTGTCCTAACATAAATTTCATAGTATTTTATTACATCACTATTGAGTCATTATGATGTAATAAAACACATTATATATTTAAATAGTATTTAATTTTTACTCAAAAATTTGACTCTCTCAGAAAATTATGAAAAATTAACCATTGGATAATTTCAACATCTTGATTTCAGAAATAATATTCATTTTATCTAAATAATTTTCTAAATATGTTAATTTTCACTTTTAAAATAAAAACATACATTTATCGAAGATTCATGGGTTTTGAAAAAATGGATTTCAAACCATAATAAAAAATATAATTGCATTCCTAAAATTATACCATAATTTTTATTTAATAAAAATTAATTTAATAATAATAATAATATTTTATTAATATATTATTTAATTCAAAAATCCAATAATTAGACAAAATAGATTTATTAGTTGAACATTAACTAAAAATGCCATTTGTGCTTTAAAAACTATTTACAAGGTAACAATAATAAAATGAAAGTATAATCATTATTTTATAAAAAAAATAATGTATATAACCATAGTAATGTGGTCTTGTCACATAACCCCTTATAACACCCACATAAGACTGAAGAGTAAGGTGTGCGATGGGGACAGACTTCTGGGTGGCTTGGATAACATTTCTCAGGTAGTAATCTCTATCAACTTCCACTTCTCTCCGAGGCGGCCCCAATCGAGCTTAACATATTAAAGCTCGACTTGGGCTTGCTCAAGAGTGAAGCCCAAAGATGAAACCTACTTTCCGAGCTAAAAATTGGTTTTGTATGGGGCACGTCTACTGGATGAGGCCATCGTTCCCTTTGTCTGATTAAATTAGATTTGTTAAAGAACTATATTTATACTAATCATGTGATCATTGTTCAACGGCTATAATAGCAATGGTCACAATTCTTAACATTATTTTAATATCCAAAAAACATAAAACCAAAGAATTTGACATTTTATATAAACATTTTACATAAAGAGACACTTAATTAGATCAAGATGCATTCCCATTAATGAAAGTTTGGGTCGTTACATGTAGTCATTTCCTCTTTATAAACTTTGTATTCAGATTTATTTGATAAACAATAACTCCCCCTTAGTTTGTTACTCTTCTAAATACAATGTCAAATATGATAAGAGTATTTAGAAAAGATCTTCAATAAGAAAAACTTCTCCCCCATGTAGAATATTCTAATCCTAAGGATTATATTCTCCCCCTTAATAAAACAATCTCCCTTTTTAAAGAAATAATCCCCCTTAAATAATTATCCTCTCCCTTTGTATAAAATTATCCCGGTTTTGGAATTTCAAACAGGATTGTGGAAGAGTCATGAGTTTCATGAATTGTTAGAGAGATAAAAAATTATAAAAACAGTAATGAACTGATTAATCATCCATGAATAGAATGAAATAACGTGTAACAAATCAAAATTGGATAAAAATTCAGGAAAATCATATTTGGATTAAAAGATAATTCATTAAAAACTTTCAAATGTTTTATAAAAACAAATACATCAATTATTTGAAAAGAAAAATTTTCATTATTTCTTCACCAAGGTATTTATTCAATTATTCATCTTCTTAAACTTGTGGTGGTCCTTTTCAAGCATTTCAACTTTTTATCTGAGAGTCTGATCATGAAAATTTTACTTTTTAACATCCTCATTGAGTTATTTATTCTAATCTCTCAATACTATTACTCTATCATTAAACAACGTCAACCCAATCATCACTAGTTCCATATCTCGGTTATTCTGTTTCAAAGAATTAAAATATTAAGTATTTTTATTGTTGGAATACTAGAACTCTTCAAAAAACATTATTAAATCTCCCATTTTTAATGATAACAAATTGAAATAACTTGTTGACTCTACCATAAACTTATTTAGTTCACCAAAATTATCATCATGAATTCGAATATTTGAGTTGAATTGATGAGACCACTTTACCGTATGATTTCATGATCTTTTGTGAGTCTGAGTGCTTTATTGAAGAAATTTCAACTTTGCCTAAATTCAGATCATAGACTCCATTAAAAATTTTATATATTATTATTTATGAATAACAATTTCTTATCTTAGATGACTCCTTTTTTAAAGATTAGTAAATTAAAAAATTGTCCCTTATAATCTTCTTAAATCATAGACAATATAATAAAATCCTTTCCGTACTATCATTCCTATATAGTTCAGTTGGCTAGGCTTAGGATGGGGAGGTTTTTGTCTATTATTAAGTTCCTCCACTTATTTTCCATTCTTCTCAACATTCTTAGAATCTTTTTTTTCATTTGATATTTCCATAATCAATTCATTTTTTCTCTCTACTTTATAAAAAAAGCTTTGAATTTTGATATCCTTCTTCTTTCGTTGATGATTATTTAGATTCATGTTATTATTATGATTTTTCCTCTTGATTAATACCCAATTTTTCTTATTTATCTATCTTGGAGGGTTAGTTCAACAAGGATGATGATTCTGATGATTCTTTATTAGATTGAGTTTCTTCTTTATTAGCCTCTTCATTCTCTTTCTCTACCTCTAACTCTTATTCTTCTATATTTTTTTTACTTTCATGATCAATTTATTCATACTCTTCTTCTCCTTCTTCTTTCCCTTCTTCTTGACTGAATGAAAATTAAATTTTTATTATTCAAACTCTTTTAAGAAAAAATGTAGAAACCATGAGTTCAAACACAAAAGTAAATAAAGGAGCCATTGAAATAAAATTCAAGCATATTAGATTTTTTTCTCCATAAAAGAAAATCTAGGATATATTGGTTACCTATGTTCTGGGTTTAACCATTATAAAATCTTCAAACTCAAAGGTCAAATTATCCCATGAATGGATGTAATCCTCTAGTCTGATCTTCCCAATATTGAATCCCCCAACAAGAATCATGCCATGCTTTTAAATTCAGACATATTGATCCTCATTGAGGTTCACCCTCAATTACCTCCCCATCATTCTAGTAGGTTCCTATTTATTATCATTGGGAAGTAAAAAAATTTCAACAATATCTTCTTCTGAGCTCAGAAGTAGTTAAAATGATTTATAAAGCACAACATATGACTTCTATAGCTGATAGGTAGCATAACATTGTATAATCTTGTCTTTAAACTTCATTTCTGAATGATCCTCCATTAGCGGTGGTAAATAGGAATAATTCTTCATGTCTTTATGGATGCCATTTCGGGTCCTCCACAGGCTCAGAGACCAATCTCCAAAAACCCATTCCTCTGGTTCTCTTGCACAAAAAATGTACGCAAATTATTTTTGTACATCCATGGATTGCCTAACTAGATCAACCCTACACTCTTGAATCGGTTCATCAATCGGTAATCATTCAAAGAGATTACCCAACTCAATGGATTCCACCTCTCTACTAGGACTTGTACCAATAATACCCTTGGGACACAACACGTCCTCATAGGATGCACCCAAGGGGGCTTTGGGAGGTTCCCCAATCACTTCATCTTCCCCTTCATGAATAGGAGCATCTCTTACCATCATAGAATGAGCTGAATGAGTAAGACCTACATCCATTTCCCCCATATAATGGGTTTCATCTATAACCCTTTCCATCTCATAATGAGTAGAATCTCCACTAGAATTAGTTCAAAGACACACTTCATTGCAGTGAGAAACCACTTCCACTAGGTTTTTTATACCATTAAGATCACCAATCGTCCTTTTGAAAACATCATTGACCTTCAGCTCAGGAGGTAGAGGTACTGACTGTTTCTGCCTCCCCTCACTAGCTTTACTAGAATTAAAATACATGTCATTATTGATGATCTGGTAAGAAATTTAAACATCCTGCATCACAAACGAAACATTATATTCTGCATTCAAGCCCAAACTACTGTCAACAGGCCTCTCTAAATTGGATTGTTTCAATTGGTTTTCCTTTGAACTGGACGACATCCCACTATTGTAGGCCTCTAATTTATGTCCCATGAGATTGTATATCAAACAATAGTCATATCATGAATCAAAAATAATTATTTGATTATACATGAAATCCTCACCAATAGCCACCCAAAATGAATCCACTGGCGGCTTAGACACATCAATTACAACACAAATTCTTGAATAAATGGGATGACAAACTGCCCTAGTCTGGCTATCATAATAGAGATAACACCCAACAATATTACCTAACATTCTTAGTATAGTTGGATTCTTAAAGGGTATTGAAAGGTGAGGAAACCATACCAAAATTGTGATGGAAGGATAATTAAACCTCATATTGTAAATCATACGACCACATGAAGAGGTGAAACTGAGCTCCATTGCAGCTACGTGGAGCACTCGACTAGGCTAGAATCAGATCATCTTCAGAAGTGAACCACACCATGATATGATTGGAGTCGAGAATTTCAATGGTAGAATGCTCTTGAAGACACAAATATCCAAAAACAAAATGATCTAAAGAGTCGACTGAAGGCCAGCGTTGCTTGAATCTATATTTTCATAAGCTTGTTATGCACATTTTATAAGGCTTTCCACAGTCCTAGATTCTTTCATTTTTTTTCTTTTCTTTTCCTCTTCTTCCATATTCTTTGTAGCTTTACTCTTTAAATCCTTATATTTAGCTGGGTCGATTCTAAACTGTGTATCCTATATATTCTTGTCGGCTTAATTTTTCATCACTTCCTTAAAAATTTCATCAGGTGATTTCTTCTCTTTCTATTATTTCATTATAGGGGAATTATATGAATTTATATTATTTTTATAACCATATTTTGGTTTTATTTATGGTTGGTCATTAATGTAATCACCATCAACTTTATCTATAAACTTATTGGTTTTAGCATCAAAAACTAGCTTTGTCATATACATCATATCATCACTGATAGGGGAAATTTTTTCTTTGAAAAGAGACAATTACTTTGCAATCTTGAACACTTCCATACACATAACAACCATTTTACTAATAAAATACAAAAACATTATAATCTATCACTTGATATAATATGTTTTGATATTCCCCACTATGATAAAGATAAACTTCACTAGGTCTATATAACTCATGTTTACCAATAAATATAGAATAGAAAAATCAGATACCTTCATCATAGCTCAGTTTCCCTTTTATAGAATCAAGAATCCATTCATATAAAGAGAAACTAATCTGTTATCTAAATTCAAGCTTGATAATTTACTTAATTTAGAATACACTAAAAATAATAATCTTTAGTTACGGTTTTGTTAAAAGTTTTGAGATTGTTTGATAACTTATGATAAAGAAAATATGTGTCTCCCTCTGATGGAACTCCAACAAGATCAAAAAAAATTATAATATTTTTTTACCTCTTTTTATACATCATAAAATATAATTTATCATTCCCATCCTCTTTTTTGAATTACATAAGCATAAAATTCAAAAACCAAATATGAAAAATATAAGTAAAAATTCATATCGATATTTTCTACCCATATTGTTTCCCATCCTTGGAATGAGATAATTATCTTTAGAGTGGGTTCATATTTCTCATAACATGATCATTCAAGAAATATTTCTCTAAATACTAACCACCTCAAAAAAACTTCCTTGTTCTCAATTGGATGTAGATCTGATAATGTTGAATAGATAAAAAATTTTTCGATTAGTGGAATTTAAAGGCTATAGAAACTTGAGGGGGTACTTTTGGATAACTAATGTGGTAACCCACCCTTATATAGTCATTTTGGGTGATCGTTTATCTTCCATAATATGTTCAATGGTTAAAATTGAAAACCATTCTCATTTGATAGTCAATATTGATCCGTAGAAAGTTTTAAAATTATTTTTTAACTCTTCGTGAATTTTATTCTTAATCAGAGTGAGGTTTATTTTGATTAATAAAACATTTTAAAACATTTTAAAATTTTAAAAAATGTTTTATAAAAAAATATATAATATCAACAACAATAATTAAACAAATAATGTAATGGAATAGTGTAAAAACTAAAAGAATAGAAGCATGTGTTTTGGAGTTGAAAGTGTCATAGAAATGATATACATATTATTCTTGGTTTTTTTAAACATATTATGATAGTTTTATAATAAATATATAATACTATAATTTCAATAGTAAATTTTTTTATGAAAACTGATTACAAAACATTTTGACAAAAAATCTAAATTTGAAAATTTTAAATCTGAAAAAGTTTTATGAAAATATTGAGAGCTGAAATTTTATAATAATTTCTGACTCCTACAATAATTTTGAGAATTCTAGACTTGAAATATTTTTATAAAAATTATGATTCTAGAAAAATCATTATGATAAAATTTTTATAAAAACTAACTTTTTTTAGAAAACTAAAAGTTTTAAAAAAACTAGCTTTTTAAAATAAACATAAAACATAAGTACCCTTCTCCTTTTAAAATGATAATATTAACATAAGAATATTTTTCAACAAGATGTAGATATTAATGATAACTTTTCATTGATCTTTCAAAGATTCTATTTGGGGTATTCAAATATATCATAACTGGGGGGTTTTTAAAAATATCATCAAGTTGATCTTTCATTTGAATGAATTGTACAATTATATATCCTTTAAGTGTTTAATCCTAAAAGAAAATAGTGTCTTATATCTATGTTATTAGAACATGAGTGATTTTATTATTACCCACAAAAAATAAACCAATTTAAGAAAGTATTTTTTTAGGAATAATAATGCTACATATTCTGATAATCTATCCTCAACCAATATTTGTAGAAGTTACTTTTTCACCTTTCATCTTGATCGTCTTCTTGAAGAAATATTTATTTATAGTTCCTAGAACATCCACAATCTGTGTACCATATATTATTTTTTGTACTAACGTTTTTATCTTGAAAATGAAAATATTACACATTCAATACCCAAACCTTCTTGGGTCTGGTCTTGTAACAAAACAAAATCTTGTGTATCCCCGTATTTTCAACTTTTTTTCATTAAAATGACATTTACTTTGAAAAATATTCTTTATGAAATCCTATTTATTAAGCATTATTAAAGGAATGATTATTTTTTCAGTTCCCACAACTCCGAAACTTAGTGGAAAAGGGTGCACTCTTATGAACAAATAAATTGTTAAAAAATAGTTTTTTTACTTATAAAACCCATTCTGGTATTGTCACTATAGGGATGAATTTGTTAATGAATTTTATCATAATTTTAATTTCCAGTGGTAATGTTTGATAAAAGTTTATTCAAAGAAGAAATTTTATACTTTAGTTTTACAACAAAATTCGTATCCTTATTAGTAGCAGTTTTGGAACTATGTTTAACAAAAATAGTTTATAAAAACAAATTTTCAGAAACTAATTTTTCAAAATCTTCTAAAATAATATCTTTTTTAAAAATAGTTTTATTAATATATTTAGAAATATATTATATTTAATTATTTAAAATATTTATTTTTGAATATTCCTTAGCAAGTTTATCTTTATCATTATCATGTTTTTTTAAAATTTCACAATTTTTATTTTCTAAAAGTTTATAAAAATAAGAAACCTCATCATAAATTGGAATATTATTATCTTATTCTGAGGAATATTCTTCATTCGAAGATGTAGAATTTCTCTCATCAGGATAATTATAATTCAAGGACATGTTTGTATGGTTTTCAACTATTTATACCTTTTCCATGAAACATTTATTTTCCATGGGTATGTTTGCAAAATGACTTCTGTTACTCTATCCAAAACTTACATTATAAGTTGAACTATCAGAAGAATCACCTCCACTGGCACTCCAGGAGTCTAAATCTTTTAATAAATTCTTTCATTTAGATTTTTAATACTTTTTGGAATTTTTTTTATAAATTCCTTTCTTTCCTATATTTCCTCTTCAACTTTGGACAATCTAGTCAGATATGTCCATATTTAATACATTCATAGCAAGTGACTTCAGAATCATTATTATCAATTTTATCCTTAGTAATTTTTTTGTATCAGTATTGAAAATATTTCATTACTACAATCTTTCTCATTCTTTTTATTAGATTAGCTAACTCATTCTCAAAATGTTACGATACGTTAAAATTGGATTGAGCAATAAATTTCTTCTTCCTGAAGTATTTAACAACTTTATCACTTGACTGAATAGTAAAAGGTAAGGTATATGTTGTATAAAAAGAAACACCACTATTTTTCTTATTCACTTTCTCATCATTACATTTAATTTTACCATCTTATTTCATATGGTTTCCAATTAAATCATCCAAAGTAAGATTATTAAGATTTATTGTCTCATAAATAGTAGTTCTTTTTTATTCCCACTCATTGGACATAATATCAATAATATTTTCAACAATAATGTCATCATCGTGAACTTTTTCACCAATAAATTGTAAATTATTTATGATTTTCATGAACCTATGGTATATATTTTCTTCTGATTCTCCAAGTATAAAAGCAAAGGCCTGATAGTTTTCTCTAAGAATAGCTCATTATTATCTCAACAACTCTAGAAGTACCAAAGTGTGTGACATCAAGATTTTTCCATGTACTATTTTTAGCTTTACATGATGATATCTGATTGTGTGTGATTTTTTTCATGGAAAACAATAATTTATTCCTTACACTTTAATTTAAATAATACACTTATTTTTCTTGATGTGTCAAATCAGTGAATTCCTTTTCAAGAATTTCGTAGTCTGTAGTAAACATATAAAAATTATCAACTCCCATATTGATAACAAACATTTTCATCTTATCTCTCTAGTACTCAAAATAAGCACCATCAAAAATAGTTGGTCTGTTTGGATTTATATTATCTATAGAGACAACATTAAGATCGATCATCTTAAAACAATAGAAATTCATTTCTGTAGATACACATTACATTATAATAAAGTCTTATAAACAAAAAGTTTATATCAAAACTTATCAACATGTAAAAAGTAAGGAAAGTAAAAAAACCATAAATCTAAAAAAGAATAAACATTCTATGATACCAACTATAGGACCATAAGAATTAGATTAGATGGATATACTTTAAAGAGGGGGTAAACCAAAGTTTAAAATATTTAAACAAAACAAAACATGAAACCTATTAATGAAAATTTATAAAACATAGACCCAGTCTGATTAATAGAGTCACAAAATAAAAACTAAAAACAATGCAATTAAATTAGAGTAAATATCATAATCACAGTGGGTTTGATTTATCAGAGTATGTTTACTGTAATCAAAATGATAATGATAAAACAAACAGAATAGAAAGATGAATATGATGACTCACTTTCTATTAAATGGATCATAATAGAAAAATTTTAAAAATGAGTAATAGAATATCTATATAAAATTAAGAATGAAATAAAAGCTGTATTAAAATATTTAACTCTTTTAACCTTAATAGTATGTTATTAAATAACCCAAACAAAAGGTATCCACTCTTTTTATACTTATAGTAAAATATTTCTTTTCTTACTAAGAAATACCTTGATATGATTATTAGAATTTTCATGTCTTCCAATCCTCTTAATACTTTGATCATAACAATGATCATACATGTATTAAAATTAAAAAAAATTCTTAAAGAAACAACCTAAAATAGAATCCTTTTTAACGACATCTCCTTAAAGAATTACACTGAATAAGAATTGGTGGTTCACACATAGAAATATTTTGAATAGAAAGCAACCAACAAGATCTAAACTATTAAAATGACTCTATATTTCCATGTTTTTCCAATGGAATTAGATAGATGGCGCTTTACATTTCATATGTAACTGAATGTCCAAAGTCATATTGATTAACACCATTACAGTGTTTAATAAATTCATTGTGATAGAATAAAGTCTTTGTATCTTGATTATAAACTTAATTTAGTTTGATATACTTTTTTATATGTTATCTATACGATAAACCTTTTGAGATTTGGTCTGATATATTGGAACCAGAATTAGACAGATAGTAATGATTTTTTTCAGAATGATAGACAAGAAAAAAGTCTAACTCTTGGTATGATTAAAGTTTAATCAAATCATCATATTTATACTCAATATGAAAATTGTAATTAAGAATAGTAATTTTTATATTAATAATAAATTACAAGTTATTCTATGAATGGTAAAAGATAATTTTTTATACAAAAACATACTAAAACACATGGGAAAAAAATATTAGTAAACATGTCTTAAGAAAGTGTTTTTGATTTCCCAAACCAAAGTCATGGAAAAGTGAGAATTAAAATTTTAACTCAACAATATGCTATCAAAATATCATTCTATATGGGACACATAGTATTACCTAATTTTATGTATCACTAAAGATCAAAAACCATTATCTGTTAATGTTAGTTTCAGAACAAGATCACTAACCAACATTCTCTCTATTTCCATGAAATTATCTTAATATTAGACTATCTATAAGAACATAATTTTCACAAACCGACTCAGAATAGGTAATGATCTAAAACTATCTCAAGCCTACCTCCATAGGCTAATGGGTGGCGAAAAGCACCAAAGGCACAAAAAACTTAGGGAGGCCTTTTCCCATGTTCTTGTATACACACACAACCATACTAATGTAAACGTGTATAGGGGAAGGAACAAAAGATACAAAACTGCTATAAACAAACCAATCATACATGGACCTCTAAAAATTAAAATTATGGTAAAGTAAACATAAAGGAAACGAGAAAAATACACACCTAACAAGAAGAGTTTCCCAACATGAAAAAACTAGAAAAGTAAAATAGTTTAGGGATCCATGTTCTTGGATCCCAAGCTATGACCACCATACATGGTCCAAGCACCCTGTGTCCCTAAGATCCTATGAAGTCACAATCAGTCTGTCTATCGTCTTAATAAGGCACAACACATGTGGGAAAATCCTATGTAGGTTTGAGTATAAAAATACTCAATAGGACACCCCGAAAAAGGTGAAGGGGGATTAGTAACAGATACACTGAAGAGGAAAAAACAAATAGAACAATGTATGGTATAATAGTACATCTCAACCCAACCAGAGAGTGAAAGTAAACTCATTCAAACACAAGGACCAAGAAACAATGAGAGGATGTAATTATCATTGAGGAGTCGGTGCCTATAGTAGGAGAGTAGACTAGTCCAACCATGAGAAGATTGAAACGTAAATCATGTGGAATACCATGTGCGTCTTTGACTATCCTAGAAGGTGAGTAACCAAAACCTATAGTGGATACTAAAATTGGATGCATGTATATATATATATATATATTCAATCATAATAATCCCAAATTAGAGATTATTTGGTTCACAAACTCATATCTTAGTTCAATAAGAAGAGATTCCAACAGTTCTAGGATTATCCATCAATGATGCCTAGGATCCCACATGTCTTCCCCAAACACGCAAGTCAAATGGAATCAATCACCACACTTTGATATTGTCCTCTTTGGGTGGCACTAACATGCCCACATGGTTTTATGTTGAGTCTTAATTATGCATCTCGATGAGGAAAGAATCCCTATTTCATTTGAGTCAAGTACATCAAACAACATCTCTTCATTGTGTTGCACAGTTCAGTGATCACAATTTCGTTATACAAGACCCGCACCCTATTGCATCAAGGGGTTTCACTCTAATCATCTGAGATACATGTCTTATTACATCAAGTTGATAAATACCCAAAAGTCGATAGGGACCCACTACCCAGCCCCGCTGAAGGGTATATGCTGGAGGGTACTTCCCGTCAAGTAGTTGTAGTGGACCTACACCTATGCTGATGGGAGGTCAACATTCTGTTCATCAGGGGTCTAAAACCTATACGTAAGGGGGATCAACACTAAGAATTAGTTGTAGAGGACCCACACCCATGAAGATGGGGGGTCAATACCCTAGTCATTAGGGATTCTCTCCCTAGTACGTCATGGGGATCAACACCCAAAAGGAGTTGCAGAGGACCCGTTCTGATGCTGATGGGGAGTCAAGACTCTAGTCCTAATGGATCTGTGTCCTAGTATTTCAGGGGGACCAACACGGGGAAGTAGTTGAAGAGGACCTGCTCCCATGCAGATGAGGGGTCAACACTTTGGCCATTAGGGATTCGCTCCATAGTACGTTTGTGGGATCATCACCTGGAAGTAGTTATAGAGGACCCACCAGAAAACTACATGAAATATATCTCATTGTATCTCGAAAGCCACTATAGAAGGCACTATCATGTTCTAAGTGGGAAAACACTTATGATAGGATACTCGAGGGTCAATATCTGAGTCAAAAAGAAGGAGATACAGTAGTAAATAGATCTATATAGAAGTATACGATGTGTATGGTGCCCACACAATGTGTGACCTTTCCTTGTCACCTGGTCATGTACATAGACATACATGGGTACTAGACTATGAATGAGTAACCCTAAGAATGAAATTGTACTCCTAGAGTACATGGAACATTTGGAAAAAAAGATTATGAGTGCATGGTGACCATCATTGATCCGAAGGGAAAAAACATAATTCACTAACATGCATCCTTAAATGGACCCAGAAGCGTTAAACGCATATCTTCATACATCTTCTCCACTCTCACAAAATCTAGTGCGAACCTGATCCATGGATTCTATTCAAAACCATCAAAGTATATTCTATTGATATTCCTTTCATGTTTTCACATTTAGTGATAATAAAAACAAGGCTCTTCACATCATAGTGAGTTGAAAATTAGTATTCCTCGGATAACCAAATGGATAACACTATTGTGATCCTTGTAGAAAATTGCAAAGGATCGACTATTCATTAGTCCAAAATGGGCACCCGGTGAAAAATTAACATTTCACCGCAACACGTCTAAACTGGACATCATGGGGCTCATACATTAATCCTATATTGATATCCTTATATTGTTCTAAAAAGGTTCGCCTCAATTCAGGATCATAATGCCACTAACAGCACATCGACAAGATGTCGCATGCGGGAATTTTGGTTGGTCAAAGTTTTAAAAAAAAAATAATATATTATTATTATTATTTGTGAGTTTTGTGGTCCTGGTCCATAAACCCGAAAAAAATAATTCAACATCGGTCTCTAAATGATTGTCTCAAAGAAATGGCCATGTTTTCATAGATGGCATGCCAATCGAACGCTCCATTTAAAAGTTAAGTTTGAATTAGTGTTCAAAAATAAAATTATTATTATTATTTTAAGGGGTTTTATATTCCTGGCCCCTGGGATAGATAATGGTATCCAACACCAGTCTCAAAAAGACCGTATCGAAGACTGGGTCACACTTCCACAAATAGAGCATCAATCAGATGCATTAAGATGAAGTTATAGCAGTTAAACCATTTATTATTATTATTATTATTATTATAAATAAATTTATTTAGTAAAATTAATTTAACTTTAGGTTTTCCCCATCCCAATTACCTTCACAAGGGCTGCCACACTACGCACCCCAGTCGGCACCCTCTGGCCATCTGTCGCACCAGCTCCGGTTATGTCTGCCTGGAACCCCGTGGCTCTTCCATACTCTGGCCACACCCCATATCTCCACATCATCCTGCGGTTCTACTATCCTGATTGCCTGCCTCCTCACCTGACACCTCCATCGTCCACCTCGTATGTCACGAATACCACTTCCACTTGCAACTGCACCTTCTATCTAAGTAGAAACGAAGTAACGGACACAGATTTGCAATCCTTAGGTCCTAATCTAGACAGATCCATGCCCTGCTCGACGATATGTTGGTGTTTCATCATATCGAAATGTATATGATGAATAACGTGCAAAGAGTATAGGAAAAGAATCATCAATCGATGGCCATGTTATTTCGGCCATCTTTATTGATGTTCAAAGCAACAAAATTGAAAACAAAACAAATTTTCTGCATCAGGAATTTTGAATTGGGGATTTAGAATTCAAAATAAATAATCCTACCTACATTGGAATTAGTTCTTCGTTGATGAACATGCCTTCCAAAAATCACTGCATTCACCACGCTTGGATCGACTCAGATCTGCAGTGCCTCCATGATCTTCCAACAATTTGATGTTTAATTACCAAAGGAAGGAGAGGAGTAGAGCTTCACTATATATGGGAGTTTTATGAGCCAAACCTTAGTTCATTTCCATAATGACCAATTTATAGACTTTAGTTAGGTCACCCAGAAAAGGTCACGGGAATTGAACACCCCACGCCCTCTCACTTTATTCAAGACTTAGGTAAAATATCCCCTTACAAACTCAACAATGCCCTTGGATTTTCGATTTGAGACCATGTATAAAATTTATTTGATTTAACATCTGAAATAAAATAACTTAATACATAATTTTATTTACAGTTACGTCATTAGTGACTTTTTAAACAAAAAGACCCATACCGACAAAATTTATATCCTACCTAGGGTAAACTGCATCCTCCAAACTCAATTGTTCCATCAGATTTTTGATTTAAGCTTCTGGTTAAGATTTATCATGTTTCCATCACATGCATAGTATAATATATACTTAATATATTTTTAAAATTAATTCTGGTCACACCGAGCCTCGGAATAGCTCATAGTCTCAGCATCTAGCTATAGAAATATATACAGAAATATTCCAAAGTATTATAGGGAAAAACTAGGGTCTCCAAATTATTTCCTCTTTAAAGATTTTCATTAATGAAAATAAAAACTAGGAAGAATAAATCAGGATACTAAGCTCGCATCTGGCTCTCCTGTTCCCAGAAACTCTTTGGCATGTTTACATGTTACCACTACACACGAACCAAAGGGATGGACTATCCATGTAAGGTCTTCTATTATTGATCCTTGATCACCACCGAGTGCTCCGTAAAGGAGGTTCCATGTTCAATTTCTAGCTCTACTTAGTCGAATATGTGCAAAGAATCCTACATGTATCACCTCATCTACGACATGTGGAAGACGTTGTGCACCCGCTCCAGTTGTGGGAGTAGGGAAAGGTGTTAAAAAACCTCCACAACCTTCTAAATGATCCCAAAAGGCCTGATAAAACTTGGGGATATATTTATTCCTCATTCAAACCTCTACTTCTGGCGTCATGACTAGAACCATTGTTTTTTCAAGAAATAAGATCTCATGATTACCTCTTTAGAATATCCACTAGGTGAAACTCCTAATTATATTTGGTCACGCAAGATATCAAATTACATGTCTCACTGCTGAGACTCTCTCACACTCCCTAGAAGTTAAGGAGTCAACACCATCGACTAAAGAAAATTATACCCTCATTTTCCACCAGGGTCAATTACTGGGAAGCCAAATGCTCTGAAAATTACCACATTAGGTGATATTGGGACTTCCTACTAAGGGAATTTGTAACAACGTTTACCTTCCTCAGGGTATAGACTATCTAAAAGTCATAATCTTGCAAGAATTCCAACCAGTGTCACTTTCTCAAGTTTTGGTCTCTCTTTGTAAACACATATCTATAACTCTAGTGGTCTGAGTAAACCAAAAATGTGTTCTCCCAGAAGTTAGTGTCTCAGTATTATCATGGTGAAGACTACTGCTTATAGCATCAGAATGTGAGTCACATAGGTCTGTTTAAGGGGTCCCAGATACCTCAACTACTATTTGTCAACTATCCGTCACTATACCAAGGTTGATTTTGAGCCTGAAAAGGTACCAAAAACAATACAGGTGAGTAAACGCATCCAACTGTGTGAAGATAGACGTGGAAATAATGTGGCCTACGCCATGCATCTTTCCTCTCTTGGAAGGAGACTAACCCCAAAACAGGAACTCCACCACACCCACTAGAGACATCCCAAGAAAAAAGGTTCAATCAAAAAAACTCTTCTGGAAATTCAAGGAACTACTCTAACACTCCATTATACAACCATGTGTCGAACACACAAGTTAGAGAGACTCATCCACCACACCTCAATACTATCCTCTTTGGGCATCACTGACTCTCCCTCATGGTTTTTCTCACATCACAAAAATGCATCTCAATGGGGGGAAGAGCCCTTCTTTCTATTGCATTAAAATATATTTCTAACAATATTGACACAGGTTCACATAGATGCCCTACGTCACCCTGATAAAACATCAATAAATAATCAGGGAGAAAAGAGTTTCTCACATAGTTTCTAACAATTTATATTGTAAGAAGTTTAAGATATGGAGATTATATCTCTTATCATATTGTAAAATGGGGAATTGTAGACATCTAAAGCATGCAGCTACCTCTGGCCTTACCCAACAACTACCTGAGCCTAATGTGGGACACCTGTTGTTGGTGGTGGAAGGATCTCATTTATTTGTCCACCACCATCATCACCTCATGTTCCTCTTACAGCACTGCCACCCAAGGGACCACCCTGTCTCTACCTAGGGGATCCCTGATCAAGGTATTTTCTCTGTCGTGGTTCTCTATCTGCTATCTTCTTAAGATTCTAATCACATATTGTTGGACAATCTCATGTCATGTGATCTCACCCATCACAAGAATAACACTAACACTCCTCAGGATTTCCCAATTCTCTATAATGTTCCTGACTATGGGGAGGCCTCCTACATCGAGATCATGTCAAATAATGTCTGCTAGCTTCCATAAATTCTTTAACTTAGCAGCATCCACTACCAAAACCAGCTAACTATCATCCCTCTGATAGAGAACTCTCAGTCACCTGTGCCCAGTCTAGCACCCCAGCATAGGTGGTGATGTCAAAGGGTACAAAGATGGAAAATATCTCTCTTCGAACTCCCTGCTCAAACTTTTATGCTCTGAAATATTCGTTGTAGATCATATCTAGAGAGTATTGAGTCTGGTCTATGAACCTATCTGAGTAGTCTTCCACCATCATCCCTCCCAACTGATGCTCTAGAAGCACCTGAATGCTAATGGAGCGTATGAAGGAGAGGTAGTACTCCTTAGGGAATAGCTACTAGAATTCATCCAATGAGAGTGTTGACTCATTGTGCATCTGATTAATCAAGCTCTACCAAATTCCACCTATCCCGTGGAAAATAATGGCTTCCAAATCCTCCTTCTAATCCATATCTATTAAAAAACACCTAAATAGGCGGACCATCGACTCTATCCAAACCTCTATTGCATGAGTATCTGGCTCAACGTAGAACCACATCAGTCTCTAGTGTTGTAACTCATGGAGTGTGCACAACCTGCGTACGTACTCAACCTACTCTATTGGGAATATCTACTGATCAACATGTGGAGTTGTTTCTACGTTCCCACTTGTAGGAATAGGATCTCATGATGGACCATGAACTAAGGCCTCATCGCTCATCAGGGCGTCGTCACGAACTGGAGTTGGTATCCTGGATGGCTGTCGTTAGAGAGGTTCCTTGAATGTTATCAAGGAGTACCGCAGTCAAATGAGCATATATATATTGATAACCATAATGGGTAGATAAATCAATATGGACAGTTGAAGAATAAATCCTATATGATTCATGGACTTTTTATCCCTCCAACAAATGTCTTAGCATGCTGTGTCAACAAGAAGGTAATCATAGTCTGGGTGAATGTCTACGTCGGTCGTTGCATGATCACTGGACTCCCAGTCCTGATAGCCACACTCAAGACACATTGAAAATGTCACCCTAAACCCATCCAAGAACTTTTTAGGAAACATCCGAAAAAAATCCCAAGGGCCGAACCACCTCTGATACCAATTTTTCATGACCCAACACTTGTTGGGGCTCAAACTAAAACTACCCCAAGCTCGCCTCCATAGGCTAGAGGTTGAAACAAGTGCAAAAGGAATCACAAACTTAGGGAGGACTTTTCCTAAGTACCTGTATAAACAAAAACAGCCATCTTAATGAAAAAGTGTATAGGGGAAAGGAATAAGAGATGCAACACTACTATAAATAAACCAAGCATGAATGGATCTCCAAAATATTACAAGTACAATAATTTAAACTAAAAGGAAATGGTAAAAAATACACGCCCAACCAGAAAAGTTTCCCAACCTAACAAAAACTAGAAAATTAAAATAGTTGATATATTCTTTCTCTAGAATCGTAAGCTATGACCACTGTACGTGGTCCAAACACCTCGTATCCCTATAACCCTCTAAATTCATGATCAACTTGTTAGTTATCTTAATAAGGTATGACACGTGCGGGAAAATCCCATGTAGGGATGAGAATAGAAATACTCAATAGGATCCACCAAAAAGGTAAAGGGGGAGTAGTAAGAAATCCACTAAATAGGAAAAAAGCAGATATAACAAGGTACTATATAATAGTATATCTTAACACAATAAGAGTGTGAAATTAAACTCATCCCAACACAAGGAGCTCAAAATAGTGAGAACATGGAATTCTCGTCGAGTATTCACTACCTATAGTTAGAGAGTAGACTTGTCCAACTATGAGAAGCTAGACATGGAAAGAACATGGCATACCTCATATATATCTACCTCTCCTAGAAGAAGAGATACCAAAACCCAAGGAGTGGGTATTGAAATAGCATCTATATATATATGTGTGTGTGTATATATATATATATATTCTCATTAAAAATAAACCAAAACTAGAGAGTGAGGGGGTATCCATATCATAGCTCATCGCAAGAAGAAGAGTCACCAATATTTCCAAGAGAATCCATCAATGATTCCCAGTATCCCACACATCTATCTTGAACACACAAGTCAAAGGGACTCAATCACCACACTTTGATACTATCCGCTTTAGTCAAAACTGAATTACCCGCACAGTTTTAGGTTTTATCCCAAGGATGCATCTTGGTAGGGAAAGCATAACTCTTTATCATGAGTCCAAAATTACATTAAACCATGTCTCATCACGATGTTTCATAGTCTAAGGATCAAAATTTCATAGTAAAGGACTCACACCCTAATGTGTTAGTGGGATTCACCCTAGTAATTGGGGATTTGTTCCCTATTATGTTAGGGGGATCAACACCTAGAAGTCAATGAGGACCCACTTCCATACCTTCTAAAGGGTATATGATAGAGGTCAATTCTCTTCATGTAGATGTAGAGGATCCACACCCATGTTGATGGGGGGTCGACACTCTGGTCTTTGAGGATTCACTCCCTATTATGTCATGGGGATCAACACCTAAAAGTAGCATAAGAGGATCCACTCCCATGCCGATGGGGGGTCAACACTATGTTCATCAGGGATCTTGAACCTTGTATGTAACGTCTGGGACACGAACATCCACCCAAACTGTGATAAAATAGTTGGGTGTTACCACCATAGGCACAACTCCTCAAACGCCAAAGGATTCCGACTAGTGGTGAGGGTATAAATGGGTAGAGTGGGGATGTTATACCCTCTCAGAGGAAAATAAGGTTCTTGTATAAGCATAATAATAAAAACTATATGAGTAAAAAATACTTAGCAGACTCCAACCAAGCCCGTATAGTGGAAGCACAATCAATAACAGAAAAATAAATAGAAGAAATATAGGAACACATGTGTAGCGGAAAGTAAATAGAACAACATCCTAAATAACACTCTCAAAAACTACAGATAAAACAAATCATGCATCCATAGAAGGTCATACATATAAATTAAAAAAGGTTACAGGGTCCAAAAAATAGTAGCTATAATATGAAGTAAGCACGTTGATACAGTAAAGAATTAAAAACAATGTAAACTCAACCTCATCATGACCTCAGGGTCTATGACAAATATCTATGAAATAGATAATCCAATCTATCTCCTAAGGATGATCTCTTTCACGCATGTAAATCCTTAAAGTCTACATGCATCCTGAAGGGCCCATGTAGGGTGTGAGGTGAATCTCAGTAGTATACCACCCAACAGTGCATACCTAGTTTGACTGTTTATGAAAGAATAAGCAAATAGTACGATGCACAAATAAACACAACTTCCACTAGTGATCAGTAGCCACCATGGAGTGTCATCTAATTCGGTCAATGTTGAAATCTCAATCATATAACCATAAACCATGTTCCTCCTATCACCTCGTGTCTCAAGTACCGATGTCCTGATGGAACACCCAAATGATAGTAACCCATGCTCGAAAGCTCATGCATTCCCATGGCACAGAAACCTGAGAAACAATGATGTCTATCCTCAAATAATACTAAAAGGAACAATGGTGTTTGTCCTAAAATAAATAATTGGAGGAAACAGTGATATCTTCCCTCAATCTCATAACTCGATAGCCTCATCGCTACCAACCAAAGTCTAATCACCTTCCACATGGATTCCTACGTCAAGAACACCCAAAACAATAGCACATAAACTGCAACTATAGGGGTCTTCTATCCACACGAGTGGTCAAAACCACCTCTTCACTGATTCATCCTATGGGAACACTACTCAAATCATGGGTGAGAAGTAATCACCAAATAAATAATCCAATCCACAACATCTCTGACACCTCATGTCCTTGAGACCGTATCACACAAATCGAATGGCCTCTCCATCCAAGTATCTCAGGTCATGCCCAACTTAACTGTTACACTGCCTCAAACCGATTTCCATGACGCCTAATCATGTGGTCAAACCACTCAAGTAATTCAGGCCAAGCCCAACTTGTGATCAACATCACTCAAGAATATCTGGGTCATTCCCAAAACCACACCAAGGGTTTCCGCATATGAAATATTAGGAATCATATATATATAATCAAAAGAATCACTTAAATAGGAAATACAATTTAACTAGTTGATTTTCACTAGCCATGTGTTGTCCCATGCCAACATTGAGGTCTAATCATGCTTAAATAGTTTGACTCAATAGTTTAATTAAAACAATTTAATTATAACCATTATGGAATCCCCAAACAAAATTCTCCAGATGAGCAATGACCTCTAACCCGTCCTCTCTCAAACAAAACATGGTAAGGGAATTCTAAATGAAATCCCATAAGGCATACTATCAATTCAATATAAAGAATCATGGGTCTCTCTCAATAACCAACATTTTTCTAAAAAGACACAACGAAAAATGACCAAGAAAACACAAAAAAAGGTATGTACCACCTACCACAAACTCTTAGATGTAGGCACATCCGATATCTAGCTCTATTCCGATGTCGATATTTGTAAATCTACATTTCTGTCAAATACCAGAAATTCTACTTGGATAGAAACTACAACATGTGAGTAAAATTAAGAGAAATGGAATGTGTTGCATGGTTTTATCCTTCTTCATGTGATCCCACATCCACTGATGGATTGAATAATTAACATCGGACGAATAATCTAGGAGAAAAATATTCTCAACCTCTGGGAGAGTCACATTCTGAAAACGGGAAAGAAGAAGGTATTTTCAGAAATGAGGCACTATGCTCTCCCTTATAAGAGAATGAATATAAAAGTACACAAAATGTATTAAGGACTACACAACATGTAGTAGTTTTTTCATTCTCTGACTTACATGGGTTTCTAAGTCATTACATGGCTTAGACGTGTCACACGGGTCAACACACATCTTGGACTTAGCTGGTACAGGGAAGGAAAATACGCAGTGTGTTAAGGAAAACTATACTCCATCTAGCATATTATTTTTACATGGTCACCACACAGAATGTACTAAGTCACCACTCAGTTAGTCCACACCTACCATACACACAACGTGTACTTGGGAGTACATATCGTGTAACCTAGAAATTTCAAAAATTACGCATTTTCCCCCATTTCTCAAAAACAAAGTTAAAAAGAAAACGAAAAGGAAGAACAATGTTCTTAAAAACATCCTCCTAAAATCAATTCATTCCTCAATTCCCCTTTCAAGGGTGGTGAAGAAAATTCCAGAACAACTCTAACCCAAAACTAAAATCCATCAAAGGTCCATCGACCTATTACCTAGACCCATGGTCCATCAATGACGCATCATCACCCCTGAACCCTATCAGGTTCCCCCATGTCGGTTCTGAAAACCAAACGCATTCCACATTGCATCAGTTTTCACCTCCATGTATTCATTCATCCCATGGATTCTCAAAAAAAATCATAGTGCCTTGCACCTCAAGTAACATGCATCCTTGATGCGTTGATTCCCACGGAACCTTGAGTATTATGCATCTTTGATTCTATGATTCCACGCATCTCATATATATATATATATATATATCACACACCTAAAATGGTTCCAATCCCACTGACTAGCATCTGGTCAGTCTACATATATCCTATAAAACTCTTGCACACAAAACAGACATGCCTCAAGAGGCCATTCCAAAAAGAAAATAGGAAAATCATGACCACACTCATGTCGTACCTCTAACTGTTGTCATCTCACCAACCTGCTTAGCCTCTAGCAGCTCAACAGCGTGCACCTGGACTAATGTACGAATACCTAAACCCTGACTTCTCTGTGGTGCTGCTCCGGTCACTGGATACTGACCCCTTAGTTGGGTCTCTCCATCTCAACCACATCCTCCATGTGCAGCTAACCCTCAGCTACCATCACCTGGTACCGATCTTGAATCAACCCTTGAATCCACTATCTATCCTGGTCCCTTCCTGCCAACGGTTTGAGAAGGCTTCCTACAGAACCTCTTCAGATGTCTGACCTGTCCCCATGCTCGACAATTCTTTATAGGCCTATCCTTAGGTTTTATTGATGGTTGGGAATCAATGTAAGCACCATCTACTTTATCTATAAACTTCTTGGTCTTAGCATCAAAAACTAGCTTCATCCTAGACATCGTATCATCACTAATAGAGGGAATTTTTTCTTTGACAAGAGACAATGAGTTTGTAATCTTGAACACTTCCATACACATAACAACCATTTTACTAATAAAATTCTAAAATATTATAATCTTATACTTGATAGAATATGTTTTCATATTCAACACTATGATAAAGATAAACTTCACCAGGTCTATCTTTCTCATGTTTACCAATAAATATAGAACAAAAAAATTAGATACCATCGTCGTAGCTCAGTGTCCCTTTCTTGGAATAAAGAAACCATTCATATAAAGATAAAATACTCAGTTATCTGAAGTCAAGCGTGATACTTTACATGGTTTATAATACTCTAAAAACAAAATAATCTTCAACTTTGGTTTTGATAAAAGTTTTGAGATTGTTTGGAAATTTATATTAAGAAAAATATGCTTCTCCCTCTGATGGAACTCCAACAAGACCAAAAAATTCTTATAATATAATTTTTACCTCTTTCTAGACATCATAAAACATACTTTATCTTTCACATCATCTTTTATGAATTACATAGAATCATAAAATTCAGAAACCAAATAAGGAAAATATAATTCAGAATCCATATCGAGATTTTCAACACGTATTGTTTCCCATCCTTGGAATTAAATAATCATCTTCAGAGTGGATTCATATTTCTCATAACATGATCATTCAAGAAATATTTCTCTGAATACAAACCACCTCAAAAAAAACTTCCTTGGTATCCATTGGATATAGATCTAATAATGTTGAATGGATAAAAAGGAAAAATTTCGGTCAGTGGAATTTGAAGGCTATAGAAACTCAAGGGGGGACTTTTAAAGAGCTAATGTGGTAAAAGGGGTGACCCACCATTATATGGCCATTTTGGGTGATGTTTTATCTTCCATACTATGTTCAATGGTTAATATTTAAGACCATTCTAATTTGATAGGCAATATAGATCCGTAGAAAGTTTAAAAATTATTTTTTTACTCTTCATGCATTTTAATCTTTATCAGAGTGAGGTTCGTTTTTTTACTAAATCTTTTAAAAAACATTTTAAAATTTTAAAAAATGTTTTATAAAAAAAGTATAATATCGACAACAATAATTAATCAAATAAAGTAATAAGATAAAGTAAAAACTAAAAGTATAGAATAGTGTGTTTTAGAGTGGAAAGTGTCATACCTATTCTTATTGATTTTTTTAAACATATTATGATACTTTTATATTAAATATAGAATACTATGATTTTAATAATAAATTTTATTATGAAAATTGATTACAAAAATTTGGACAAAAAATCTGAATTTGGAAATTTAAAATCTGAAAACGTTTTTATGAAAATTTTGAGAGCCAAAATTTTATAACAATTTTTGAATCCTACAATAATTTTGATAATTCTAGCCCTGAAATATTTTTATAAAAATGATGATTCTGGAAAAATCATTATGATAAAAATTTTAGAAAAAGTAAGAATTTTTAGAAAACTAAAAGTTTCAAGAAAAAATAATATTTTTAAAAGAAAAATAAAACATATGTACCCTTATCCTTTTAAAATGAGAATATTAATGTAAGAATAATTTTCAAAAAGAAGTAGATATTAAAGATAACTTTTCTTTGATCTTTCTAAGATTCTATTTGGTGTATTAAAATATATCAGAAATAAGGGTTTTGTAAAAATATCAGTAAGTTGATCATTCATTTCAATGAATTGTAAAATTATGTCTCCTTTAAGTGTGTGATACCAAATGAAATAGTGTCTTATATCTGTATTATTAGAACATGGGTGATTTTATTATTACCCACAACAAATAAATCATTTTAAATATGTAATTTTTCAGGAATAACAATTCTACGTATTCTAATAATTTATCCTCAACCATTATCTCTAAAAGTTACTTTGTCACTATTCATCTTGATTATCTGCTTGAAGAAATATTTATTTATAGTGCCATGAACATCCACAATCTGTGTACCATATTTTTTTTGTTGGTACTAACATTTTTATCTTGAAAATGAAAATATTGTGCTTTCAGAGCCCAAACATTCTTGGGTCTAGTATTGTAAAAAACAAAATCTTATGTAACCCAATTTTTCAAACTTTGTTTTGTTAAAATGACATTTACTTTGAAAAATATTATTTATGAAAACCTATTTATTAATCATTATTGAATAAATGATGATTTTCCAGTTCCCACCACTCTGAAACTTAGTGTAAAAGGGTGCACTCTTAGGAACAAAGAAATTGTTAAAAAAATATATTTTTTACTTATAAAACCCATTCTGGTATTATCACTATAGGGATGAATTTGTTAATACATTTTATCAAAATTTTACTTTCTAGTGGTAAAGATTGATTGTAACTCCCCGACCCCAGTTACCCAGAGTCGGTGCATTATTACATATCATTAGCATGATCACAAGGGATCAAATATCGAAAGACCGATTAGTTTAGTAGCCCTGGAAACACTAGATACATTCATAAGGTTTACATTACATCATAAAATGGAAAACTACAACAACATTGTTTCTATAGAAAACACTGAGATCCCATAGACTATCCCTACAGTTCAATCATAATATACTTCTTCAAATCCTGGGAAAAATAAAACATAGAAAGGGGTGAGCTTAGATGCTCAGTATGGATAACAATATAGCAAAAACTTTCATAAATAAACATAAACATTTAAGGAAATGTATAAAACTAAAACAAAGCCTTTTCAACATAAGAATCATCATAATATGGAAAATATAAATCAAAATAATTTCATTTACTTACTCACATGGATATTCTACTAGTCAAATAATCACATGCAATATCAAATAGCCACTTTCATAATGATGGAATGCATAATGCCAGACTATCAAAACCACAGTGTTAAGGCCTTGTGCCAAGACTACAAATAATATTTTGTCAAGGCCTTGTGCCAAGACACTAGTTTTTCTCATGAGACCTACCAATTCATCAACGAGCTATATCAGGCTCCACCCATCACTTACTAAGTCCAATGCATTCCTCATATGAAAAGGTTTAAAAATAACATAAACATTCGTATTAAAACTACATATGAAATGTCAATACTTTATCCATAAACCAAGAATGGTATAAAAATAAAACTTCCACAGTCAAACATATCACAAAACCTTCAATACAATATGGAAGTTTCGTATCATAATAAATCAACTTCAAATAAGCTTAAAATCCATAAGGATGTTGACATAGATGAAATAAAAACTATTTGAGAGAAATATATCTTTTTTTTAAATCATTTAAAAGTCACATAATTCTAAAGAAAACCTTTATTTTGAAAATATTATTATAAGCTTGTAACGGAAGCTTCAAATTTTTAATAACGGCGGAGAATAACTGCACCCTCCATATAAGTTAAAAAAACATTCTTACCTTAGTTTTGTCAAAAAGGTCAAAAAGTAACTTGTTTGGAAAACGACGGAAAGATTCCTTTAGAAAAAGATAAGGTAAAATAAGGGTATAAATGAATTTAACCCATAGTATAGTAAATAGTAAAATTCTTAGAAACAAATTTTTATGAATCATGGATGTGGATGATATAGAGGTCTCATTAGATACTTACGTAAAAACAACCTCGGTTAATAAAGAGATTGTGAAATTAACCCTTACCTTGTACTTTTCTATAGTCGATGGTATTTTAACCTCCTATATAATAGTTAAAACATTGTTATTAAATTATAAAATAACCATATAAATAATTATAATATCATATATGAACTTATAATAATGCTTTGTTAATAATATTTTAGTATTATCGTCGTTTCGGGTGTTAACTTACTCGTTTTATTTTATATGTTTTGTTATATAAGTTGTGTTTGTTAAGGACAGGTTTTATCTTATTCATATCCAGAATTAAATAAAGTCCTTAAACATTATTTTAAACCATCAAATAATAATTAGTCTCGAATGGATACGATGGGGAATGAATCTCATCGCGTTCGTGGAGATGGTAGTCCGTAAGTACGCACGAGCGACAATATCATTCTTTTGATATTAAAATAATATAAAATTGGATTGTATATAATATATACAGAATAATAATCATGTTATATTTATTATTTACATAAATTACACATCATTATCATACCCATCCAAATTATAATGTTTTGAATACCAATTACACCACGACGTGGAGACGGTAAGTCGTACGTACGCACGTATGGTGACATGTCATTCAAAGGATGGATAGAATACTAAATATGGTTGTACCATATTTAAAATAACATCACATTATATAGAAGGTACTGGATTTATTATTTTATAATGGAAACAAAAATAAAGAAGAATTGGAAAAAGTAAGAAACTTGAAAGATGGTGGTGAAACATTACCTCTTCTTCGGGTTCTTCCTTTTGATTTGATCAAAAGGGCTTCTTAGGTTGGCTTTAGGATCAAAATAAGGCCTCTAGGTTTAATTGAGGTAAGTTGATAGAATATTTGGGTAGGTTTTGGCCGAGCCAAATGGCTTTGAAGTTGTGAATTAGAGTGAAAGGTGGTGCCCTTTTATAAGAGGGGTGAGGGGCACCTTAGGAAAAGCTAGAAATATTATTTTATAATAAATTCATATTCGGTTTTTTATGGATCCAAAGTGTATTATTTAAAGTTTAAGGTGGGTATAGGACGAAAAACACTCAACCAATTGGTTTTACATATATTTGGGTCACTATATTATCTTTATATTTTTCCTTTAACTCTTAGTTAAATAGTTTGACATTTTCCATGTCTCTTTGTATTTTTAAATTATATTGTTAATAAACGTAATATATACTTATAAGAGACCCCCAAGTGGTCCATTAATGATACACCTATCATTATATAAGTCCTTTGTCCAAACATTAGAATTTCAGGAATATAATATCAATTAATAATATAATATTTGTTTTAAAAACTTCTTTATGTCAATTTTGACACTATTTAATAATTGATTTTTGTTAAAGTATTAAAAACTTTTTTAATTCACAATAAACTCATTTTATAAATACTAAAATGTCACATTAACCTATAAAATTCGTGTATGTCATCAAAAATTTCAAATTATATTTATTTTAACATTTATAATACCATTTGTTTGATTCTTTCATTAATAATGAAAATACTACATCATCATTGTGTCATAAATAAATTTTAATTATTCAATGTCTAAAAATTATAAATAAAATACAATTATATATTAAATATTTTTATATTTCTAATTAATATTTATAGTCTATGAGATAAAATATATAACTCTATGTAAAAATTGTTTTACTAAAAGATATATGCTTATGTCATTTTTTGTATTTATCTTAACTTAATTATTATAAAGTGTCATTTTCACTTAAAAGTGGCTCCATGGGGTCCCAAATTCAACCCAAGTATGCCCATGATCGGACATGTACCATAAAATAGAGTTAGGACACGTGTTAGGGTAAGTTAGTATTATTATAATATTATTTCTTTACCCTTATTTACCGGATTTACCCTTTAACCATGGTAAATAAAATATTTACGAAAGTAATTATTCAAAATGTCTAAAAATAAAAATTTACTTATTTAAACAATTTTGAAATCCTTATTATAAATATGGAATCCATTTTTCTAAATTCAAAACATAGAACTGGTGGAAATTAAGTTAAAATTAATTCTCGTTGTCAGAATAAAAAGCGTATTTTTAAGAAATAATAACTATCAAAAGATTGACACTTATTTATGTCCAATTTAAATGTGAAATTATGTCCAATGACCAAAATTGGGTTAAATGGTAAAAATAAAATCTAATTATACTTCTAAAACATTAAAATTAATAATTTAACACTATAAATTATTTTTATTAAAAAAGTTGTTTTCACTTAAAATATAGTATTTTTCACTATTCACCCCAATATGAAAGTTATCGGAAAAATACCAAAAATTTATTGAAACTAAATTTTTATGTCTCAATTCTAAAGAAGAAGTTTATTTTTTAAAATGGGATATATATATATATATAAGTTTCAAATATTTTGTCTAAAAAAGGTTCTCCATTAAAAGGCGGTAAAATTGCATTTTTTGAAAAATACTTCTTTTATCTGAAAATAAATGAATTTGTTCTTAAATTATGTCTAAGAAACTCATAATATGGATTATAAAATTATAAGGATTATATAAAGTTCAAAATTCAGTTAATACTATTCATAACTGCTTTTGAACGGCTAGTTTGGTAAGTGGTGGTTCGCTTGAACTCGGTGTTGCATATAGTACAAGTTATTAAATTACTTTGAAGAAATAATGTACTATGAAATCTTTGGGTGTTACATTCTCCCCTCCTTTAATAAATTTCATCCTGGAAGTATGATTTTGTTCTTAAAAAATAAAATCTTGAAAATAGAAAACACATTTGTGGAATACCCACATCGGAAATTGGGTTAATAAAATTTAGTCTTAACAAGAGGGAAAGAGAAATGAAAGGGTCACCACCAAATTATGATCTCGATTAGGAGAACAATGGTGGACATTAGAGAAACATAATTGGATGAAAAACTTAAATATTTATAGGGATTGATTGAGGTTATCCATCACAAACAATTGTAAAATTGAGGGCCTCAAAGCCATCAATCTATGATTATTTAAAATATCATCAGTTAAACATAAGGTATCGGGGTAACACATTTTTTATATTATGATTCCTTCCCTAAATTTTAATAATAGAATAAGAAAACAAATATATATACCTGACAAGTATAATTTCATCCTTCAACTAATTCCTACCACAAGTTCATCTTTCATTCCAAAAGATTTCAAAAATATTCTATTTATCCTAATCATATAGGGTTCCAAAATAATGAATTTATAATTCATTTGTCAGACTATTAAAAAACTATATTATAAAAACCAGGACATCACGTAGTCCAGTGGTAGGTGATGCACCCTTATCGCCCTTCAGTTGCAGGTTCAAGTCTCGCGGCTTTGTCAGACGCAACGGGTTGTCGCCCGACCACCGGTTTTTCCTTTTTATAACAATCCAAAAATAATCTTCAGAAATTCTTTAACCATAATAATATTATCAAATGTAAAATATTATCTATTCCAACCTTTAAACTTATCCAAATTACTTCTTTCCAAAATCACAGTCCAACATTTATAAGGAAGGTAAATATAATGAAGATCTTTTTTTGCCACGTAATAACATGTGAATACCTTCATCATGTATTATTTTAAAATATGGTAACATCCTGAATTACCATAAAACTTTATTGGTTACATTCATTCTCTCTTATTCCTTATAGAATACTAGATATATTCTTTATATCCAAAAACATTGAATACTCCAACAATGATGAAATAAAAAAACCATTAATCAGTGCCAAGTTAGTTAAGAATATATAATATAATTTATCCAAATCAACCATCTCTAATTCCAAAATTACTACCTCATAATCAAAACCATATTAAGTATTACCTTTCCATCAACCATGTATTTTCAAAAAAATGTTTAACTTGCTTTTGAGTCACTTTTCATAGTACCATATAATCTCAAATCCTTAATGAAATAGTCCTTCTGTACAATCCTTATTTATCTCCATAATTGATATAACCAGTACATCGTTGATACAACACTCAAATGAAATAATTCTTTAATAACAACATAAGAACACTAGTCATTCCTCTTCATCTGTGGTAGTATCATAACTTTATTATTATCCAATACCATCATTTGGGGCATACTTTGATGATTTGAACATTGATTTTCTTAGTGTCCCCACTCCTTGCAGATGAAGCATTGTACATTTGAAACCTTTTTCTTACCCTCGCAATAACAAACGTGGTGTCCTTTTTCTCCACACTTATAACATACTCTCATTCCCTTCAAGCATTTTCAGAGGCGATTCTTTCCACAGTTATCAAATATGGGAAAATCCTTCTTTACCTTCTTCTCTTTATCTTTCCTTCTCTCTACCATCCTTTTCCTCTCTAGATTCCCTTCAAATCCATAGGAATCCAATATTTATTTACTTATCTTATCAACACATGATATTATTTCTTCATATGATGATAATACGTGGGAGACTATTTCCCTTCTAAATTTTGGCTTAAGACCATAAAAGATGTGATCCTTCTTACTCTTTGGATCATGCGTATTGTTGGAGTTCTCATTTCTTCTACTGGGCACCATTTCTAAACAATGGCATACACTAGATTAGTTTATGAATCTCAATACCTAATCCCAAACTTGTAAAACACTTAACATAAATTAAACAGTTTATGGATATATTCCATAATCATAAAAATGTCTTCTTTGAGGAAGTGTATACTCATAAACCCTTCATAATGGTTTTTAAAGAAAATGAGAATTATCCTAAGCATATCCCCCGGGAGTGTCGTAACCAAGAGTGCAGCAAGGCCCGTTGTTATGCACCAGCTCTCGTTCAAGTCTAGCACAAAGTGGTGTTTTTAGGTTTTACAGCTTGGTACATCTGTGCCAGAGCCACCTCTACCTGCTCGTATCCATCTAGGGATATATTTCTTGAAAAACTCACAAAATATCTACAACACCAAAATTCTAGGAAGTTCTTCTATACTAATCCTCAAAGTCTTTCTTAGGGATATGTGCTCTAATCAGATTTTATCTAAATCTAGCTTCCAAAGTTTGTACTAAACTTCCTCTGATACCAACTATAACGCCCTGAGCCCAATTACCCAGAGTTGGTGCATTATTACGTATCATTGGGATGATCACAAGGGATCAAATATCGAAAGACCTATTAGTTTAGTAGCCTTGGAATCACTAGATACATTCATAAGGTTTACATTACATCATAAAATGGAAAACTACAACAAAATTGTTTCCATAGACAACACTGATATCTGATAGACTATCCCTACAGGTCATTCATAATATACTTCTTCACATCCTTGGAAAAATAAAACATAGAAAAGGGTGAGCTCAGTTGATCAGTAAGGGTAACAATATAGTAGAAACTTTCATAAATAATAATAAACATTTAAAGCAATGTATAAAACTAAAACAAATCCTTTTCAACATAAACTTCATCATAATATGGAAAATATAAATCAAAATAATTCCATTTACTTACTCACATGGATATTCTAATAGTTGAGTAATCACATGAAATATCAAATAGACACTTTCGTAATGATGGAATGCATAATGCCATACTATCATAACCACATAGTCAAGGTCTCGTTCCAAGTCTACGAATACTATTTTGTCAAGGCCTTGTTCCAAGACACTAGTTTGTTTCATGAGACCTACCGATGCATCGAGGAGCTATAGCGGGCTTCACCCGTCACTTACTAAGTCCAATGAATTCCTCATATGAAAAGTTTTTAAAATAACATAAACATTCATCTTAAAACTAGAATAATAAATGTAAATACTTTATCCATAAAACATGGATGGTATAAAAATAACACATCCACAGTCAAACATATCACAAAACCTTCAATACATTATTTAAGTTTTTTATCATAACAAATCAACTTCAAATAAGCTTAAAATCCATCAAAGTATGTTGACATAGATGAAATCAAAACTATTTGAGAGAAATATCTCTTTCTTTGAAATAATTTAAAAGTAACATAATTATAAAGAAAACATTTATTTTGAAAATATTCTTATAAGATTTTAAGGGAAGCTTTAAAGGTGTAATAAAATTGGAAAATAACCACACCCACCATATAAGTTAAAAAACATTCTTACCTTAGTTTTGTCAAAAAGGTCAAAAAGTAACTTGTTTGGAAAATGACGGAAAGATTCCTTTCGAAACATATAAGGTAAAATAAGGGTATAAATGAATTTAACCCATAGTATAGTAAATAGTAAAAATGTTTTGAAATACATTTTTAAGAATCATGGATGTGGATGACAAAGAGGTCCTAGTAGATACTTAGGTAAAAACAACCTCGGTTAATAAAGAGATTGTGAAATTAACCCTTACCTTGTACCTTTCCTTAGTCGATGGTATATTAACCTCATGAATAATAGTTAAAAAAATGTTATTTAATTATAAAATAAACATATACATAATTATGATATCATATATGATCTTCTAATAATGCTTTGTTAATAATATTTTAGTACTATCGTTGTTTCAGGTGTTAACTTAATCGTTTTATTTTATATGTTTTGTTACATAAGCTGTGTTTATTATTGATAGGTTATATCTTATTCAAATACATAATGATATAAAGTCCTTAATTATTATTTTTAATCATCAAATAAGAATTATTCTTGAATGGATACGATGGGGAATGAATCTCATTGCGTTCGTGGAGACGGTAGTCCGTACGTACGCATGAGTGAAAATATCATTCTTTTGATATTAAAATAATATATAATTGGATGGTATATCATAAATACAGAATAATAATCATGTTATATTTATTATTTACATCAATTTCACATCATTATCATTCCCATCCAAATAATAATTTTTTGAATAACAATTACACCATGACGTGGAGACGGTAAGTCGTACGTACGCACGTATGGTGACATGTCATTCAAAGGATGGATAGAATACTGAATATGGTTGTAACATATTTATAATAACATCACAGTATATATAAGATACTGGAGTTATTATTTTATGAAGGAAATAACCAATAACTAAGAAAGGAACTTGAAAGAGGGTGGTGAAAACAATACCTCTTCTTCTGGTTCTTCCTATTGATTTGATCAAAAGGGCTCCTTAGGTTGGCTTAATGATCAAACTAAGGCCTCTAGGTTGAAGTGAGGGAAGTTTAGAGAATATTTGAGTAGGTTTTGGCCGAGCCAAATGGCTTTGAAGATGTGAATTAGAGAGAATGGGCGCCCTTTTATAAGAGGGGTGAGGGGCACCTTAAGAAATTCTAGAAATATTATTTTATAATAAATTCATATTCAGTTTATAATGGCACCAAAGTGGATTATTTAAAGTTTAAGGTGGGGATAGGTCAAAAACCACTCAACCAATATATTTTAGATTGGTTTGGGTCACAATATAAACTTTATCTTTTTGATTTAACTCTTAGTTAAATAGTTTGACATTTACCATGTCTCTTTCTATTTTTATATTATATAGTTAATAAACATACTATATACATCAAAGAGACCCCCAAGTGGTACATTAATGATACACCTATAATTATATAAGTCATTTGTCCCAACCTAGTATTTTTAGGATTTGAATATCAATTAATAATAAAATATTTGTTTTAAAAACTCCTTTTTGTCAATTTTGACACTATTTAATAATTGATTTTTTTAAAGACATAAAAACTTTATTAATTAGATATAAACTCATTTGATAAATCATAACATTTAATATTAACCTAGAAAATTCTTGCATGTCATAAAAACATTCAAATTATATTTATTTTAACATTTATAATACCATTTATTTGATTCTTTCATTAATAATGAAAATACTACATCATCATTGTGTCATAAATAACTTTAATTATCCAATGTCTAAAAATTATAAATAAAATACCATTCTGTAGGAAAAAAATTTATATTTCTAATTAATATTTATAGTCTAAGAGATAACATATATAACTCTATGTAAAAATTGTTTTACTAAAATATATATGCTTATGTCATTTTTTGTATTTATCTTTACTTAATTATTATAAAGTGTCATTTACACTTACAAGTGGCTCCATGCGGTCCCAAATTCGACCCAAGGATGGACATGATCGGAAATGTATCATCCAATAGGGTTATGACACGTGTTAGGGTAATTTAATATTATTATAATATTATTTCCTTACCCTTATTTACCGGATTTATCCTTTAACCATGGTAAATAAAATATTTACCAAAATAATTATTCAGAATGTCTAAAAATAAAAGTTACCTATTTACACAACTTGGAAATAAAGATTCAAAATATCAAATCCATTTTTCTAAATTCAAAGCACAGAAGTGGAATAAATTAAGTTAAAATTAATTCCCATTGTCAAAACAAAAAACGTTTTTTTAAGAAATAATAACTATCAAAAGATTGACACTTGTTTATGTCCAGTTTAAATGTGAAATTATGTCCAATGACCAAAATTTGGTTAAATGGTAAAAATATAATCTAAATATACTTATATACTTTTAAAATTAATAATTTAACACTATAAATTATTTTTGATTTAAAAATTTGTTTTCAGTTAAAATATAGTATTTTCACTATTCACCCAAATATGAAAGTTATCAGAAAAATACCAAAAAATTATTGAAACTAAATTTTTATGTATTTATTCTAAAGAAGAATTTTATTTTGTAAAATTGGAGATATAAATGTTTCGAATATTGTATTTAAAAAAGGTTCACCATTAAAAGGCGGAAAAATTGCATTTTTTGAAAAATAGTTCTTTTATCTGAAAAAAAAAAAGAATTTGTTCTTACATTCTGTCTAAGAAACTCATAATATTGATTCTAAAATTATAAGGATTATATAAAGTTAAAAATTCAGTTAATACTATTCATAACCTCTTTTAAATGGCTAGTTTGGTAAGTGGTGGTTTGCTTGAACTCGGTGTTGCGTGTAGTGCAAGTTATTCAATTACTTTGAAGAAATAACGTACTATGAAATCTCCGAGTGTTACATTGATAAAAGTTTCTTCGAAGAATATATTTTATACTTTTGTTTTAAAAAAATCTTATCATCATTAGTAACAGTTTTGGAACTATGTTTATCAAAACTAGTTTATAAATACAAATTCTCAGAAACTAATTTTTCAAAATCATCTGAAATAATATATTTTTTAAAAACAATATTATTAAAATATTTAGAAATATATTATATTTCATTATTCAAAATATTTTTTTTTAATATTCCATGGCAAATTTAGCTTTATCGTTATCATTTTTTTTGAAAATTTTATAATTTTCATTTTCTAAAAGTTTAGAAAAATGAGAAACCTCATCATAAATTGGAATATTATTATCTTATACTAAGGAATATTCTTCATGAGAAGATGTAGAATTTTTCTCATCAGGATAATTAGCATATAAGGACATGTTAGTAAGGTTTTCAATTATTTATACATTTTCTATGAAAAAATTATTTTCTATGGGTATGTTTGCAATAAGAATTATGTTACTCTATCCAAAACTTACATTATCCGATGAACAATCATAATAATCACCTCTACTAGAACTCCATGTGTCAAAATATTTTAATAAATTATTTCCATTATATTTTTAATAATTTTTTGATTTTCTTTATAAATTCCTTTCTTTCCTCTCTTTCCTCTTTAACTTTGGAAAATCTGGTCAGATATTCCCATATTTCTTACATTCATAAAAGTGACATCAGAATCTTTATTATCAATTTTATCCTTATTAATTTTTTTGTATTAGTATTGAAAACATTTCTTTCCAACAATCTTGTTCATCTGTCTTACTAGATTATCTAACTCATTCTCTAAATGTTACGATGTCTTAAAATTGGATTGAGAAATAAATTTATTCTTTCTGAAATATTTTACAACTTTATCAGTTGACTGAACATTAGAAGGTAAGGTAGATATTGTAGAAAATGGAACACCACTATATTTCTTTTTTACTTTCTCAGCATTCCTTTTAATTCTACCCTCTTATTTCATATAGTTTCTAATTAAATCACCCAAAGTAAAATTATAAAGCTTTATTCTCTCATAAATAGTTGTTATTTTTTATTCCCACTCATTGGACATAATATCAATAATATTTTCAACAAGAATTTCATCATCCTGAACTTTTTCACCAATAGATTGTAGATTATTTATAATTTTCATGAACCTCTAGTATATATTTTTTACTGATTCTCCAAGTATAACATCAGAGGCCTGATAGTTTTCTCTAAGAATAGCTCATTATTATCTAAATAACTCTAGAATTACCAAAGTGTGTGACATCATGATTTTTCCATGTACTATTTTCAGCTTCAAATAATGATATCTGATTGTGTATTCTTTTTTTTTCATGGATCGCAATAATTTATTCCTTAATTTGTAATTTATCTAATACGCTTATTTTTCTTGATGTCTAAAATAAGTGACTTCCTTATCAAGAATTTTGTAGTCTCTGTTAAACATTAAAAAATTATATACTCCCATATTGATAACAAACATTTTCACCTTATCTCTCTATTACTCAAAATCAGAACTATCAAAGATATTTGGTCTATTTGGATTTATATTATATATAGATACAACATTAATACCTATCATCTTAAAACAATAGAAATTATTTTCTATAGATACACATTAGTGTATAATAAGGTCTTATAAACAAAAAGTTTATATCAAAACATAGCAACATGTAATAAGTAAAGAAATTGAAAAATCATAAAGATAAAAAAGAAGAAACCTTCTTGGATACCAATTATAGGATCGTAAGAATTAGATTAGATGGATATACTTTAAAGAGGGGGTAAATCAAAGTTTAAAAGATTTAAACTAAATAGAACATTAAACCTCTTAACGTAACTTTATAAAACATAGACTCAGCCTAATTATTAGTGTCACAAAATAAAAACTAAAAATAGTCCAATTAAATCATAGTAAATATCATAATCACAGTGGGTTTGATTTATCAGAGTATGTTTATAGTAATCAAAACCATAATGATAAAACAAATAGAATAGAATGCTGAATATGATGACTCACTTTCTATTAAATGCATCAAAATAGAAAAAATGTAAAAACGAGTAATAGAATATCTATATAAAATTAATAATAAAATAAAATCAATATTAAAATATTTAACTCTTTTAACCATAATATTAAGTTAGTCAATAACCCAAACTAAAGTTATCCACTATTTTTATACTTACTGTAAAATGTTTCTTTCCTTACCCAGAAATGCCTCAATACGATTATCATAATTTTCCTGCCTTCATATCCTCATAATACTTTGATCGTAACAATGATTAGACATGGATTAAAATTATAAAAAAGTTCTTAAAGAAAAAACCTAACAAATATTCCTTTATAACGACAAATATCTAAAGAATTACACAGACTAAGAATGTACGGTTCACACAAAGAAATATTCTGAATATAAAGTTACCAACCAGCCCTAGACTCTTAAAATGACTCTATATTTATGGAAAATATCCCAAAGGTAATATTTCCATGTTTGTTGTAGTGGAATCAGATAGATGGCACTTCACAGTTCATATGTAACTGAATGTTCGAAGTCATATTGATTGACACCATTACAGAGTTTAATAAATTCATTTTGATAGAATAAAGTCTTTTTATCATGATTATAAACATAATTCACTTTGATAGACTTATTTATCTATTATAAATATGATAAAACTTTTGAGAGTCAGTCTGATATTTGGGAACCAGAATCAGACAGATAGTAATGATTTTTTTCAGTATGATAGACAAGACAAAATTCTAACTCTTGGTTTGATAAAGGCTGAATCCAATAATCAGATTCATACTCAATATGATAATTATAATTAAGAATAGTAATTTTGATATTCATAATACCTTACCATTTATTCTATGAATGGTAAAAGATAATTTTGTACACAAAAACAAACTAAAACACTTGGGATATAAAAATATTAGTAAACATGTCTTAAGAAAGTGTTTCATTTCCAAAACTAAAGTAATGGAAAAGTAAGAATTAAACTTTTGACTCAATAATATTCCATCAACATATAATTTTGTATGGTACACATAGTATTACCTATGTTTATGTATCCCTAAATAACAAAAACCATTATCTGTTATGGGTAGTTTAAGAACAGGTCACTAACCAAAATTCTCTCTATTTCCATGACATTATCTTAACATTCATCTATCTATAAGAACGTAACTATCACAAACCGACTCATGCGGGGGCTTGAGCTAAAACTACCTCAAGTCTTCCTCCATAGGCCAAGGGGTGGCAAAAAGAACCAAAGGCACAAAAACATAGGGAGTCCTTTTCCCAGGTACTTGTATACACACACAGACATCCCAATCCAAAAGTGAATAGGGGAAAGGAAAAAAAGATACAAAATCAATATAAACAAACCAATCATACATAGACCTCAAAAAGGTAATAGTATGGTAAATTAAACATAAAAAAAGGGAAAAAATACACACCCAATAAGAAACATTTTCCAACCTGACAAACCTAGAAAAGTAAAATAGCTGAGAGATCCTTGTTCCTGGATCCCAAGCTCTGACCACCATACGTCGTCCAAGCACCATGTGTCCCTAAGATCCTATGAAGTCGCAATAAACTTGTCTGTCATCTACATAAGGCACGACACATGTGTTAAAAGCCTATGTCGGGGTGAGTATAAAAATACTCAAAAGGTTGCCCTGAAAATAGTGAAGGGGGATTAGTAAGAGATACACTGAAGAGGAAAAAAACAAATTAAACAATGTATGGTATAAGAGTATATCTCAACCCAACAAGATAGTGAAAGTAAAATCATCCAAACACAAGGAGCTCGAAACAGTGAGAGGATGTAAATTGCATTGAGGATTTAGTACCTATATTAGGAGAGTAGACTCATCCAACCATGAGAATCTTGAAACGTGAATCATGTGGCATATCTTGTGAATCTTTTCCTATCCAAGAAGGTGAGTCACCAAAACTTAAGGAGTGGGTACTGAAATAGGATGAATATATATATATATATATATATATATATATTATCAATAAAAAGAAACCCAAATGATAGAGTAAGTGGATCACAAACTCCTAGCTTAGTCCAATAAGAAGAGTTTCCAAAAGTTCTAGGATTATCCATAAACGATGACTAGGATCCCACACGTCTTCCCCGAACAAGCAACTCAAATGGACTCAATCACCACACTTTGATACTATCCTCTTTGGGTGGAACTAACTCACTCACAAGGTTTTAGGTTGAGTCTCAAGGATGCGTCTCAGTGAGGAAAGAATCCCTATTTTCTTTTGAGTCAAGTACATCAAACAACATCTCTTCATTGTGTTACATAGTTGAAAGATCACAATTGCAAAGTACAGGAGCCACACCCTATTGCATTAGGGGGTTTCACTCTAATAATCAGAGATCTGTGTCTTATTACATCGAGTTGATAAATACCCGGAAGTTGACAGGGACCCACTACCCAGCCCCGCTGTAGGGTATATGCGGGAGGGTACTTCCCATCAAGTAGTTGTAGAGGACCTACACCTATGTTGATGGGGGGTCAACATTATAGTCCTCAGGGGTCTGTAACCTATACGTTAGGGGGATCAACACCCAAAGGTAGTTGTAGAGGACCCATGCCCATGATAATGGGGGGTCAATACACTAGTCCTCGGGGATCTTCACCCTAGTATTTCAAGGGGATCAACACCAAAAAGGAGTCACAGAGGTCTCGTTCCCATGCCGATGGGGAGTCAACACTCTGGTCCTCATGGATCTGTGTACTAGTACATCAGGGGGTTCAACATCGGGAAGTAGTTGAAGAGGAACCGATCCCATGAAGATGGGGGGTCAACACTTTGGTCATTGGGGAATCTCTCTATAGTACGAAAGTGGGATCAAGACCTGGAAGTAGTTGTAGAGGACCCACCAGAAAATTGCCTAAAAGATATCTCATCGTATCATGAAAACCACTATAGAGGGAACTTTCTGGTTCTAAGTGGAAAAACACTCAGGATAGGATACTCAAGGGTCAATATCTAAGTCCAAAATAAGTAGATAAGAGAGGAAAGAGATCCATAAAGAGGTATACGATGCATATGGGTCCCACAAAACATGTAACCCCGCCTCGTCGCCTGACCGTGTACTTAGACATATATGAGTACTGAACTATGAATGAATAACCCTAGGCATGAAACTGCACTCCTATAGTACATGGAAAATTTGGAGAAAAGGATTATGATCTCATGGTGATCATCATTGATCTGGAGGGAAACAAAATAATTCATTGACATGTATCCCCAAATGGACCCAAAAGCTTTAAACACATATCTTCAAACATCTTCTCCACTCTCACAAAATTTACTGGAAACCTGATCCATGAATTCTCTTCAAAAACATCAAAGTATCTTCCACCAATATTCCTTTCATGTTTCCACATTTACTGGCATCGCAAATAAGGATCTTCACATCATAGTGAGTGGAAAATTAGTAGTCCTTGGATAACCAAATGGATAACACTATTTCGATCCTTGTATAAAATTGCATAGGATCAACTATTCATTAGGTCAAAATGGAAACCAAATGAAAAATTAACATTTCACCACAACACTCCCAAACAAGACATCATGGATCCTATACCTCAATCCTACATTGAAATCCTTATATTGGTCTCAATTATAGGATCATAATGACACTAACGGCGTGTCAATTAGATGTCGCATGCGGGAATTATGGTTGGTTAAAGTTTTTAAAAAAATGTATATTATTATTATTTGGGAGTTTTGTGGACCTGATACATAAACCCAAAAAAATAATTCAACATCAATCTCCAAATGATTTTATCAATAACTTGGTCATGTTGTCGCAGATGGAATGTCAATCGAACGCTCCATGTTGTAGTTATGTTTGAATCAGTGTTCAAAAATAATAATATTATTATTATTTTAGGGGGTTTTATAGACCTGACCATTTGGTTAGATAATTGTATCCAACACTAGTTTTAAAAATGTTGTCTCGAAGACTGGGTCACACTTCCACTGACAGAGCATCAACCGGACACAGGAAGAGGGAGTTACAATGGTTAAACCATTTATTATTATTATTATTATTATTATTATTATTACTATTACTATTATTATTATTATACATAATTTTATTTTGTAAAATAAATTTAACTTTATGTTTTCTCTTTCCCCATGCCCTTCACGAGGGCCGCCACACTGCGCACCCTGGTCGGCGCCCTTCGGCCGTCTGTCGCACCGCCTTCGGTCATGTTTTCACAGCACCCTGTAGCTCTTCCATGCTCCGGCCACACCCCAGAGCTTCACTTCATCCCGTGGTTCTACCATCCTGCTCACCAGCCGTCTCACCTGACACCTCCTTCATCCACCTCGTACGTCGCGACTACCACTTCTACTTGCAATTGCACCTTCTATCTAAGTAGAAACTAAGTAACAAACATAGATCAACAAATCCTAGGTCCAAATCTACACAGATCCATTTCATGATCAACGATATGTTTGTGTTTAATCGTATAGAAAATTATACGATGAATAACATGCAAAGAGAACATGAAAAGAACGATCGATCGATGGATGTGTTATTTCGGCCATCTTTGTTGATGTTCAAAGAAAAAAAATTGAAAAAAAAAACAATTTTTATGAATAATGAATTTTAAATTAGGGATCTAGAATTCAAAAGAAATAATCCTACCTACATTGGGATTCATTCTCCATTGATGAACATTCCCTCCAACAATCGTTGCGTTCACCACGCTCGGATCGACTAAAATCTGTAGTGCCTCCATGACCTACAAACAATTTGACATTGAATCGCCGGAGTAAATAGAGGAGTAGAGCTTCACTACAGATGGGAGGTTAATGAGCCAAACCTTAGGTCATTTCCATAATGACCTATTTATAGAATTTAGTTATGTCACCCATCAATGGTTGAAGGATTCGAACACCCCACTCCCTTTAACTTTAATCCACACTTAGGTAAAATAACCCATTACAAACTCAATAATGGCCTTGGATTTTTGATCTGACACCCAGTCCAAAATTTATTTGAATCAACATCTAAAATAAAATAACTTACTTCATTATTTTATTTACAGTTACCTCCTCAGTGACTTTTTAAACAAAAATACCCATACCGACAAAATTTATATCCTACCCAGGGTAAACGTCATGCTCCAAACTCAACTGTGCCCTCATATTTCTGATTTGAGCTTCTGTTTGAGATTTATCATGTTTACATCACGTGCATAGTATAAAATATACTTAATATTTTTATAAAATTAATTCTGGTCACACCGAGCCTCAGAATAGCACATCGTCTCAGCATTAATCTATAGAAATATGTACAAAAATATTCCAATTCTTATAGGGAAAAACTATGGTCTATAAATTATTTCCTCCTTAAAGATTTTCATTAATGAAAATCAAAACTAGGAAGAAAAACTCAGGATACTAATCGTGCATCTATCTCTCCTATTCCCAGAAACTCTTCGGCACGTTTACATGTTTCCACTGCACATGAACCAATGGGATGGACTGTCTATGTAAGGTATGATTCTATTGATCCTTGATCACCACTGAGTGCTCTATAAAGGTGGTTCCATCTTCAATGTCTAGCTCGACCCAGTTGATGATGTGAATAGAATCATACACGTATCAACTCATCTGCGACACTTGGAATGCGTTGTGCACCCTCTCCAGTTGTGGGAGTAGGGAAAGGTGTTAAGAAACCTCCACAAACTTCTACATGATCCCGAAAGTCCTTATGAAACTTGGAGATTGATTTAGTCCTTATTTAAACCTCTACTTCCGGAGTCAAGACTAGAACCATTATTTTTTTCATGAAATAAGATCTGGTGATTACCTCCTTTAGAATATACATCGTGTGAAACTCCAAATGATATTTGGTCACGCAAGATATCAAATTCCATGTCTCACAAGTGAGACTCTCTCACACTCTCTAGAAGTTAAGGAGTCAACACCATTGACTGAAGAAAATTATACCCTCATGTGCCACTAGGGTCAGTTACTAGGATGCTAACTGCTCTAAAACATACCACATTAGGTTAGTTTGGGACTTCATACTAAGGTAATCTGTTACAATGTTTACCTTTCCCAAAGTACAGACTATCTTAAAGTCATAGTCTTGTAGGAATTCCAACCAGTTACACTCTCTCATGTTCTAGTCTCTCTATGTTAACACATATATGGAACTTCATTGGTCTGATTAAACCAAAAAATGTTCTCCCAGAAGTTAGTGTCTCCACATTATGAAGGTGAAGACTACTATTTCTAGCATTAGATAATGAGTCGTATAGGTCTATTTATGGGGTCCCAACTACCACAACTAGTATTCGTCATCTGTTTTTCACTATACCAATATTGATTTTGAGACTGAAAAGGAACCCAAAAAAATGCAGGTGAGTAAACTCATCCTACCATGTGAAGCTACATGTCGAAATCATTTGCATGCCCCATGCGTCTTTGCCTCTCTTGGAAAGAGAGTAACCCCAAACCAGGTACACCACCACACCCACTAGCGGCATCCCAAGAAAAAAGGTTCAATCAAAAAAACTCCACTGGAAATTCTATGAATTACTCCGACACTCCATTGTAAAACCTCGTATTGAACACACAAGTTAGAGAGACTCATCCACCACACCTTGACACTATCTACTTTGGGTAGCACTGACTCTCCCTCGTGGTTTTTCTCGCATCCCAAAAATGCATCTCGATGGGGGGAAGAACCCTTCTTCCTCATGCATTCAAATATATTCCTAACAACATTGAAACATGGTCACATCGACAACTAGCATCACCCCAGTAAAACCTCAAACAATAATCATGGAGAAAAAAGTTTCTCATATAGTGTCTAACAATTTCTATTTTAAGAGGTTTAAGAGACAGAGAGTATATCTCTTATCATATTATACGTTGGAGGACTGTACACATCCAAAGAATGTAGCTACCTTTGGCATCATCCACCAACTACCTGAGCCCAAAGTGGGCCGCCTATTGGTGGTGGTGGAAGGATATCATTTCTTCATCCACCACCAATATCTCCTCCTACTCCTCTTCCTGCACTTCCACCCTGGGGACCACCATCTCCCTACCTAGGGGATCCCTGATCAAGGTGTTTTCTTTGTTGTGGTTCTCGATCTTCGATCTTCTTAAGATTCTCATCACATATTGTCGGGAAATATCATGTCATGTGATCTCACCCATCACAAGCATACCACTGACACTCCTCAGGATTTCCCAATTCTCTCCAATGTGTTTGACAATGGGGAGGCCTCCTACATCGATATCATGTCAACTAATGTCTTCTAGATACCATAAACACTTCAACTCAGTAGCGTCCACTGCCAAAACTATCTAACTAGCATCCCTCTGATAGAAAAATATCAGTCACCTGTGCCTAGTCTAGCACCCTAGCATAGGTGGTGATGTCAAAGGGTAGAAAGATGGAAAATATCTCTCTACGAACTCCCTGGTCAAACTTTTATACTCAGAAATATTCATTGTGAGTCATATCTAGAGAGTACTGAGTCTGGTCTATGAACCTATCTGAGTACTCATCCACCATAATCCATCCCTACTGAAGCTCTAGAAGCTCCGGAATGCTAATGGAGTGTATTCAGGAGGGGCAGTACTTCTCATGGAATAGCTGCAATAAGTTATCCCACAAGAGTGTTGACTCATTGTGTATCTGATTAACCAATCTCGACCAACATACAGTCATCCCATGGAAAATATTGGCTTCCAAAGCCTCCTAATAATCCACTGGTATTCAAAAATGCCTAAATAGGCAGACCACCGACTCTAGCCAAACCTCTACTACATGAGTATGTGGATCACCGTATAACCTCAACAGTCTCTAGTTTTGGAACTCATGGAGTGCGCTCAACCTACGTACGTACTCAACGTACTCCATTTGGAATATCTACTAATCAACATGTGGAGGTGTTTCTACCTTCCCACTTGTAGGAAGAGGATCTCATGATGGACCATGAACTAAGGCCTTATCACTCATCCGGGCGTCATCGCGAACTAAAGTTGGTATCCTAGATGGCTGTCGTTAGAGAGGTTCCTTGAATGTTATTAAGGAGTACCGTAGTCAAATGAGCATATATATATATTGATACCACAATGGGTAGATAAATCAATATGGATAGTCGAATAATCAATCCTATATGATTCATGGACCATCGATCCCTCGAACAAATGTCTCAACCAGATGAGTCAACAAGCAGGTAATCATGGTCCAGGTGAATAGATACGTTGGTCGTTGCACCATCACTGGACTCCCTGTCCTGAGAGCCACACTCAAGAGACATTGACATTGTCTCCCTAAACCCAACCAAGACCTTTTTAGCGAATATCCAAACAAAATCCCAAGGGTCGAACCACCTCTGATACCAATTTGTCATGACCCGACCCATGTTGGGGATCAAGCTACAACTACCCCAAGCTCCCCTCTATAGGCTAGGGGTGGAAACAAGTGTAGAAGGCATCACAAACTGAGGGAAGATTTTTCCAAAGTACCTATATACAAACAAACATCCATCTAAATGAAAAATTGTAGAGGGGAAAGGAAAAAAAGATGCAACACTGCTATAAATAAAACAAGCATTAATTGACCTCTAAAACATTACAAGTACGATAATGTAAACTAAAATAAAAAGGGAAAAAATACACGCCCAACCAGAAAAGTGTCCCAAACTAACAAAAACTAGAAAATTAAAATAGTTGAGATATTATTTCTCCTGGATCCCAGGATATGGCCACCATACGCCATACAAGAACCTCGTATCCCTATGATCCTCTAAAGTCATGATCAACTTGTTTTTCATCTTCATAAGGCATGACACGTGTGGTAAAATCCCAGGCAGGGGTGAGTATAAAAATACTCAATAGGATGCACCAAAAAAAGGTAAAGGGGGAGAATTATGAAATCCACTAAATAAAAAAATATTAGATAGAACAAGGTACTATATAATAGTATATCTCAACCCAATAAGATTGTGAAATTAAACTCATCCCAACACAAGGAGCTCAAAACAGTGAGAACATGGACTTCTCGTTAAGTATTCACTACCTATAGTTATAGAGTAGACTTGTCCAACTATGAGAATCTGTACATGGAAAGAACATGGAATAACTCGTGCATATCTACCTCTCCTATAAGAAGAGTAACCAAAAACCAAGGAGTGGGTAATAAAATTGGATCTACATATATATATATATATATGCTCATTAAAAAGAAACCCAAACTACAGAGTAAGGGGGTATCCATATCATAGCTCAACACAAGAAGAAGATTCACCAATATTTCTAGGAGTATCCATCAATGATGCCTAGCATCCCACACATCTGTCGAACACGCAAGTCAAAGGAACTCAATCAACACACCTTGATACTATCCTCTTTGGTCAAAACTGACTCGCCCGCACAGTTTTAGGTTGTGTACCAAATATGCATATTGGTGGGGAAATCATCCATCTTTATCATTAGTCCAAAATTACATCAAACAATGTCTCATCATGATGTTTCACATTCTAGGGATCACAATTTTATAATAGAGGACCCGCACCCTAATGCGTTAAGGGGGTTCACCCTAGTAATCGAGGATTTGTTCCGTATTATGTTACGGGGATCAACACACGAAAGTCGATGGGGACCTACTTCCATCCCTTTTACATGGTATATGATGGAGTTCACTTCTCTTCATGTAGCTACAGAAGATCCACACCCATGCCGAGGGGGGTCAACACTCTGGTCATTAAGGATTCGCTCCCTATTATTTCATGGGGATCAACACCCAGAAGTAGCATAAGAGGACCCACTCCCATGCCTATGGGGGGTCAACACTCTGTTCATCAGAGATCTCCAACCTAGTATTTAACGTCCTGGCCCTAAACAGCCACTGGAATAGTGCTAAACTGGTTGGGTGTTACCACCTTAAGCGCACCTCCCCAAATGCCAAAGGCTTCTGACTAGTAGTGAGGGTGTAAATGGGTATAGTAGAGAGGTTGTACCCTCTCGGAGGAAAATGAGGTACTGGTCTGAGCATAATAATAAAAACTATAGCCGCAATAATGACTTAGCAGACTCAAACCAAACCCACATAGTGGAATCACAACCAATAACAGAAAAATCAATGGAGGCAATATAGGAACACAAGTGCTGCGGAAAGTAAATAGAACAGAATGATGAATAACACTCCCAACAACTACTGAAACAAAAAAGCATGCATCCATAGAAGGTCATACATGTAAATAAAAAAAATGTTCCAATGGCTAACCAACAATAGCTTTAATATTAAGTAAGCATGTTGATGTAGGAAAAATGAAAAAAAAGTAAACTCAACCTCAACATGACCACAGGTTATATGACAAATATCTATCAAACACCTAATATGATCTAGCTCCTGAGGATTATCTCATTCCTACATGTAAATCCATAAATTCTACATGCATCCTGAAGGGCCCTTGTAGGGTGTATGACAAATCTCAGTCGGATACCACCCAATGGTGCATACCTAATTGGACTATTTTAGCAGACAATAAGCAAATAGTACGATATAAAAATAAACACAACTTTCACTAGTGCTCAGTAGCCACCATGGAGTGTCATCTGCTTCAGCCAATGCCGAAATCTCAGTCATATAACCAGAAACCACGTGCCTCTTGTCACCATGTGTCTCAAGTACCGATGTCCTGATGGCACTCCCAAATGATAGAAACCCATGCTCGGAAGCTCATCTATTCCCATGGAACATAAACCTCAGGAATAATGATTTCTATCCTCAAATAATACTCTTAAAATAAATGATGTTTGTCCTCAAATAAAAATCCAGAGGAAATAGTGATATCTTCCCTCAATATCATAACTCGGTAGCCTCATCGCTATAAACCATAGGCTTCTCACCTTCCACATGCATTCCTACGTCAAGCAACCCCAAACCAATAGTACATAAACTGCAACTATTGGGGACCTCTACCCACACAAGTGGTTAAATCCACCTCATCACCAATTCATCCTATGGGAACACGACTCAAATCACAGGTGGGAAGTAATCAACAAATAAATAATCCAATCCACAAAATCTCTAACACTTAATGTCCCTATAACCATGTCACTCAAATCTAATGGCCTCTCCATCCAAGTATCTCAGGTCATTCCCAACCTAACAGTTGCACTGCCTCAAACCGATGTCCATGACACCCAATCCTGTGGTCAAACTACTCAAGTAATTCGGGCCAAGCCCAACCTGTGATCAACATCACTCAAGAATATTTAGGTCGTGCCCAAAACCAACCCAAGGGTTTCATTATATGAAATATCAGGTATCACACACACACACACATATATATATATATAATCAAAAGAATCACTTTAAATAGGAAAAACAATTTTACTAGTTTATTTGCACTAGCCATGTGGAGTCTCTTGCCAACATTGAGTTCTAATAATTCTTAAGAAATTTGAATCAGTAGTTTAATCCAAAACATTTAATTATAACCATTATTACATCCCTAGAAAAAATTCTCAAGATGAGCAACGAACTCTAACCCGACCTCTCTCAAACATAACAAGGTAATTGAATTCCCAACGATATCCCATATGGAATATGATCAATTCAATATAAATAAACATGAGTCTCGCTCAATACCCAACGTTGCACTAAAAATACACAACCCCGAAATGACCAAGAAAACACAAAACAAGGTATGCACCACCTGCCTTAGACTCATAGATGTAGGCACGTCTGATATCGTGCTTTATTTCGATGCTGGTCTATGTAGATCTACATTTCTATCAAATGCCAGCAATTCTACTCAGATGGAAACTGAATCGTGTGAGGAAAAGGAACAAGAATAGAATAGGGTTACCGGGTTTATTCTTTTTGATGCAATCACGCAGCCACTAACGGATTGAAGAATGAACATTTAATGAATAAACTAGGTGAAAAAGGTTCTTGTCCCCCCGGAGCGTCACAGTCTGAAAACAGCAAAGAAGAAGGTATTTTTAAAAATGAGGTGTGATGCTCTCCCATATAAGAGAAGGAAAATAAATGTACATATCATGTATTAAGTACTACAAAACATGTATTATTTTGTTCGTACTCAGCCTTCCATGGGTTTCCAAGTCATCACATGTCTTAGACGCATCACACGGGTCAACACACAGCTTGGACTCAGCTGGTACAGGGGAAAGAAAACACACAGTATGTTAAGGAACACTACACACCATTTACTATATTATTTTTACACAGTCACCACATAGAATGTACTAAGTCACCACTTGGTTAGTGCACACCTAACATACACACAGTGTGTACTTTGGAGTACATAGCATATAACCTACAAATTTCCAAAATTACGCAGTTTTTCCCACATTTCTCAAAACCAACGTAAAAAGAAAAGGAAAAGTAAGAATCGTATATCAAAAGGAGAACCAGGTTCTTACAAACTTCCCCCCTTTAATCAATTTGTTCCTGAATTCCCCTTTCAAAGGTGGTGAAGAAAGATTCTAGAACAACTCTAACCCAAAACTCAAATCAATCAAAGGTCCATCGACCTATTACTCGGACCCATGGTCCACCAATGATGCATCATCACCCCTGAACCCTATCAGGTTCTCCCATGTCATTACTGACACCCAAATTTTTTCCACACTGCATTAGTGTTCACCTCCACGAGGTCCCGCATCCCATGTATGCTAAAAACAAAAAATGGTGACTTGCAGATCAAGTAACCTTCATCCTTGATGCCTCGATGCCCACGTCACCTTGAGTATTCTGCATCCTCGATGCTTCTGATGCCACGCATTTCATATATATATATACATCACACACCTGAAATGCTTCCAATCCCACTAACTAGCATCTGTTCAGTCCACGTATATCATGTGCTTCTCGTGCACTCAAAACAAACATGCCTCAACAGGCTATTCCAAATATAAAATAGGAAAATCACGGCCACTCTCGCTTCGTACCTATAACTACGGTCAGCTCACCAAACTGCTCATCCTCTGGTAGCTCCACAGCGTGAACCTGGACTAATGTACAAATTCCCAAAGCCTGACCTCTATGTGGTGCTTCTCTAGTCACTTGCTACTGGCCCCTTAGCTGGATCCTGCTATCTCTACCACATCCTCCATGTGAAGTTGAGCCTCATCTACCCTCACCTGGTACCGAACATGAATCGACCCTGGAATCCACCATCTCTCCTGGTCCCTTCCTACCAACTTTTTGACAAGGATTCCTGTAGAAACTCTCTAGATGTCCGACCGGTCTGCATGCTTGACACTTCTTTAAAGGCCTGTCTAACTGAGTTTGTACATTCCTTGGTTTCCCACACTGAAAAAAAAACCACTGATGAACTACAATGACGGGGTCTATCTAAGTCCATGGCCAGAGTTCCCTACTTGAACACATCTTGATCTGGCTTCCTTATATCTAAACCATCACCTAAAGCCATCGACCATCTTAAATGGGATTTTTCCATCAAGTTTCCCTCAGTTATGAGCACCTGATTCACTGCCTCTAATATCGAGGTCAATCTGATGATGTTTACCTACACCTTAATGGCGTGTCGTAATCCATCCTCAAAGAGCCTTACCCTCGAGGTATCATCGCTTACCATACCTAGTGAAAAGAGAGACAACTCAGTGAAGGTAGCTGCATAGACCATGATGGGAATGTCACCATGCTGGAGGCTCAAGAACTCTTGAGATCTCTCTACCCTCAATATCTCTGGGAAAAAGTGCTCGAAAAACCTATCTTTGAATTCCTTCTATGCCAGTCCTTCGTGTCTGCGATCCTGTACCTAAAAATCCCACCAATGCTTCATTAGTCTTCTCATCATGTATGTCACTAGGTTGACCTTTCCCCCTGGAGGCATCTCAAGTTGCTCGAAGATCATCTACATGATATCTATCTAGTTTCCAGCCGCATGTGGACCACCCTCACACGGGAAACTGGTGGGTGCTACGACTAGAAATACCAAGTACGGTTATCCATATAGGGCTATGTTCTCTGATCACCTCTATTGATCCCCTAAAAAACACGTACCATACTAGTTCGGAGCTGGTCGTTAAGCCCCGGCCCAAATGATGTCAAACATGAATGATGCCCTGCCTACACTGGATCCTAAACCAAATAATGTCCCTAGGCCTATACATACATCTCATGCTCTTCCTGACCGTCATGGGTTTGAACCGGATGATGCTCCTTCGGCATTGTACAATCAAACACCTAATGTTCCATCGATCTCTCAAGGAGGAACCTGATGAATACCATAAATTTCCAGACAACCCACATATATAACAATATATATATAACGTAGATAAGGAAAGTAGTAAATAAGAAGCACATAACAACTACCCTTACTCTCCCCTCACCGCAATCATGCCCATGGCATCCCGTCCTCATGGCCTCTTTACTCGACCTCAACAAAGCCAAGTATCATAGTAACCACGGGCCAAACCCATCCTGAAAACCATTATTTCCTCAAACCGACGACCGGTTCGCCAAATCCTAATAGTCATACAGCCTCAAACCGATGTCCAGGATGCAAAATCCTCATGATCAACATCGCCTTAGCCATATTAACTGCTTTATCTTACACGATCCAGGCTCATATCTCATGCTACATGAAATTTTACATAATTAAAAGCATAGAATATTTCATTTCAATAAATGAGAAATTCTATTAGTAATTTAACCCTTCACATTTCAAAAGCATCTATAGCATGGAAATTTATTTTATTCACATGATATTATCACTTCACAAAGCATGCATGTAGTTACAAAATTGAAATACCCTAAAAATGCTCCTATAAAAAAGCCAAGAAAACTCACCTTTCCATACCGGGCCAAGGTCCAATTCTCCCTTACCGCACTGGGTCCAGGATAACATATCACAACCAATAATACCACCCACCATATGATCCACTATGGTGGAAATCATAGAAAATTTAATATGAGAAAAAGTAAAACAGCAATTTCCAACCAAGGTAACTTGGTCCATACCTCGTACCTAGGGATGCAAGCACCCAAGTACATGCTTGAAAACTAGTTCTAATAACAACATATCTCTAGTCTACCGTATCCCAAATAGAAAAACCAGCATAAATAAATAAACAGTCTCAATCTCATTAGTATCCATTCAAAAGCTGATACTAAATCCCTCTCAGGAACAACCACTTTCGATGCCACTTTGTAACATCCAAAACCCGAACATCCACCCGAACAGTGCTGTATAGGTCAGGTGTTACCACCTTCGGCGCACCTCCCCAAACGCCAAAGGCTTTCGACTAGCAGTGAGTGTGTAAATGAGTATAGTGGGGTGGATATACCCTATCGAATGGAAAATCAGGTACTAGTATGAGCATAACAATAAAACATGAAGCAGTAATAAAGAATCAGTAGAATAAAACCAGACCCACATAGAAAAAGCATAATCAATATCACATAAACTAGTAGAAGAAATATAGGAACACAAGAGAAACGAAAAGTAAATAGAACAGCATGTTGAATGACACTTGCAACAACTATTGAAACAACAAAGCATACATCCATAGAACGTCATACATGTAAATAAACAAAGGCATAAATGGATAACCAACAGTAGCTACAATATGAAGTAATCACGTTGATATAGGAAAGAAATAAAAACAAAGTAAAATATAGCTATCCATGATCTTAGGGTCCATTCTAAATGTCCAAGCAACAGCTAATATGATCCAGCTCCTGAAGATGATCTCTTTTGTTCACATAAATCCATAAATTCTACAGGCATATCGAAGTTCCCATACAGGGTGTGAGATGAATCTCAGTAGGATACCACCCAATGGTGTGTACCTAGTATGATTTTTTAAGCATGAAATAAGAAAATAGTACGATGCACAAATAAACACAGTTTCTACTAGTGCTCAGCAGCCACCATGGAGTGTCACCTGATTTGGCCAACGCTGGAATCTTATTCATATAACATGACACCACGTGCCTCTTTTCACCTTGTGTATCAAGTACTGACATCATTATGGAATGCCCAAACGATAGTAACCCATGCTCAAAATCTCATGTATGCCCATGGCATAGCAACCGGAGGAACAACGATGCTTGTCCTCAAATAATACTTGGAGGAACAGTGATGTCTTTCCTCAAATAAATAATTGGAGGAAACAGCGACATATTTTCTCAAATATGATAGCCTCACTATCCAAGTATCTTGGGCCATGCCCAACCTGACAGTTAAACTACCTCAAACCGACATCCATGATGCACATTCATATGGTGAAACCACTCAAGTAATATGAGCCAAGCCCAACCTGCGATCAATATCACTCAAGAATATTTGGGACATTCCCAACACCACACCAAGGGTTCCAACATATGAAATATCAGGCATCACATATATATATATAAAATCAAAATTATCACTTTAAAATGGAAAAAAACTTAAACAGTTTATTTTCACTAGCCATGTGTTGTCTCATTCCATCAATTAGGTCAAATCATCCTTAATCAGTTTAACTCAGAAATATAATAAAAAAATTAAGTATAACCATTTTGGAATCCCTATCTAAATTTCCCTAGATGATAAATAGCCTCTAACCTGGCCTCTATCAACCATAAAAAGTTAAGGGATTTCCCAATAACATCCCATAAGGCATACGGTCAATTCAATACAAAGAAACATGGGTCTCTCTCAATACCCGATGTTGCGCTAAAAATATGTAACCCCAAAATGACCACAAAACACAAAACAAGGTATGAACCACCTAACTTACACTCATCGATGTAGGAACATCCAATATTGAGCTCCAATTCATATCTAATCATCATACTTATACGTTTTCATCAAATCTCGGTAATTCTACTTGGATGAAAACTACGGGGTGGGAGGCAAAGGAACAAGATCGTAATATAGTGCACAGGTTTAGCCTTCCTAATGAAATACCACAGCCACTTATGGATTAAATAATGGATGTTGGATGAAGAATCTAGGAGAAGAAAAGTTCTCGGCTTCTCGGAGCATCACAGTTGAAAAATGGGGAAGAAAAAGATATTTTTGGAAAGGAGATGTGAAGCTCTCCCATATAAGCTAATAAAAATAAAATTGCAAGGTGTGTATTGAGAAATTCATGCCATGTAGTATTTTGTATGTACTCTGACTTACATGGGATTCCAGGTCATCATACGGATTAGATGCGTCACACGGCTAGGACTCAGCCGGTACACAGAAAGGAAAATACACGGCGTGTTAAGGAAGACTACACGCCGTGTAGTAGATTATATTTACACTGTCACCACATGGCATATACTAATTCATCACTCATTTTGTACATGCCTCATACACACGACATGTACTTGGGAGTACATGGTGTGTAACCTAGAAATTTCCAAAAAAGCCAATTTTTCCCACTTTTCTCAAAAACAATGAAAAAAAGTAAATAAAAAGGAAAATTCATACCTCAAAGGAAGAACTGGGTTCTTATATAGTACATCATGGGGATCAACACCCGGAAGTAGTTGTAGAGGATGTACACCCAAGTATATAGGGGTCAACACTCTGGTCATTATGGATTCATGGCCTGGTACGTCAAGGGGATCACCACCCAGATGTAGTTACAGAGGGCATGTCCCTTGTCTATGGGGGGTAAGCACTCAGGTCATCAGGGATCCACACCATAGTATGTTAGGGGGGTCAACAACTAGAAGTAAATTCAGAGGACCGCCCTAAAAACTTCCTGAAAGATATCTCAACCTATCTCAAAATCCACTATGGATGGAACCATCATGTTCAATGTAGGAAAACACATAGGATAGACTACTCATGGATCAATATCAAAGTCCAAAAGAAGGATATAAGAGAGTTAGTATATCTATAAAGATGTACATAGCGTGTATGGATCCCACACGACATGTGACCCCACCTCATATCCTAGTCGTGTACCTAGCCATACTCAGGTAATAAACTTTGAATGATTACCCCTAGGTGTGTCAATGTACTACTAAAGTACATTTCACATCTATCCAAAAGGCTTCACATGATGTTCATCATTGATCCAGATATAAAAAACATAATTCACTGACATGCGTACTCTAACGGTCCTAGAATCTTTGACAGAATCTCTTCACACATCTTCTCCACTCTCATAAGATCCAATGATGAACTGAGCCATGAATTATCATCAAACACATCAAAGGAACATCCATCGATATGCCTCTCACATTTCCACATTTACTGAGATCACAAACAAGGCTCCGCGCATCATAGAGAGTATAAAAACAAGAGGCCGCAAATAACAAAATAGATCACACTGTTTCGATCCTTATAGAAAATAGAAAAGGATTGATTATTCATTTTTCAAAAATGGAAACCTGATGAAAATGTCACATTTCACCACAACACACCTAAAATAGGTATTGTGGGGCCCATGCCTCGATCCTTCGTTGAAATCTTGATATTTTTTCCAAAATTTCCACCTCAATTCATATACCACAATGCCAATAACGGCATGTCAATTGGACGTCACATGCGCGAATTATGGAAGGCCAAAGTTTTTTTAAAAAAATTATATATTACTATTATTTGGGGGTTTTCTGGACCTGTACTAAAACCCTTAAAAATAAATCCAACATTGGTCTCAAAATTATTGTATCAAAAACAAGGTTGTGCTGCCACAGACGGTACGCCAATCAGACGCTCTATGTAGGAGTTACGTTCGAATCAGCGTTTTAAAATAATAATAATATTATTATTTTTTAAAAAAAATTATAGAACCAAACCCTGAGTCATATAATTTTATACAAAATGATCTTAAAAATTCTATCTTTAAAATTGGGTCTTTCGGTAGCTGATGGTGGGTCAATTGGACACCACACGAGGGTGTTATGGTGATTAAATCATTTATTAATAATTATTATTATAATTATATTATTATAATAATTATATTTAATTTTATTTAATAAAATTAATTTAACTTTATATTTTCCCCTTCCCCATACCTCTCACATGGGTTGTCACCCTGCACACCCTGACCACCGCCTTCTTTTCGTCGTCCCCTCCGCCAGCTGCACTGCCTCCGGTCGTGTCTACCCGGCACCCCGCGGCTCTTACATGCTCCGGTCGCACCATGAAGTTCCCCTATTCTCTGGCCACACCCCATAGATCCACCGCATTCTAACTGTGCCATAAATTTCCTCCTTCTTTCTCATCTCCCGCCTTGCCTGAAGCCTCTTCCATCCGTGTCACACGTCATCGATGCAACCACCTCACTAGAGTGCCACCGAGTGACCCGCATGGACCGGACACAGCTTCTGTATAACAATGCACCATCGATCAAAGTTAAAAAAAAGTAATCAACATAGATTTGTAATCCTTGGGTCCTGATGTACAAAAATCTAGGCCCCACTCAACGATCTATTGAAGTTTCTCCATATCGAAAAGTAAACGATGACGAATGTGCAAAGAACGGAGAAATTGAGGGATTGATCCATGGGAATGTTAGTTCAGCCACCGTTATTGATGTTCAAAGTAACATAATTGACAACAAAACATTTTTTATGAATCAATAATTTTCAATTAGGGATGCAGAATAAAAAATAAAGAATCCTACCTAGATTTGTATCCATTCATCGGCGATGAACAACACCGCCAACAATCATTGTGTTTGCCATTCTCTAATCAGCTCCGATCTGCAGCGCCAATGTGATCTTCCAATGATTGGACATTGAATCTACAAAGGGATGAGTGGAGGAGATCTTCACTGTAGATGGGGGGGGTTATGAGCCAAACCTTAGGTCATTTCCATAATGACCTCTTTATATAATTTATTTAGGTCGCCTGACAACAGTCGCGAGAACCGAACATTCTGTTCCCTCTCACTTTAGGTCACGCTTAGGTAAAACACCACATTATAAACTTAAATGTGGTCTTTGATTTCAAATACAACACCTCATTCAAAATTTATTCAACACAATGTCTGAAATAAAATAATTTAATTAATTATTTTATTTACGGTTATGTCCTCGGTGATTTCTTATATGGAAGACCCACGCCACAAAAGTTATGTCCCGTCTAGGGAAAATTCCACACTCTGGACTCAACCGTGCCCTCCAATTTATGATCCAACTTTCCATTTTAGAGTTATCCTATTTCTATAATGTTAATAGTTTAAAATATACTTAATATAGGTGTAAAATTAATTTCGGACACACCGGGCCTCGGAATCGCATGTCATCTCCTCACCTAGCTCTATAAATATATATAGAAATATTACAATGTATTATATAGCAAAACTAGGGTCTCTATATTAACCCCCTTCTGATATAACTTGGTGAGTGGATTAGATAGTCAGGATAAATATATCAAAATGCATTCGTAATTTCCATCCAAGTTAAGAAAATTATTTATATCAGTAACCATGGTTTCTCTAGTTCATTTCTCAATAACTTTTTTCATTGAAGAATCGAATTAAATACACTCACATGAGATTATATGAAACTTTTTTAAGAAAAAAATACATGTTTGGTAAATTTTTCTGACATATTACCCTTCCTTAAGGGTCTTCAATATAATTATAAAGTAATCTTCAGGCTCCTATTTACTCTTTTAATATATAATAATATCATCTATAATGAATATTAAAATTGGTTAGGGGAATCTATAAATACTCTATTTATTAAATCCATATATATATTAGTGTAATTAGTAAATCCAAATGGAATCAATATAAATTCATAATACCAAAGCCTTGTATGGAAGGTTGTATTAGGTATATCCTTCTTTATGACCCTCAATTAATGATATCCAGAATGAAAGACAATATTACAAATGTATTGAAATCATCTTAATTGATAAAAACCCATCAATATGGGTATAGGATATTTTTTATTGATAGTGATCTTGTTATGTTTTCAATAACAAATGTGCTTACACATTGAAACATTTTTATTATTAAAAAAATAATAGTTTCACCCTAGGGAGATGCACAAGTTTTTTTTAATACCCTATCAATATTCCCCTATGGATTATTGTTCAATTCATGAATCTCAATTGGTGATATTATATAAGGAGTCTTTGAAATAGATATAGAACTAGTTATGAGTTTTATTTAAAAAAATAACTTAATGATTACAGGGAATACTAGGCAATTATTCTAGAATGAAATCAACAAACTCTTGTATGATATGTGTATCCTCAAGGTTGAGTTCCTCAATAACCATCAGAGAAAAATAATATTCATGGTTAGGAATTAAGACCCACAAGATTGAAGTAATTTCAATTGAAAGTTCATATTTATCCTCAAAGAGATAAATGATCGTAGGTTCATTTGGAATATGAAAAGTGACTTCCCTTCCATGTAAATTGATATTAAGTCCACATAGAGTAATAAAATACATGCCTATTATTAAATATAATTTAACTAGGGGGAAATAACAATATTTTTAGTATGAACGTTCCCACAAACGTCTATCATAGAGGAACTATAATATTGAGATGTGATAATCATACCATTAAGAGTTTTCACTGCTAACCTAACAACTATTCATTGAGGTGGTAATATGATACCCTTATAAAATTAAATACATATAAAAGAGTGGGAAGATCTAGAATCCAATAATACATTAACAATTTTAGAGTGAATTATAAGTGTATCTTTCACCATGTCATTCTCGTAATCCACTTTGGTAGTCATGATCACAAGAGATTTCCATTTTTGTTTTTTATTAAGAGGTTTTTTATGATGATAATCCTCAAAAACCTTCATATTTTTCACTTGTTAGAATTATTTCTATACACCTTGATTTGATATATTGTTGTATGGGTAGTGCATTAGTCGGCATCATCATTTCCTCCGTTTTATTAACTAGCCTCTTCATCACATTTTGACATTCACGAGATTTATGAATTTTCTTTACACATTTAAATAAACTCCTAGTTATATTAAATAAATTCCATTTATGTTTCTTCCCACATTTTTATCATGTATATGGCTAGAATTTCTTTACACTATGTGATTTATTTGAGTTTTCCTAAGACTCTATCTACTTTTTCCTATAAAAACCATAGTAATGGTTGGAGTATTCAATTTTTATTTCTAATTTGAGTGAAAATTGAATGATTTATTTATACCAACTAAAATATCTTATATATAACACCTTTCAAAGACTTGGTTTTAAGCCACTAAATATTTTGATAAATTTTAATTTTTGGGATGGTGATTAAACTAGAAGCATAACTTTCAAGTCTTTCAAAATTTTCTTCATGAGTACCAATGGATTCATCATCATTAAGATTAAGCTCAAGGAATTCCTTATCCATTTTTGTACACATAATGTGATGGAAGTACATACTTAAAAATATCCTACTAAACTTATCTAATTCCATGGAGTCATTTTTTTCCTCCTACCTTTTTCACTTAATAATATTCCACCATTGATATATTTTACCTTCCAAACAATACAAAACTAAAAAAAATTAGTGTTCTAAGAATTAGAGAATAAAAAATATTTTTCAATGGTGATAATACATCACTCAACCACTATTATATAAGAATACCCACTAAAATAATGTGGATGTGCATCATGAAAGACAAAAAATTATGTAGTTCCCTCCTTTGATTATTTGGGAGCACAACACTATTCCTGACCTAGGAAAGTTTCATGAGAATAATAACAATATTATTCATTATAGAACTCATATAATTTGGTTTTTCAAGTGGAAAATAATTGCATTTTCCATCACATTATCTATTAGTATGATATATTTTGGTTTCATGCATTGAATAGAACCAAAAATTACAATGCTAACAGCAATATTCATAGTGAGAAACCACATAATCTCTATCCTATAAAAACTTTAGGGTGTTATCTTATACATAGATTTATCCCCATGGTATTCCACTAAAGTATTATAATAATAATATATAAATAATAAATTAAAACTTATTTGATACCTAATATAGTGACCCAATCATTTTATATATAAATATTATATCATTTTAAATTAATATGTAATCTATAACATTTTGATCAATTACATAACCATAAATATTTATTGTCTCTTGATACTAGATAGATGAAGATCTTATTTAGGTAAATTATTCAACATATCTCATAAATTTATTCTCACTTTGTGCCCTTCTTGACATGTCATACTTAAAAAAACCTTTCTTCATAAACTGGGGTAATTGAAATAAGAAAGATTTAGCTCAAATATTTAGTAAGGGTAAACATGATAGATATCAATCGATGATGTAATCATGGTGTAATTATTCTGGTAGAATCTTGAGTAATAAAATATTATATTAGTTGTCCCAAGGTTTCCCCCAGCCCCCATGGTCCTGATCTTAGAGTCTTAAAAGTTACTCTTTAAGGTAAGGGAATATCTAACTTCTCTTTTCCTTTCAATTTCCCTTTTATGTGGTATATATTTCAAATTTCCATAAAATTTTATTATTTAAATTCTATTATGTCCCTATACTATATTATTACTTAATTATTAGTATATAACCCCTTTCCCCTCTCTTTTCATTGTTTTATAAAACTATGTTTTGTACATGTTATACTGCAGCATTTTCGTCTCAAAATCTATTTCTTTTTCTCAAGAAATTCAGATATTTTCTTTATGTGAATACCCAAACCTCTTTCATTTCTAGGGGTATTCATCAATAAATAAATATTATTTATTTTATTCTATAATTGAAATACATAAAACACTCATTCCCTTTTTTTATTATAAATGACATAATTATCACGTTTTTAAGCACTTTTTAAAAACACCGTGATTTTGATATGAAACCCATTTCATTTATTCTATATGGTTTATTTATGAAATGTTTGATTATGTTCTATATGGATTAAATGAAAATAAATACATATCAATGGTTTACCCTGATATTTCTCCAGTGCATTGGGAAAATAAATTAATCTCTAGAGATAACAAGTTTTATGATACCTTAGTGAATAACCTTGGTAATTTTTATTACACCTTGGAGATGGACCTTAGTGATATTCTTAAAAATGTATAAATTAAATGTTATATCTACATTTTCAAGTTATTATTTAAGAAATTATTATTATGATGTGTCTCTTTATCATACTTTAAAATTATTCCTCATTTTCTTATTTATATAGTTTAAGTTCACATGTAAATTGTTTCACATGTTTTCCCTTACTCGGCCTTATGCTCACCCCTTCCTTTGATGTATGTCCCTTGGTTATGAGATGGAATAAATTTTCTTAGTATGAACCTTGAAAAATCCTTCCATGTGGAATATAAAAATGTTTTATGTTTTCATGTATCATGTACCTTATTTCCAAGACACCAAACTTTAAAACATCCTCTAACTGTAAAATGTCATGTAAAGTTATGAAATAAAAGGACGAGATTCCATAGTTGGTATCCAAAGATAGTTTAATTATTTTTTGGAAATTAGGATTCAAATACTTTTGGAATAACCCGAAGGAAAAGTATAAATAATGAAAAACATCTTGGTATTTTGGTGAAAGATTAAGTAAGTGGTTTTCAAACAAAGAAATATGTGTCGGGATATAAACAAGTGGATGTGGCTCTAGCACAAATGTATCTAGGGTTAAAACTTGAAAAAAACCACTTAGAGATAGACTTTCATGGGAGCTGGTGCATGGCAAAAAACCTTTTTTCACTTCTATTTAAACACTCCCAAGGGATATGTTCGGTTAATCACAATATTTTTATGAACCATTATGAAGTATTTATAGAAAATGTAACTTTTGATAATGAATAACGTGTTTATGCATGATTTTTTAAGAAATAAAAACCCTTTCAATTTATAAGATTCCTAAATAAAACAAATTTCTCACTAAGTTTTTCTTCTTTTAGAAAATGGAGGTAAATAGGAGGAATGGTGAAAATGGTGAGCACAATGAACCAGGCACTAACGGCCTTCCAATAGAAGCCGAAATATAAATCTTTTTAAGAATGATGAATCAAATAACTCAAGTTATGGGAAATAACTTAAATCAAGCTGAGTTACTGGTCAAACCAATAAGGTAACAAAATTCCATTGAGTCCTTTATGCATCAACAACCACCAATGTGTTGGGATTATATTGTATCAACAATACTCTATAAATGCTATTGATTTTGATGTTCACAAATACCATTTTTTGTTGTACTAATGATATTATTTTAAGTGTATTTCAAAAAGTTTTTATTCTTTATAATTAATATTTTGGAATAATATTCAAGTATTTATTCATGATAAAATTTGTTAAAATGTTCGGAACACTCTTAGTCATATTCTGGAAACACTGTTCCTAGTTTGTTGTTTTCTGGAATCACTTTCATTCCTGACACTGAAGAACATTATGTAAGGATCGTACCCTAGGTTTGTATTAAATCTTATGATAAAGGATCAGCACGTATAGTTTATCAACCTTACATTTAAATAAACTTATGGATAAAAATATTACATTTGAGTGAAGTATTATGTTTGTCAAAGAGAAAATGTGTGGTTAAAGAACCCTAAGTTAGTATGGAACCCTACATTTGAGAATAAAATCTATGGATCATCAACTTTACTTTTGTAATCAACCTCATGTTGTCAAAAATACATACTAAGAATAAATTCTACATAGTTGAACCCTATTTTTGGTGTTTTGTCATTTTGTGAAGGAACCTAACGTTTGACTTTTCAACACTGGATATTTGAATTTATGACTTTATCAGAGTTTCCTGTAACAGTATTTACGGAATATAAAGGTGATTTAAAGCTCGATTTTGACTGATTCAAATCTCCTATTAAATTATTTAAATATCCATTTATAGTGGACATTTTATCTCCTATTATTAAGGGAATTTAAGACTACTCTGAGCTGTATTTTTTAATTTAAATTCTCTCGATTTATCAAGCATATTTTGTTTATCTGAAATATTTCTACAGTGTATGTCATTATATATATCTTTCTACATAAGATTTTTTTTATACCTATCTATCTCTCATCTACATTCATAGTTTTGATTCTTGGATTTTTCTTGTGCAAATTAATTTGTAGTGTTATAGTGATCGATCATCTCAGAAACAAGGACTACATTCTAGTGATTTAGATGTTCAATACTTAAGCATGAAGCTGTGTTTTTGTTACTATTCTTAAAATAAAATATCTAGTGTGCAATCGGATCTCTTCAGAAATATTTTGAAGATCATTATTCTTTTGAATATGAATATCCAACTTCTTTTAGTTGTGCACTACTGCAACTGTGAAGTTTAAAGTGTTTTATCAAATAAATCTCTATTGATTATTTTGAGTATCGGCTGATCAGTTTCAATCATGGTGGAGTGTCAGCTTCTCATGCTAAGCTTTGGATATTTTCATTCCCTGTAAAATAACCCCAAGTCTCTATTTTTAGCCTTGTTTGTAAGGTTGAAAACTACCTACACTCAGTTCTAGATAGGTTTTATGAGAAGAGGACCTGACTAGTGAAATTCACCAAACCTGTATAAAGGGTGATTGCTAGAGTGGACTAGGGGATCTTTGTGCCCTGAACCACTATAAATTGTTGTGGTCTATTTTTCTATTTTTCTACTACACATAATTTGATACAGAAATGCCTCAATCGCTATCTACTTTTTATGCGAAACGATATAATTGTGGACATTTTTAAAAGGACACAATTCACCCCTCCTCTCTTGGGTAATAATCATAGACTGTTGGTTGGAGTGGATACTCAAGAGGGGGGTGAATTGAGTTCCAATTAAAAATTTCTGTTAAAAATATTTTTTCTTAAAATCCCCCTAGTTAAAAACAAAGTTAAATTGTAGAGAATCTATACAGATTTTAAATGTTCAATTAGTTTCTCAAAAATTCATTAGGTCTCAGTTAATTTAATATGAATATTAAATTGACATTTGAAACTAACTTACTGGTTTACAACAAGTATAAACACTTTCTAATTTAACTATCAAAGTAACTTTAAAACAAATTATATTTCAAAGTAGTTAGCAGCGGAATATGAAAAATATAGTATACTTATGACCTAAACTAAAGAGCACAGCAAATGTAACCAAGATATTTAGTCTCAAGACAAGACTTAGTCCTCTCAAATTTATATAAAAGTGATCCACACCCTAGATTGGGGTTAACAAAAGTACAAGACTATCCAGGACACACAAGGACCACTACCACAGTTATTCTTGGGAAACAAAAATAAATATCAGGCCACACAAGGACCTCTTCCACAGTTGTCGTGGGTAAACAAGAATAAATAGTTTGGTGTGAGGATTTTGATATCCTCCAGCTCAGCGCAGGAGAAACTATGTGTGTAAGATAAACATAGTACACACACTTCTCAAAAAAGTAAATAATAAATCACTTATATAGTGTATATGAAAGTTTAGAAAGCTCTACTAATTATCAGGGGAGCTCTGGACTTGTTGGATTCGGCAGAAATGCTTCTGAGTCCTTCTATGGTTTTTTTGTTGAAAAATAGAGTGTTGTGGTTCAGCTTTTGTTCTTCATGAGTGAAGATGTTCTCTTGACTTCAGAGTACTTCATGTGTTCTTCAGTGGTGTTGGATTGTATGTATGAGAGTTCTTTGAAGATCTTGCAATGTGTTCAACTTTTGTTTAGTATAGTGCTTGCATGTATTGTCTTCGCGTATTGCTCTTTTTCACTCTCGATCACTTTGGTGCACTCTTGTGTATATGTTTCTACTGCAGCTCAATATTCTTTATATTCCATGAGCTCCGGCAATAGGAATGATTACCTTTTCATAGGTACAAGATACAGTTTCCTGGCATGAAACAACTATTACTAAATAACATTAATTGCATTAAAAACATCAAATATGACCGTTAATAGTATTTAAAAAATATTGACAAAATGGTTAAGAAATGGTGTTATAGTAGTGTGTCCTTCACGGTGTCTGGGTCACGGTGTATTGAGGTCACGGTGTCTCACTGGTCATGGTGTTTGAGACTTATACTTCATGGTGTCTATTTTACTGTGTCTGTCTTACACTTCACGGTGTCTGTGTCTTGCACACAGTCTGTCTTACTGTTTTAAACTTCACGGTGTCTTGATACTTATAAAAATAACTTCATTAAAACTTAAATAGTAATATGCATAATATGAATTAAGCTTAACCATTATAAGGTAATATATAATGAAAAATGAATAGAGAGATAAGATAAGTAAGAGTTGTGATCATGCATAAGATTTGTAAATAATAATGAAGTTAATTAAAAGTAATAATATTTGTGATCATTAATACATGATTAATAAATGAGGAGTCCAACAATATCTCCCTTTTTGATGATCACAAATCATGTATAGTTAAAGTATAAATGAAATGAAAAGTTTGAAAAAATGACATATAGAATAATAATAGATAATGTACTAACAGATAACTCTTCAACAAATAATATACTAAGAGATAACTCTTCTCATGTTTTCTCCCCCTTTTGGGATTATCAAAAAGTAGAGAGAATGGAGTGAAACAATGCATTTGTCATTAAAAACATTCAGAATACATTATACAATAGAAATAAAAAAATCAAAAGACATCCCATCAAAAAATAAGAAGCATTGGTTGGCAGCAAGGATTGGATTTCTCTTTGACTTTATCAGCAGTAAGATCTAGAGCTGATGTAGAAGAAGGAATGGAGGCAGTAGAAAAATATGGTAAAGGTAGACCTTCAAATATGGATGGAGCCAAAGAAGGAGCAGTAGAATATCTAGTCTATGGTTGGTCAAGAATGACTGGTCTGATCTGTGAAAGGGCTTGGATGACTAACACAGCAGTTGAGGCTAGGGCAGGTAGACCAGGTATAAGGGGTGAAGCAGCTGGAGCAACGATAGAAGTACTCTTCACATGAAGATATGGATTCAAAATATTGATGAAATCAGTAAATATTTCTCCACCATATTGTATATCCTTTTCAAAATCATCCTTATTCTCCATGAAATTGTCCAACAATCTGGTGAACTCTGTAAGCTTTTGAACTTGAGATTTGAAAGCCTGAGTCACTGGAGGGATTTTCAGATTCTCCACAAGAAACTTAAAGTGATTTTTCATATCATATTTGGAGTAAATACTATTGAGATAAAAATATATCTTCTTGGTGATCTCCTGTTGAGTATTATTGGCAATCTTGGAATGAATCTGAACAAGATCAAGTGCTCTATCATTGTTCTTAACTACTTCTAATAGAGGAGACAGATCCAAGCCACTGAAAGCATTCTGAATTTCTTCCTTGATTGAGGATCTGAGCAGAGAATCATCCAAAGAAGGTGTGGAAGTCAGACCAAAGGGAGGAGAAGCCTTGACAGCTATGGTTAGAGCTATGAGCTATTTCAAAACCTTTTGAAGACATCCAGTGTATTCATCTGTCAGCTTATTCAGATTCTCTAGAAGCTCTCTCATGCGTTGCAGCATCTTTGTGTGTCTTTCTCCAATATTCTCATTAAAAGATAGAAGATATGGATGAACTTGAGATACAATATCTCTATAAATTTTGGAAACATTTGGTTCAGGATAGGCAGCAACAGGTGTAGGAGAAGGCTTTGATCTTGAAGACAGTTCTTTTTTCATGTCGGCTACCATACTTTTCAAAGTTGCAACATCATCACTAAGCAGTTTGTTTTCAACACTGACTTCTTGAATTTCATGGATCATCCTTGGTTGAATATGCAGAATAATATTTTTTAAAAGAATCGAGGCATCTTCTTGACTTAGTTGAGTCACAGGACGAGGTTGAGAGGATATAATCTTCTCAACTCCAGCTAAGATAGTCTCTCCAAATACATTCAAATCTTCTTTACTTACAAAATACTGTTTCTCGGGAAAGAGTGCAGGTGAAGGTAGTGGTACAGGTTCTGGTGCATATTCTGGTTAAGGTTGAGGTTCTCATTCTGGCTCAGGGTGAGCGACTGATTTCAATTGAAATAAAGAGAAGAGATCCATTCCAGTTTCAGTCACTTGTTGTGATTCACTCACATCATAAAAACAGGGAAATTCATACCGAGTGTACACAGAGTATAACTCAGTGGAAGGAGGTGCATCACTAGGTTCATATTCAGATTCATCATACTCAGCTGCACTATTTTCAAGGTTTTGAGGTTCCTCCCCCTTAACAGGTGCTTCCATTTCAGGAACTAGAGGCTCAATAGCTTAGTTAAGATCCATAGGATCAACTCTATTCTCCTCATCCATTTCTTGCCTTGCCAACTGAAATCCAATTTCCATTATTTCTTCAGGAGAGGGTGTCTATTCAGGAACCGACTTTTCCATAGGTTGTGCTTCCATACTTTCTTCTTTTTCAATAGGGAGTTCTTATATACTGGCTTCTAGTATTGCAGGGAGGTTTTCTACACCACCAGACTCTTCCACGGCTTGCTGCTCTAAATCTAGGATAATCAAATCTCTTGCAGCCTCGGGTTGGGTTTCTAGATCAACACCTTCTCTAGAAGCATCTGATTCTTCTTCTCCAAGAACAGCCGGATATTCTTCTTCTCTAAAAACAACAAAAACTTCCTCTCTAAGAGGTATTTCAGCAGGAACATCAGCTGGGACAATAGTCCTTTCCTTCTCAACAGGAGTTGCTTCCTCTTGAGGTATTTCAGCCTCTTCTCTATGTGGTACTTCAGCTTCCACTTCCTCTTCTTCTTCCTCTTCTGGATACTCAGCTATCTCATCTGGTTCCAAACCAGGATCACTAAAATTCTTTGGCCTTCTTAGATAATCAACAGGATTATACTTTCTATAAAGTTGATCATTATCCTCAACCCACTGCTTCTTCCAAGGGTTCCAATTAATTTTCATCCTTCTAATGGTAGGCTTGGATAAACAGAAATCAAAATCCATGATTACTTCCTTATTTGTTCCATCCACTCCTTTGAAAACTAGCATAGTCAAGATCATCCTTGAATAAAACAAGGAGGTGGATTTGGAAGTGACCTTAATCAGTTCACACATGTGGTGAATGATATATGTGCAAAGATTAATCTTATGGCCATTATTCATCAGATTAATCATAAATACATCCTGATACATCAAAACAGCAAAGTCTCCTTTCCTAGGACTAATCAAATTCTGAACAAACTTAAACAGGAGCCTTGTCTCCCCATCCAATTCAGCTGCTATGGCCCTTCTCTTGGTTCCATTTCCAGTTATAACTTTCAAGGCATTCTCTAGGTCAAATATGTCAGTTGAAGGAGGAGGGTCTCTTTGGTAATCATCACAAATCCCTTCATGAGGAATCCTCAGGCATGGAGTCTATAGTCTTGAAGAGAATGAGCATTTTTGTCCATTGATCCATCTTGTTACCATAAAACTTTCTCCAGTATTAAAGGAAAACTTTACATACTGGTAAAACTGAGATACCAACCTCGGGTAAATAGGTCTATCTCTTAGAGAGAACCATTTGATCCATCCTTGTTCTCTTAAGATGTTTACAACCAAAGACTTGCTAGACAGCAGCCACTCAGGGCAAATCTCTTTCTCAGGAACTACAGTACGGCTTACTAGGTTAGGATTTAGAGGACCATCGGGAGCTATCTTCGGTGCTCTCTTCTGTTCCTTCTAGCGGTGCTTCTCCGATGAGCGTGAAGATGGACGCTTCATCCTAGGAATCCCCTGAAGGTTCGGGTGAGAGAGAGGAAGAAAATTTTTCGAGAGAGTGAGTAGGAGAGAGCTCGGGTAAGGAATCGAGTGAAAACCCTTTTGTTTTATCATTTGGGAATTTCAAACATCATAAAAACAAAAACACAAGAAAGTAAATAGCAGGGAAATAAAAATTACCAAGATTTGGGTTAAAGTAAAAGTATAAATAATCTTCATGGTGAGAAAGTGAGTATTCTTTATGGTGGGAGGATAAGAGATCATCACGGTGAGACAGTCAGCAGTTGTCAAGGTGAGACAGTGACTAGTTTTTGCAGTCACGGTGAGACAGTGAGCAAACTGTTCCGTCATGGTGAGATAGTTAAGTGACAGACCGTGAACACAAGGTGTTAACTATGAGACCGTAAGTCAAAAACAAAAACCAAGAAATAGTGAACTTAAAACAGTAAAGTAAAATTCAGTAAAATATTAAATAGTAAGTCCAGTAAGATATCTATTTATGATTGATCATACCAAGATTGTGTGTGATGTAATCTAATCTCTCATAATTTAATGGTTTAGTGAATATATCATCAATTTGATATTCAGTACCAATGAATTCCAAAGTTATATCACCTTTTTGATAATGATCCCTCAAAAAGTGGTGTCTTACATCAATATGAATTGTCCTATAATGTGAAACAGGATTCTTTGAAATCATAATATCACTTGTATTGTCACAATTTATTGGGACATGTCTGAATCGATATCCATAGTCCAGTAAAGTGTGTTTCATCCACCAAATTTGTGCACAACAACTTCTAGCAGCTATGTATTCTTCTTCTGGAGTAGATAATGCAACAGAATTTTATTTCTTACTACACTATGATACCAGTGACTTGCCTAAAAGGTGACATGTTCTAGAGGTTCTTTTTCTATCTAACTTACATCCATCAAAATCAGCATCAGAATAACTAACTAGTTCAAATGATTGTTCTTTTGGATAGAATAGTCCTAGATTGGGTGTATTCTTGAGATATTTGAAAATTCTTTTTACATCATTTAAATGTGATTCTTTAGGATTTTCTTGAAAACGAGCACACATACACACACTAAACATAATATCAGGATGACTAGCAGTCAAGTATAGTAGACTTCCAATCATTCCTCTATAAGTAGTTTGATCAACATATTTTCCATCTTCATCAAGATCCAACTTATAGGTGGTAGTCATGAGAGTGTCACTACTTTTAGTGTTATCCAATCCAAAAATTTTAAAATATCTCTGGTATATTTACTTTGAGTTAAAATAATTCCATCATTGTTTTGAAAGATTTGAAATCCAAGAAAAATTTTAGTTCATCAATTAAACTCATTTCAAATTCGTTTTGCATCATTTTAGAAAAATCAGTACATAGTGAATTTTTTGAAGATCCAAAAGAAATACCATCTACATAAATTTTTACATCTAAAACATATTTAGAAACTCATTTTATAAAAAGGGTAGGATTAGCTATACCTTTTGTAAAACCATTAGAAATAAGAAAAATACATAATCTGTCATACCAATCTCTTGGAGCTTGCTTTAAACCATATAAAGCTTTTGATAATTAGAAAATATGATTTGGAAAGTGAGGGTTTGTAAATCTAGGTGGTTGTTCAACAAAAAAAATCCTCAGCTATATACCCATTTAAGAATGCACTCTTGACATCCATTTGATATAGTTTGAAGTTCAGATGTGCAGCATAAGCAAGTAGAATTGTAATGGCTTCAAGTCTAGCTACTGGATAAAAAGTCTCCTCATAGTCAATTCCTTCTTCTTGACTATAGCCTTATGCAACTAGCCTAGCTTTTTTTCTAACTATGTTTCCAGATTCATCTACTTTATTTCTAAACACCTATTTAGTGCCTATGACAAAAGTGTCCTTGGGTCGTTCTACTAGTTTCCAAACTTTATTTCTTTCAAACTGATTGAGTTCTTCTTGCATATAAATTACCCAAAATTCATTATTAATAGCATCATTACTGTTTTTAGGTTCAAGATGTGACAAGAAGGCTTGATGTTCAACCTGATTTCTGAGAGAAGCTCTAGTCTGTGTCCCTCTATCCAGATTTACTACAAAAACATCTAAAGGATGATTCATTATAATCCTAGTTGATCTAGTAAAGGTAGGACTAGAAATTTCAGGTTCTTCTCTAGGTTCGGGTTCATTAGGAGCAGATTCTGGAATATTTCCAGAACTGGTTGTCTTTACAGCAGTTTCATTGAATTTATCATTAAGGTTTAGAACAGATAAATCTTCTTCAAGATTTTCAAGAGATGACTTAGGTTCATGTGGATCATTTTTATCAAATTTGATGTGAACAAATTCTTCCACACACTTGGTTTTATTGTTGAAAACTCTATAGGCTTTTCTAGAAATAGAATATCCTAAAAATATTCCTTCATCACTCTTAGAAGAAAACTTGTCCAGATTATCCTTGGTATTTATAATAAATAATTTGCAACCAAAGACTCTAAAGTAGCTAACTTTAGGTTTCCTATTGTTCAATAGTTCATAAGGTGTCTTTTTGAGAACAGTTCTGACTAAGACTCTATTGATGATATAACAAGTTGTATTTATAGTTTCAGCCCAAAAGTAAATAGGTAAGTCATACTCATTGAGCATAGTTCTATCAATTTCTTAAAGAGTTCTATTTCTTCTTTCTACTACACCATTTTTCTGAGGTGTCTTAGGGGCAGAAAAGTTATGACTATATCCATTGTGTGACCAATAAGATTCAAACTCTTGATTTTCAAACTCAGGGCCATGATCACTTCTCAGGGTCTTAATCTTAAGTCCACTAAGGTTATCTGCAGACTTGGAGTATTTAATAAAGTAATAACAAGCTTTACTTTTGTGAGCTATGAAGTATACCAAGGTATATCTAGAAAAGTCATCTACTAAGACATATAAAGAGTGTTTCCCATTTAAAATAGAATCTCTAGAAGGTCCAAACAAGTCCATTTGAACCAACTCGAGAGTTTGAGAAGTTGACACTTCTTTCTTTGGTTTGAAAGAGATTTTGTGTTGTTTTCCCATTTGACAGGGATTAAAAACATTGTTATTTGGAAACTCTAGTTTGGGTAAGTCTCTGAAAAAGTTATTCCTAGTCATTTTTCTAAGTGAGTGTATATTACAGTGTCCTAATCTTCTATGTCATAACCAAGACTCTTTATGAAAAGCATCTAAACAAGTAATATTTTGCTTAGATAAGGAATTAAAATCAACAGCATAAACATTTTCATTTCTCAAAGCAGAAAATATTAAAACATTCTTAGAATTAAAAACATTACAATAATAATTTTCAAACTTAACATTAAATCCATAATCACATAATTGAGATATACTTAACAAGTTATATTTCAATCCATCAACAAATAAAACGTTATAAATTAAAACTGAGTTAGTGTTACCAATTTGGCCAAGGCCGATGATCTTTTCTTTATCAGCATAGGTGACATGGCCTCCATCAACCTTTATTAAGCTCTTGAAGCATGAATAATCCCCAGACATATGCCTTGAACATCCACTATCCAAGTACCATATCTTATTATGGGTACTCTTCATACAGGTTTCCTACAAAACAGTTTTAAACAGAGAATGATTTTGGTACCCAGATTCTCTTGGGTCCATACAGGTTAGCAATCAATGATTTTGGTACCCAAATTTGTCTTATGGGTCTCATATATTTTACAGAAGAAAAATATTTTGAAAGATAAACTCTATTTGATCTATAACAATGTGAATATCTGGTCGAAGCATATGAATTTCCAGAACTTGAACTAGCAGTATTCTGTCCAGATTTAAGAATAAATCTATTTTTAGTGAACTGTCTTTTTCCAGGTTGGTAACCTATTCCAATAGTGTACTTTGGTGCCACTTGCTTTCCCAACATTTGAGTTAGAGTATCTTTTCCATTTGTGAACTTTTTTAAGTCCTTTCTAAGTTTCTCATTAGACATTTTTAGTTCAGTATTTTCCTTTAACAGTTGAGCATTCTTTTCTTTTTCTATATCAAGGGTGGATTTAACATTTTCAGTGAGAGCATGTTGTTTCTTTAATGACTTATATTTTTCCTTAAGTTCATTGAATGTTTCCGCAATCATATTGCAGTATTCAAACAGTTCCTCACTAGTCATATTTTCAGATTCAGAATCAGAATCAGTTCCAGAATAATAATCATTTAGCATATGGGAAATAGGTACCTTAGAAGTATTGGTCATGAAACAAATGTTGGCATGGTTCTTTTCAGAGGCAGAAGCTTCAGACTCACTTGTGCAGTCTTCTGAAGCACTCCAAGTAGCTTTCATAGCTTTCTTGTACTTCTTGTCTTTATAATGATATTTCTTTTTGAATTTTAACTTAGGACAGTCAGCCTTGATGTGTCCTTTCCTCTTGCATTAATAGCAGACTATATCATATTCCTTGTTAGATTTCTTCCAATCCTTCTTCCACTTACCTTGTTGATCATACTTTCCCTTGTAGTTTGGTTTTCTGAAAAAATTCTTCTTCCTATAGAATTTCTTAAATCTCCTGGCTATTTGAGCCATTTCTACATCACTGTCATATTCTAAACTTTCACTTGTTGAGCTTTCAGTAGGTACATGTATTTTCTCCTTGTCTGTGCTCTTTGAAGTGGTAGACTTGAATGCCAAGGATTTCCTTTTAGGTTCATCATCTTATTCCTTATTCACCTTGAGTTCTTCCTCATACATCATAAGCTAACCAATAATCTCTTTAACAGGCAGAGCACCAATGTCACATGATTCTCTGATTGAAACAGAAGTGCCTCTCCATCATTCTGGAAAACATCTCAATATTCTCATGATTTGTTCCTTTGCTGGAACAGCTTTACCAAGTGAAATCATTGTATTGACTATCTCATTGAACCTGAGATACATATCAGAAATAGGTTCATCACTCTTCATATTAAAATTGTTATATTTAATAGTATATGTATTCAATATCATTTCTTTGACATTAGTTGTTCTTTCATGAGAAACACCCAAGGTATCCCAAATTTCGTAAGTAGTTTTGAAAGCAGATATTCTGTTATATTCTTCATCTCCTAATGCACAATACAGATCATTCATAGCTTTACAATTATTATTGTAAGCTGCTTCAGTAGGTTCATCCCAAGTAGTTCTTTCAGTTTATGGAATTTTATATTGATATTCTATAGCAGTACAGATATCAAAACCCATACTTTCTAAATGTATTTTTATTTTCAATTTCCATTGATCATAGTTGGTACCATTGAAGAAAGGTGTCATGTTGGTAGCAGCACCCTCTAGTCTATTGTCCATAGATAGATTTTATAAGATAAATATTTGAAGAGATAAAATTTAGAACTAACAGAATTTTAAGATATTAAAAGATGCAACTAAAATCCCAATTGAAAAACAGAGTATTTCGAAAATCCTTTAACAAAAACAACCCTATGATAACAAATTTTGTTCGGAGTGGATACTCAAGAGGGGGGTGAATTGAGTTCCAATTAAAAATTTCTATTAAAAATATTTCTCTTAAAATCCCCCTATTTAAAAACATAGTTAAACTGTAGTGAATTTATACAGATTGTAAATGTTCAATTAGTTTCTCAAAGATTGATTAGGTCTCAGTTAATTTAATCTGAATATTAAATTGACTTTTGAAACTAACTTACTGGTCTAAAACAATTATAAACACTTTCTAATTTAACTATAAAAGTAACTTTAAAACATATTATATTTCAAAGTACTTAGCAGTAAAATATGAAATATATAGTATACTTATGACTTAAACTAAAGAGAACAGAAAATGTAACCAAGAGGTTCAGTCTCAATCCAAGACTTAGTCCTCTCAAATTTATATAAAAGTGATCCACACCCTAGATCAGGGTTAACAATAGTACAAGACTGTCCAGGCCACGTAGGGACCTCTACCACAGTTCTTCGTGGGAAACAAAAATAAAGATCAGGCCACAGAAGTACCTCTTCCACAGTTGTTGTGGGTAAAAAAGAATAAATAGTTTCGTGTGAGGATTTTGATATCCTCCAGTTCAGCGCTGAAGACATTGTGTGTGTACGATATAAAGAGTACACACACTACTCGAAAAAGTAAATAATAAATCACTTAGAGACAGTATATGAATGTTTGAAAGCTCTAGTGATTAGAAGTGGAGCTCTGGACTTGTTGGATTCAACAGAAATTCTTCTGAGTCCTTCTCCGGTTTTTCCGTTGAAAAACAGAGTGTTGTGGTTCAGCTTTTGTTCTTCAGGAGTGAAGATGTTCTCTTGACTTCAGAGTACTTCGTGTGTTCTTCAGCAGTGTTGTATTTTATACATGAGAGTTCTTTGAAGATCTTGTAATGTTTTCCACTTCTGTTCAGTATAGTTCTTGCATGTATTGTCTTCACGTATTGCTCATTTTTACTCTCGATCACTTGGGTGCACTCTTGTTTATATGTTGCTTCTGTAGCTCAATCTTCTTTATATTCCATGAGCTCCGACAATAAGAATTATTACCTTTTAATATGTACGAGATACGGTTTCCTGACATGCAAAAACTGTCATTAAATAACATTAATTGCATTAAAAACATCAAATATGACCGTTAGCATTATTTAAATAATATTGACAAAAGGTTAAGAAATGGTGTCACAGTAGTTATGCAAACGGTGTCTCCTTCACGGTGTGTCCTTCACGGTATGTGTCTCACGATGTCGGAATGACTGTCTGATTCACGGTGCCTGACTCATGGTGTTTCCTTCACAGTGTTTGGGTCATAGTGTATTGAGGTCATGGTGTCTCACTGGTCACGGTGTTTGAGACTTAGACTCCACGGTGTCTGTTTCACTGTGTCTGTCTTACACTTCACAGTGTCTGTGTCTTGCACACTGTCTGTCTTACTGTGTCAAACTTCATGGTGTATTGATACTTAGAAAAATAACTATATTAAAACTTAAATAGTAAGATGCATTATTCGAATTAATCTTAACCATTATAAGGTAAGAGATCTTTAAAAATGAATACAGAGATAAGATAAGTGAGAGTTGTGATCATGCATAAGATTTGTAAATAATAATGAAGTTAATTAATAGTAATAAGATTCGTGATCATTAAAACATGATTAATACATGAGGAGTCCAACAATCTCCCCCTTTTTGATGATCACAAATCATGTATAGTTAAAGTATAAATGAAATGCAACGTGAGAGAAAATAACATATATAATAATAAAAGATAATGTACTAAGAGATAACTCTTCAACAAATAATATACTAAGAGATAACTCTTCTCAATTTTTCTCCCCCTTTTAGGATTATCAAAAATTAGAGAGAATGGAGTGAAACAGTGCATTTTTCATTAAAAACGTTCAGAATAAATCATACAATAGAAATACAAAAATTAAAAGACATCCCATCAAAAATTAAGAAGCATTGGTTGGCATAACGGATTGGCTTTCTCTTTGCCTTTATCAACAGCAGGAGCTAGAGCTGATGTAGAAGATGGCATGGAGGTAGGAGACAAATATGGAAAAGTTATACCTTCAAATATAGATGGAGCCAAAGAAGGAGCAGTATAAGATCTATCTGTGGTTGTTCAAGAATGACTGGTCTGATCTGAGAAAGGTCTTGGCTAACTAACATAGCAGTTGAGGCTAGGGCAGGTAGACCAGGTCTAAGGGGTGCAGCAGCTGGAGCAACGATAGCAGTACTCTGCACATGAAGATATGGCTTAAAAAAGATTGATGAAATCAGAATTGATTTCTCCACCATATTGCATAGCCTTTTCAAAATAATCCTTATTCTCCATGAATTTTTCCAACAATCTGGTGAACTTTTTAAGATTTTGAACATGATATTTGAAAGCCTGGGTCACTGGAGGGATTTTCAAATTCTCCACAAGATACTTAAAGTGATTTGTCTTATCAGATTTGGAGTAAATATTATTGAGATACAAATCTATCTTCTTGGTGGTCTCCTGTTGAGAATCATTGGAAATCTTAGAATGAATCTGAACAAGATCAAGTGCTCTATCACTTTTCTTAACTACTTCTGATAAAGGAGACAGATCCAAGCCACTGAAAGCGTTCTGAATTTCTTCCTTGATTATGGATCTGAGAAGAGAATCATCTAAAGAAGGTGTGGAAGTCTGACCAGAGGGAGGAGAAGCCTTGATAGCTATGGTTAGAGCTTTGAGCTGTTTCAAAACCTTTTGAAGACATCCAGTGTATTCATCTGTCAGCTAATTCAGATTCTCTACAAGCTCTCTCATGCGTTGCAGCATATTTGTGTGTCTTTCTCCAATCTTCTCATTAAAAGATAGCAGATATGGATGAACTTGAGATACAATCTCTCTAGAAATATTGGAAACATTTGGTTCAGGAGATGTAGAAATAGGTGCAGAAGTAGGCTTTGATCTTGAAGATAGTTCTTTTTTCATGTCGGCTACCATACTTTTCAAAGTTGCAACATCAGCACTAAGTAGTTTTTTTTCAACCCTGACTTCTTGAATTTCATGAATCATCCTTTGTTGAATATGCATAATAATATTTTCCAAAATAATCGATGCATCTTCCTGACTTAGTTGAGTCATAGGAAGAGGTTGAGAGGATATAATATTCTCAACTCCAGCTAAGATAGTCTCTCCAAAGACTTTCAAATCTTCTTTACTTAAAAAAGAATGTTGCTCGGGTAAGAGTGCGGGTGAAGGTAGTGGTACAGGTTCTGGTGCAGATTCTGGTTAAGGTTGAGGTTCTGGTTCTGGCTCAGGGTGAGTGAATGATTTCAATTGAAACAAAGAGAAGAGATCCATTCCAGTTTTAGTCACTTGATATGATTCACTCACATCATAAAAACTGGGAGATTCATACCGAGTGTACACAGAGTATGACACAATGGAAGGAGGTGCATCACCAGGTTCATATTCAGATTCATCAGACTTAACTGCACTAGGTTCAAGGTTTTGAGGTTCCTCCCCCTCAACAGATGCTTCCAATTTCAGGAAATATAGGCTCAACATCTTAGTTAAGATCCACAAGATCAACTCTATTCTCCTCAGCCATTTCATTCCTTGCCAAATTAAAGGAAATTTCAATTCTTTCTTCAGCAGAGGGTATTTACTTAGGAACTGACTGTTCCATAGGCTGTGCTTCCGGACTTGCTTCTTTTTCAACAGGGAGTTTTCTAGACTAGCTTCTAGTATTGTAGGGAGGTTTTCTGCACCACCAGACTCTTCCATGGCTTGCTGCTCTAAATCTGGGATAATCAAATCTCTTACAGCCTCAGGTTGGGTTTCTGTATCAACACCTTCTCTATAAGCATGATCTTCTTCCTATCCAAGAATATAAGGAGATTCTTCTTCTCTAAAAACAACAACAACTTCCTCTCTAAGAGGTATTTCAGCAAGAACATCAGCAGGGATAGCAGTCCTTTCCTTCCCAACAGGAGCTGCTTCCTCTTGAGGTATTTCAGCCTCTTCTCTATGTGGTACTTCAGCTGCCACTTCCTCTTCTTCTTCCTCTTTTGGATACTCATCCATCTCATCTGGTTCCAAACCAGGATCAATAAAATTCTTTGGCCTTCTTGGATAATAAACAGGATTATCCTTTTTATAAAGTTGATCATTATCCTCAACCCACTGCTTCTTCCAAGGGTTCCAATTAATTTTTATCCTTATAATGGTTGGCTTGGATAAATAGAAATCAAAATATATGATTACTTCCTCATTTGGTCCAACCACTCCTTTGGAAACTAGCATAGTCGAGATCATCCTTGCATAAAACAAGGAGGTGGATTTGGAAGTGACCTTAATCAGTTCACACATGTGGTGAATGATATATTTGAAAAGATTAATCTTATGCCCATTATTCATCAGATGAATCATAAAGACATCTTGATACTTCAAAATAGCAAAGTCTCATTTCCTCGGACTAATCAAATTCTGAACAAACTTAAACAGGTGACTTGTCTCCCCATCTAATTCAGCTACTATGGACCTTCTCTTAGTTCCATTTCCTGTTAGAACTTTCAAGGCATTCTCTAGGTCAAAGATGTCGGTTGAAGGAGGAGGGTCTCTTTGGTAATCATCACAAATCCCTTCATGAGGAATCCTCAGGAATTCAGCCCATAGTTTTGAAGAGAATGATCATTTTTTTCCATTTATCCAGCTTGTTACCATAAAACTTTCTCCAGCATTAAAGGAAAACATTACATACTGGTAAAACTGAGATACCAACCTCGAGTAAATAGGTCTATCTCTTCGAGAGAACCATTCGATCCATCCTTGTTCTCTTAAGATGTTTAGAACCAAAGACTTGCTAGAAAGCAGCCACTCATGGAAAATCTCTTTCTCAGGAACTACAGTACGTCTTACTAGGTTAGGATTTAGAGAACCATCGGGAGCTATCTTCAGTTCTCTCTTCTATTTCTTCGAGTAGTGCTTCTTAGATGAGGGTGAAGATGGAAGCTTCATCCTAGGAATCCACTGAAGGTTCGGGTGAGAGAGAGGAAGAAAAGGTTTCGAGAGAGTGAGTAGGAGAGAGCTCGGGTAAGGAATCGAGTGAAAAAAACCCTTTTGTTTTATTATTTGGGAATGTCAGATGTCATAAAAACAAAAACACGGGAAAGTAAATAGCGGGGAAATAAAAATTACCACGATTTGGTTTAATGTAAAAGTATAAATAATATTCATGTTGAGATCGTGAGTATTCCTTATGGTGTGAGGATAAGAGCTCATCACGGTGAGACAGTCAGTAGTTGTCACGGTGAGACAGTGACTAGTCTGTGCAGTCACGGTGAGACAGTGAGCGAACTGTTCTGTCATGGTGAGACAGTTAAGTGACAGACCGTGAACACAAGGTGTTAACTATGAGACCGTAAGCAAAAAAAAAATAACTAAGAAACAGTGAACTTAAAACAGTAAAGTAAAATTCAGTAAAATATTAAACAGTAAGACCAGTAAGATATCTATTTATGATTGATTATACTAAGATTATGTATGATGTAATCTAATCTCTCAGAATTTAATGGTTTAGTGAATATATCAGCAAGTATTTCTCATTTTGTTACAAACCATTGATGGGTGGTTTTGTTATAACCAAAGATGGGTGGGTCTGTGATAGCCCTCTAATGAATTGGGTATAGAAGTAGACCATATCGTCACACTATTTGTAAGAGGGATTATAATATTGATATGGAAATTATTTTCCGAGTTACTTATATGTTTTATCTAATATTTTTGTGGGTTTTTTCAAAAAATAATAAGATTTTTCATGGTAAGATAATGAGTTTATATTTAAAGAAAAGTATTTTATTATTCTTATGGGTTAAAATCTATTAATTTTAAATGGTTAATTTGACCAATATTGACATCCAAAGTCTCATTATTAATGATTCATATTACTATTTACTTTTTAAAATTTTTATGGTATGTTTCATGATTGATGATCTTGGTATTTATGGGTATAAATTCCCTTATGTTATGCTCATTCGCTATGATTATTTCATCATGACCTTATGATCATCGTAATCACACTGATAAAATTCAATATTGAATAAGTATTTTTACCCTTGCTGAGAATTTGAGCTCACCCTTATTATTGTTAATATTCCCTAGGTTGTGAAGAATTATGTTAAATAATTTGAGTCTAGAAAGGTTTCATATGTGAAGAAAATTGTGGGAGATGTTGAAGAGTTAATATGGAATAAAAAAATTGTATATAGTGTGAGATGATTTTTATCTTTATGCACCAGTTGTTTTTTAATCAAATTTGTTAATATTTTTTCTTAATTCATTAAAACCTTAAACCTAAAAGATCCTTAGGTATGAAAGTGATATAATATATCCTTTTGATGTTGTATGTGTTGGATGGAAAAACTAGTGTCAGATTTATCAGTATTAAAAAATAAATGTAATTTTTATGCTTTTAGAACCATATCTAGCAGTTAATTCTCATGGATATTACATTTTATGTCGTTTTTTAGTCCTTATCATATTATTTTTTACCTAAATTACCCTATTTACTTTCACTGAGGTCACATAAATATACTAAGGTTACCATTAATATTAACTAGAAATAAAAGGGACCTAATTAACAAATTTGGACCTCCTGATTCTGAATATGGTATTCATTTTTTAAGATTCAACACCTAGAAGTTTTATAATTTAATTTATTATTAAAATAGCAAAACAGAATAGAAAATAGTTTTTTAGAAAAAAATGCCTTTTAAGTATGAAAATGTTTTTATACCAAATTCAACCATAAATTTTCTTCTAATGAAATTAATTGGGTTATTAATAATATAATAGATCTAAAGATCCATTGAAACTATTTTAAAAAATGGACCTTTTTACATTATAGAAACAAGAATACAGTTTTCAATAAAACCCAGTATTTTTCAGTATTTACTAGAAATGCAATATTTTTAGAAAAACCTAAAAAAATAACCCTAAGATAATTTTTATATGATTATTTAAAAATTAATTTCACTTTATCAAATAAATTTTCTAAAAGTGTAAAAAATTAATTACATTATTTTCTCACAAAAATCAGCAAAATAATTTTTTAAGAAAACATGTTTTTGAAGAATAAAATGATTTTATTAAAAAATAAGTACATATTTATTTTTAATAAATAAAATATATAAAACCTTTATAAATATTTTCATAATATGGTTAACCATATTCATTCTATCTAATTAAATGAATAGGTTATAATGGTCATATTTAAATAATAATATTTCATGGTTTGTTTAATCTTAGTGGTGTGTATTGTATACGCTATCAAATATATTATTCTTTTAAAATATCAAGGTGTTACATTATCCCACTTCCATAAATTTCATCCTCACAATGTGAACTTTTTCTCAGTTTAACATGTAAAAATTAATTTGTTTAAAAACCACATTATAAAAAAAGTTAATAAAATTTCCCCTTAAAAACGGGGAATGGGAAATACAAAGGACATCATAAGTGTAACAAAAAAAGATTTAAAAATTGGAGAACATTGGTGAGAAATTAAAATATAGACATTGAAGAGAAAAATAATTCCCAAGGATTAATATAGAGTGATATATAGCATGGTCAAGGAAAGTTAACCACTAAAAACCCATAAATCTAAGATGGGTTAAAAGACCATTGATTCATCAAAAAAGAAATTAATATGATAAATTTTTTGAATAAAGATTCTTTGACTATATATTAGTAACTCTTTTACCAACATGACTAATATAATAAAGAAATATACTTTCTTGAAAAGTATAATTCCATCCTATAATAAATTTACACCATAATATAATCCTTTCTATAAACTATGAGTATTTAAAAATGAATTTTTTTTCCTAAATCACTAAAACAAACATACATCGAATCACATAATCTACAATAGGAAAACAAGATATTCCAACTATATTTATATTTTAACCAAAACTGAAATTGTTATCATAAGGTAAGATAATATTAAAAATTTATAATCCTTCGTATGAAGAAATAATACATTTTTATTCAATGTTTCCACAATTACATCGACGGTTTAATATAGATTATTCCAAAAAAATAACTATACATCCCAATTAACCTTAATAATATAAATATTATATAACTTTTTAACAGTTATAGAAACCTCATACCTTTTAACTTACATTCCCAAATTTTAATTTCATTCTTTCCAAATAAAAAAAATATCACTAATTGCTATGAAAAATCACTATATGATCTTATAATGTAGTTGGCATCACCAAACTATAATGAATTAAATTTAAATAAAATTTAATTAACGAAATCCATATCTTGACCCTAAATATCTCAAAAAAATATAACCATGTTGATGAATTGTTTTTAACCATAATTATTATCTCTGTATTACTATCTAATAGAAAATAATTAACTTAAAATAAAATAATATATGGGAAAAAAGGGTTTTTCAAACCTTAATATAGTATTATTTCCAAAACCTAGTAAGGTTTTCAAATCATCACAAAATCTTATAATGTAAAACCTCAAAAAGGGTATCTATGCCTCTGAACATATGGAAACCATAGACATATAAGACCATGATGATATCCATAACACCTAATTTATCCTCATATAAAAGAATATATGCTTCAAAAAACTAACACAATTCTTATTCCTCAAATAAACTCATTGAATGTATCTATAAATACAATAATCTTCATACAGGATTCCCTAAATCACTTTGTTATTAAAACCCTAACCAATTTAAAGTAACCAAAACTATCCCATTAAATTTATCAATATCAATCATGAAATTACCACTAAATAAATTTTCTAGGTTATCTGTGTCTTTCAATACATTTTTTCAAATTCTTAATAGAGATCTACAGTAGAACATTCCTTAGATGTATCATGATTCCTATATCTAAAATATCATTAATACACCACATCTATAACATAATTTTCATATCCAAATACATAAAAAATTAAATCCTTACACATTAACTATTGATATAGAAAATGAAATTCTTTGTTCTAGAAGTTATGTAACAACCCAAAGGTTTTTAGGATAATAATTGTTTCCTGAAAATGTGTGTTATATTGTTACACAACAAACTATATCTCATTACAAATGAAGTTAGTATATTTTAATTTAACCATTGGGATTTGACTGTTATATGACTATTGGTCAATTAGGATTTTTGGTCAATATGACCATAGGAAACTATACTCATAACAATATGATTGTTATTTATAAATAAGAAAGAAAATGATTAATTAATGCACAACAAAGATTTGATGGCCTCAACCAGTAGAATCAGGCCATATGAAGCCCATTTGTTAGGTCATGGGAAGGAAGTAGCATCATTGGGCTTTCCTTAAGACCAATCCCAAGGTGAGATTCAACATGTTAATCTTGAATGAAATCACATGTGAGAGAAGTTCAAGTTAGTGGAGATTACCACTCGGGAAATGTTATTTGAGCCACCCCAAGAGTACATCACCATTGCACACCTTACCCTTAAATTGTATATAATTGTCTTAAGGGGTTAGGTTTCATTTACCTAGTTACTTAAAATTTATTCCCATTGTATAGATAAAATTTTCATTTCTTCATTTCCGTTTTAAGAATAGTTTTGCATAAAAATTGTGAGGGAATTTGATAAATTGATTTTTCAGGTAAAAATTTTAATTTTATTATGATATTAGAATAATTACTTACTAATAATTTTTATGATAATTATATAATGTTATAAAAACACACCTTTTTAATGAAAAATGATAGAATAATTTAAATTTTCAAGTATCGGATATTTTACTATGCATGTCACTATGCATTTTCTGTCGGCTATTATTTTTAGTAATCAAGTATTTTTATAGTTTAAAATTAGATTTCACGTATATATTAATTCAGAATGTAGATATTATTTTATGATTAATTTATGATATTTTTATGAAATGTTTTATCTTTTAGTGAATAGTAAAAATACAATTTTGAGTGTTTGGTATATTTAATGACATCATTAATGATGTAATCACGGTGTAATTATTCTGGTGGACTCTTGAGTAATAAAATATTATATTACGTGTCCCAAGAGGCCAATACCATGGAAAAAATATAGTGGTAAATCTCATGGTTCGGTAAATACCACTAATGAGGTGCCCTTTGAAATTAATAAAAAACTCCCACTCTTTTACTATAAATAAACACCCATTACTTTGTTTACTTACATTTTAAAATCATTATCCATGAATTTGTTAAATTATTACCTCCCAAAAAGTTCTCCCAGTTTTCCTTTCAATTTCCCTTTTATGTGGTATATATTTCCAATTTCCATAAAATTTTCTTATTTACATTCTATTATGTCCCTATACTATATTATTATTATTTTATTAGTGTATAACCATTTTCCCCTCTCTTTTCAATGTTTTATAAAACTATGTTTCGTACCTATTATACTGCAACATTTTCGTCTCAAATTCTCTCTCTTTTTCTCAAGAAATTCAGATATTTTCTTTATGTGAATACCCAAACCTCCTTCATTTCTAGGGGTATTCATGAATACATAAATATTATTTATTTTATTCTATAATTTAAATACATAAAACCCTCATTCCCTTTTTTTATTATAAATGACATAATGATCACGTTTTTAAGCACTTTTTAAAAACACCATGATTTTGATATGAAACCCATTTCTTTTATTCTATATGGGTTATTTATGAAATGTTTGATTATGTTCTATATATATTACATGAAAATAAATACATATTAATGGTTTAACCAGATATTTCTCCAGTGCATTGGGAAAATAAATTAATCTCTAGAGATAACAAGTTTTACGATACCATAGTGACTAACCTTGGTAATTTTTATTACACCTTGGAGATGGACCTTAGTGATATTCTTAAAAATGGATAAATTAAATTTTTTATCCACATTTTCAAGTTATTATTTAATAAATTATTATTATGATGTGCTTATTTATCATACTTTAACGTTATTCCTCGTTTTATTATTGATATTGTTTAAGTTCACATGTAAATTGTTTCACATGTTTTCTCTTACTGGGCCTTATTCTCATCCCTTCCTTTGATGTATGTCCCTTGGTTATGAGATGAAATAAATTTACTTAGTATGAACCTTGAAAAATCCTTCCAAGTGAAATATAAAAATGTTTTATGTTTTCATGTATCATGTACCTTATTTCCAAGAAACTAAACTTTAAAACATCCTCTGATTGTAAAATGTCATGTAAAGTTATGTAATAAAAGGACGGGATTCCATAGTTGGTATCAAAGGATAGTTTAATTATTTTTTGAAAATTAGGATTTAAATACTTTTGGAAGAACCCTAAGGAAAAGTATAAATAATGAAAAACATCTTGGTCTTTTGGTGAAAAATTAAGTAAGTGGTTTTCAAACAAAGAAATATGTGTCTGGATATAAACAAGTGGATGTGGCTCTAGCACAGATGTATCAAGGGGTAAAACTTGAAAAGAACCGCTTAGAGATAGACTTGCACAGGAGATGGTGCATGAAAAAAAACATTTTTTCACTACTATTTAAACACTCCCAGGGGATATGTTTGGTTAATCACAACATTTTTATGAACCATTACGAAGGATTTATAGAAAATTTAATTTTTGATAATGAATAACGTGTTTAAGAATGATGTTTTAAGACTTAAAAACCCTTTCAATTTATAATATTCCTAAATAAAACAAATTTCTCACTAAGTTTTTCTTCTTTTAGAAAATTGAGGTAAATGGGAGGAATAGTGCAAATGGTGAGCACAATGAACCAGGCACTGACGACCTTCCAATAAAAGATGAAGTATAAATCTTTCTAAGAATGATGAATCAAATAACTCAAGTTATGGGAAACAACATAAATCAAGAAGAGTTACTAGTCCCACCAAGAAGGTAACAACATTCTATTGAGTCCTTTATGCATCAACAACCACCAATGTGTTGGGATTATGTTGTATCAACAATACTCTATAAATATTATTGATTTTGATGTTCAAAAATACCATTGTTTGTTTTACTAATGATATTATTTTAAGTGTATTTCATAAACTTTTTATTCTTTATAAATAATATTTTGGAATAATATTCAAGTATTTATTCATGATAAATATTTGTTAAAGTGTTCAGAACCCTCTTAAGCATATTCGGGAAACACTGTTCATGGTTTGTTGTTTTCTAGAATCACTTTCATTCCCGACGCTAAAGAACGTTATGTAAGGATCGTACCCAAGGTTTGAATTAAAGCTTATGATAAAGGATCAGCACGTATGGTTTATCAACCTTACATTTTAAGAAACTTATGGTTAAAAAACATTACGTTTGATTGAAATCTTATGTTTGTCAAAGATAAAATGTATGGTTAAAGAACCCTAAGTAAGTATGGAACCCTACATTTGAGAAGAAAATATATGGATCATCAACCTTACTTTTGTAATCAACCTCATGTTGTCAAACTTACATACTAATAATAAATTCTACATAGTTGAACCCTATGTTTGGTGTTTTGTCATTTTGTGAATAAAACTTACGTTTGACTTTTCAACACTGGATATTTGAATTTATGACTTTATCAGAGTTTTCTGTAATAGTATTTACAGAATATCAAGGTGATTTAAAGCTCGATTTTGACTGATTCAAAGATCCTATTAAATTATTTAAAGATCTATTTCTAGTGGAGATTTTATCTCCTATTATTAATGAAAGTTAAGACTACTCTGAGCTCTATTTTTTAATTTAAATTCTCTCGATTTATCAGGCATATTTTCTTTATCTAAAATCTTTCTACAATATATGTCATTATATATATCTTTCTAGATAAGATTTTTTTAAACCTATTTATCTCTCATCTGCATTCATAGTTTTTATTCTTCGATTTTTCTTATTAAAATTAATTTGTAGTGCTATAGCGATCGAGCATCTCAGAAACATGGACTACATTTTAGAGATTTAGATGTTCAATACTTAAGAGTGAAGCTGTGTTTTTGTTACTATTCTTAAAATCAAATATCTTTTGTGCAATCGGATATATTCAGAAATATTATGAAGATCATTATTCTTTTGAATATGAATATCCAACTTCTTTTAGTTGTGCACCGCTGCAACTGTGAAGTTTAAAGTGTTTTATCAAATAAATCTCTATTGAATATTTTGAGCATCGGATACTCAGTTTCAATCATGGTGGAGTGTTATCCTCTCATGCTAAGCTTTGGATATTTTGGTTCCCTGTAAAAAAACCCTAAGTCTCTATTTTTAGCCTTGTTTGTAAGGGTGAACACTACCTACACTCAGTTCTAGACAGGTTTTATGAGAAGAGGACCTGACTAGTGAAATTCACCAAACCTGTAAAAAGGGCGATTGGTAGAGTGGACTAGGGGATCTTTGTGCCCTGAACCACTATAAATTGTTGTGGTCTATTTTTCTGTTTTTTTACTACACATACTCTGATACAGAAATTCCTCCATCTCTATCTACTTTTTATGTGAAACGATAGAATTGTAGACATTTTTAAAAGGACACAATTCACACCTCACCCCTCTTGGGTAATAATCATAGACTGTTGGTCGGAGTGGATACTCAAGAGGGGGTGAATTGAGTTCCAATTAAAAATTTCTGTTAAAAATATTTCTCTTAAAATCCCCCTATTTAAAAACAAAGTTAAACTTTAGTGAATTTATACAGATTTTAAATGTTCAATTAGTTTCTCAAAGATTGATTAGGTCTCAGTTAATTTAATGTGAAGATTAAATTGACTTTTGAAACTAAATTACTGGTTTATAACAAGTATAAGCACTTGATAATTTAATTATCAAATTAACTTTAAAACCAATTATATTTCAAAGTAGTTAGCAGCGGAATGTGGAATATATAGTATGCTTATGACTTAAACTAAAGAGAAGAGCAGATGTAACCAATTGGTTCAGTCTCAAGCTAATAATTAGTCCTCTCAAATTAATATAAAAGTTATCCACACCCTGGATCAGGGTTAACAATAGTACAGGACTGTCCAGGCCACGCAGGGACCTCTACCATAGTTCTTCATGGGAAACCAAAATAAACATCAGGCCACACAAGGACCTCTTCCATAGTTGTCGTGGGTAAACAAGAATAAACAGTTTGGTGTGAGGATTTTGATATCCTCCAGTTCAGCGCAGGAGACACTGTGTGTGTAAGATATACATAGTACACACACTTCTCGAAAAAGTAAATAATAAATCACTTAGAGAGATTATATGAATGTTTATAAACCTCTAGTGATTAGCAATGGAGCTCTGGACTCATTGGATTTAGCAGAAATGCTTCTGAGTCCTTCTCTGGTTTTTCCGTTGAAAAATAGAGTGTTGTGGTTCATCTTTTGTTCTTCATGAGTGAAGATGTTCTATTGACTTTAGAGTACTTCGTGTGTTCTTTAGTAATGTTGTATTATATGCATGAGAGGTCTTTGAAGATCTTGCAATGTGTTCCACTTTTGTTCAGTATAGTGCTTGCATGTATTGTCTTTGCGTATTGCTCTTTTTCACTCTCAAGCACTTGGGTGAACTCTTGTGTATATGTTTCTACTGCAACTCAATCTTCTTTATATTCCATGAGTTCCGGTAATAGAAATTATTACCTTTTCATAGGTACGAGATACGGTTTCCTTACATGCAAAAACAATCATTAAATAACATTAATTGCATTAAAAACATCAAATATGATTGTTAGCAGTATTTAAATAATATTGACAAAAGGTTAAGAAATGGTGTCACAGTAGTTATGAAAAGGGTGTCTCCTTCACGGTGTGTCCTTCACGGTATGTGGCTCACAGTGTCTATATGACTGTCTGAGTCATGGTGTCTAACTCATGGTGTGTCCTTCACGGTGTCTGGGTCACGGTGGATTGAGGTCACGGTGTCTCACTTGTCACAGTGTCTGATACTTAGACTTCACGGTGTCTGTTTCACAGTGTTTGTCTTACACTTCACGGTGTCTGTGTCTTGCACACGGTTTGTCTTACTGTGTCAAACTTCACGGTGTCTTGATACTTAGACAAATAAATGTATTCAAGCTTAAATAGTAATATGCATAATATGAATTAAGCTTAACCATTATAAGGTAAGAGAGATTGAAAAATGAATAAAGAGATAAGATAAGTAAGAGTTGTGATCATGCATAAGATTTGTAAATAATAATGAAGTTAATTAATAGTAATAAGATTTTGATCATGAAAACATGATTAATACATGAGGAGTCCAACATAGACTTTCTGAAAAAACCTTGTTATCAAATGTTGGGCTCTACAGATTTGATTTTCTTTTGTTCCAACAAACCAGAGTTAAAGATTCAGAGGAAGATCAATGGATAATCACAAAGAAGAAATGATAATGGTTCGCACTCTATATTTCAATGGTGAAAACTATGGATTCTAGAAATCACGTATGATAATTTATTTAAATAATCTTGGTTTTAAAGTATACTCAAAGATCATCACTCCTTACAAAATTCCTAAAAAACGCGATGCCTAGACTACTGCTATAGAGGCTGAGTAGGACATGAATTCTAAATCTATGAATGTTATCAAATGTGGTCTTGGAATAGAAGAAATCAATTGTGTCTCGCAATGCCCTACAGACTATGAAATGTGGAAGACAATTGCATTTTCTTATGAAGGTAAGGACAATGTATGACAGATGAGGTATGCAAAAAAAATTGGACTTCGATACATTCATATTGTTTGATGGATAAAGAATCACTCAAATTAATGGAAGGATCACAGAAATTATAAACAACATTAAAGTCTTAGGTGATCCTACCAATCAATTTAATCAAGTATTGAAAGTACTGAGAGTACTTCCTAATCAGTGGAATGGAATATTAGCTACAATTTGCCAATGAACACCTATCAGGAATCTAAAAACGAGAAAATTAATAGGAACACTAATGATGTATGAAGTACAAATGCAAGATGAAGTTGATGATCACAAAGACTTAGTGAAAAAGGATAACAATTCTTTAAATGTTACATCTCAGAAGAAGAATAAAAATATGAAATAAGAAGTCAAAGAAGAAATAAATTCATACTCATCTAATTCTGAAATCGAGTTGGTTCAATTAACCAAAAAATTAGCAGGTTTTATAGGAAGAATATAGGATTCATAAGACCCTTCAAAAAGGATGAAAAATATTCAAGGGAATCTAGATGCTATGAAAGTAAAAAATTTGGGTCATATAAGACCTGACTGTCCTCAATTAAAAAGTGAAAAAAGAAAGACGTAAAGTAATTTTCAGAAAAATTATGTCTATGAAAACAAAGGAAAAGTGATATGAAGGCAACTTGGAGTGTTTATGAAGACTCCAGAAGCTCATCAATATATTATTCAGAGAAGGAAGAATCAAATCTGAATGCTAATATGTGCTTTATGGCTAATGAAGATAAGGTACACCCCTACGATTCATCTGATTCTGATTCTCATTACTCAAATTATAAAATGGATGCCTATTATATTATGCCAGAAGAAAGATATGAATCCCTATTAAGGAAACAAAAATCTTTAAATAATATTCATAATGGTGTTTTTTGGAATAAAGGGATACTTTACTTTTACAGCATCAAGAGCTAGTTGAGAAATTTAGCTCATCTACTACAAATTGTATTGATAATAAAAATAAGATTAAAATACTACAAGATGAAGCAAAAACTTATAAAAGTTTTTCTCTTATATTTAATAAAGGATAAAATATACTGAATGAAATTCTTGGTAAGAATTTAATTAAAAATGAAATATTTGGTATAGGAAGTAAGAGTGAAAAATCTAAACTATATAAGAATTATTTTTTTCCCAATAAAAAATATATTATTTGTCATTTTTCTCGAACATAAGGTCATATAAAAAAAATATTTTTTGAGAAATCCAAAAATAAGTTGAATTAGAAAATATTTTATTTCAAAAAGTTTATCTAAAGTTAATAACAGAAGTTATAAAAAAAATAAATCAGATTTTGAATCCCAAATCCTTATTAGATAACACTGTAGGACCCAAAAAGATATGGGTACCATAACAATTTTTTTTTTAAATTGTCCTTGTAGGTAACATGTCACATAAAAGGAAAAACTATATGGTATATGGACAGTGGATGCTCCAGTCACATGAGTGGAAATCCATCAAACTACAATACATTGACATAGATTTATGGAGGTCTCATCACCTTTGGTGACAATGGAAATGGGAAAATAATTGGACTTGGAAGAGTTAGAGAACCAAAGTCTTTATCAATCAAAAAAGTACTGTTTTTCAAGGATTGAAGCATTACCTGATAAGTATCTATCAACTCTGTAATAATGGATATTGTGTTGATTTTTCTAAAAAATCATGTTCTGTATTTAAAGATCATTTTCTTTAATTTATAGGACACAGAACAGATAATTTCTACACCTTGGACTTAAATTCCTTGTGTAAACCAAAAGTGAGTTGTCTAACTGCTAAGAGAAATAAATCTTGGATTTAGAATAGAATACTTGATCATTGTAATATTTTTTCTTTATATAAATTATCTAAGAAACAATTAGTTTTATATTTACCTAGTCATAAGTTTTATAATGATAAATTATGTGATGCATGCTAGATTGGAAAGCAACACAAATATTCCTTCAAATTTTTTAACAAAATTACTACATAAAATCCCCAATAAATTATCTACATGAATCTATTTGGACAATAAAGAGTAGAAAGTTTGGATAGAAAATTATACGTATATGTTTTAGTTAATGATTATTCTCGATTTACCTGGTTCTATTTTCTAAAACTAAAAAATAAAGGCTTTACTGTTTTTGAAAATTATTGCAAAAGTCTTGAAAATGAAAATGGTTTTAAAATAATTTCATTAAGAAGTGATCATGGTGGAGATTTTGAGAATCAATAATTCAATTCCTTTTGCTCAAAATGGGTATTAACACTACTATAACTTGGCCCATTATATGCGCTAAAAACCGGCATTAACAGCGCTAGAAAAGCATTGTTAATGTTGGCGTAGATAAAGGGGGGTCCCCTTTATCAGCGCTCCAAAAAGCGCTGATATAGGGGTCCTTTATCAGCGCTCTTCAAGCACTGTTAAAGGGGTCCTTTATCAGTGCTCAAAAAAGCTCTGATAAAGGCACCATCGCCTGCACCTGCAAAACAAAACCTGCACACCTGCACACCTACATAAACCAGAATACCTGCACAAAGTTGCACATGCACACCTTCACAAAATAGCACCCGCACACAATATTTTGACAGAAAATGGTATAAACATTTAATTAACATCATTAATAAAAAAACAAATTTCTATATACATTTCAAACATTTTTTTACATGGTTACAATTAAAATTATTCAACAATAGTTATAAACATTCATGTTTCATCCTTTGATATCCATGATCCGCTCTCAAAAATTGTTGTCCATGGTATTTGTTGCCGAACAAAGCATCTGAACTCAAGGAAAAAAATTCACCTATATAAGAAAACAAATATTATGTTAGTAATGAAATAATGAAATAAATTAAAACAGTAATATGAAAGAATACATTAATATAGAAATGTGAAACTAAAATATGAAATTTTAAACTCAAATGTTTTCATTCTGATAACAATGAAAGGGAATAATGTAAAATCAATATGTTTTTGGATGATTTATCTCATTTAATAAATACTGATTCTTTATCTAATGAAAAGAATTACTGGTCACACCATGCATCTTATTGAGGTGTGGTCGATTCATACACGTTATAAATGACTCTTGGATTATTTTCCTAAAGTTTCAAAACAATCCGAACGTGTTTTCTTGGTATTTCGTATGTTAGTAGTGTTGTTTTCTAAAGTTTATGTCATTTTGAAACTGATATCAGACACTTTTATCCATAACAATCACACCGTGCGTTGGATTGAGGTGCGATCTATTCGTACACTTCACAAATGACTCATGGATCATTTTCCTAAAGTATTAAAACAATCCAAATGCGTTTGATCGGTACTCCGTATGTCAGTAGTGTTGTTTTCTAATGTTTATCTCAATTTGAAACTTATATTAGACGCTTTTAGCCATACCGGTCACACCCTGATTCGGATTGAGGTTCGGTTAATTCGTACATGACACAAATGACTAATGGATCGTTTTCCTAAAGTATCAAAACAATACGAACATGTTTCCCCAGTTTGTCGTATGTCACTTGTGTTGTTTTCTAAAGTTATGTCAATTTCAAACTGATATCAGACACTATTTGACATGTCGGTCACACTGTGCATCAGATTGAGGTGTGGTCAATTCGTACACGTCAAAAATGACTAATGGATCGTTGTCCTAAATTATCCGAACAATCCGAACATGTTTGCTCAGTTTTCCGTATGTCACTTGTGTTGTTTTATAAAGTTAAGTCAATTTCAAACTGATATCAGACTCTATTAGCCATGCCGGTCACACCATGCATTGGATTGAGGTGAGGTCGATTCTTACACAACAAAAATGACTAATGGATCATTTTTCTAAATTATCAAAACAATCAGAATGCGTTTTATCGGTTTGTCGTATGTCACTTGTGTTGTTTTCTAAAGTTTACATCAATTTCAAACTGATATCAGACACTTTTAGTCATACCGGTCACACCGTGCATCGTATTGAGGTGTGGTCGATTTTTACATGTCAAAAATGACTAATGTATCGTTTTCAGAAAGTATCAAAACAATCCGAATGTGTTTGCTCTGTATTCCGTATGTCAGTAGTGTTGTTTTCTAAAGTTTATCTCAATTTGAAACTGATATCAGACACTTTTAGCCATGTCGGTCACACCGTGCGTAGGATTGAGGTGCGTCCGATTCGTACACATCCCAAATGACTCATGGATCGTTGTCCTAAAGTATCAAAATAATCCAAACGCATTTTCTCGGTATTCCATATGTCAGTTTGTTGTTTTCTAAAGTTTATCTAAATTGGAAACTGATATCATACATGTTTAGCCATACCGGTCACACCTTGCGTTGGATTGAGGTGCGGTCAATTCTTACAAGTCACCAATGACTCATGTATCATTTTCCTAAAGTATAAAAACAATATGAATGAGTTTTCTTGGTATTCCGTATGTCAGTAGTTTTGTTTTCTAAAGTTTTTCTCAATTTGAAACTGATATCAGACACTTTTAGCCATACCGGTCACACCATGCATCGGATTGAGGTTTTGTCTATTCATACACGTCACAAATGACTCATGGATAATTTTCCTAAAGTTTCAAAACAATCCGAACATGTTTTCTCAGTTTTCCGTATATCACTTGTGTTGTTTTCTAAAGTTTGTGTCAATTTCAAACTGATATCAGACACTTTTAGCCATACCGCTCACACCGAGTGTCGGATTGAGGTGTGTTCGATTCGTAAACGTTACAAATGACTCATGGATCATTTTCCTAAAGTATCAAAACAATCCAAATGTGTTTTCTTGGTATTCCGTATGTCAGTAGTGTCGTTTTCTAAAGTTTATCTCAATTTAAAACAGATATCAGACACTTTTTGTCATACCGGTCACACCGTGAGTCGGATTGAGGTTAGGTTGATTCTTACACGTCACAAATGACTAATGTATCGTTTTCCTAAAGTATAAAAACAATCCCAATGCGTTTGCTCAGTATTCTGTATGTCACTTGTGTTGTTTTCTAAAGTTATGTCAATTTCAAACTGATATCAGACACTATTAGCCATGATGGTCACACCGTGCAACGGATTGAGGTGTGGTCGATTCGTACACGTCAAAAATGACTCATGGATCGTTTTCCTAAAGTATCAAAACAATCCAAATGCATTTTATCAGTATTCTGTATGTCATTAGTGTTGTTTTCTAAAGTTTATCTCAATTGGAAACTGATATCAGACATGTTTAGCCATACCGCTCACACCGTGCGTCAGATTGAGGTGCGGTAAATTATTACACATCACAAATGACTCATGGATCGTTTTCCTAAAGTATCAAAACAATCCGAACGCGTTTTCTTAGTCTTCCGTATGTCAGTAGAGTTGTTTTCTAAAGTTTATCTCAATTGGAAACTGATATAATACACATTTAGCCACACAGGTCACACTGTGTGTTGGATTGAGGTTCGGTTGATTTTTACACTTCACAAATGACTCATGGATCGTTTTCCTAAAGTATCAAAACAATTCGAATGCATTTTCTCAGTATTCCGTATTTCAGTAGTGTTGTTTTCTAAAGTTTATCTCAATTTGAAACTGATGTCAGACACTTTTAGCCATACCAGTCACACCGTACATCGGATTGAGGTGTGGTCGATTCGTAAACGTCAAAAATCACTCATGGATCATTTTCCTAAAGTATCAAAACAATTCGAACGTGTTTTCTTGGTTTTCCGTTTGTCACTTGTGTTGTTTTCTAAAGTTATGTCAATTTCAAACTGATATCATACACGATTAGCCATGCCAGTCACACCGTGTGTCGTATTGAGGTTCGGTCGATTTTTAAACGTCACAAATGACTAATGGATCGTTTTCCTAAAGTATCAAAATAATCAGAACACATTTGCTCAGTATTCCGTATGTCACTTGTGTTATTTTCTAAAGTTATGTCAATTTCAAACTGATATTAGACACTATTATCCATGCTGGTCACACTGTGCGTCGGATTGAGGTGAGGTTGATTCTTACACTTCACAAATGACTCATGGGTCGTTGTCCTAAAGTTTCAAAACAATCAGAACGCTTTTTCTCGGTATTCTGTATGTCAGTAGTGTTGTTTTCTAATGTTTATCTCAATTGGAAACTGATATCAGACACGTTTATCCATACCGGTCACACCGTGCATCGGATTGAGGTGTGGTCGATTATTATATGTCAAAAATGACTCATGGATCATTTTTCTAAAGTATCAAAACAATCCAAATGCATTTTCTCGGTATTCCATATGTCAGTAGTCTTGTTTTCTAATGTTTATCTCAATTTGAAACAAATATCAGACACTTTTATCCATATTGGTCACACCGTGAGTCGGATTGAGGTGCGGTTGATTCGTACACGTCAAAAATGACTCATGGATTGTTGTCCTAAAGTATCAAAACAATCCGAACGTGTTTTCTCGGTTTTCCGTATGTCACTTCTGTTGTTTTCTAAAGTTTGTGTCAATTTCAAACTGATATCAGACAGTTTTAGCCATATCGGTCACACCCTGCATCGGATTGAGGTGTGGTCAATTCTTACACATCACAAATGACTAATGAAACTTTTTCTTAAAGTATCAAAACAATCCGAATGCTTTTTCTCGGTTTTCCACATGTCACCTGTGTTGTTTTCTAAAGTTATGTCAATTTCGAACTGATATCAGACACTATTATCCATGTCGGTCACACCGTACGTTGTTTTGAGGTGTGGTCAATTCATACATGTCAAAAATGACTAATGGATCGTTGTCCTAACGTATCAAAACAATCCGAATGTGTTTTCTCCGTTTTCCGTATGTCACTTGTCTTGTTTTATAATGTTTATGTCAATTTCAAAGTGATATCAGACACTTTTAGTCATACCGGTCACACCGTGTGTCGGATTGAGGTGCGGTTGATTCATAGACGTCACAAATGACTAATGGATCGTTGTCCTAAAGTATCAAAATAATCTGAATGCGTTTGATCGGTATTCCGTATGTCAGTAGTGTTGTTTTCTAAAGTTTATCTCAATTTGAAACTGATATCAGACACTTTTAGCCATGCCGGTCACACCGTGCATCGGATTGAGGTTTGGTTGATTCATAAACATCACAAATGACTCATGGATCATTTTCCTAAAGTATCAAAACAATCTGAATGCATTTTCTCTGTATTCCGTATGTCAGTAGTGTTGTTTTCTAAAGTTTATCTCAATTGGAAACTGATATCAGACACGTTTAGCCATACCGGTCACACCATCGTTGGACTGAGGTGTGGTCGATTCATACATGTCTCAAATGACTCATGGATCATTTTCTTAAAGTATCAAAACAATTCGAACGTTTTTGCTCGGTATTCCGTATGTCAGTAGTGTTGTTTTCTAAAGTTTATCTCAATTAGAAACTGATATCAGACACTTTTAGCCATACCGATCACACCATGCGTCGGATTGAGGTGAGGTTGATTCTTACATGTCAAAAATGACTCATGGATCGTTTTCCTAAAGTATCAAAACAATCCGAACGCGTTTTCTCGGTATTCCTTATGTCACTTGTGTTGTTTTCTAAAGTTATGTCAATTTCAAACTGAGTAGTTAGAATTCACTAATCTAAGGATATGAAACATAATAAACAGAGATCATATATGATCAATAAGTGTAAATGGTGATATCAATGACCATATAAAGATAACATAAGTATTAGGAATTCACCTTCATTGTCCTATTTGTTTACATTCTTCCAACAGGTACGCTGCCCATTCATTTCTAAACACATTTATATCATCTTCTGAATAAGAGTTTTTGTGACAATCATAGTAGTATTGAAAAAATATAAATACACAAAGGAATAATAATTATTTAAAATTAAGTAGTAATTATTTTCAAAAATTCCTTTTCAGGGATGCAAGTTTGTTCATGAAATATGATCTCTTTCATAAATTTACAAACATAATAACCGCAGTCCTTGTCATTTTTTTGTTTTGGACACTGCAAAAACATTGAGAAAAATAAGTAATTTGTTTTGATATATATATGGATAGTGAAATATAATTATATATACCCAGATACTTCTCTATTTGTAGATCTTGTGGGAATTGTCATCCTTATGCCCTGGATTCATTCCAGCCTTTAGACGATATTCATACACCTACCTATCATAACAAAATCCTCATTAAAAGATAGTATAAATTATATAACTAGATATTTAGTTCTAAAATCTTGGATCTAGTGTATTAAAAATTGACAATAACCATCATGTGTGGTCGATTGGTTGGATATCCATGCATTGAATCCAGAAAATAAATCTTTGGAGTATCCAAATTGACTACAATGAGCATCCAATGATCCCTAAAAACACAAAAAGGAATAAGTATTGATAGAAATGAAAATATTATTGATATGATTAAAATGTAGAGTTTTACCCCTGCAACATTGGTATTAAAAAGAGTATGTCAGTCATAATTCTTCTTTGAAACTTTCTGAGCAGATTTGACATTAATTCATCCTAAAAATCAGAATCTATTTCTTATCATTGTGTAGAAATGGTGTAAGGACTAACGAGTCCAAATTTGTATTCATGGGAAAATCCCTTCAATTTTTTTTCATATATATGCCTGTGAAAAATTTGAGATGTATTTATCCATAATTATCAAATTATATCAGCTTCTGTAAAATCAAATCATGAAAACATACCTCATGTATACATTTATAACTGAGGCGCCTAGCCAGTCGTATGTGATGATCTCAGCAACAACGTCTGCACTAACGAATTCTAATGCTTCCGCTCCGTACATATCCTTTTCACAAACAATTGTGTGACTCTTTCCGCCTATCACTTTTGTATCCACATGAGCTTGCAATGATATTAAATGTGGATATAGAGCGGGCGGGGTGAATGCGCTCTCAGTAGATCGTTTTGACCGGTTGGTTGATCCTTTGGAGCCGCTCTTTTGTTTTAGCTCCTCCATTTTTTCCTTCTGTAATAAAATTCACCGGCTTAGCCATTTTCTAATTTGATTTTAAAGGTTATGCTTGAAAAAATAATTGGAAATGAATACCTCCTGGTCGATATGTTTTTTTACAAGATTCGACGGACATGCAATAGAAGTTCCAACAGATTTTTACACCGTATGAATGTCGTCATCGTCATTTGGCATGGGTAGCTTGGAGCTCGGCTCATGAGCTACGTTAATCAACACTTTGAAATGACCGGTTGGAAGTGGTATGGAGTGTAGCATGTCATTATGCATATTGAACACTGTAGCCCTTGCTAAAAGGCAATGTGTGGGAGTTGACAGATATAAATCACAGTCATTTTCACTCTGTAGAATATCATTACATGAAGGGTATCAGTGTCTATGTGATTCAAATTTCACAGAAATGAATATTAGAACATTGATTACCTTGGTTAATTCAGGTCTTTGAGGGGAATGGCTCGCCTCAAAGCCGGTGTGGGTGGGGCGGTATCTTCTCACACGGGTTGTTCTTGAGTTGTTTGTTCTCTTCTCCTCTCCTCCATCAAACTTTCTAGCATCTCTCCCTGACTTTGGAATTTTTCTTCAAGGTTATCTAATCTATCTCTCATTACTTTCAATTCTTCAGTTTGTTCATCCTCTTGTTTTTTTTAAAAAATATGCCCGGGGTGAGACCCCAAAACCCACACCTCTGACGCGGCCATACTATTCTGGCTATTTCAAGGCCACTGAAAGTATGTCTGCATCTAGTGCGGGTTTTGTTGATTCCTGTGACTATGTTAAATAGAAAATATGAAAAAATAATTAATCATCATTATGTAATAGTGATTTAAAGCAAAACAAGTTTATATAATGTCATACTTACACATGTTTCCTACACTTTTTGTGTGTTTTCATCTACCAGTTTCCCCTCTTTATTAACACGAGCCTCCATCCATAGAACATGGTGTGGAATGGAAGTGTCTTGGGATTTTGCTTCATCAATCTGCATATAAACAGAGAAAAATGGTTACAGTGTTGTTTTATGTCACATAAAATTATTACAGTACTTTTAAAATACGTACCAATTGTTTTTCAATTGAAGCGTACCCCAGCCTTGCTTTACGGTAAGGGTACGCTGGTTTTGCTGCCCGTTCTTTATTTTTAGCACTCAATTGCGGTTTCATAAATAAAAACCTTTCAATCAATGTGATAAATACAAGCAATGTTACACAATGTGTAACCAAACACAATGTACCTGAAAAGTCTATTTCGCACGACGGTTGCAAAACGCATCCCATGTTCCTTAGGATATCAAGTGTGCATAAAGAGGAGGTGGTTGTGTCTTGATTTTCCCTTCAGCATCTTTCAGATGATGTTTCATTAAAATGGTGTGAAAGACTCTATGAATCCTTCCTGCCAGTCTTAATACATATTCTTTGTGCGAAACATCCACTATAAATGCACTCTGCAAGAGATGATGAAGAGTTGGTCAATATTTCAGTATTTTATTTTATTTTATTTTATTTTTATAAATTAAATAGATGATATCGTAATGTTACCGTAATCTCTTCCCACATTAATGTTTTCAACCCACTGACAATATGTTGCCATGACTCTACATCAATCGGCACGCATTGTCAAGTGACGATTCCAATGTAGCTACTAAACATGGCTTTGTTGGGGTTTACATGTTGGCCTCATTTATTCCATCCCACCTCATATTTGATGCCTTTTTCTTTTGCCTAAAGGATTTTGGCTAAAACTGTCAAACTACGGCGCACCTGTTTTTTTTTGTGTCGCCAGGGTTTCATCGCCTGCAATTTCCTCAGTTTTTGCATCATCATTATGTTTCTCTGAAGCACTAGCATCGGCACTGGGACCAGCTGCAACAGGTTGAGAGACCTGTTGTACCTCAGCAGTGGGACCAGCTGCAACAGGTTGAGAGACCTGTTGTCTCTCAGTAGTGGGAACAGCTGCAATAGGTTGAGAGACCTGTTGTGTCTTGGGATTGGGTGCATCAGCAGGTGAAGAAGTCATTTTCTGCAGAACTGGTTTAACATTTAATTTATATCACATAAAAGAAGCAGCAAACAGATAATAACATAATGTAACACAATCTATATTACAATAAAAAAATAACATGATTATTGAACTCTCTTTTTTTTAAGGCTGAAGGGATTTGACCCCTCTATCAACTATCTATATCCCTTCATTGTGGTCTCCACTGACATACAAAACGTCATCTACATTGGGACCACTGCGAAATGATTACGAAGTCCCAATGAAGGGGTCATCTTCTATTGAATTTTCATCTAACCCTTCAACTGTTTTGGTCGATAATAGAACGATTGACCTTTTTCGGTTTGTGGGATCTGAAACATAAAATCCTTGCACTGCCTATGATGCCATTATAAAGAGTTCATCTTTCTCCCCTTCCTTACTGAAATCAACTTTCACGAATCCCAAATCAACTATTTTAATAGCACTCCTATTATCAACCCACTTTCATTGAAATATCAGAACATGAAATTCCGTATAATCCAACTCCCATATTTGTTTGATGATGCCAAAGTATGACATATTTGTATAAATTGGATTTCTGTACTTAGCACCGTAAACATGCATCGCTTCACCCACAAGTGTAACCCCACTATTCTGTATGGTACTGTCTTCATCAAGTTCATTAGTATAAAATTTATTACCATTAACTACATAAGCATTGTAAGATAATTCATACACACTTGGTCCTCCGACTAGCCATCGAAGTCGTTCCGAAATTGAATCTGGATTTTCATCTGACTTATTAAAAATATGATCTCAAAACCATCCTATAAACTATCGATTATGTGTATCTGATATCCATTTTCAGCCCAATATGGATTCAAATTCCTAAGAATTTCTTTGTGGATTTCAACATATGGGTCAACGTCGAAATTGTTATGCAAAACATAAAGGTGGGCCTGCATCTGATCTGTAATATTGATTGTGACAACCTGTCTTCCAGAAATTCCTTCACCCTCAAGCCTCCCAGTGTGACGAGATTTCGGTAGGCCAATGTTTTCCACACTAGAAAAGTATTTGGTATAGAATTCAACGGCTTCCTCAACAATATATCGCTCTACAATACAACCCTCTGGTCAACTTCGATTTTTGACATACCCTTTCAAAATCTTCATATACCGTTCAATGGGGTACATCCATCTGTAATGTATAGGACCACATAGTTGAATCTCTCTCACCAAGTGGACCATCAAATGAACCATAATATCAAAAAATGAAGGCAGGAAGAACATTTCTAATTCACATAATATGAAGGCAATTTATTTTTCCATAGCTGGCAATTTCTTCGGGTCTATAACTTTGCTGCATATAGATTTGAAGAAGAAACACAATTTCGTTAATGTATGGCGGACATTCTTGGAAAAAATGCAACGTAAAGCAATTGGAATGAGATCTTGCATCAAAACATGACAGTCATGTGATTTCAGACCTTTTAACTTCAAGTCTCTCATTGACACGAGGGTACTGATATTTGACGAATACCCCTCTGGAACCTTTAAATCATTCAAAAAGTTGAAAAACTGATATCTCTCTTGCCTGGAAAGAGTGTAAGCAGCAGGAGGAAGAAATGTTCGTTTTTCACCCTTCACTGGTTCCAACTCTTCTCGTATTCCCATCTCAACCATGTCTAACCTAGCCTTAATTCCATATTTTGTTTTTCCATATGTATTTAGCAACGTGCCGATGACACTATCAAATATATTTGTTTCTACATGAAAAACATCAAAAAAATGTCTTACATACAGACAATTCCAGTATTGTAATTCAACAAAACTGATCTCTTTTTCCAACTGATTTTTGTTAGGTTTTTTGAAGCCGGTTTACCAAAAGTAGTGTCCACATTTTTAGCTTTCGCAAACAATTGATCACCTATTAGTTTAGAGGGTATTGTACGTTCTTATGAACTTCCATCGAATGATGTCGTCCAAGAACGGTACTTATGTCATCGCGGTAGAAATCTGTGATGTCCTAGAAAGACGGTTTTTAATGAATGTTTCAACCTAATTGATTGTGTACCTTGTTTCCAAATGGGGTAGCCTTGAGATCCTTTAATGCTATATCCTAACAAATTTTTATAAGCAGGGAAGTAATTTATCATCCCGTACAACATGACTCTCAAAGTGAAATCTTCCTTTCTGTAAGCATCATAAAATGTAACACCTGAATCCCACAATAATTTCAAATCTTCGATCAATGGATATAAATAAACATCAATATCATTACCCGGTTGTTTTGGTCCAGATATAAGCATAGATAACATGATGTATTTTATTTTCATGCATAACCACGATGGTAAGTTATAATTTATCAACATAACCGGCCATGAACTGTGACTGTTGCTTTGAAACCCAGAAGGATTCACTCCATCTGTAGATAACGCAAGATGAAGGTTTCTCGACTCGTTTCCAAATTCAGGATACTCATGATCAATTCTCTTCCATTGAGGAGAGTCTTCCCGGTGACATAGTATCCCATCTTTAATTCTTGTATCTGCATGCCATGTTAATTGTTCTGAAGTCTCCTCACTTCCATATAGGCGTCTAAACCTTGAAATGATTGGAAAGTACCATACAACTTTAGTAGGACTGGATTCATCTTTCTTGTATCGAGAAGCACCACACTTTGGGAATTATTTAATTGATTTTTGGTCCTTTCAAAACATTATACAGTCATTCGAGCAGGCGTGTATTCTTTCAGAGATCATACCCATCGGTTGTAGCATTCTTTTGGAATCATATGTTCGGATCAGGATCTCATTGTCTTCTGGGAGCATGTTATTCATGAGAGCAAGTAGTTTTGTAAAACTAGCGTCACTCCACCCGTTGTCTACTTTCAAATTATACAACTTCAGTATGGCTGAAAATGATGTATATTTAGTGCAACCAGCATACAATGTCATCTTTGCACAACTTTGTAACTTCTCAAACAATTTTGGGAAATAACGAAGTTCATATTTGACGGTCCTTGTCATTTCCTCAATACGATCTTCATCGTCATTCACATCTGTAATCACATCCTCCATATGGTCATCTTCATTGTTCATGTTTATAATCATATCAGATGATCCATAAAACGCAGTGTCATCCTAGTCACTACCTATATTCGTTGTTTCCCCATGTTTATTCCAACATGTATAACTCTGATCTATTCCATGACAGATCAAGTGTTCTTCCAACTCCTCTGGACTAATTTTTTTTGAATAACAACAGCGTAAACATGGACAAAGGATTTGAGAAGAGTCACATGCATGATCTTTTGCAAACTTGATAAACTCTTTCACACCTTCTTCATACTCTTTTGTCAACTGATTTGCATTCATCCATTCTTTATTTATATTCTACCTATTTGAAATCCATAGGATGAGTATATAGGTTAGGGGAGAAGGAATATGAGTATAATTTAGATAAAAAACTAGATACTTCAAAAATATTAGGGGGTGTACTCATTAATAGGAAATCTTGGGTGGTTCTTGGGATTCATCCAATCTCTTCCTCTCTTCGATCCCCCCTGATGAGGGGTGGTTCTTAAGAGTTTTTTATAGTGTGTTAGTGAGTTTTCCCATCATACTTCCTCCATTACTATTATCCTTTATTTTCTTATAATTTGGGATGATTTTAACTAGGATTTGTGTGATGATTTCACTATATCATCTTCAAACCAATTCAAATGATGTAGATTTTGATTGTATTGGCTAGAGGTTATCCTTGTATGATGAACGCACCATGTTTTGTGTGTTTTATGTGATGTTGTGCTTCCCATTGAGTTTTTAAAAGATTATTCATAATGATATTAAGGTGAATAATTAATTATAAGTTTCTATAATTAATTATTTGGGAATTGTGCCTTGAGATTGGGTCTCAATCATTGGTACAAGATTAGATAAGGCATCTATAGTCTTGGTTGAGGATGAGTTGATCTTGGTGAGGGGGTTACTCTATTTTTTGAGGTAGGTGGACCCTATAATACAAAACCATGTTCCAATTTATGCATGATTGGGCATTCATGAATGAGTATATGTGTTATAGTGAAAGGGATAGAAATAAAGAGCAACCAAGGTAAATAAATAGGGTTTTTTTGATCCACCAAGAGATAGAGTGAGAGTTCTATTGAATGTTTGTGATTTTGTGATCATCCAGAGATTATGTCTCCATAGAGTAGTTGTGTTTATGAAAGGATCAAGTTTGGAATGAGTTTTGTATAGCCTAGTTATGTTTTCTAAGGCTATTTGAGTCTTAGGCCTAAAAAAGATGGATCATATAGTTTTATATGTCATGAATGATGAGGAACACCCTCTTAGGATATATAAGAGTCATGGTGTGATAATATGATGTGAGATATAGAAATGGGGATATATATAAACCAAATAGAGCACAGAACAAAACCATGAGGATGTATAAGAATAGAACATAAAGAATATATAAACATGATCCATATACAGCATCAACTGAACAAAAAAGAAACAAAAAATAGAGATAGAATAAATCAGAACCCGGCCAGATATCCTCATGACCTTTGGGTTACCGCTAACAATAAGACCAATCTTCTTTAAAGGAAACCTAAACAAGAAACCCAAACCTAAAAATAACTTGGGTCTACTGATGCTGAGTGTCACAAGTAGGGTGTGAGCATAAAACAACTTAGTAGGTAAGCACCACAGAATCCATACACTACCTTTCCTGAAATAATAAAAAAACACTAGTTTGAAATACATTTATAAAATAGGTTTTTATCATTTAAAGAACCAACACATATTTTTTATAAAATCCATTTTCAAAACAAATCACAACTTCCCTTTTTAAAATAGATATCTAGTTTAAAAAATGAATTCAAAATTCAATATAAGAATCCAAACAAGGTGATCACAGATCCATGATGAAATTAATTGAAACAATAAAAGTAGAAAAATACTAGAAACTATGTAACCAAAGTCCATAAAAATAAAGAAGAACATATAGATAGGTAATCATTAGAATTACCTAAACATACCTAGAAGAAATCCCTAGACTTACTAGGTTCAGACTCACCTGCCAACATATGGTGTACCTCCATAGTAAACAACCAACATTGATTCTCCATTATAGTAGTATACTAGAGAATGAAGAGAACATCACATGCACGGTATAAAACAATAACAAACAAGTGCCAACCGGGCCTATACATCACATGAGTTTCAAAACCAATTTACAAAACACCACAAAATACCAATAGATCTTTAAAATTTACAAATCAAATTCCATTTTCAAAACCAAGATGAAAACACCATGTAAGATATGAAGATTCCAAATGGGCCTTTATGCCATTTAGAAACAAAACCACACCTCAAGAAGCCAAACATACCTAGATTTAGGGAACACATTTGAAACTAAATTTGAAATTTGGGAACCAAGGATCCATTTTTGAAACATTCGGGTTTTATAAGAACCATTTGAAAGGATGAGGGATAAGGAAAATAAGGAGGAAAGGGGGAAAATTGTTTCGAAATCCATGGTTTAAAGTGAGCATCATTTTATAAAGCCATTATCATTTGTGTATCAATCTATATTTTCACCCTGTGCACATATTAATATGCCTACATCCAATAGTTCACTTATGGAGGCCAAAATAATACAAACAATTCTAATTAAATTAAAACAAAGGGAATTATAATTAACCACAAGGGTTCAAACAATGAACCAAAACATAAAAGGCACCAAATCCCACTCAGAAAGATCAATTCACAAGTAAACCAACTGTAAGTGGGGAGAGCTAATCAAGATCAAACAACTAACCAACCACATATACATGTGTCACACACACAAGCATCACACACAAGAATCACGCCAAATCATAATTAATCTCAATATTGACAATAAATGAAAACATAATTAATTCATGCAAATTCAATTTTACTCACCTTAAGGAGGAGGTCCGGGTGGCGGAGGAGAAGGAGGCATCGATAGCGGAGGCACCGGAGGCAGCGGAGGCAGCACAGAGGCAGCGCGGAGGCAGAGCGGAGGTAGTGTGGAGGCAGCGCAGAGGTAGGGCGGAGGCAGCAGAAGAAGCTCAGAGGCAGCGGAAGCAGCTCGGAGGTAGTGGAGGAGGAGGAGGAGGAGGCCGCGGTGGAGGAGGCGCGGTGGAGAGGAGGCAGCAGAGTAGGCAGAGGAGGAGGCGCCAGTGGAGAAGGAGAAGGACGAGGTCGCGGTGGAGGAGGATGAGGAGGAAGAGCAGGCATAGAGGAGGAGGAGGAGGTGGTGGCCGGAGGAGGAGGAGGCGGCAGCCGGAGGAGGAGGAGAAGGAGAAGGAGGTGGCAGCCGCGGCAGAGGAGGATGAGAAGGAGGCGGCGGCAGCGGTGGCAGCGGCGGCAGCGGCGGCAGCGGCGGCAGCGGTGGAGAGGAGGCAGCGGCGCGGAGGAGGGCTTCCACAAAATCTTGACAGGGTGCAGGGAGGAGGAAGAGGACCCGGTGGATTTTATGAATCTCGCGTGGACCTTTATCAGCGCTAGTAAAAAGCGCTGATAAAGGGCGTATTTATCAGCGCTAAAATGAAAAGCGCTGATAAATAGCACCTTTATCAGAGCTTTTTTAGCGCTGATAAAGGCCAGACTTTATCATCACTTTTGTAGCACTAATAAAGAGTGACTTTATCAGCGCTTTTCATTATAGCGCTGATAAAGACACTCTTTATCAGCGCTTTTGTAGCACTGATAAATACGTAGTTTATCAGTGCTAATAAAAGCGCTAATAAATGTATCAATTTAAGAGTTTCTTTATATTATTATATATTTATTTAACTCGAAATATATATATCTCTATTTATACTTATAAAATTATTTGAAAGGTATATTTATATATATATCATTGAAAATATAATAAAATATATATTTATTTTTTAAATATAATTTAATTTTAATTATAAGTGTACATTTTTTATAACATATATATTATATGGGTAACATAATGAATTATAATCTATAAATGAACATTATTCAATATGTAGATATGTATACGCATATATGATATATTCATTGTAAAACGCATATATATACACGCATGTATGATATTCATTGACCCCAATTCATTGGAAAACACATATATAAATTCAATAATTTAAATTATAGTACATATATATTAGAACGCATTATATATTTATAAATAAAAAAAATACATTAAATATAAAGAAATATATTAAATATATATTAAATATAATGAATTGATAAATCTAATAAATATAATGAATTAATAAATCTAATAAATTAATATATAATGAATTAATGAATCTAATAAATATATAATTAATTAATAAATCTAATAAATATATTTATTATTAATCTTATAATTATTTGATTATATATATATATTTATTTAATTATATATATAAATACGTAGTTTATCAGTGCTAATAAAAGCGCTGAAAATTGTATAAATTTAAGAATTTATTTATATTATTATATATTTATTTAACTCTAAATATTTATATCTCTATTTATACTTATAAAATTATTCGAAAGGTATATTTATATATATATCATCGAAAATATAATAAAATATATATTTATTTTTTAAATATAATTTAATTTTAGGTGTACATTTAATATATATATATATATTATATATGGGTAATATAATGAATTATAATCTATAAATGAACATTATTCAATATGAACATATATATACGCATGTATGATATATTCATTGACCCCAATTCATTAGAAAACACATATATATAGACGCGCACATGTATGATATTGATCGATCCCAATTCATTGGAAAACACCTATATATTCAATAATTTCAATTATACATATATATTGGAAAGCATTATATATTTATAAATAAAACAAATACATTAAATATAAAGAAATATAATAAATATATATATTAAATATAATGAATTAATAAATCTAATATATATATAATGAATTAATAAATCTAATAAATATATAATTAATTAATAAATCTAATAAATTTATAATGAATTAATAAATCTAAAAAATATATTTAGTATTAATATTATAATTATTTAATATATATATATATATATAGTTATAACATGTGTTTTTTATTTAATGTATACAATAAATATTATCAGCGCTAAGAAAAGAGCTCATAAATGTTACATTTATCAATGCTAATAAAAGCACTGATAAAGGGATATTTAAAGCGCTGATAAATGTGCCCTTTACTAGCGCTTTTCTGTTAGCGTTGATAAATGCAGGCGCATGCCTTGCCCAGCTTTGTGGTAGTGTAAACACACCATCTATGCACCAAGAACACATCAATAAAATGGAATAATTGAAAGAAGAAACAAAATTGTTTAAGAAATGGCTAGAACTTTGCAAAATAAATATAGTCTTCCTACCAATCTATGGGTAGGATCTGTAAGTATATCTTGTTATATAATAAATAGAGTTTTAATTCAGCCTATTTTTAAAAATACCCCATATGAAATTTGGAATAATAGAAACCCTAAGGTAAAGTACATTAATGTTTTTTGGATGTAAGGTGTATATCCTGAACACCAAGGATAGTCTTGGTAAGTTCGTTCTAAATGCATGATGAAGTAATGTTCTTAGGATATTCTAAAACTTTTAAATCTTATAGTTTATTTAATAAAAAATCAAGGAATATTGAAGAATCGGTTCATGTGAATTTTGATGAAAATGACCCTTTTAATAAAGACAAAGATCAAACTGATGAATCTTCTGCCTCTTCTGACAACATGAGACTTGAAAATTTGAAAAATGATGTTGAAAATAAAATTCAGTCCAGTTTAGAGGAACAAGATACTAATTAACCTAAAATTATTCTACCTATATAGTATATAATCCTAAAGAATCATCCTTTACAAACTGTTGTAGGATACATACACATAAGAATAAGGACTAAAAAAATACAGGAAACCTAGTTTAATTCTATACCTTTCTATCACAAATTGAACCTAAATCTTTTGAAGAGCCCTTAAAAGATAAAAGTTGGATGTTAGAAATGAAAGAAGAATTGAAACCAATTTTAAATAAATAAATTTTAAGGAATTAGTTGAAATACCATCATATTATCTAGTTATAGGAAAAAAATAGTCTTTATAAATAAACAAGATGATCAAGGGACTATAACTAGAAATAAATCTAGATTAGTAGCTAAAGGATATAATTTGAAATAATGTATAGATTACGATGAACCCTTTACCCCTGTAGATATATTATAATCTATTAGAATCCTTTTAGATTAACATCTCATATGAATTTTAAATTATATAAAATGGATGTCAAATCTAACTTTTTTAATGGTTATTTAATATAAGATGTTTATGTTGAGAAATATCCTTGTTTTGAAAATTCTAAAAAATCTGATTTTATTTTTAAACATACTAAATCGGTATATGGCCTTAAGCAAGCACCTAGAGCATTATAGGAAAGATTATGCTCTTTTCTCTTGAAAAAATGTTTTATTATTGGTTTGGAATATCCAAACCTTTTAAATTAAATATTTTTTTCTAATTTATTATTAGTTCAAATCTATGTTGATGATGTTATTTTTTGATAAAAAAATAATAAACTTTGTATTGATTTTTCAGAAATCATGCAAAAGTAATTTGAGATGAGAATAATGGGTGAATTAAATTTATTTTTAGAACTTCAAATTTATCAAAAAGATTATAGAACTGTATTAAAACAAGGTAAATATATTACTGATTTATTAAAAAAATGGGTCTTGAGAATAGCAAGACATATTCCACTCCCATGTGTACTAATATTAAACTTGATTTGATGAATCTGGAAAACCAGTGGAAAACAATTTGTATAGAGGTATGATTGGTAGTTTATTATATATTACTGCTAGCAGACCTGATATTATGTTTTCAATATGTTTATGTTCCATGTTTAAAACAAATCCTAAATAATAACATCATATTTATATCAAAAGGATTATTATATATTTAAAAGAAACTATTTTTCAATATCTTATTTATCTAAAAACATTTTATTTTAATTTATCATCATATTAAGATGAAGATTTTGGAGGTTATAGACTAGATAGAAAATTCACTTTAGGAACCTTTCACTTCTTAGGAAAATTGTTAGTGTCATGGTCAAGTAAGAAGCAATACTCAGTTTCCTTATCGACAACTAAAGAAGAATATATGTCTGTAGGTAGTTGTTGTGTACAAGTGTTGTGGATGAAAAACATACTGATGGACTTTGGAATTAATTTTAAAAATACACATGTCTTATGTGATAATACAAGTGCTATAAATATTTCAAAAAATCCAATAATTCATTCTAGGACTAAACATATTGATATTATGCATCATTTACTAAGAGATTATGTTCTTAAAAAGATATATCTTTATAATTTGTTAACACTAAATATCAATTAGTTGATATTTTCACTAAATCACTTCCCACTATATGTTTGTATTTTATTAAGGGGGATCTTGGTTTATTTAATTAATAAATAATTTGTTTTATTTTATTGTATTTTATCTTATGTTTATTACTGTAAATCTAATTTATTTTTCGTATTTTTATCTTACTATATTTTAGTCATTTTATTTAATCTTAATTTTTTTTACACCACATAATTATTAAAAAAATAATAATTACTCTTTGCAATGGGAAACGAAGATATGTGTCACCTATCAGAAACCCTACATGTACTGATAACCTTTGTTTACCAAAACCATTTCGTCTAACCTGAAACCCTCATTTTTCCTTCCAAACCCTAGAATCCAAATACCTCAGACTTTCAAATTTTTGAAATAACGAAAATCAAGTGAGTTGAATAAGGATACACAATTTATCCAAAGTGACTGTGTGTTACAGGAAAAAAAACTTCAACGAAAAGTGGTTGATTTTGATTGGTTATATCAGACGAATCTACTCCTAAAATCAGCATTGAAATTCCAAGGGCTGGAGACAAAATTTAATGAACTCAATTGAGAATTTATTTACTAAGTATAACTGATATATTTTTATAAGATTGTATAATTCATTTTTGTTGATTTTGATGATATGATGCTTGAAAGTATTGAAGATAATGTTTTTAAAATTTCTTCAACTGAAGTTTCAAAAATCTTAAACTGTCCTCATGAAGGAGTTTTTCACTTTGATCTTCGATCGATTGGAGACAAAAATCATTCTTCCAAAGAAATTATTTATTTTATTTTTAACTCAACGCACATCAAGAAAATGTCTATTAAGGAACTCGAGTAAGATCATAAGATCTTTGTTCAGTTCATTCAGACTGGTATTACGCCAAGGATGGCAAAGATGGAGAAAAAATTTCACCATGATATGTACAACATGTTTTTATTTATAAGTGACATTAATCTTGATTTTACATGATATATGTTTTGATATTTGCATTATTGTTGTCAAATGGATTCTATGCTGAATTTATATCATTATGGATGGATAATCTCTAGAATTATATTTAAAAATTATATGATTTGATTAGTAGATTCAAGGATGAATTTTCATCATAGCAATGTTTTAAATGTTGGAACTCTACGGAAATTTGGATTTATCTTGAGTATAGTAAAAGTAAATATTTTATCTATTGGTGCTGGAGAAGAACAGAGCTCAGGAGATTTTGCTCAGGGGTAGAAAGGAGTTGTTCGAAAGGAAGGTGTTGTAAAATCTTAAACTAATGTTGTTTCTCAACCATCTAAGATAAGTCTTAAATTCAATACCGAAGTAGAGGAAGTTGAGGAAGAAAAAAGTCAATAGGGACTTATTATGAAACCGAGAAACATAATGTTCAACACATTGAAGAGAAAGTGTTGGATTCCGGAGAAGCAACCTACTCAGTTCATTTAGATAAACCAATTACTGAAGAAGAAGTACCAGTAAATAGTCATGCTAGAGAGCTTTCCTATTGTGCCTCTGATTAGTGACCAAGTACAAGATAATAATTAGGTACAAGTGAATATTCAAGAAGAAACTTTTCAGAAAGAAGCTTGTCAAGAACAAATTGTACAGAAATCAGTAACTAAAGTTACATATGTTGTTCTAAATCAAGATGTGGAACATTCATGTTATGTTTCAAGAGATCAGACGGAAGTATTTGACAATCAGTCATTTTCCACTGAAAAATATGTGGAGAGATGAGTGGTAAATCTTTTTCCTAATGTTGTTGATCAGACATTGAATGAATATTAAGGGAAATCTGATTCACTATCTCATCAAGTTGAATAAATTGTGATTAAATTTAACAAGTCTCAGGAAGAGAATGCCACTATGTGGTAGGATATTGAAAATTAAAAAAAAGATCCAGGAACTTAATGAGAATACTGTTTCTAGAATGGATTTTGATTCCTTTATGAGGGAAATGTTAAATGATATTGGGAGGATTTGATCTGAAGCTATTTCAAAGATAGATTTTGTAGATTTGAAGTGGTACTTTGGAAGTTAGTTTGAATCGGTGAAAAGATCAGTGAATCAGACCAGTATAACTACTTCTACCCCTAAATCTAGTCCAGATTTGTTTAGACTATTTTAGGCTATCTAATATTTTATGGTATAAAGAATACTCATATTCAGGACCTTTAATGCAATAGTGCTCTTCTGTCATTTTTGCTGAACAATCAGAAATTTCTTGTTGATCAATTTACTCAAAGTGAACCTGGTATCATACTTCTATTGAATCAGTTTACAGACAAGTTGGAACAATTTATTAAGAAAGAGGTGATCTTACATGACTTTTTCAAAGTCAATATTGTGGAGTATTTTTATGTTAATCATGATTCTATACTTCTGATAATGTAGTTGGGTGATATTTTGATGAAGAAATTGCGGTTTCAGATGTATGAATTAAAGGATTTATTTGAAGCTGCTCAAAATCCAAAGAACCTTAACCGAGTCCACTCCTACCTAATTATTTTTATACCCAAACCAAACTTTTATCCTCAATCTGACACTGACTATTATGTTTCTTGGTTTCATCCTTGTTGTATTTTTACATTTTCTAATTAATGAAATTGTCTTTATTTCTTTTTTTTACTTTATTTTTATATTATTTTATATTTTTGTCTAATATCCAAACATCCATTCTTCATTATCTTTATCAGTTCATTATACCATTCACTTACTAATCTATTAAACATTAAATCTATTTTAATCTATTTAATTAATTTCTTTTTTATCTCACAAAAAGGGGGATAAATTTGGATAAACACAACATTTCTTTAAAAATTTTAAATATTTGGTGAGAAATTTAGATAATCACAAACATTTCTTTTTATTGAAATAATTATGTCAAATCAGATTTATTTCACTCTATGTTTACAAAATTATAAATTATGTTACTACATTTATAGTTTTAATTTACGGGTTTTGTGATCATCAAAAAGGGGGAGATTTTTGGGCATGTATTGTCCCAACAATACTCTACCAATATTATTGATATTGATGTTCACAAATAAACTTTTTTATTTTAATTATGATTTTATTTTAAGTGTACTTCAGGAAGATTATATTCTTTATAATTATTATTTTTGAATAATATTCAAATATTTATTCATGGGAAATATTTGTTAAAGTGTCTGGAATGCTCTTAAGCATATTCTGGAAACACTGTTGATGTTTTTTCATTTTCTGGAATCACTTTTCATTCTCTATGCTGAAGAATGTAACCTAAGGATTATTCCCTATGTTTATATTAATGCATATGATAATGGATTATCGCGTATGGTTTATCAACCTTATGTTGTAAGAAATGTATGGTTAAATAACCTTACGTTTTTCAAAGAGAAAAATAGGGTTAAAAACCCTATGTAAGTATGAAACCCTATGTTTGAGAAGAAAATGTATGGATCATCAACTATACTTTTTTTTATCAAACTTACATTGTCAACATTACGTTCAAAGAATGAATTATATGTAGTTTAATCATACGTTTTTTGTTTTTTCATTTTGTGAAGGAACCTTACGTTTGACTTTTCAACACCAGATATTTGAATTTACAACTTTATCAAGTTTTTCTGTAATAGTCTTTGCAGAATATCAGGGTCATTTAAAGATTTATTTAGACTAATTCAAATATTGTCTTAAATGATTTATGTAGAGACCTGAAGCCTGACGTACATGGACATTACATTAAATTTGCAGAATACATAGTACATAACAAAAAAAACACACACACAAGGATCATAATAGTTTAGTGTCTTTGGAAACTCGGAACGTAATCTTCTAATCGTGGTGAAAGATCTTCAATATCTCCCATAAAGATCTTCCCTTTTTTTTACCTAAAACCTTTATTTATATCCTGGGGAAAAGAAAACATAAAAGGGTGAGCTCAAATGCTCAGTAAGGGTAAACAAAATAAAAATCAATCACATCTTATTCATAAGAACATAACTTTTGGAAATCTTAACCTGCAAAAGAGAGCATAATTTCATAACACGGGATAAATCATGGCAGTGAAATTTAATCACAATAATCATAACATAAAACATGAAAATTTGTGGCATACACACATAATCATAGAGAATCATTTCTTTTTATTCAAGACTCATTGCCAAGACTATCTTAGTGGACAAAGTCCCTTTCTGAACCGAGTCACCCTCATTTCAGTCCTGTTTCACTGAACCGGTATAACCTACCGTTCCAGTCATGTCTATCTCATGAGATATAAAATCTTTACCCAATGCATTGGAGGGATATATAGGTCCCACTAATCTCATAATGATACCATTCTTATGTGTGCCACAAAATCATAAATCATACATCATTGCATAACCCATGTAATAAAAATGGGATTCTTAAACAACATGACATCATAAAACCATTCATATAAGATAAAAGAATTCATAAACATAATTCCATCACAACATAGTCAAATCAATGTAAAAATAGGGATAGAAACATAACCCTTTATTATCTTAGATTGAAAATAATTTTGATAAAACACTTGAACTTCATTCTTGAGGAAAATATCATTTCTACTTCAAAAACATTTTTCCATTCTTAACATGTCATACAATTTTAATCCAAAATATGTTGATTAAAAATAAGCATGAAAACTTTTAAAGGAATCTTCTTGTAAATAATGTTTTAAAAATCCATCCATGTCGTATAAGTTAAAAAAAACATTCTTCGTACTTTTGTCGGAAAAGTCAAAAAGTACCTCGTACGAAAAACGACAAAAGATTCCTTTCATATCTTTTACTAAAAACTCACCGAAGGGTAAAATAGGATTTAAACAATTGTAGGTGAATGGAAATAATAATACATATTGAGGAAACATGGATTTGGATGACAAAATACACCCCAGTAAATACTAAAGTATAAACAATCTCGGATAAAAATGAGATTGTGATATTTCCCTTACCTTAGGTCCGATTTGCTTCGTAAGTGTCTGAACCTCCTGTATAATAATTTAAATCATGTTATTGACTTATTCCAGAATCATATTAATTGTTATTATATCATATATGGTCCACTTATGACTTTATATTACCCGTTCTTTTGTAAATTCATGTTAAAGTAGCGTTTTGGGTAAAATCGTCTCATTTGTCGTTCGTGTTTTTAACTTGTAATTATTAATATGATTACTTCAATCATGATTACTTATATCCAGAATGTAAAACATGATTTATATATAATATATATTCAGAATATATATATATATAATATATCGATAAATGAAATGAAATACACCGTTCATGGAGACGGTAGTCCGTACGTACGCATGAACGCTGTTTTCATTTCCTTATTGAATTGAATGGAATTAAGTAGATGAAATACATATAAATATACATAAATACAGTATCATTATTATGTCATATATTTCACTAGTACTTATTATATATACTTTATAATCATTCCTGAATGGTTAATCATTGAGAATGAATCTCATCGCGTCGTGGATACGGTAGTCCGTACGTACGTACGAGCGATGATATCATTCCCATGGTCGTGGAATTGTGTTGAAGTGTATTTATACTATTTCAGTATCAATATCACTTTATAATAATCATATATAGTTACTCATTACACCATTATACCCATCCAATTAAGGTGGTGGCGGAAAATAGATTACACCACGGCGTGGAGACGGTATTCCGTACGTACGCACGCGCGGTGATTTCATTTTCCGTAGGATGGATAGATGGTTAAATAGGTTTGTTTCATACTTATAATAACATATCAGTATATGAGTAATACTTATGTTATTACTTCATAATGAAACAACTAAAGAAGAAGAAGTTGAAGAAGAAAGAAATTGGAAAGGATCGGTAATGGATATCACCTCTTCTTTGAAGTGCTTCTTTGAGACCTCCTTTTAGGGCAATAAAATTGGTCTTTAAAGAAGACCAGGACCTCTAGGATGATACTAGGAAAGTGGAGAAGATATTTTGGCAGGGGTTGTCCGAGCTTGAATTCTCAAATTGGTGTGAGGAGGAGAGGGAGGAGGTGCCCTTTTATAAGGGAGGAGAGGGGAATCTTAGGAAAATCTCAAAATATTATTTTATATTAAGGTAAAATTCGGTTTATAATGGTTCAAAATGGTCTTATTTGGAAGCTAAATTTGGTATGGGTCGAAATCCTCTCATCAAATAGGATTTAGACAAGTTTAGGTTATTATTTTAACCTTATCAATTAGATTTAACTCTAAGTTAAATAATTTAACTTTTACCGTGTCTTTTTGTTTTCTTACACTATATTGTTAATAAACTTACTATATGAAGCCAAAATAACCCCAAGTTGTTTATTATTAATATATCTATCCTTATCTAAGTCATTTGTCCGAACCTTAGATTTTTAGGAATTAAATAACAATTAATAATATAATATGTGTTTTAAAAACTAATTTATGTCAATTTTGACACTATTTGGTACATGATTTTTATGAAATTTCTAACAGAATGATAAGTTCGAACCAAGTTACTTAAATCAACAATAAAATGTCATATTAACCAAGAAAATTAGTTTAAGTCATAAAAAGTCTCAAATTACATTTATTTGGGCATTTATAACATCAATTACGTTAATATTTTCTTAAAAAGGTAATTACTGCATCATTGTTGTGTCATAAATAAATTAACTTATTTAAAGTATAAAAATTACAAATAAAATACCATTATGTAGGAAATCTTTTTAGCTTTCTAATGAATATTTATAGTCGAAATTATATTATGTATAACCCTATATTAAAAATTTTTTAGTAAATAAACTTTGATTTTAACTCTTTTAACTCTTCTTTGAATTAAATAATAATAAATGTCCTAATCTAATCCAAGTGGGCCTAAATGATAATATTTTACACTTAAGGTTGTTTTTGGCCGAGATACACTTGTCCAATAGGATTAGGACATGTGTTGGGGTAATATTAATATCATTTTTACCCTTAATTACCCTATTTACTTTTAACCGTGGTAAATAAAAGTAAAAAGTAACTATTCACCAAAAATTATTTTCATCTCATTGAACCACATTTTACTTACTGACATCAACCGTGTCTCTCGGATTTTTGAAATTCCATTCACAGAAGCGGTAAAATTAAGATTTATGAAAAATAATGTTTTTTAACTACCACTTAGTAGTTTCACTATTCATCAAAAATTGATGTTTTTCAGAAAAATGCCAAAATTTCACCCTAAGCTATAATTGATATTCCGAATTCAAATATGATTTCTATTTTAAAAAATTCCCAACATATAAGTTTCATTAATTAATTTTATAATTAATTGTCACAACAAATAGCGTGTTTTTAAGAGATAATAACACTTGTTTATGTCTGGTGTAAATGTGAAATTACATCCAATGACCAACATTGTATTGAATTGTAAAAATATATTCTAAATATACTTTAAAACCACTAAAATTAATAATTTATCACTATTAATTATTTCGATTAAAAAAGTTGTTTTTAATTAAAATTTAGTAATTTTCACTATTCATCAGAATATGAAAGTTATCCGAAAAGTACCAAAATTTCACCTTAGGCTAAATTCGATACTCCGAATCCAAAAATGAAGTCCATTTTGAGAGATAAAATTTCTAAAATTTTAAAAGGTTGTTATTACTATTCATAACGGCTAGTTTTAATAATATTTTAATAGCATATCATTGTTTAGTGAAACTCGGTATTGCGTACTACACACGCTATCGAGGAAGGTCGCGATTGCGTGTAATACAAGGCAAGTCAAGGATGCGTGTTGTGCAAGCTCCTTTTGGTGTAGCGTACAACACAAGACATTAGTGAAATTAAAAAGAATATTTTTCATAAAATTTCAGGGTGTTACAATTTAAATATCTATTTATAGAAAATATTTTATCTCCTATTCTTAAGAGAAGTTATGACTACTCTAAGCTGTATTTTTTAATTTGAATTATCTTGATTTATTAGGCGTCTTTTGTCGATCTGGATTTTTACTGCAAGATATATCGTTACATATATATTTCTGTGTTGGATTTTTTTTATATAAATTTATATCTCAGTTGTTTTGATAGTTCTTATTCTTTGATTTTTCTGGTGAAAATTAATTTACAGTGCTATAGCGATCGAGCATCTCAGAAACAATGACTACATTTTGGAGATATACATGTTCAATCATCATAGCACGATGCTCTAATTTTGTTTCTATTCTTAAAATCAAATATCTTTTATAAAACCGGATCTCTTAAGACATATTTCAAAGATTATTATTCTTCTAAAGATGATGATCCATCTTCTTCGAGTTGCGTGCTAATACAACTATGAAGATTAAAGTGTTTTATCAAATCAATATCTATTGATTGTTTTGAGTATCGGCTACTCAATTTCAGCCGTGGTGGAGTGTCGGCTTCTCATGTTAAGCTGTGGATATTTCGTCTCCCTGTAAAAGAACCATAAGGATTGGTTTTTAGCCTTGTTTGTAAGGATGACAACTATCTGCACTTAGTTGTGGACCGGTCTTATGAGGAGGGGACCTGACTAGTGAAATTCACCAAACCCGCAGAGAGGGTGATTGGTGGAGTGGACTGGGGGATCTTTGTACCTCGAACCACTATAAATTGATGTGATCTGTTTTCTATTTTTATGTTGCATACACTCTCATATGAAAATACTGCCATCTCTATCTACTGTTGATGTTAAACAATAGAATTGTGGAAATTTTTAAAAGGACACAATTCACCCCCCTCTTGTGTCTTCGTGATATACTTTCATACCTAACACGACATTCAGGGGATATACTAACCTGTTGATTATGGAATAGTGGATAATCTCTATATAAAAGATCTTTTCTATACTTCATAGTTCTGAACAAGAGAAAGTCACCATGGCTAATTACCGCTTGGAGGAGGAAGCTGATTAGTAATGGGATCTTAATAAAAACATGAGGCCAAGAGAAGATATTGAAGATATGGAATGGTAAGAGTTCAGACGGGTCTTGTTAAATAAGTATTTACCTTATTCAATGAGAAAAAAATACATATGTAATTTCTCGAGCTGAAGAAAACAGAGAATGAATCTATGGGAAGCTACGAGATGAACTTCACAAGGATTTCATGTTACACCTATAGGTTTTTCATGGATCCTAATGGTAAGGTTGATAGATTCTTCGTGGACTAAGAACTCATCTACAAAAGAATATAGCCAACCGAGACTATGATAGATATGAGGGAATCGTACGATGGGATGTGAGATTCAAACTGGAGTTTGGTGAAACACAATGTTCCCATAAATCCAATGAAAAGAAGAGATCAATGAAGCCATGATAAGGGAGGAACTTTGTTCAGGGAAGAGGTGGAAAGAAAGTGAAACTTCCCACGTGCAAAAAATGTTAGAATAATCATTTAGGGAACTTCCTACTTGAGAGTGGGAAGTGTTATAAGTAAGGAATATATGGCCATATCACTCAAAATTTTCTTAGTTAGGTGAAGCCTCAAATTCTCAACACTAACGATAAAGGGAAGATGGTGCAGGTCCTACCTGAAGTCCAATGATTTAAGTGTGGACAGCTTGGGAACTTTTCCAATCACTATCCAAATCTGAGGGCAGTGTAGGGGAATCACCATCAACCTCTGCATAGGCCAAAGAAGCAAATTCATGCTTTTACTATTACGACGGATGAAGTTGAAGCTCCAAATAATGTGGTGGTAGGTAATATTGTTGTTCTCTCAATTCTAGCAAGTAATTTTTTTATTTTGGTTCTACACATTACTTTATTTCCTCCATGTTTGCAAAGAATATAGAATCAATCCCTAAACTGATAGAAGTAGAACTATCAGTTAAGACTTCTTGAGGAATTATCCTAGCATCAAAAGTGTTTAGAAACTCTAGTATTTTCTTGAGTGAGTAAAATATTATTGAAAATATAGTACTCATTCCCATGTTGGAATTCAACATTATACTAGGGATGGATTGTATCTCAAAGTATAATGCTAAGATAAAATTTAGAAGCAAGGAAATCTCAGTAGTCTTGAATGGAAAACTTATGGTTATATTCCAAGGAGATATATCTCGACCTAATCTTTTTCTAGAAGCACCTCCTATAGCATTATTTATGGATATGATTGGTTATGATGAAGACAGAAATGAGAGTATAAGGATAGATAATATCCATATCATTCAGGAATACATTAACATATTTCTTGAGGAGTTGCCTGCACCTCCCCTATAAAGAGAGGTAGAGTTCTCCATTGAACTCATTCCTGGTTCCAAGCCGATTTCAAAAACCCCATATTAAATGGAGAATGTGGAGCTACAGTAATTAAAGAAGCAACTCCAACAACTTTTGGAGAAGGGGTTTATCTTGGAAACTGTGTCTCTTTGGAGAGCACATGTTCTCTTTGTGAAGAAGAAGGATGGATCGATGCAGTTATGCATTGATTATAGAGAACTGAACAGGATCACAATGAAGACCAAATACCATCCTCCAATAATTGATGACTTATTTGACCAGCTTCGTGGGGCTCAATTCCCCTCCAAGATTGATCTTTGATCTGGTTTTCATCAATTGAGGGTGAAGAAAGAAGACACTATGGGAAAAATTACCTTTTTCAATGGGTTATTTGTGACGGGAATATATCACATCGTAAATAGTCTGTCGAAGAGATTATTTTCAATGAGGACATCAACCCGTTGCAAAAAAAATTAGTTATTTGAGATTTAAAAAGGGGTCTCGTTTCAAAAGGTTTGGCACGGTTTGTGTGCCAAACCACGGGAAGCGTAATTATGATGGGGGGTGCCTCCCCATCGCAAATAACTAGCGGCAGTAAATACTATTTGTGACGGGATCTGCCCCCGTTGCAAATAGTGCTTCGGCGGGTCACTATTTTTTACGGAACCCGTCACAAATACCCGGCGGCGGTGAATACTATTTGCGAAGGGATATTCCCCCATCGCCAATAGTGTGTTTGCAGGCTACTATTTGCTACGGGACCCATCACAAATAGCCTTTTAACCGCTAAAAGTAATTAATGTGATCGAAGGTATTTGTAATGGGAGTCCCGTCGTATAACGACCCATACTTTACATAAATTGTTATTACTTCAGAATTGAAGCACACTTATTACAACATATAACAAAACCAAGAAAGGACCGTATAGGTATAGTGTCTTTAGAAACTGGGAAACATAAACAACTGGTTCATAAAGAATCTACTTTGCCTCACATTTATTTCATCATATCTAGAGTCCCTTTTTGGCATATTCTACTTAATAACCTTGTTCCTGACCTGGGGAAATAAAACATACAAAAGGGTGAGCTCAAATGCTCAGTAAGGGTAAACAAAATAAATATCAATCACATCATATATATAAGAACATAACTTTTGGAAATCTTATCCTGCAAAAGAGATCATAATATTATAACATGGAATAAATCATGGCAGTGAAATGTAATCACAATAATAATAACTTAAAACATGAAACTTTGTGTCATACACACATAATCATAGAGAATCATTTCTTGTTAGTCAAGACTCATTTCCAAGACTATCTTAGTGGACAAAGTCCATTTCTAAACCGAGTCACCCTCGTTTCAGTCCTGTTTCACTGAACCGGTATAACCTACCGTTCCAGCCTTGTCTATCTCATGAGATATAAAATCTTTACCCAATGAATTGGAGGGAGATATAGGTCCCACCCATCTCATAATTATACCATTCTTATGTGTGCCACAAAATCATAAATCATACATCATAGCATAACCCATGTAATAAAAATGGGAATCTTAAACATCGTGACATCATAAAACAATTCATATAAGATAAAGGAATTCATAAAAATAATTCCATCACAACATAGTCAAATCAATGTAAAAATAGGGATAGAAACAGAACCCTTTATTATCTTAGATGGAAAATAATTTTGATAAAACACTTGAATTTCATTCTTGAGGAAAATATCCTTTCTACTTCAAAAACACTTTTCCTTTCTTAACATGTCATACAATTTTAAACTAAAAGAAGTTGATTAAAAATAGACTTGAAAACTTGTAAAGGAAGCTTCTTGCAAATAATGTTTTAAAAATCCATTCATGCAGTATAAGTTAAAAAAACATTCTTCTCGTACTTTTGTCGTAAAATTCAAAAAGTACCTCGTACGAAAAACGACAAAAGATTCCTTTCATATATTTTACAAAAAACTTACCGAAGGGTAAAATTGGATATAAACTATTGTAGAAGGATGGAAATAATATTACATATTGAGGGAACATGGATGTGGATGATAAAATACACCCCAGTAATTACCAAAGTAAAAACAATCTTGGATAAAAGTGAGATTGTGATATTTCCCTTACCTTAGGTCCGACTTGCTTTGTAAGTGTCCGAACCTCCTCTTCTTTGAAGTGCTTCTTTGAGACCTTCTTTTAGGGAACTAAAATTGGTCTTTAAAGAAGACCAGGACCTCTAGGATGTCTCTAGGGAAGTGGAGAGGAGAAATTGGAAGGGTTTGGCTAAGCTTGAAGGCTCAAAGTTGTGTGAGGAAGAGAGGGAGGAGGTGTCCTTTTATAAGGGAGGAGAGGGGCACCTTTGGAATAACTAAAACTATTATTTTATTATAAAGTCATGTTCAGTTTTAAATAGCTCCAAATTGATATATTTCAAATCTAAGGTGGGGATGGGTCGAAATACTCTCATACAATAGAATTTAGACAAGTTTAGGTTCCTATTTTAACCTTATCATTTAGATTTAACATTAAGTTAAATAATTTTACTTTTACCATGTCTTCTTGTGTTCTTATACTATAAGGTTAATAAACTTACTATAAGCAGCCAAACGAACCCCAAGTTGTTTATTATTAATATATATAACCTTATCTAAGTCATTTGGCCGAACCTTAGATTTTTAGGAATAAAATAACAATTTCCAATATAATATTTGTTTTAAAAACTATTTTATGTCAATTTTGACACTATTTAGTAATTGATTTTTGTGAAAATCATAACAGAATTATTAGTTCGAACCAAGTTAATTAAATCAATACTAACATGTCATATTAACCTATAAAATTAGTGTTATTCATTAAAAGTCTCAAATTACATTTATTTTGGTGTTTATAACATCAATTATGTCAATATTTCATTAATAAGATAATTACTGCATCATCATTGTGTCATAAATAAATTAAATTATTTAATGTCTAAAAATTACAAATAAAATACCATTATGTAAGAAATATTTTTATATTTCTAATTAATATTTATAGTCGAATTTATCTTATGTAAAACCCCATATTAAAAATTATTTACTTATTAAACTTTGATTTTAACTATTTTAACCCTTCTTTAAATAAATTAATAATAAATGTCCTAATCTAATCCAAGTGGACCTAAATGGTCATATTTTATTCCTAAGTTTGTTTTTGGTCGAATTACACTTATCCAATAGAATTAGGACATGTGTTAGGGTAATAATAATATCATCTTTACCCTTAATTACCCTATTTACTTTTTACCGTGGTAAAAAAAGTAAAAAGTTACTATTCACCAAAAAAATTATTTTCATCTCATTGAACCACATTTTACTTAATGACATCAACCGTGTCTCTCGGATTTTTGAAATTCCACTCACAGAAGCGGTAAAATTAAGTTTTATGAAAAAATCAGTTTTTTTAACTACCACTTAGTGGTTTCACTATTCATCAAAAATTGAAAGTTTTCAGAAAAATACCAAAATTTCACCCTAGGCTAATTTCGATATTCCGAATCCAATAATGAAGTCCATTTTGAAAAATAAAATTTCAAAAAGTGGTTATTAATATTAATAACGGCGAGTTTTAATAATATTTTAATAGCATATCGTTGTTTAGTGAAACTCGGTATTGCGTACGACGCAAGCTATCAAGGAAGGTCGCGATTTCGTGTAAAGCAAGACAAGCAAGTGTTGTGTAGAAAAAGATTCCTTTGAGGATTTATTTAACATAAAAGTCTCGGGTGTTACATTCTACCCCCCTTAAAATGAATTTCTCCCTCGAAATTCGTCACTTTGTTACAAACAGATGAGGATACCTCTCCCTCATCATATCCTCAAGTTTCCATGTAGCTTCTTCTAATTGGTGGTTCCTCCATAAAACTTTCACCAATCGAGTGGTCTTGTTTCGTAGGACTTTTTCGCTACGATCCAGAATCTCTATCGGTTGTTCTTCATAAGAAAGATCTTGCTCCAGCGGTACAACTTCTGAGCTGAGTACATGTGAAGGATCATGTATGTACTTTCTCAGGAGAGATACATGGAACACATCGTGAACTTGAGAGAGATTCGGTGGAAGCGCCAATTGGTAAGCTACCTTCCCAACACGATCCAGTATTTCGAAAGGACCGATATATCTAGGGCTCAACTTCCCCTTCTTTCCAAATCTCATAACCCTCTTCCAAGGAGATATTCGTAAGAACACTTTATCACCCACTTCAAACTCTAGGTCTTTTCTTCGGTTGTCAGCATAACTTTTCTGTCGACTCTGATCTACTCTTATGTGTTGTTGAATAGATCTAACCTTTTCTGCTATTTCATCAACGAGATAAGGTCCTAATATCTTTATTTCCCCAACTTCATCCCAGCAAGTTGGAGTCCTGCATTTCTTTCCATAGAGAGCTTCATAAGGAGCCATCTGAATACTGGAGTGAAATCTATTATTATAAGAAAATTCAACCAAAGGTATGTGTTGATCCCAACCACCTTTGAAATCCATAGAGCAAGCTCTCAACATATCTTCTAGAGTTTGAATTGTTCTCTCAGACTGACTGTCTGTATGAGGATGATAAGCAGTGCTGAAACTCAACTCTGTATCCAGAGTATGCTGAAGACTTCGCCAGAACTTAGAGGTAAATCTCGGATCCCGATCAGATATAATAGAAAGTGGTACTCCATGCAATCTTACCACTTCCTTTACATATATCCTGGCAAGCTGATCCAAAGAGAAATCCTCTCTAATAGAAATGAAGTGTGAAGACTTTGTAAGACGATCAACTATGACCCAGATATCATTATTGCCTTTGGATGTTTTAGGAAGTCCTGTGACAAAGTCCATAGTAATGTTTTCCCATTTCCATTCGGGTATTGGTAATAGTTGTAACATCCCCTTAGACTTATGTCTCTCAACTTTAACTTGTTGACAAACCAAGCATCGAGAGACATATTCAGAAACATCTCTTTTCGTTCCATCCCACCAGAAGTACTCTTTCAGGTCCCTATACATCTTCGTGCTTCCAGGATGAATAGAGAATGAAGAACTATGAGCCTCATCCAGCAGCTCCTTCTTTAATTCGGGGATGGGAGGAACACAAACCCGATTCCTGAACTTTATTATCCCATCACAATCAAGGTTGAACTCAGGAACATTTCTCACCTTCTTTTGTAACTCGACATCTTTATTCTGTGCCTCTTTAATCTTCACATGTATAGATGGTTGAACATTCATTTGAGAAAGATAAGATTTTTCCCCTTCCATTATAATTCCATGATCCATCCTTTATAAATCCATAAATATTGGATCTTTTGTGATCCTCATCATGGATAAACTAGCATGGTCTTGTCGACTTAATGCATCTGCCACCTTGTTTGCTTTCCCAGGGTGGTAATGGATTGAGCAGTCGTAATCCTTAATCAGCTCCAACCATCTTCTTTGACGCATATTCAGTTCCTTTTGTGTGAAAATATACTTTAAACTTTTATGATCAGTATAAATATCACACCTTTTACCATAAAGTTAATGCCTCCAAATCTTTAATGCAAAGATTACCGCAGCTAACTCCAAATCATGTGTTGGGTAATTTTTCCCATGGATTTTCAACTGTCCTGACGCATAAGCTATCGCCATATCATTTTGCATAATAACACACCCTAATCCTTTCTTTGATGCATCACTATAGATCACAAACCTTTCTCCACTACAAGGTAGTGTGAGCACAGGTGCACTGGATAACCTTCTTTTCAACTCCTTGAAATTCTCTTCACATTCTTCCGTCCAGACAAACTTAACTCCTTTCCGAGTCAACTTGGTGAGTGGATTAGATAATCGTGAAAAATCTTTCACAAAACGTCGATAATATCCAGCCAAACCAAGAAAACTTCGGATCTCAGTTACTGTTGTTGGTCTCAACCATCTTTCGATAACCTCTGTTTTTTCTGGATCCACAAATATCCCCTCTTTTGAGATTATGTGACCCAAAAATGCAACTTTTTGAAGCCAAAATTCACACTTGGTAAATTTGGCATAAATCTTATCCTTTCTCAGGGTCTTCAATATAATTATCAAGTGATCTTTATGCTCTTCCTTGCTCTTTGAATATACAAGAATATCGTCTATAAATACTACCACAAATTGATCAAGATAGTCTCTAAAGACTCTATTCATCAGATCCATGAAGATAGCAGGGGAATTAGTAAGACCAAATGGCATCACTATAAATTCATAGTGTCCATACCTTGTACGGAAAGACGTCTTTGGTATATCCTCCCTTTTGACCCTTAATTGATGATACCATGAACGAAGATCAATCTTGGAAAAGTATTGAGCTCCGCGTAGTTGGTCAAATAAGTCATCAATGCGTGGGAGAGGATATTTGTTCTTGATAGTGATCTTGTTAAGTTCTCGATAATCAATGCAGAGTCTCATTGATCCATCTTTCTTCTTAACAAATAGAACAGGTGCTCCCCAAGGTGACGCACTAGGGTGTATGAATCCCTTATCAAGATTCTCTTGGAGTAGCTTCTTCAATTCCTGCAACTCAATTGGGGCCATTCTATAAGGTGTCTTTGAAATAGGTAAAGAACCCAGTATGAGTTCTATTAAAAACTCAACTTCATGATTTGGTGGAAGACCTGGAAATTCCTCTGGAAAGACATCATCAAAATCCCGTACAATGGGTATATTTTTAATCGTGAGTTTCTCTCCAACCATTTGAGATAAATAACCTTCATTTAGTGGAATCAATACCTATAGGATGGATGAAATTTCCACTGGATGGTTATGTTCATCCTTGCATCGATAGACGATCATTGATTGATCTGGAATATGAAATGTGACTTCCATTCTTTTGAAATTGATATGAGCTCCATATAAAGTAATCCAATCCATGCCAAGAATCACATCAAATTCCACTATAGGAAGGATCACAAGATTTGCAGGAAGCACTTTCCCACAAACTTCAATCAGAGAATAATTGTAAACTTTTCATGTGACTATTGCACCATTAGGGGTTGTCACAGATAAATCAACATCTAATTGTTGAGGTAATACGGTGATACCCTTAGAAAATTCATCAGAAATTAAATAGTGGGTGGATCTAGAATCAAATAAAACATTTGCTACTTTAGAGTGGATTGTAAGTGTACCTTTCACCACATCGTTATCGTACTCCACATCGCTGATAGAAATTGCATGTGACTTTCCTTTGTCTTTAGCCTTAAGAGTTTGTTGACGTCGACCATCATCATCAACCCTTGGATTAGGGCATTTATTGGCATAATGTCCCATCTCTTTGCACTTGAAACATTAAAGTGTAGTAGGTTCATTCTGTGTATCCCTTCTTTTGTTTGCATCATTAGACATATTCTTCCCATCATCGCAGCATTCAAATGCCCGATGACCTTCCTTTCCACATTTGAAACATTTACTTGTCCCTTTAAGACAACTCCCTCCATGTTTCTTTCCACACTTTGAGCATAAGGGAAAGCTCATCTTCTTTTCAGTGTGCTCTTTAGATTTTCCTTTGAATTCCATTTTCCTCTTCTTATCAAACCCATATGACTGATGGGTTACTCCAATCTCCATATCGACTTTGAGACCACATCGAACGATTTCCTCTTAGCTATTGAAGTCCCTTATGTCTAACTCCCTTCGAAGACTTGGTTTTAAGACACTAAAGAATCGATCGATCTTACTCTCAGGTTGGATAATAATACCAGAAGCGTACCTTGAAAGTCTTTTAAAATTTGCTTCATAGGTACCAACAGATTCATCATCCTTTTTCTTTAGTTCAAGAAACTCTTTCTCCATCTTTGTTCGGAGAATACGAGGGAAGTACTTATTGAAAAATAAGTTCTTGAACTCGTCCCATTCCATGGACTAAATTTCATCCCTTTGCCTCGTATTATTAATAAGATTCCACCATTGGTCAGCATCTCCTTCCAAACGATACACTGCTAGGATGACTTTATCATGTTCAGAACATTGAAGAACTGAAAATAACTTTTCAGTAGTACTAATTCATTGTTCAGCAACTAATGGATCAGTAGACCCACTGAAAGAAGGTGGACGCTGCCTCATGAAGGATTCAACAGAATGTTGCTCCTTCCTTTGCTCGTTTGGAAGTCCTGCATGATTCATAGCTTGAGAAAGTTGTGTGAGCATGGCTACAAGATTTTGCATTCCAGCTCCCATAATGTTTGGTTGATCCGGGGGACAATCATTGCATTGCCCGTCGCATTCCGCATTAACACGATTCCTTCGGGTTCCAGCCATTGACTAAAACCAAGAAGAATAGTGTGAGCAACACTAATTATAATAGGAAAACCACATAATTAAGAATAAAATTTCACACTTAAGGTCTTATCCTAGGTTATTCATGGCCATTTATAAAACACTAATATTGTGTTCTATGCATAGAATTGTCCTTAGGGTTCTTACTAAGGCTTTTACGTTCTAGTTTCCAAAGGTTGACTATACCTTTCCTCTGATACCAACTATAATGACCCATACTTTACATACATTTTTATTACTTCAGAATTGAACCACACTTATTACAACATATAACAAAACCAAGAAAGGACCGTATAGGTATAGTGTCTTTAGAAACTGGGAAACATAAACAACTGGTTCATAAAGCATCTACTTTGCCTCCCATTTATTTCATCATATCTAGAGTCCATTTTTGGCATATTCTACTTAATAACCTTCTTCCTGACTTGGGGAAATAAAAAATACAAAAGGGTGAGCTCAAATGCTCAGTAAGGGTAAACAAAAGAAATATCAATCACATCATATACATAAGAACATAACTTTTGGAAATATTATCCTGCAAAAGAGATCATAATATTATAACATGGAATAAATCATGGCAGTGAAATGTAATCACAATAATCATAACTTAAAACATGAAACTTTGTGGCATACACACATAATCATAGAGAATCATTTCTTGTTAGTCAAGACTCATTGCCAAGACTATCTTAGTGGACAAAGTCCATTTCTGAACCGAGTCACCCTCGTTTCAGTCCTGTTTCACTGAACCGGTAGAACCTACCGTTCCAGCCATGTCTATCTCATGAGATATAAAATCTTTACCCAATGCATTGGAGGGAGATATAGGTCCCACCCATCTCATAATGATATCATTCTTATGTGTTCCACAAAATCATAAATCATACATCATAGCATAACCCATGTAATAAAAATGGGAATCTTAAACATCATGACATCATAAAACAATTCATATAAGATAAAGGAATTCATAAAAATAATTCCATCACAACATAGTAAAATCAATGTAAAAATAGGGATAGAAACCAAACCCTTTATTATCGTAGATGGAAAATAATTTTTATAAAACACTTGAACTTCATTCTTGAGGAAAATATCCTTTCTACTTCAAAAACACTTTTCCTTTCTTAACATGTCATACAATTTTAAACTAAAAGAAGTTGATTAAAAATAGACTTGAAAACTTGTAAAGGAAGCTTCTTGGAAATAATGTTTTAAAAATCCATTCATGTCGTATAAGTTAAAAAAACATTCTTCTCGTACTTTTTTCGGAAAATTCAAAAAGTACCTCGTACGAAAAACGACAAAAGATTCCTTTCATATCTTTTACAAAAAACTTACCGAAGGGTAAAATTGGTATAAACTATTGTAGAAGGATGGAAATAATATTACATATTGAGGGAACATGGATGTGGATGATAAAATACACCCCAGTAATTACCAAAGTAAAAACAATCTCGGATAAAAGTGAGATTGTGATATTTCCCTTACCTTAGGTCCGACTTGCTTTGTAAGTGTCCGAACCTCCTCTTCTTTGAAGTGCTTCTTTGAGACCTTCTTTTAGGGAACTAAAATTGGACTTTGAAGAAGACCAGGACCTCTAGGATGTCTCTAGGGAAGTGGAGAGGAGAAATTGGCAGGGTTTGGTCGAGCTTGAAGGCTCAAAGTTGTGTGAGGAAGAGAGGGAGGAGGTGTCCTTTTATAAGGGAGGAGAGGGGAACCTTTGGAATAACTAAAACTATTATTTTATTATAAATTTATGTTCGGTTTTAAATAGCTCCAAATTTATATATTTCAAAGATAAGGTGGGGATGGGTCGAAATCCTCTCATCCAACATAATTTAGACAAGTTTAGGTTCCTATTTTAACCTTATCATTTAGATTTAACATTAAGTTAAATAATTTTACTTTTACCATGTCTTCTTGTGTTCTTATACTATAAGGTTAATAAACTTACTATAAGCAGCCAAACGAACCCCAAGTTGTTTATTATTAATATATATAACCTTATCTAAGTCATTTGGCCGAACCTTAGATTTTTAAGAATAAAATAACAATTACCAATATAATATTTGTTTTAAAAACTATTTTATGTCAATTTTGACACTATTTAGTAATTGATTTTTGTGAAAATCATAACAGAATTATTAGTTCAAAACAAGTTAATTAAATAAATACTAACATGTCATATTAACCTAGAAAATTATTGGGATTCATAAAAAGTCTCAAATTACATTTATTTTGGTGTTTATAACATCAATTATGTCAATATTTCATTAATAAGATAATTACTGCATCATCATTGTGTCATAAATAAATTAAATTTTTTAATGTCTAAAAATTACAAATAAAATACCATTATGTAGGAAATATTTTTATATTTCTAATGAATATTTATAGTCGAATTTATCTTATATATAACCCCATATTTAAAATTATTTACTTATTAAACTTTGATTTTAACTATTTTAACCCTTCTTTAAATAAATTAATAATAAATGTCCTAATCTAATCCAAGTGGGCCTAAATGGTCATATTGTATTCCTAAGTTTGTTTTTGGTCGAATTAAACTTATCCAATAGAATTAGGACATGTGTTAGGGTAATAATAATATCATCTTTACCCTTAATTACCCTATTTACTTTTTACCGTGGTAAAAAAAAGTAAAAAGTTACTATTCACCAAAAAATTATTTTCATCTCATTGAACCACATTTTACTTACTGAACTTCAACTGTGTCTCTTGGATTTTTTAAATTCCACTCACAGAAGCGGTAAAATTAAGTTTTATGAAAAAATCCGTTTTTTTAACTACCACTTAGTGGTTTCACTATTCATCAAAAATTGAAAGTTTTCAGAAAAATACCAAAATTTCACCCTAGGCTAATTTCGATATTCCGAATCCAAAAATGAAGTCCATTTTGAAAAATAAAATTTCAAAAAGTTGTTATTACTATTCATAACGGCTAGTTTTAATAATATTTTAATAGCATATCGTTGTTTAGTGAAACTCGGTATTGCGTATGACGCAAGCTATCGAGGAACGTCGCGATTTCGTGTAAAGCAAGCCAAGCAAGTGTTGTGTAGAAAAAGATTCCTTTGATGATTTATATAACATAAAAGTCTCGGGTGTTACACGTCGCAAATAATACCTTCACAAATACTCTAACCTATATATACCTCCATCCGTTTTTTTTTCATTCTTTCTCTCAATTCTTACTTTCTCTCTCTCTCTAAACTCAAATTTTAGTGTCAAATTTTCTTTGAGTTAATTTTTTTTTATGAACAAGTTTTGAAGTCGTCTACACCTATAAGATATCAAGTTTAAAGGTATTTATGTTTTATTTAATTTAAAATTTATTTCATTTTTTATATTAATTTTAATTATTGTTAATTAGTTGTAATTAAATTAGATTTGGATGGTTTTTTCATCAGTATTTATTTTTAATAATAAATTTAAATTATTAGTTCTAATTATTTATAATTAATAGTAATTAGGAATTATCAACGATAATTAGTAATAAATATAAATAATTAGCGGTAATTGGTAATTAGTTGTTTTAATTTGGAGTAATTAATATTAATTAAGGCTAATTTGTAATAATTAGTGGTAATTAGTAATAATTAGGAATAAATAGTAATAATTAATAAAAATAGTAATAAATACTAATAATTAGTAATAAATACTAAAAATTATTAATAAATACTAATAATTAGTAACAATTAGTAATAATTAGTAATAATTAGTAACAATTAGTAATAATTAGTAATAATTAAAAATAATTAGAATTAATTGGAATTGATTAGTAATAAATAGTAATAAATAGTAATAATTAGTAATAAATACTAATAAACACTAATAATTATTAGTAATTAGTAATAAATAGTAATAATTAGGAATAATTAGTAATAAATATTAATAATTAGTAATAATTACTAATAATTAGCAATAATTAGCAATAATTAGCAATAATTACTAACAATTACTAATAATTAGCAGTAATTAGAAATAATTAGAAATAATTAGCAATAATTACTAATAATTAACAATAATTACTAATAATTAGAAATAATCACTAATAACTAGAAATAATTACTAATAATTTTATATAATTAGCAATAATTACTAATAATTGGCAATAATTACTAACAATTACTAATAATTAGCAATAATAACTAATAATTAGAATCAATTAGAAATAATTAGTAGAAATTAGAAATAAGTAGTTGTAATTAGCATTAATTAGCACTAATTAGCACTAATTAGCACTAATTAGCACTAGTTAGCACTAATTAGCACTGGTTTGCACTAATTAGCACTAATTAACACTAATATATACTAATTAGTAATAATTATGAATAATTGGAAATAATTATGAATAATTAGGAATAATTAGTAATAATTAGTAATAATTAGGAATAATTAGTAATAATTAAGAATAATTTGTAATAATTAGTAGCAATTCATAATAATTAGTAATAATTAGTAATAATTAGTAATAATTTGTAATAATTTGTAATAATTAGTAATAATTAGTAATAATTATTAATAATTAGTAATAATTATGAATAATTTTGAATAATTGTGAATAATTATGAATAATTTTGAATAATTGTGAATAATTATGAATAATTATGAATAATTAGTAATAATTATGAATAATTAGAAATAATTATGAATAATTAGTAATAATTATGAATAATTAGTAATAATTATAAATAATTAGTAATAATTAGTAATAATTTTGAATAATTTGTAATAATTAAGAATAATCTGATACAATTTTGAATAATTATGAATAATTATGAATAATTAATAATAATTATGAATAATTAATAATAATAATAATTAGTAATAATTAGTAATAATTAGTAATAATTAGTAATAATTATGGTTAACTACAAATAATTACAAATAATTTTGAATAATTAGAAATAATTTTGAATAATTATGAATAATTATGAACACTTAGTAGTAATTATGAATAATTAGCAATAATTAGCAATAATTAGTAATAATTAAAAATAATTAGGAATAATTGGTAATAATTAGTAATAATTTGTAATGATTATAAATAATTAGGAATAATTAGTAATGAATATGAATAATCAGGAATAATTAGTAATAAATAGGGATAATTGTAATAAATTGTATGAACATGGAACAATTTCCAGTTGATTGGAGGCACTCCTTTTGCTTGAGACACTTCTCCTATCAAATCTCACCTACTCAAAACATTATGAAAAATGTGTTTTTTCATGTGCATATCCAATATCATATGCATTCGTATGACCACATTTTTCATAATGTTTTCAGGTGGTGATAGTTGGAACCGGATGATTCATCGACAAAAGGGGGGCTCTTTTGTCCAATGGCTCATTTACTTGCATATTTCTCACACTGAAATCACAATGAAAAATCTGGTCAGAGGTACGCTTATGTACACTTATATGCATGGAAATGGATATGTATACCTATGAGCAGATTCTTTATTGGAATTTCAGTGTGAGAAAGTTTCAAGTAAATGAGCCTTCAGACAAAAGAGAAACTGCCAATCTATTGAAAATTGTGTCGCTCATAAATAGTGGTGATTTGTAAGACGTAGCTGTAATTATTTATCTTCTATTTTTTGGATAGTGTTTTTCTTATTTCAAATTATTCAAAAATAGAAATGATTTTACATTTTTTAGAAAAATATGGAACAAGGAAGTCGACAACATTCCTTATTAGATTATTGTGCTTGGATAAATTATCGTAGAAATACGAACAGTTTTAGTTTAAATCTTGTATATATTGAGGGTGTTGAAGCTTTCTTATCATTTGCATCATCAAAAATGGAATTTGTTTCAGAAGGAACAATTAAGTGTCCTTGTAAAAAAAATTCTCTAAGAACATTTGACATGTTGACAATGTTGGGGTACATCTCTTGAATTTTGGTTTTCAACCAAATTATGTTTTTGGTATCAACACGGTGAACGTAGTTCCAAAAAAGATACTAATGATTTGATTCCAGATCCATCATAGTTTCAATATTTAGTACATGATGTTGCAGGTCCATCTGTTCAACAAATTGAAACTCAGGATGACATTGATTTAACTCCTGAGTTGTCACCATCTAAATTTTATGTGCTGTTAAGGTCTACTGAGGATGCATTATATCATGGTTTCATGATAATAAAGTTAAAAGTGGTTGAAAATTTAGGGCTATTAAATAAGATAATTAAATGTCAAACAAGTGTTTTGATCATATATTTTCTTTGGTTAAAACATTGTTACCAGAATGAAATTTGTTTCCTGCAAATTAATATGAGAGAAAGAGGCTAGTTCATAATCTAGGCCTTAGTTATCTGAAGATTCATGCATGTACAAATGATTGCATCTTATATTCTTGAGAAAATCAGTCATTGAATAGTTGTCCCACATGTGGACAACCGAGGTATAAATAATCTCAACTGGGGAAGTCTGGATTGATTCATGTAAAATAGTTGATATATTTTCCACTTACACCCTGGTTTTAGCATTTGTTTATGTCTTAGAACACAGTGACAATGATGTCATGGCACAAAACCAAGATTTCAACCAGTAAAAGAATGAATCAACCATCTAATCGTGATTCATGGAAACATATTTGACCGAGTGAATCCATCTTTTACTTCTAAAGACCATAACTTTTGATTGGGTCTTTCTACATATGGTTTCTATCTATTTGGTTCTTATGGTAGTCAGTATTCATGTTGGCTTGTCTTTATAACTCGTTATAATTTAACTCCATGGATGTTGACGAAGGAGCCTTATATATTTCTTAACTTATTAATCCTAGGATATCCGAAAAAGAATATTGATATATATTTGAAAGAATTTATTGATGAGTTAAATTCATTGTGGAGTAATGGTGTTAGTACATATGATGTTATTGCGAAACATAATTTCCTGCTAAAAGATACATTGAGGTGGAAAATTAGTGAATTCCTAGAATATGGCATGTTATTTGGCTAGAGTACACAGGTTCTGAAATCACGTCCTTACTGTAAGAAAGAAAACAAAGCATTTATGTTCTTCAATGGAAAAAACCTTGCTATTTTGACTGTCATCGCATATTTCTTACAATCAATCATCCTTTTTGGACGAAAAAATATAATTTTCAAAAAGAAAACATTGAAAGGGACGGACCTCCAAAAATTATCTTAGGTACAGAGTTAAAATCAGTTGTATTTTCATTACCTCCCATCACATTTGGACCACCAATAAACCAACAGAAAATTCAGGGCTTTGGGAAATAACACAATTGGCTACAACATAGCATTTTTTGGGATCTTCCATATTAGTCTGATTTGTTGGTCCTCCACGTGTTGGATGTCATTCATATTGCGAAGAAATATTTTTATAATTTATTTCAAAATGTTTTGGATACACTAGGTAAGACCAAAGATAATGTAATAGTACGATTAGATCTTTCCCAAATTTGTAGGTGACCAGAACTTGAACTGTTTGAAAATTTTATATCACAGAGGTTAATGAAGCCAAAAGAAGCTTATACACTGTCCAAAGAGAGCCGCTAATAATTTTTTCTGTGGATTGTATATTTGAGACTTCCAAATGTTAATGCTTCAAATTTGGGCATATGTGTTAAGAATGGTCCTATTACTGGATTAAAATGTAATGATTTTTATGTTATAATGGAAAGAATTATGTTGATTGGATTAATAGGTTTGTTGAATTCTATGATTTTGGATTCAAAAACAGATATATCATATTTTTTTCAACACTTCTGTGTGGAAAAAACAAACTACGGTGCATTAAGAAAACTAAAAGAATATGTTGTTGTAATTATATGTAAACTGGAAAAAATCTTCCCACTGACTTTATTTGAATAAATGGAACATTTGATATTACATTTGCCACACGAAGAAAAATGTGGAGGTCTATTACAGTTTCAATGGATATACCAATTTGATATATGCATGTATAAATTGAAGAAAAAAGTACATAACAAAGTATCACTTAAATACTCAATTTCTGAAGCTTATTTGCAAGAGGAAATTTCTTTTTTCTTCTTTCATTATTTTGAATCTAAATATCCCTCAACACAAAACCGCATGGGAAAGAATGAGAGGAATTTTGATGATGAAATGTACAATCAATTATCAGTTTTTAATAAGACAAATCTTTTCTTCAGTGGAGTTCATAAACTATGGCTTTCAGATGATGAACATCAGAGAGCTCAAACATATGTTCCACTCAATTGTGAAGAAATGACATCATTTGTACTATGAGTGCATATACCAATTATTCTATAATTTATATTATAGTAAGTAAACTTATTTTATTTTTAGGTTATATAATAATCATATCAAGAAACAGCTTCCACAAATTACAACAGCTACTCTTGAAAAAATCTGGCCCTAAAATTCTCAATAGTTTCAAAAAATAATAACATAAATTTTTTATAGTTTAATATATCAATTTGGTTTATTATTTATTATATTGATAATTATTTTAAAAAAATTAGGTGTCTCAAAATGCTGATAAAATTGATAAGTGACTATGTATATTGAGTAACCCACCATCCAAAATGGTTAAATATTATAATTATTATGTGGTGAATGGTTTTTGATTTCACACACATGCATATGGGTAATCAAAAAAACAATGAATAGTGGAGTTTTCTTGAGAGGATATCATCATAAAAACTGAAGTTGACTTTTACCACATGTTGGATGAAATTATTGAACTATGTTATCTAGGAAAAAATTACATAACAATGTTTAAATGTCAGTGGTTGGATACTGAGAGAGGCTTGCATGTTCATCTGACTCATTGAATCATTGATATTAAATATAAAAGTATAATTATAGAAAATGAACCATTTTTACTAGATCAATAGGCACATCAAATTTATTATGAAAAGTATTGTGCTACTTTAAGATTCCTGAGTGATTGGTGTAGCATAATAAAAATAAAATCTCAGGAAAACCAGTTTACTCAAAGTGAATGTGGTTCTGTTGAAGGGAAAGGAATTGAAATTTTTCAAGAGGCTACTCAAAATCCATATTTTTCAAAAAGAGAAATTAATATCTATGATGAAACCCCACAATTAAGGTTCGGTGATGATGATGATGTTAATGATTCTAAAATTGAATTTGAAATGGAAAGAGATTATGAAACTGAAACTCATATGGATATTGACGATGCCTAGGAGGAATATCAAAACATTGACATCATCAGATATGAACACGATGATGAAGGTGAACATTGACAAAGTTAAATGCTGATTATAATCATAATTAATATATGTCTATATATAATAGTTATTTTCAACTATTTTCTAAGAACATTAATTTTTTGTTTTAGGTGGGCAATGATCTATTTCATCAGTTATAAGAGGGTGAGCTACCTTTGGATGAGGAGGATTTGTGATTATCTGACCCTCAGCCTACTGGTTGTTCAAGGTGTATGTGGAGGGGTGTGGTCTTGCATGACTGATGATTCCTGACCCTATCCCCAAGAGACATCCACATCTTGTCTTTGATCCATGCACGTAGAGGTATGGTAACCTGTGTATTTTAGTTAGATTTCATTAATTTATTTATATACTAATTTTTTGATTATTTGTTCTTTTTTCAAAGTTTTACGTATATCGTTGTTGTATAGGATAGTGATATCTTGCACAGTTGTGTTTCTCATCCATGGATCACATGGGAACAGATTCCCATTGATGTGCAACTCGACATGTTCAATCATTGGATGGTAAATAAGTAAATAAAATTTATTTTGTAATTTATTTCATTAATAACTTAATATTGTAGATTATTTGTGGGGTTCGTGGTATCCCATCAATGATAGCATGCGTGACGCTATCCACGCAGCATGGGAGGTGTCAATGTTTGACCATTTCTATCAGTTTTTACACAATTTGAGATGAATGGCCATGAAGAAAGAAAGAGTAGTAGTATTTTATGAGTCGTGTAGAGCACACCGACCAGAGTACATGTCATCTTACATTTTGGATGGATTATGTTCACACAGGTTGGGTGGTGGATTTCAAATGAGATCTTTATTAGGCCGACAGAACTTGGGGAGACAGGAGGTGACGCATCGAGCCTGTAGCCGTACATTCAGTACGCATAGAGAGCATCTGGTAAGTACTTTTTTTAAATATTTTATATAAATTTAAATATAAAAAGTTTATTTTATATAAATATAGGCAGTCAAGTAGTCTGATATTATGAAGTACACCATTTATCGGAGGATGTACAGTGATCCAGCCACTGGAGAGATTAGAGGTGATTGCCAGCATCGGATTGGGGTCAATATAATTTCTTTTTTAGTTCGAAAATTAACTTCATATAATATTTTTACTATTTTAATTTCAAATTGGAATTGAAGGAGTCATATTAGGATGTGACCTATCAAATATAGGCTGAGAGTCGGGCTGAGATGGATAATCGGACTAGTTCCCACCATTTTGATGAGACGGCATGGATGCAGGCAATCCAGTATGGCTTTGAGAAGGGTCTCGTAGTTTATATCGGCTCTCATTTGACTCTTGGGACTTATTATAGTACTTCTACGATGTCATCATCCAGCTCAAGAGGATCTCGTGGAGAGGAATCATCTTTTGGCTCATAGTATCAGAAGCAGCTGCAAGCTTAGAGTAAGTGTAACGACCCAAAGTTTTTTAATGGAAAATTCCCTTCTTATATTTATAAAATAACATGAAAACACAAAAAAATGAACTACTAAGTGATAAGTAACCTTTAAACATAATTTTTTCACTCCTATGTTTGGAATTTTGAAAATCCTACATTCACGTTTGTGTTCAAGATAATTTTTGGAGTCTAATGAAACAAAAATATTTTTTGGTGAATAGTGACCTATACTTATGAATAGTAACCTACCCTTATGAATAGTAATATTACCCTTATGAATATTAAATCATCCAACATAATATTAACATTACCTATGAATAATAAAATAAAATTTAGACATCTTAGAAAGTGACAATTTGACCTTAGTAAACGTTTTGGTATTTTGTAAGTCATAAATAATTAATAATAATTAACTAATTAATTTAAAAGAAAATTTATTTTCCCAAAATGTATTCATAAATTTTTTAATCAATGTCTTATAGTTTTTAGATAAATTTATAAGACCCTACGTAATTTTTTAAAGCACTATAAAATCAGTTTTAATCTTAAAAACTGTTTTTTTAAGTAAATTATGATTTTAATTAAATATTAACTTAATAATATTTAGAAAATTGTTTTTGAAAAAAGGACTTCATTTTTGTATTATAAACGTCCAAAAATGGTTGGGGTAAATTTTTGAGATTTTTCGGAGATACTTGAATTTTTGGTGAATAGTAAGATACATTAATTTACCGAATAAATACATTATAATTAAAACCCACTATTCCTGACATCACAAGTGATGTAAGCACCCAAATATCGAACTCACATGCCTTATTTACTGTTCTTGGTCGTTCAAGACTCACTATTCCTTGTCTTGTGGGGAAATAGTAAACTAATGAATTTTATATTAAGGAAACCCCTCCCCCCTCCACTATAAAAGCCACCCTTCACTCCCTCATTTCCTCACACCTCTAAAGATCCAATAATTCTCTAAACTCTGCCCAAACATCTTCCCTAGCCCCTCCCCCACGTCCAAAATCTTCTGGTCTCATCAAATGACCAAGACTAGATTCCTTAAGGAGGATCTCAAGAGGAAGATTTAAGAGGTAATTTCCCTCCCTCTTCTCCTTTAATTTCCTTTCAAGTTCAAGTTCATTTCTTGATCTCTCCCCACCTATATTCATCAAAATTGTTTTTAAACTCCATTATTATACATATACTGTAATTGTATGATTCTAATGGTATAGTATATCACCCCACACCCTTTCCCTCTTCCTTTTATTTTATTAAAGAGAACGTTGTTCATGAGGTGTTAATTTATCACCTTCAAAAACGAAATGCTCTCTTCTTCCATTTCTACCTTCAGTTTTGGTCATGAAACCATTTTCATGGTTGAACCAGAATATTTTATATGTATTATGTTCTATTTAAAGTTCTTTAAATAACCTATGGCCATATTACTAAGTGAAAAGTTAGAACAAGTTCGTTGTGATCCAAAAACCGATCAAATTAATCCAAATAATCATCATTTAATTATTATCTAATGATTCATCCACATGGATATAATATGATCATTAAAACTCATGTAATATCATTAATAACATATAATATCAGTTCTATAAGTTTACCCATGTTCTACCCAAACATCAATTGAAGAATACAAGTGAACCACCAAAGAAAAACCATAAAATGAACATCCCCGAACAATGTTTTTAAACTCTATAAGTCATCCAAAGGAACATAATATGACATAATGAAACCATAATGAAATCTATTAATGTACACATGGTTCTGGATTTATAATTAATGAATATAATTTCATTATACAGGACATTAAAGAGAAGGAATCATCCGGGTACAAGGTAAGGGGAAATTCTCGAACCCAACTTTCATCCTTCGGGTTCTACCTCTTTCACTCCAGTTTTGATATGGTCACTCCTTAAAGATCATTTTTTCATCATTGTATTTCCTTTTCTGGGATATACATGTTTTATAATTATGTTTATGTTAATCCAAAAGTTTTCCTAAAGAACTCTTCTCTTAAGAACTCAACTTTTACCTCTCATTCAAGGTTGATGATTCTAGTATCAAGTATGTTGTTCCCTCTTTCTTTTGGGAACCCAAAGCTTATGAATGTATTCTTATGATATGAAACCCTTTCCTTTACATGGGTTAGTTATGTTCATTTTTGATATGTGTTCTATGTGGAAATCATGATAATGATAATGTTATGATGTGACGGGTGCACCCGGAATTATATAGCGCAATATGAATGTATAAATGTGGCAGGTGCGCCCGGAATTATACAGCGCTCCAATGCATTGGGTAAAGTGATGAATCACATGAGTAAATTTTAAATGATGTGTGAACAAGATACTAGCTTGGTTCACAAGTATGATTGGTAGTTAACCACTAAGACATGATGTTTCATTTTTATGCATTGCCACACTTCAAGTCTATTATTTATGCTCCTCTCATGTTCATGATCTTTTGCCTATGTTATGTTTATGCTCACCCCATGCTATGTTGTTATTATCTATCCTCTTACTGGGCTTTTATCTCACCCCTTTTAATTTATATCCTCAGGTGGCTACATGTACTAATGAGAGGACAAGTTCCACTAAGAAGCTAGTGAAGAAGAAATTAAATAAATGTTTATGGTTGATGTTGTATTTGTTATGTATAGTACTAGTTTTCCCAAGACACTAAACCTTTGGATCCTCTATGTGTAATACTATTATGTTGTTTATCTTTGAAATTATGTAATAGTATTTTAAGAAAAGTTTGGTATGCTATAGTTGGTATCAGAGGAAAGGTTTTGTTAATTTGCGAATTAGGATTAGTGAACCCTAGAGAAAACCTACAACATGAGACTATGTACAAATATGCACACAAGAATATTTACCTAGGGATACCATATGTTATTTTTTTGGTATAATTGTTTAAATGAATAAGTTATTCATGACTTTTTTAATTATGTTTTGTTCTAACCTTTTCTATTTTAGAAAATGGTGGGAACCAGGAGAAATCAGGCCAACAACTCATGTGAGGGCCAATGCAACAATTGCCCGAACGACATCCCTAATGATTTGGGAGGTGGAGTTCAAAACTTCATGGCGATGCTTACCCAATTATCTCAGGTTATGAACAATAACCATAATAATTGAGAACTTCCTCCTTCACCAAAGAGGGAGAAACTGGATATTTAATGTTTTATACGGTAATGACCACCGACGTTTAGTGGATCTTCTAATCCACTAGTTGTGGAACAGTGGGTCAACTCCATGGAGAAGATCTTTTCTGTTCTTCACTGTTCTGAGATGGAGAAGGTGACTCTATCCATTTATCATCTAGATGGAGAAGCCGATAAATGGTGTGATTTGATTAAGAACACCAAGCCAAGGGAGGAAATTGAAGAGATGGAATGGGAAGACTTTAAGATAATGTTTCTTAATAAGTACTTCCCACGAACTCTTTGCGCGAAGATGGAGAGAGAATTCATAGAGCTCAAGATAAAAGAAAGAGAATCTATCACAACCTATGAAGTTAATTTCACATGGATTTCAAGGTACGCTTAGGGTTTTGTTATCAGCAATGATAGAAAAATTGATAGATTCTTTAGTGGATTAAAACCACACCTTCGAAAGGCTCTTGCAATTCGAGACTTTGGGAGTTATGAAGAAGTTGTTCGGTGTGCTCTCAAAGTAGAGATGGAGTTTGGAGAATGGTATCATGGCTATGGTGATAAGAAAAGAAATATGGAGTTTCAAGCTGGTGGATCCAATGATAAATGTGGGAAGAAAAATCAACGACCCACATGCCAAAAATGTGGGAAGTTTCACAATGGGAACTGCCTAAAAGGGACGGGGAAATGCTTCAAGTGTGGGAAAGAAGGAAACTATGCCCAAGAGTGTCGAAAAGACATGAAAAGGAAGGAGAATGTAGTCGATGAAAGAAGAGAACCACTCATGGTTCAATGCTACAACTGTAAGGAGCTAGGGAACTATGTAAACCAGTGCACTAAACCTCGAGTTCTCGAGGGTAATCAACGTCAGCAACCACCAAAGCCAAAGGAACAAGGGAAGGCTTATTCCATCACTACTGCGGAGGTGGATCATGATAATGAAGTCCTACAAGGTATGCATCCTATTCATTCAATAATGGAAAAAGTCTTATTTCATTCTGGTTCTACACATTCCTTTATATCTTGCAAGTTTTCTAGAACTATAGAATCAAATCCCCGAAACCTTGAAGTAGAGATATCTATAAAAACACCAAGTGGTGCAATCATTGTAACCCAAGTGTTTGACTCTTCTCTTTTTGACATATGTGGGAAGATTATTTTGAAAAATCTTGTAATACTTCCCTTGGTGGAATTTGACGCTATAATGGGAATGGATTGGCTCTCATTATATAGAGCACATATCAACTGTCGGGAAAAGGAAATATCTTTTCATATTCTGAACCATCTGATGCTCCTCTACAAATTCTAGTAAGATCATGAATCTCCTTTGAGAAATCCTTCAATGGTTTGGGTGTTGATTCCCTATGAAGAATTATACCTCGCCCAAATGGTTGAGTCGAAGGAAAGTTCCAACCTTGGGGAAATGCCCATCATGAGGGAATATGGCGATGTATTTCTCGAAGAGTTACCTAGAATTCCTCTGGATCGTGAGGTAGAGTTCTCAATTGAACTCATACCCAGAGCTACTCTTATCTCGAAGTACCCCTATAGGATGGCTCCTATCGAACTGGAGGATTTAAAGAAGTAGCTACAAGAGTATCTGGACAAAGGGTTCATACGCCCTAGTGCATCACCTTGGGGTGCACCAGTGCTCTTTGTGAAGAAGAAGGATTGAACCATGCGGCTGTGTATCGATTATCGGGAACTCAACAAGATCATCATAAATAACAAGTATCATTTCCCAAGGATTGATGACTTGTTTGACTAGTTAAGAGGAGCTCAATACTTCTCAAAGGTGGATCTTCGTTCTAGATATCATTAGGTAAAGGTGAAAAAGGAAGATATTTAGAAGACTGCCTTCCATACAAGGTATGGGTACTATGAGTTTTTGGTGATGCCCTTTGGACTTACTAATTCCCCTGAAATCTTATTGGATTTGATGAATAGAGTCTTTAGACATTACCTCGACAAATTTGTGGTAGTGTTTATCGATGATATTCTCATCTACTCCAAGAGCAAGGAAGAACATGAAGAACATCTAAGACTTGTGTTGGTTACATTGAGAAAGGAGAAGTTGTATGCCAAGTTTAGAAAGTGTGAATTTTGGATGAATCTAGTCATGTTCTTGGGACATGTGATCACAAGTGAGGGAATTTTTGTGGATCCTTCAAAGAAAAAGGCGATTGAGGAATGGCCCAGGCCCTCTAGTGTCACGGAAATCCGTAGTTTTCTTGGATTAGCAGGGTACTACCAAAATTTTTTGAGAAACTTCTCACGATTGTCAAGCCTGCTAACTAAGTTAACAAGGAAAGGGGTAAATTATTTCTGGACGAAAGAATGTGAGGGAAGCTTCGAGGAGCTAAAGAGAAGGCTGGTCACTGCACCTGTACTCACACTGCCGAAAAGTGGAGAAAGTTTTGTGATATACAGTGATGCTTCAAAGAAAGTCTTGGATTGTGTACTAATGCAAAATGATAATGTGATAGCCTACGCCTCATGACAGTTGAAGATCCATGACCAGAACTACCCGACGCATGATCTAGAGTTGGCAGCCCTGATTTTTTCCTTGAAAATCTGGCGGCACTACCTTTATGGCGAGAAGTGTGACATATAAACCGACCACAAGAGCCTAAAGTATATATTCACACCAAAGGATCTCAACATGCGTCAAAGGAGATGGTTAGAGCTAATCAAGGATTACGATTTCTCTATTCACTGTCATCCTGGAAAGGCGAACAGGGTAGCTGATGCTCTAAGCAGAAAAGAACCTGCTACTCTATGCATGTTGCGGATTGAGAAAGACCTTATCTTCTTGGATATGCAAAGAATAGATTTGGAAATCAAAAGGGCAGGGGATACATCCTACCTTGCCCAAATTATTGTGCAACCATCCATCCAATAGAAGATTAAGGAAGCACAAAGGGATGATGTGGAGAGAAAAAAGAGGGTGAATGCAGTAAAGGAAGGTAAGCTTCAAGAGTTCCATATCGACGATGATGGTGTGATTCGGTATGGAACGCGGCTTTGTGTGCCTTCATCACCCGGGATAAAGAAGGATCTATTGGATAATGCACATTTCTCAACTTTCCCTATCCATCCTAGGAGTACCAAGATGTATCGTGATCTCCGAGAACACTTCTGGTGGGATAACATGAAGAAGGAGATTGCGGAATATATATCAAGGTGCTTGGTATGTCAACAAGTTCAAGTTGAGCGGAAAAATTCCAAAGGTATGACGCAGACATTGCCTATACCCATGTGGAAATGGGAAAATGTTACTATGGACTTTGTCATAGGTATCCTGAAGTTGTCAAAGGGAAATAATGTGATATGGGTTGTGGTTGACCGACTCACCAAGACTGCCCATTTTATCGCTATTCGGGAAGACTTCTCACTTGAATAACTTACAAAGATATATGTGAAGGAAGTGGTGAGACTGCACGGTGTTCCACTCTCAATTGTCTATGACCGTGATCCAAGGTTCACATCTATGTTCTGGAGGATCCTTCAACATGCTTTGAGTACTGAATTAAATTTCAGCACGACCTATCACCCCCAAACCTATGGCCAATCTGAAAGGACTATTCAAACGCTTGAAGATATGCTAAGATCCTACTCTCTTGAATTCAAAGGTGGTTGGGATCAGCATCTCCCATTGGTTGAGTTCTCATACAACAATAGCTTCCACTCGAGTATTCAGATGGCTCCGTATGAAGCTCTGTATGGAAAGCGATGTAAAACTCCAACCTATTGGGATGAAGTTAGAGAAAGAAAGCTACTTGGACCCGATCTTGTTCAAGAGATGACAGAGAAGGTTCAAGTCATCCAGAAACACATCAAAGCTGCTCAAAGTTAGCAAAAGAGCTAAGCTGACAACCGTCAAAGGGACTTGGAGTTCAACGTTGGAGATAAAGTCTTCCTTCGAATATCTTCATGGAAGAGAGTCATGCGATTCGGGAATCAAGGGAATCTAAGCCCAAGGTATATTGGCCCCTTTGACATCCTTGACCACATAGGAGTCGTGGCCTATCATCTAGCACATCCACCAAATATGTCTCAAGTCCATGATGTGTTTCATGTATCACTACTGAGGAAGTACATACTAGACCCCTCACATTTACTAAACTCAGATGTGGTGCAGCTGGAAGATGATCTCTCCTATGAGGAGCAGCCAGTAAAGATTCTTGATCAGAGAGATAAGGTTCTACGCAACAAGACAACCCATCTTGTCAAAGTGTTGTGGAGGAACCATAATTTTGATGAAGCAACTTGGGAACGAAAAGAGGCAATGAAGGAGAAGTACCCTCACCTGTTTGTGTAAAGTGAAATTTTGGGGGCGAAATTCCTTAAGGGGGGAAGAATGTAATGACCCAAAGTTTTTTAATGGAAAATTCCCTTCTTATATTTATAAAATAACATGAAAACACAAAAAAAAATAACTAATAAGTGATAAGTAACCTTTAAACATATGTTTGTCACTCCTATGTTTGGAATTTTGAAAATCTGACATTCACGGTTGTGTTCAAGATGATTTTTGGATTCTAATGAAACAAAAATAATTTTGGTGAATAGTGACCTACCCTTATGAATAGTAACCTACCTTATGAATAGTAATATGACCGTTATGAATAGTAAATCATCCAACATAAGAGTAATATTACCTATGAATAATAAAATAAAATTTAGACATCTTAGAAAGTGACAATTTGACCTTAGTAAACGTTTTGGTATTTTGTAAGTCATAAATAATTAATTATAATTAATTAATTAATTTAAAAGAAAATTTATTTCCCTAAAATTTATTCATAAATTATTTAATCAATTTCTTATAGTTTTTAGATAATTTTATAAGACCCTACGTAATTTTTGAAAGCACTATAAAATCAGTTTTAATCTTAAAAACTGTTTTTTTAAGTAAATTATGATTTTAATTAAATATTAAATTAATTTAGAAAATTATTTTTGAAAAATGGACTTCATTTTTATAATCTACACGTCGAAAAATGGTTGGGGTAAAGTTTTGGGATTTTTCTGAGATACTTGAATTTTTGGTGAATAGTAAAATACATTAATTTACCGAATAAATACATTATAATTAAAACCCACTATTCCTGACATCAAAAGTGATGTAAGAACCCAAATCTAGAACTCATATGCCTTATTTACTGTTATTGGTCATTCAAGACTCACTATTCCTTGTCTTTTGGGGAAATAATAAAGTAATTAATTTTATATTAAGGAAACCCCTCTCCCCTCCACTATAAAAGCCACCCTTCACTCCCTCATTTCCTCACACCTCTCAAGATCCAATACTTCTCTAAACTCTACCCAAACATCTTCCCTAGCCCCTCCCCCACGTCCAAAATCTACCGGTCTCATCAAAAGATCAAGACTAGCTTCCTTAAAGAGGATCTGAAGAGGAAGATTTAAGAGGTAATGTCCCTCCCTCTTCTCCTTTAATTTCCTTTCAAGTTCAAGTTCCTTTCATGATCTATCCCCACCTATATTCATAAAATTTGTTTTTTAACTCCATTATTATACATATAATTTAATTTTATGATTCTAATGGTATATTATATCACCCCACACTATTTCCCTCTTCCTTTTATTTTATTAAAGAGAATGTTGTTCATGAGGTGTTAATTTATCACGTTCAAAAACGACATGCTCTATTCTACCATTTCTACCTTCAGATCTGGTCATGAAACCATTTTTATGGTTGAACCATAATATGTTATATGTATTATGTTCTATTTAAAGTTCTGTAAATAACCTATGGCCATAATACTAAGTGAAAAGTTAGAACAAGTTCATTGTGATCCAAAAAAACGCCCAAATTAATCTAAATAATCATTATTTAATTATTATCTAATGATTCATACACATGGATCTAATTTGATCATTAAAACTCCTGTGATATCATTAATAATATATAATATCATTTCTGGATGTTTACCCATGTTCTACCCAAACATCAATTTAAGAATACAAGTGAACCACCAAAGAAAAACCATAAAAACGAACATCCCCGAACAATGTTTTTAAACTCTATAAGTCATACAAAGGAACATAATATGAAATAATGAAACGATAATGAACCCTATTAATTTACACATGGTTCTGGATTTCTAATTAATGAATATAATGTCATTATACAGGACATTAAATAGAAGGAAGCATTCGGGTACAAGGTAAGGGGAAATTCTCAAACCCAATTTCATCCTTCAGGTTCTACCTCTTTCACTCCAGTTTTGATATGGTCACTCCTTAAAGATCATTTTTTCATCATTGTCTTTCCTTTTCTGTGATATACATGTTTTATAATGATGTTTATGTCAATCCAAATGTTTTCTGAAAGAACTCTTCTCTTAAGAACCCAACTTTTACCTCTCATTCAAGGTTGATGATTCTTGTATCAAGTATGTTATTCCCTCTTTCTTTTAGGAACCCAAAGCTTATGAATGTATTCTTATGAGAAGAAACCTTTTCCTTTCCATGGGTTAGTTATGTTCATTTTTTATATGTGTTCTATGTGTAAATCATGATAATGATAATGTTATGATGTGACAGGTGCGCCCGGAATTATATAGCGCAATATGAATGTTTAAATGTGACAGGTGCACCCAGAATTATACAGTGCTCCAATACATTGGGTAAAGTGATGAATCTCATAAGTAAATGTGAAATGATGTGTGAACAAGATTCTAGCTTGGTTCACAATTATGAGTGGTAGTTAACCACTAATAAATGATGTTTCATTTTTATGCATTGCCACGCTTCAAGTCTATTATATATGCTCCTCTCATGTTCATGATCTTTTGCCTATGTTATGTTTATGCTCACCCCATGCTATGTTGTTCTTATCTATCCTCTTACTGGGCTTTTAGCTCACCCCTTTTGATGTATATACTCAGGTGGAAACATGTACTAAGGAGAGGACAAGTGCCACTAAGAAGCTAGTGAAGAAGAAGTTAAATAAATGTTTATGGTTGATGTTGTATTTGTTATATATGGTCCTAGTTTGCCCAAGACCCTAAACCTTTGGATCCTCTATGTATACTACTATTATATTGTTTATATTTGAAATGATGTAATAGTATTGTAAGAAGATGTCGGGTCGCTATAGTAAGCTTATAGAAAGTTTTTTTAAGAAGTAGGAAGAGATGTGTCAGGAACAGTAGCAGCTGCAGTAGTACAATGGCGAGAGGTGTTGATGGCAGCAGAAACATCACGAGAAGATAGAGTACATGCGTTGTCTGACTCGTAGTTTAGGGATAAAGTTTCCTCCACCATCTCCTCCAGATCCTCCACCTCCTCCAGAAGACATTACCTCCCAGTGATTTTTTTGTCATGTTAAAAACATTTGAATTCAAAGTTTGTAGTAATATTAAATATTTAAAGTTTTTGTCTCTCATATTGGTGCGAATATTGCATAATTTATTTTTTTTTCTTGTTATTTTTAATATTTTAATATTTTATTATTTATTATTCGTATTATATTTTTTAATGGTTGTATATTTTAAAAATAATAAAAATAATATTTTTTTATTTTTTTATATTCTCTATGAATATTGAGAATTTAAATATTTTATAATTTTTTTATTATTTTAATACTATTAATACTTTTTTTCATAAATATTAATAATAATAATAACATTATTATATTATTAGTATTATTTTATTATTAATATTATAATAATATAATTTTTTTATATTATTATTATTATTATATTATATTATATTATATTATTTAAATTAATAGTTTTAATTTTATTATTATTTTCTAATATTAATTTATCATATTTTTATTGAATATTTTTTATTAAGTATTTGCGACAGGACCTTTTGTTATGGTTTCTTGTCGCAAATAGTATATATATATATTTGAAATAACTATTTGTGATGGAAAACAGACCCGTCGCAAATACTTTTTGCGATGGGCCCGTTGCTACAGGTTTATATATATAATATATATAATCAGAGAACTATTTGCAATGGGAAAAATTGGATCGTCAAAAATACTTTTTTGCGACGGGCCCGTCGCAACAGGTTTTTATAAATGTAATATATATAATCGGAGAAAAATTTTTGATGGGAAATCATCCCATCACAAATAGTAATCTTTTGCGATAGGCCCATCGCAAAAAATACTATTTGCAAAGCCATTTTCTGCAATAGTCTATTTACGATGGGACCCCGTCGCAAAAGATCATTCGCAACAGGATCCCGTCGCAAATATCCCATCACAAATACCTTAAATTCCAGTAGTGATATACTCCAAAAACTGCCTTCCGGTCATGATATGGGAATTATGAGTGTTTTTTTATGTCCTTAGGCTTGACTAATGCATCTTCTATATTTATGGATTTGATGAATATATTCGTTAAGGACTTCCTTGATAATTATTTGGTAATTTTATTGATGATATTGTGATAAATTCAAGAATTTTGGAGGAGCATGAGGATCATCTAAGGGTTATATTGAAAAAACTAAGGAAGGGGAGGTTATTTTCAATGTTTAGAAAGTGTGAGTTTGGTTATAGTAAGTTGCTTTCTTGGGGAACATTGTAACTTGTGAAGGAATCTCAATTGACCCTACAAAATTAAGGTTTGTGGAGCAGTGGCCCTAGCCTACAACAATCACTAATATTCATAGTTTCCTAGGTTTAGTATGATATTGTAGAAGGTTTGTGAAAAAAAATCACGACTTTATAATCCAATAACTAGGTTAACTCGAAAAGGTTTTAAGTTCCATGGGAAAAAGGAGTGTGAGGAATGTTTCTAAGAGCTTAAGAAGATATTGGTTACTACACCCATGTTAATTTTACCCAATATCAGATAAAGATTCATTTTTTTAGTGATGCATATCTAAAAGGTCTTGTGTGCGTCCTCATGAAAAATGAAAAGGTAATTGCTTATACATCTCGACAGCTAAAACCTCATGAGTAGAATTATCCTATTGATGATATTGAGCTGGCTTCAGTTGTTCTTTCTCTAAAGACATGGAGGCACTATCATTATGGGGAGAAGTGTGGTATATACACAGACCATCAAAGTTTTAAGTATATTTTCACACAAAATTAATTGAACATGAGGCATGGGAGAGGGTTTCAACTTCTTAAATACTATGATTTTTCAATTCATTATCATCTTAGAAGAGAAAACAATGTTTTTTGATGAATTAAGTAGGAAATACCATGTTGTTCTAGAAATTATGATGATTCAAGGAGATCCCATGATCAAAGACCTAGTGAAACTCAACATGGGAATTGAAAGGGATGGGACATCATCAACCCTTTCCCAAATGATTTCTCAACCATCATTACAAGATAAGATCAAGAAAGATCAAAAAGAAGATACTTTGTTCCAGAATAAGTTGGAGGCTGTGAAGTATGGGATGTTTCCTAAGTCAAATATTAATCAATAAGGTGTACTGACATTTTGTACAAGACTATGTGTTCCATCTATTTTGGAAATAAAGAAGAAGCTGATGGATGAATATCATAGCCTTACATTCTCGATACATCCTAGAAGCATGAAAATTTATAGAAACCTTCATGAACATTATTTGTGGAACTATTATAAAATCACATAATTGTGGAATTTGTTTAATATCATGGCGGTTTAAACCGCCACTATTTAGTTCAGTGATGGTTTCATAAAACCTTCACTAAAACTAGTTTCGGGGTCCAATAGGCGGTGGTTTCTTCCATTTAGCGATGGTTTCTAGTAAGTGTTATAGATAGCATATTTAGCGGCTATTTTATTGGTTTTAGATATGGTTTTTAGTGGGAAAATATGGTGAGGCTTTAGTAGCGGTAAAAACCGCCACTAAATACTTTCCTTTTTATAGAGAAATCACCACTAAAACCAATAAAGTCACTGATAAATAATAATGTTCCATTTATTAGCAGTGGTTTAAACCACCTATGATTGAAAACTATCAAAATTAAGTGTCAGTTTAAACCTTCTCAATATGTTGATTGGAAAATAAAAACTGGCTGCAAATTCTACAGCCCTAGTACCCTAAAAAACATATGTAGAGAATATATAACCAAAGTTGTTCAGAAATAAAATATAATCGTTACTAAATATGTCAAGGTAAACTGAATTTCACTTTATAAAACTGTACCATTCCTCTAAAACATGGAAAACACAAAGAAGGTAAATTTTCTAATAAAACCATGTTTGGATTAAAATTTTAGTTCATGAAAATATTAGGTGAATACTCTATGTCACACATGATACATGAACAAACTCACTCTTTCCATATTTGTCTGAAACCTAAAAAACACTACTAATCACTATCCAGTGATGAACACTGCTCATCACCCTCTCTATATCTGTCTCTACTTCCTACTACCGGTACCTTTAAGACAATTATATTGAAAATTAAATAATGGTGTATATTTATATTTAAAAATAAAACCAATAAATGTTTTTGAACTAAATTATTTTTGAAATTTTGTGATTTACCATCTCACCACTAGTATGGACCTGATAAGAATCAAATGGGACAACTACCTTTAATCTAGTCAGGTTATATACATCTAAACTTTTCATATTTTTCTCCATAGTAGCATTGTATCCATCTTTTATTAAAAAAAAGTTAGTTTTGTAAAAAATAGAAATAAATTTATTCATATTAAAGTTTTTACCTATAACAGTCACCCTCCAATATCCCCAAGAATATAATAGGAGTGGCACCCTGTGGAATCACTGCTCAGATTTCTGAATGGGAATCGGCCAATTAAGCTGCATATGGGACGTTGAAGGAGAGTGTGAGAGATGTTATAGGGGGGAAAGAGAATGGTGTCTCAGATGTTGTATGGAGGTAGATAGATGGATCATCATCTTTTTGTGTGGTTGATGGAATGTCGAATTAGATTCGACTAGTAGTATAATTATACCTCCTTAGAATTCCTGCCATTTAATCAAATAAAATTAAGTACAAAACATATATTTTAAAAAATTCATGCAAAAAAAGTAGAAATTATAACATATACATAGTAGTAAAAAAAATATACATAACAATGATAATGAATGAATGCATAAATTACATAAGTGGTGGATAAATGAATGGATAAATGTACATACAATCATTTTCTCCTTGAGTCATGTCAGTTTCTTACTCCATCATTACTTCATATACTACATCCACCCTTTCAAGACTGATATTTTCAATATCAGGATAGAAAAATAATTCTACTTATTGTTGTTGATAGGATTCAATTTTAAAGTTCAAATCAACCACATCATCACCCATATCATACAAGTCTCTTTATTTTATGTGATAAACTACACTCCACCATTTATTCATGAAATATTTCACATAATATACCATTTTTGTTTGTGATGATATGATATATAGATCATGAAGTTCATGGTAACCAACATTCATCAAGTGAGAGAAGTTCACAAAATTAAATTTCAAGGAATCTCTTTTAACACCCCTAATAATATCCACCCAATTTCATATGAATAAAACAACTGAAAATTCCCATGGTAGTTTAATTCGATAATATTAGCCAACTTTACATAGTATCCCAATTAATCAAATGTAAATAATCCATTATTCTGTTTTGTCAAACCCTCTTCTCGACCGACTGTATGGAATCTAAAGTCATTCACGTTCTAAGCATAGAACTTTGTATCTTGTTTTAGAGAACCTCAAGTAAGAAACTTTAAATCTTTAGAAAACTTTTCTCGAGTATCATTATTCATGATCTAAAAATAATAATTTACATTATTATATTTACAAAATATACGTATCCACCGAATATCTGTATTTATTTCAATATTTATGAGCTTACATGTCATGAAAACCATTCTACAAGATCTTCATTAATAGATTTTTTTATATATTTATTATTTCATGTTTGTCCTATCATTCATCACATTTTTTTATCCTCAACTTTTCAATAAATAGATATATAATTTCACTATTCAGTAGGACATATCTATGTGCATCTAATAATTCCATTTTTGTTAGTGTAACATTTGAGATCATCCTAACTAATCAGCCAGTAGTAGGAAAGATTTTTAATTTCCCATGTATTTTATATTGAGTCTATGTGTCGTTAATATGTCCAAATATATTGAATCTTCTATCAATATCATCCACGTATCTAGAACAAAAGTTAAGACACTCCTCTACTAAATAACCTTTAGGTTGATCTTTATTTTTAACATATGATTTCAAATTCCTAAGATATATGTGAAATAAAATAAAAAATAATAATTATGTATTTAATTATGTGTCAATAATCATTTACTAAAATTTAAAACATAAAAATAAATTACCTCTCAATCGGATAGATCCATCGATAATGTACGGGGCCTCCTAATTTAACATCCACAACCAAATTCATAGTTAAATGCATCATAATAGTAAAAAACGATGGAAGGAAGATCATATCCATTGCACAAAGTTTCAATAAAAATATCTCCTGAAGTTTGTAAAGCTGAAATGGATGTTGATTTTTCTAACATAGTAGTCTGAAAGATGTGTAGAATTGGAGTACAACAACAATAACCTTTTTAGGTAATAATGTATACACTACCAATGGTAGTAAATGTTGTAACAAAATATATGAATCGTGGATTTTCAATCCATGTAATCTATGATGATTTAAGTAAAAACATGTTTAGATGTTACTTGAATACCTTTCATATACCATCACATGTTTTAAAATTCTAAAGAACTTATCTTTAAGCCTTTTTTCGATAAAAAAAATTCAAGAGCATACTTTTCATTCTCATTTGGCCAGAGATCATGTTTTATGTTCATTACATCTAAGTATTTTCGAGAATTGAGATGATCCTTTGAATTTCCATGATCATTAAGTAATGTGAAGATCAAATTGTCACAAAAATTCTTCTCAATATTCATCACATCAATATTATGCCTCAACAAATTAAATTCTCAATATATAAGTTTAAAGAATATACTTTTTTTCTTCTATTTTTTTGTTCCAGTTTCACTTGACGGTGGACTTTGAACTCATTTCCCACTATCTTTAAAATGATGTACCTTCCCAAATTATGTTTCAAAATTTCCTATTTGTTCTAATAACAACTTTGTAGGTGGTCCACGATCAATGAAACCATTTAATTTTGACTTGTTTATCCAAAATCTATGAGATGTATCAAGAAATCATCGATGACACAAGAAGCACCATTTTATACTATGAGGTATCCATTTGGGATCAAAATAAAAGTTAAAAATAGGACAAGCCAAACCCATTTAATTCTTCCAAATAGATAAATTTCTAACTCTAGGGAAGTCACTAATGGTCTAGAACATGCATCATATGTCTCAACGCCATTTCTCTATAACTCCTGTAATTATTCAATTAAAGGTTTTAAGTATACACCAATATCATTTCCAGGAATTTCATTTCTAATAATAATCATCTAAATGATAAAATATGTTTTTTGTATACACATCCACGGAGGCAGATTATAAGGGATAAAAACAACCAACCAAATGCTATTACTAGTACTCAAATTCCCAAATTGGTTGAATCTATCGGTAGCCAATACCAATTGAATATTCCTAGGATCAGATAAGAAATATGGATATTATGAATCAAATGTATTCCATGATTATGAATCTTTGGGATGTTGCATTAAATCATCATTGTTATTATCTACAGAATTCTGCTTCATGTGTTCGGCAGGTTTCAATGACATAAATAATCTTTGCAGTCGAGTTTTTAAAATAAAGTAACGCAAAACTTTTATAGGACTATTTATTTTATTCTTTTTCACGATAGTATGTTGATTTAGGCTTCCAACATCACCCATTGACTTCCATCTAAAAGAATAATATTTATTGCAATCTTGTCTTCTTGAATCCTACCCCAAATAAAGCATACAATCATTGGGACACACATGTTTTTGGTATAATTTAGACGAAGATTGTCAACAACCTTTTCATATCATAAAAAGACTCAAGGGATTTTTTCTTCAGAAAATCATTCACACAAAAATTCCAATATCATGGACATCGCCTTATTTTTAATTCTACATAGGCATTTTATATGGTACACATTTTTATAGAAAATAAAGTTTTGAATGTTTCAAATATTCATTGTACAATTCTTAGTTTTCATTATCAACTAAAACATGAAACACATATGTCTACTCAGTGAAGTTTTCTATTACATTAGTCTCCATAGAATCAATAGGTGGATATAATGATTTGTTATAATCTTGATCTGGTTGTCCAATAGTCTAAAAACATTACTTTTCATGTTGGTATTTATAGCACCCTCAACTGGTTGTTCTGAAATGTTTTTATGTTTATGTTGGTGTCTTGTAATGCCAAATTCATCATTCATAAGGTTTTTCATTTCATTGTCCATTATTGACGAATTTGGGGGCTCATTTTATGGATTGAAATCAATTCTCAACCTTTCTGTAACATTTGATTCTCTATTCCAAGTCTAAAATAAATATTGAGTAGATAATTGCTTTAAAATCAAGTGTTCATCAACTTCATTTCTCTTCAACCATCTTCTAAATTTACATTTAGAACATGTGTATATTATTTTTCCATTAATGGATCAATTGGAAATATATAAATCTAAAATCTTCTCCAAACCCTTAGCATACTGAGGTTTGTTCCTAAGTAATGTGATCCAACTTTTATCCATATATATCACAATGTGTCTACACATTATTAAAAAAATTAAAACACATAAATATTACTAAATAGGAAAATATATTCACATATAGTAGTTGAAAAAAATATGAATATGTTAAATACATTTTTCCCATATAAATAGATATGGTAAATAAGTAATCATTTTATCAAAGATAATTGAAATCCATAAAGTCTAGTTGTGAGGAAAATGATGTGTAAAAGAGTTAAATTTTTCATTAATAAACTAATAAGAAACCCAAGATGAAAAATGCATATTGAAGTACATTTTTAATAAAAAATATTTATTTTAAGAAATCATTGAAAAAAGTATCACAATCCAATTTCAATAATTTATTAGAGAACCAGTATGATGCCAACATTTAAAATTATGTTGAGAATGATCATGACTTCATGGGACATGCTAATGAGGCATTCAGCTGAGAAATGAAGAGCTCTAAAGATGACGACATGATTTCATGAAATCAAAGTAATTATAATAAGATGGTAACTATAATGAGGTACTAGATACCATCAACATAATGTTCCTTAGGCAAAGTGAAATAAAAATGTTTCCCTACATCCATTTCTCACTCGCTACTTAAGGAAATTAAAACTGTTTTACAAAGATATATTCGACCAATACAAAATTGAACTATCACAACTAAGGATTATCAAAATTGAATTAATATTTAGATATATTCTTATTGAGTATAATTGTTTGGTAAGACCAATTTATATCCTCCAATATACATTTAAATATACATAACCACACAACCCATAAGAGTTGAGATTACTCATCCAACCACCTCTTCTTCTTAGAAAATAATTTATTGAAACTTAATAACATAAGAATACTAATAATCTATAGTTAAAAATTAATATACTTTATTAGGATGCTAAAAATTTTATTTAACATCATCCAAAATTGATTTTATATGTGCTCAGAATACATATAGTGTACTTTTCTACCATGATGGACTTTTCCATTAAGGATTTATGTAAAAACCCATCCTCTATAAGAATATGTGTACATATATATACATATAAATATGTGTTTCTGTGTCTATAATCATCCTAGATAAGAGAATTTATCATACCATGTGATGGAATTTTTTGATTATCATTTTTGTGTAGTTTGCCTCATCTTCTCATAGGAAGGAACTATATGTCTATCATCCTTACTTAGGAGGCCTCATAATCGCATATGAGAGAAAATATTTATGTATCAAAAATATATATCAATAATCATGTACATATATGAGATCCTTCCTTTATATAAGTTCATGCCTTTTCCTTGGGAGGAACTGGATATACATATAGATATACCTCTATGTGTATCTAGTAGGCAATTTTCAAGTTGAAACCTATAAGATAATTCCCAAATGTTTCATATGTTATACATAACAAAATCAAGGTTATACATGTGAATTTTAAAATAGTAAAACCTAAGGTAATCACAATGAAATCAATTAATGATATAGAAACACAAATTTTTCCATATTTACACACTAAACATTCTCTACATCATAACCATAGACATTCTTCATATAAAAACCATAAACATGACCTATATTAAATGATTTGACATGTTTAATATTAAAAGAATATATTATTATCATTTATTCATATAAAAAATAAACACACTCTAGAGGAAAACATAATGCATCTTCTCACTCTACACTGTCATAATACTACAATAGCATGATAGAAACCGATATTGTGTATAATAATTTAAAATAATTTTGGATTTTCATAAATAAAATATATTAATGTAGTAGTCAAGCATAAAAATATCATTCCAAATAATATACAGGTTATGGAACCCTCAATACATAAGAAAAACACAAAATATTTCAGATAGGGAAAGTGTCTATGTACATGTAATAGTTTCAAACACCGTATGGAAAAGTTGAACATGGAACTAGGTAGAGTTCACTAGTAATATTACTCAAAATAATGTGGGAAATAAAAAGACAAATAATCTAAAGTATGTGTTTCTAAAGGATCACTTAACACCACTAGTTTGGTAGAATTTCCTTCTTTAATTTCAATCATTATTAGAGGATTTAAAACCATCAATTGATTTAACTTATTTCTCTATTTTTAAGTAGAAATGAACTTCATGTTGAGTACACATGTAATAATTTGATTAAAAAATAAACACATGTGACTAAGGATGATGGTTTGGAAACCCACATCCTTAACCACCATTTTATTGACACTCTTATAACACATATGTATAGAAAACAAATTTAGAATAAATACGTTAAAATAGAAGTGTTGTGTGCTTTTGAAAACATGAATTGATAAAACATTTTTAAAGGAGAAATAATTTTAACTAAGAAATGTCTCCAATAAAACCATTTACAAAACAATGGTTTTTATATAAAACAACTCTCATTATAAATCTTATAAAACCCATTCTTTATCAAATACCAAATATTTATATTGAAATCAAACCATTAAGCCTTTCAAGTAAAATCAATTCATATCACTTAAAAGACACAACCACCTTATTTCCTATACACCACTCATTTAACTAAGGGAGAAGTGCATAAAACAGGGTCTCATTAGGGTTACATAGAGAAACCCTATAATGGACTACTAAATTCTCATTTCAAAATTAACCTAAAATATTAATGTAATGCTTACAATGAAAACACCTTAAAAATATTGATTGAAATTTCCATAAAATAATAAGAGGTAATAACCAATATTACTTAATATCATGTGATACTTCACTAAAAAAATTATCATTTTTTTTAAATCTATAAATTTATATTTCCAAATTAGGGAGGAACTTTTAAAAAATTAAAAAAAATAGTAGCTATGTTGAAGGCATTGTTAGAAAATAACTCAAAGGATTGAGACCACCAACTAATATCAATGTTGATATTTACAAATTCATATCACACTCTAAGAAGTGCCTAAGAACAACTAAAAAATTTTATCACCAATAATACCCAATTAAAAAATCACCATAAACCAAGAACAATGAAAAACAAGAATAAATATTTATAAACTGCACTAAAAAATTATCTAAAAGGATAAAAACCTAATGACATAAAAAATTAAAACTAAAAATTCCTTTATTTTATTTTATTTTCAAGAATACCCAAAAAGAAAATATATCACAGTCATCTTCCAAATAAATAGTAGTGAAAATGACTACCCTCCACCTTGGGCAATAATAAGCTAAAAGACTTCAAAATAAGGTAGTTCCTATACTTTCACCACTAGATCAATATGGATAGAAAGGGCCGGCGAGGTTCGGGGTGGGGGAGAGGGTAGGCACTGGTGGCGAGGGGCAATGAGGCACGGAGAGGGGCGGTGAGGCTCGGGATCGACAACAAGGGGTGGTGAGGTTAGGGATTCAGGGGGTCAAGCGGTGCGAGTGTTGGGGGTGGGGGTCGGAGGAGAAGTGCTGGGTTTGTGAAAACAAAATTAGTGGCAGTTTTTAATAAACCATCGCTAAATTATTTAATAAAAATTTAGTGGTGGTTTATTAAACAGTTTCTAAAAAACCATTGTTAAACACTTATTTTGGTATAGTGTGGGATAACATGAAAAGGGGGATTTCTGACTACACTACAAGGTTCCTGGTGTGTCAAAAAGTGAATACTGATCGATAAATTCCAAAACGGGTATTACAACCACTACCCATGCCAGCATCGAAGTTTTATAATATCATTATAGACTTTGTCACTAGTCTCCTAAGAACTTCAAAAGGAAATAATGTGATATGGGTTACAGTGGACTGTCTCACCAAGAATGTCTGTTTTATCTCTACTTGGGAATATTTATCTCTTGATTAACTTTCCAAGATATATGTAAAGGAAGTCGTAAGCTTGCATGGAGTTATACTTTCAAACGTATTTGATTGTGATCCAAGGTTCACAAAAAAATTCTGGAGAAGACCTCAATGTGCTATGAGTACTGAATTGGATTTCTGTATGACCTTTCATCCCCAAACTAATGGCCAATATAAAAGGACTATTCAGAAACTCATGGAAATTTTGAGAACATGATCAATGGAATTTAAAGGTGGATGGGGTCAACATCTTCTATTAGTTGACTTCTCATATAATAATAGATTTTATTCGATCATTCATATGACACCTTATGAAGCTCTATATTGGAAGTGATGTAGAACTCCTACTTTTTGTGATGAAGCTCGTGAGAGAAAGATTCTTGGGCATGATCTTGTGCAAGATATGAATTAAACAGTTCATTCTATCCAACTACACATTAAGGCTTTTCAGATTCAAAAAAAGAGCTATGGTGACAACCGTAAAAGGGACTTGGAGTTTGTTGTTAGAGACAAAGCCTTCCTTTGAATTTCACCATGAAATAGAGTCATGCAATTTGAAAGAAAGAAGGTCTTATCCCCAGGTAAATTTTCCCCTATAAAATCCTTGATCGCATTGGAGATGTAGCCTATCAGCTAGCACTTCCATCGAATCTATCTCAATTTCATGATGTTTTCCATGTATATCTCTTAAGGAAGTACATACCTAACCCTTCACATGTACTAAATCTTCAGGTGTTACAACTGGAACACAGTATCTATTATGAGGATCACCTAGTGGAGATCTTGGACCATCGGGACAAGGTTCTATGAAACAAGACTACCCACCCCATTAAAGTGTTTTGGAGGAACCACATGTATAAAGAAGAAACATAGGAACCAGAGGAAACAATGAGTTACAAGTACCCTCACCTTTTCTCAACTGAGAGAATGAGTTGAAATTTCGGGGATGAAATTTTTTAAGGGGGTAAGAATATAATGACCCAAACATTTTTTGAATAATAATTGTTTTTTTAATATGTGTGTTATATTATTACACAATAAAACTATATATCAATAATAATGAAGTTATTATATTTTAATGTAACCATCAGGTTTCGAGCTTTATATGATTATTGTTCAATTATGATCATTGGTCAATATAACCACTGGAAACATTATTCATAAAGTTATGATTATCCTTTATAAATACAAATGATAATGGTTCATTAATGAAGAATGAGGAGTATATGGCCTCAACCAATAGAATCAGGTTGTACGAAGCCCATTTTGTGTCACTGGGGAAGGAAGTAGTGTCACTGGGATTTTCTTTGGACCAAGCCCAAGCCGAGATTCAACATGATAAATTTTAATGAAATAGCCTACATGGGAAGTTCGAGTTAGTGGAGATTACCACTCATGTAATGTTATCTGAGCCGCCCCAAGAGTCCATCATCATCGCACACATTACCCTTAGGTCATATGTGGGTTTTTAAGGAATTATTTTTCAAGTCCCTAGTTACTTAAAATATAATCCTATTTTTTAAATAAAATTTTCATTTCATCATTTCCATTTTAAGAATAGTTTTTCTTAAAAATTGTGATGGAATTTGATAAATTGACCTTTTCCAGAAAAAAAAAATTATAATTTTATTATGATATTAAAATAATTATTTATTAATGATGTTTATTATAATTAAATAGTGTTATAAAAACACTCTTTTTGAAATACAAATGATAAAATTATTTTATTTTATGTTCTAGTGTTGAAAATTTTACTATGCATGACACTATTCATTTTATTTCTGCAATTATTTTTAATAAAAAAAATTTTATAGTTAAAAATTAGATTTATCCTTTATAGAGATTTATTAAGGTAAAATAAATTTCATTTTTTAATTATGAACATTGATATTATGTTACGATGAATTTTTTATACTTTTATAAAATGTTTTGTTTTCCAGTGAATAGTAAAAATATAGTTTTGAGTTTTTGGTATGTTTAATGACATCATTAATGATATAATCATGATGTCATAATTCTTTAATAATCGTGAGAAATAAAATATTATATTATTTTTCCCAAGATCCCAATACCATGGTCAAGTCCAGGGTTTTTCAAAAACCACTAATGAGGTGTCCTTCAAAATTAATAAAAAACTCCCTCTACATTACTATAAATACCCACTCATTCCTTCATTTCCTTTCATTATGAAATAATTCTCCAAATATTTATGATAGTATTACCTCCCAAAGAGTCCTCCCAAGGTGTCCTCAATCCCCCAAGTTCCCGATCATAGAGTTTTAGAAGTTACTCTTCAAGATAAGGGAATATCCAACTTCTCTTTTTCTTTCAAGTTCTCTTTTATGTAGTATGTCTTTAGAATTTCTATGCCATCTTCTTATTTACATTTTATGATGACCTTATACTTTATTATTAGTCTTTTATGAATTTATGACTCACTCCCCCTATATTTTTAATGTTTTATAAAACTATATTTTATACCCGTTATGCTGCAGAATTTTAGTCTCAACATCTCTCTCTTTTTCTCAAGAAATTCTTTTATTTTCTTTATGTGAATACCCAAACCTCTTTCATTTCTAGGGGTATAATAAAAGCATAAAAATTATTTATTTTATTCTATAATTTAAAAACATAAAGACCTCATTCATTTTCTATGGATTATAAATGACATAATGATCATGTTTTCAAGTACTTTTTAAAATGCCATGATTTTGATATGAAACCCATTTCTTTTATACTCTATGGGTTACTTATGAAATATTTGATTAAGATATATGTGGATAACATGAAAATAAATACATAATAATGGTTCTCCCTGATATCGCTCCAATGCATTGGGTAAAGAATTTAATCTCTAGAGATGAGAAGGTTTACGATACCTTGGTGAATAACCTTGGTAATTTTTATGGCACCTTGGAGATGGACCTCAGTGATATGCTTATGAATGTGTAAATTAAATGTTTTAGCCACATTTTCAAGTTATTATTCAAGATATTGTTATTATTATATTCCTATTTATCATTTCTTTACGATATTCCTCATTTTCTTATTAATATTCCTCAAGTTCACATGTAAACTATTTCACGTGTTTTCCCTTACCGGGCCTTCTGCTCATCCTTTCTTTTGATGTATGTCCTCAGGATATGAGATATAATAAATGTACTTTGTATAAACATTGAAAAATCATTTCACATGGAATAGAATAATGTTTTAAGTTTTCATATATTATGTACATTATTTTCAAGACACATAACTTTAAAAGATACTATGTTTGTAAAATGTCATGAAAAGTTATGTAATAAAAAGGCAGGATGATATAAGTTAACCATTAGATTTTGTAATTGGCTTAGATAATGACCATGTTCTCATAAAATGAAACACTAGACTATAAATGGTACCTTGGGATTAAATTCATATCCCTCCATTTAACTCTTCATTTTTCCTTGGAAATTATTTTATATTACCTTATTTCCCACACAAAAAAAATTATCATTCCTTTGAGACATTCTATTCATTATCTCTTTCCAGATTTCTAACAAGAAGTAAATTGATATTTCTTTCTTCCATCGGCTCTACTAACCAAGCTCTTAGAAAACTATATCCTTCTTTTCTTCTTTTATTCTGAGAGTTGGTTAAGGTGAATGTTGTTAATCATATATCATTATAAATGTTTAGGAATAATCACAAAAACATTAACTCTAGTCATCATACATTTTTTTCTCATAATAATAGTATTGTTCATCACATTTTATGTTAACATTATTTCTCTTAGTTTAAATCATTGACTAAATCCAAAAATTATATTTTGAAAAAAAAAATTGTTTGAAACCACATAATCTCTACCTTATAAAGAATATATATGTTATTTATACTTAGACTTATCATAAAATTCAGTCATATGATTATGTTCCCTAATCTATGTTTTTCTAAAACTATTTCTCAAGCTTTCTACTAAACCTACTCTAATACCAACTGTAAAGAACCCAAATCCAATAACCTAGTGCCAATGTCTAATTTATTACATTTGAGTAGATACAAGGAGTATAATACCAAAGGATCGATCATTTAAGTATCATAAGGAACTATATACATACATGATTCCCAAATTACATTGGAAATATAAAATACAAACCATAAAAGAATTACTGTATCCTTTATATTATTAAAAATATCTTTCTTTGTATCATTGGAAAAAGAAAAAAATAAAAGGTTAAACATAGATTCTTAGGAAGGGATACGTAGATAAGAATCTATCATATATAAATAAGGCATAACCAATATGGAAAGTTAAATAACTGAAAACACATTCTATTTAATTAATAACTTTAGCAAAAAAAATGCATCCATGTATAATATCAATGTAATAATTTCATAGATAATAATAATAAATGAATTATCAATGAAGGAAATGCATAATATCATATGTCATTATTTTAAACATCATGATTTCTATACTTTAAATAAATTTCACTAAGACAGTTTAAAACTACAGATAAAAACTCATTGAATTTGGCCAAATGATTTTTCTCATGAGATCTATCGATGCATCAAGGGGTTATATAATTTTGGGCCCTACCCATCGTTTCATTTCCAATGCATTATTCATATATCTAATGATTCATTTAATTTATGAAAAATATTACTTATCAATAAATTTATGTGTTGGGAAAATAATATATATTATTAATTATTCTCAAGTCAATCAAATAACCCTCAAAGTAAAACATCATACATAGTAATTGTAAATGATTTAAGAAATAATTATTTCCATGACATAATGAATATGTATATTTAAGATAAATGTGATTTCCAATAATTAATGATCATAAATACATCTGAGGGATTTTATATATCCCATATAAAATTAAATAGGTGTGTATTACCACATATTTCTCAATAGAGTGGAAATTGAGATGAAATCCCATACAAATATCATATCACTGAAATAAGAATTATACAATAAAGAGATTAAGTGTAAAAAATGTAAATTAAAAAAATATAATTGAAAATAAAATATAAAACAATAAAATTTCATTTCACACATAATCTTGACATAATATAATCAATGGAGAAGTGATATAACCCAATGTAAGGAAATTGATTTAAGAAACTCCTTACCTCATGTTTCAATTTAGTTAAACCATTTAAACCATATGTCTAAAAAATAAAATTTATTATAATTACATAATAGAACCATATACATATCTATAATATAATATATGATCCATTTATAACATTTTTCACCCTTTTATTAACAATTTATTGTTATTATTATAATTATTTTAATTGTTAACTGCTTCATTTTTCATGTAATTTTTGATTTGAAAGTTCCGGTACCTCTACTTTTATTATGCTAAAATAATATAAATAATATTATTTATCATATAAATATCATATATATTCAATATATATATATTTATAGTCATCGATAAAATATAGAGATAGAAAATTGAATTACAATATTTAGGGATATGGTAGCTCATACGTACACATAAATGATGTTTTCATTTTCGATGGATGGAAAAAAATAAATAATTATTATTCTTAATTTTTATAGAATAAATATTATATCATATATATCATATATATTCAATAAATCCATCTATATTACCATCCACATAAAGTGTAAATGAAAAATGGAACACATCGCTTCATGGGGGTGGTGGTCAACATGTACGTACGAGTGGTGATATTGTTTTCCAATAGATTGGAAGGTAAGAATTTATGTATGACATTATAGTTCTATTACATATTTATAACCATCCATGTAAATTTTTGATTAAAAGATAATTACATTATTGGATGGAGAAGATAATTTTTACGTACAAATGGGTGATGTTTTCACTTTTTGTTGGATGGAAAAGAGATGAAATATGGTTTTACCATAATCATAATAAGCTATAATAATATTTATTATATTGTATTTATTATTTTAGGATGGGTAAAACACATTAAGATAAATTATAATAATAAATAAACTTGAAAGAGCCAATAATTATGATTACCTCTTCTTCGATAGACTTCCTTATATCTCTTCTTAAGGGACATATAGATGGTATTTTTGGAAGGGAAGGAACCTATAGAAATTGGATAAGTATTTTTATAATAGTAATGTGTATTTATTTTTCAATATATTGGACTGAAAGTTATGAAAGGATAGGAAGCAGAGGGGTCCTTTTATAATTGAGGTGAGGGGAATTCTTGGAATTTCTTAAAGTATTAAATTAATATGAATTATTTTTCATTCCCAAATGGATAAAAATTTATATAATTAGAATCTAATATTAGGATAAGTTTATATTATATTATCCAATAAAATTTGGACATGTTTTGGGTATTTTTTCGCCCTTATCTTTTAGTTGTAACCCCTAGTAAACTTTTTTGACAATTACCATAATATTAATGTTCTCTACCTTTTAAGGATTAATAAAATAACTATAAAATGAAAAAAAAATCCATAAATAGAAACTTTTTTATGTTTAAAACTATATCCCCTTAATTTTTCTAAATATAATATTTTATTAATTTTAAATCGTTTAAAAAATATTCTTTATTATAAAATATCAATAATGTCAATTTTAACACTATTCATTTAATATGACTTTGAATACATCAAGAAAAAAGAGTAAATTATAATATAATCCTTTTAAACATCTATAAAATGTCATATAGATCAATAAAATTCATGGGACACATTAACTCATGCAAATTATATCACTTTTAATATTTTTAATATCATTTATTTATTAATTTATTTATTTATCAATAAATTTTGTGTTAGCATTACATAAGCATTTATGGAAATTATTTCATCACAAAAAATTATAATTAAATTTACATAAAAAATAAAAAACATTTATCTTTAAAATTAATATTTATAAATTAACATAACTTCTCTTTATCCCAATGTTAAAATTTTAACGTTAATAAAACAATGAGAAGGTCATTTGTAGCTTTTCATTACATAAAATATTATAAAGGTAAAAATCATGTCCAAATGGAAACAAAAGGTCGTATATTTTACATTTTCTTGTTTTTTGATGAGATATAATCATCCAATGAAATTATGGCTTGTGTTAGGCTTATTTGTTATTCCTTATCGTATTATTTTTAACCAATATTACCTGATTTTCCTTTAGTAGGGTCACATACATTTATTAAGGTCACAATTCAAAAGAACCAAAAATAAAAGAGATATATTTAACAAGTTCAGAAATCCTAATTCAAAATATTCTATATATTTTTTATGATTCAATTCCTAAAAGTGGTAGAAAACTAATTTAAGATTAAAATCACAAAACGCAACGAAAAACAATTATTCAAAAAATGGATTTTTAAGTATAAAAATTTTTTTATACCAAATTCAACTATAAAATTTCTTCCAATGACCTTAATTAGGTTATTTAAAATATAATATATCAAATTTTACTTTAAAATAGTTTTAAAACAAAATGAAATTTTTTACATTCTTGAAACAAAAATACAATTTTCAAAAAAATTAGTATTTTTTACTTTTCATTATAAAATAAATATTATCCAAAAAAATCCCAAAATATAACCCTAATATAATTTCGAAATAATGATTTTAAAAATTAATTTTTTTTATCAAATAAAATTTATAAACAAAAAAAATTATTGTATTATTTTCTCAAAAATCAAAAAAAAACATTTTTAAAGAAAATGTATTTTTAAAGAATAAAATAATTTCATAGAAAATTAGGTATGTCGCACCCCAAACTTAAAAATTATTAGTTTTTTTATTCTCTTATATTTGGATCCTTTGGTTTAGGTTTGGTTTGAGTCTCAGTTTGAAATCTTCAGTTTTTTATTTGAAAAATGGAAGTTTTGGGCTTGGTAACAAGGGGTGCACGGTTATAAGAAACTGTACAGATTCAAACAAGAAACTTTATGACTTGATTTTTGTGTTAGGGGATGGTTTCATGTCTTGTTAATGATTAAAGAAACTGTGCGGCGTGCGTATAGTTTGGTTCTGCAATTGGGCAGTGGCATATGGCACATTTTGCACACAATTTGGGAAACTGTGTGGCCAACCTATGTGAGGTGCCCCTCTTCTCTAGTAGGGTGTTAACGACTAGAACACCATTTGTAAAACTATGTTTTCAACCATGTGGCTTACCCATATCTATAAAAATGTGAAATTCCAATCTTTCTCCTTCGTTCTTTTAACCCTAATTTGGGTTTTCCTCCCCTCCTCGACCTAGGAGCATCAGGGGCTCAAGGTGACCCTCCCCTGCACCATAGACTCTGTAGATGCCTCTTTAAGGTAACTAAAGTAAGTTCTTGTATTTTTTTTGATTTTCCCATCTTCCATTCCTCCTCTCTTGCTGTCTTGGTGTTTCTTGGTGAGGTTTCTCCATTGGAAAAACCCTATCATCAAGGGATGATGTGTGGGTTGTTTTATTGAGTGTTAGGGTGTACGGTTTATCTCTCAAGATGGGATCTTACTTATCCAAAATTTTGGTTGAATTATCACATAATTGAGGTATTTTTTTCATCCATTTTCTTTTTGTAACATTTCATTTTATTCTTGAGGTTTTCTAAATTATTTTTAAATGTTTTTTTCTTTTTTGTGATGCATTGGTATGATTTTTTTCATGATGGAAAAAAGGTTATAAATGGTTTTCCAAAGGGTTTCTTAAATTATTCTTATGTTAAATGAATGCATGGTGTTTTATAAAATAAAAAATGAAGTTTTAAAGTTAATTTGGGTTATTTGGGTGGAATTTTCACCTTGATTATATTATAGAAATTTAGTTGAGTTATGAGTTGGTAGTTTTAAGTGAAACGTGGTGGCTCTTATGGTGTGATTTTTATGCATGGATTATTGTGTTGATTTAAAAGAAAATGGAGTATCTTTATAGAGTGTAATTTTCAAAATTGGTTTGAAATGAGTATGGTTTGGAAGATGTTTTTATAAAAGATATTGATTTTATTTCAAGCGTGGATCCTTTTTGGGATTTATAAAGGTGTCTTTGAATTTAGAAAGTGTTTTGAAGCATTCTATAAAGTGGTTTAAATGTGAATGTGAATTTGGAAGGGTCTATTACCACTAGAACATTTGGTTTGAACATTTTTTATTATTGTGGTATTATAAAATGGATTTCATAAATTATGCATGTGGTTTGAAATGTATTTCCAAACGAATTTGGTGTGTGTACGAACTTGGAAAATGGGCTTTGGCCATGAAAATGGGCGGTTTTAAAATATGTTTTTTAGTGGTTGCTTGAGGTCTTTTTGGAATTTTTAGATATCCTTTAGTAAAAAATTACCATAAAGTATCATTTGGAATTTTTCTCATAAAATTGGTGTTTTATGTTGATTTTGGGAATGTCCTATAAATGTATTTGAATTGGGAATTTCAAAGGCCCAATTTTCACTTTATATTCTCTAGAAAAATGGACTTCTATGTGAAGTAATGTGAATGACCTATTGGAATCTAATAATGTTTTGGAGAACTTTTTTGGAGCTCATGTGATGTATGGGCCCATTGGTCATGTTGGCATGTTTTAGAAAATGGGTTGAAAACTTGGTTGGCGTGAAGCCCGGTTTGTATTTTATAATGGCATGGAAAATGATTTGAAAGGATTTTGTGATGTGAAGCACCAATTGAAACTTGTGAAAGAAATGGATTTTTATGTACATTTGTGATGTCTCAGTTTAAGTTTGGAGACCACTAGAATTTTGGGATGGGATCCTCTCTAGTGGATCATGCATGGGAACGTTGTTGGTATTAAGTCCACTAGAATTTTGGATAGGAACCTCCCTAGTGTCTCATGAAAATGAACGTTTTTGGTTGTGGTTTCCACACCATATATTTCCAAATATTTTTATTATTATTATGGGATTTCTTGGAATCATATATAGGGTTGAGTGATAGTTTATTTTCAACCCAGAGCTAGATGAGTTAATACCCCCTTGACTTGATAGGTCTAGATGGAACGTGCCACTCTATTGGCTAGTTGTGAGCGTATAGTTGTTATTAACTATAGAGACACACCATATGAAAATAGGTGAATCTGAACTAAGTACATCCAGGTATTTCCACTAGATATGTTTAGGAAATATGCATGAGTTACTATTTTAATGTTCTGTTTTTTTCTGTTGCATTTTGGATATTAGCCCAGCTAGTTTTTTCCTTCTTCTTATGGTTTCCTTTACTTCATGAACACCACTTTCAGGTCATTTAGTTTGGATTTATATTTGGGATTTTCTTCTCAAATTGGTTGTGTAAAGTGAAACCATTTTTGAATAGTAAATCTACATGTATTTTTTTAACTTTAATGTGTGTGACAACTATGTTTATCTACTGGAAATAATTTTAAAGCTAATTTTATTAATGTATTTCAATCTATTTTTTTACTCCTATTGTTTTAATGCTCACAAATCAGTGATGACATTTCCCTTGAAAGGGGTGTAGGTGATGTCAAAATAAAAATACTATAGGTACTCTACCCAATTACTCTTTTTAAGTTTTAAATATTTTTTAGAGAAGATATAACTTAGGATTTTATGGTCATAATAAGTGGAAAACCATTCTAAAAGATGGTAATGCCTCCAACTCTTAAGAGATTGTATCACAAATGCGAGTTTGAGATCATGGATCAGATAGTTCTTCTCTTGTGGCCTAAGATGCCTAGAACCATAGGCTACCATGTGATCACTCGGTAGATGGAAACATCCCAAACCTTAATCTAATGGATCATAAAATACAATATAGCCTTTCCTAGCCTCCAGAAGATTTAACACTGGTGCAAAATTCAAAATACAATTCAACTCATCAAAATAAATTTGACACCTCAAATCCCATAATAACTTCACTCCTTTCCAAGTGAGAGTTATAATTGGTGAATCAAAATTCAAGAAATATTTATCAAAGCTGTAGTAATATCCCAGAAAGTTGAAGAATCTCGGAATCTTGAAAACATTATGCAATTGATCCCATGTCATAACGGTATTTACCTTCTCTGGATCAACTGAAAACCCATATTTTGATACTACATGTCCCATGAAATTTAGTTATAAAATCCAAATATTATATTTTACAAGTTTTGTATTAAGTTGATGAACTCTCAAAACATCAACAACAGCTCTCAAATGAATCACTTGGTCTTCCTCAATTTTGGAATAAACCAAAATGTAATCCAAAAAGACTAATAAAAATAGTTTAGGTACTTGTAGAAAATATTATTCATTAGCACCATAAAAACTATAAGAGCATTGGTCGGACCAAAATTCATAACAATGTACTCTTAATGGATATAGCTTCTCATAAAGGTGGTCTTCTGAATTTTGATCCCTTAATTCTTAATAGGTGATAACTAGATCGATGATCAATCTTCAAGAACCACTTTAACCCCTTCAACTAGTCAAATAGATCATCAATCAATGGAAACAGATACTTGTTCTTTATTCTAACCAGGTTGAGTTTCAAGTAATAAAATAATTGGAAAAGTGATCCATCATATTTCTTCACAAATAGAACATGTTCTATCCAAGGTGACACACTCGGGAATATAAAACCTTTCTCTATATGACATTCAACTAAGACTTAAACTCGCTCACTTCACCCGGTTCCATGTAGCGATAGGGATTATATACCAGCTAAGTACTAGGTGCTAAATAAATAAATAACTCCACCTACCTTATCAGTATAAAACTAAAGAAATTGGATAGAAATATGTCAGGAAACTTGATGAAAACAAGAGGTAGATCATCAATTAAATATTCCTGCTCCAAGTCAAATAAAAATTATGATATTATCCTACCTAACTCTAGAAATAAAACCCTGTAATTTCTTGACCTTAGGTGTCATTCTACCTGAAAAACACATAACACCCCATCAGGCACTGTAAATGAGACTTATTGAAGATAACATCCAACATGGTCCTTATGTTAAATCATCCAATCTATCCTAAAAATAACGTCAAGAGGTTTCATGTTGAGAACTAGAAAATTAGAGGTAATATCAATATCTAATAAAGAGAAAACGCATGTAGGACACTGAAGACTCTTCTCTCTCTTCTTTCTGAGTGGCATAGTTGTAACAACCCAAACTTTTTGAATGATAATTGTTTCTTGAAAATGTGTGTTATATTTTTTTTAAAACAACAAAACTATATATAATTAATAATGAAGTGGGTATAAATTGAAATGTAACCATCAGGTTTTGACCATTATATAATCATTGGAAATTATTATAGTAGGTCAATATCACCATTGGAAACTATACTTTTAATAAAAATGTTAATGTTATAATTAGTGTTTATAAGTATAAATGAAAAAGAATAATTAATGCATAAAGTAGAAACAATGGCCTCAACCAATAGAGTTGTGTTGTATGAAGAACATTTTCTAGAACTTGGGAGGGGGGCCGCTTCACTGGGCTTCTCTCTTGACTAAGCCCAATCTGAGCTTCAACTAGTGAGTCTTGAAAAAAATCGCATGTGGGATAAGTTCAAGTTAGTGGAAATTACTACTCAAGTGATGTTAGTTGAGCCGCCTCATGAGTCTATAACCATCTTACACATCACTCATAGGTCATATGCAGGTTTTATAAGGTGTTATGTGTTAAGGCCTTAGTTACTTAAATTATAATCACTTTTTTTAAATAAAATGTTATTCCATCATTTCCATTTTAAGAATAGTTTTTCTTAATAAAATTGAGATGGAATTTGATAAATTGATTTTTCAGTCAAAAATTGTACGTTAAAAAAAGATATAATTATTATAATAAACTAAGGAATTATGAATAATTTTTATCTTAAATAAATAATATTATTAAAACACTCTTATTTAAAAATAAATGTTTAAATAATTTTATTTTTTTAGAAGCGTCAAAAAATTTACAATACATTTTCAATCCGCTATTATTTTTAATAAATAAGGATTTCTATATTTAAAAGATATAATTATAATTTTTATATAATTATTGAGATAAAATAAATATCTTTTTTGAAATCAGTACATTTTTATTAGGTTAGGGTGAATTTATGATAATTTTCTAAAATACATTAATTTTTCATGAATAGTAAAAATATAGTATGAGTTTTTTGATATGTTTAATGACATCAAAATTATGTCATAATGATGTAATAATGAATTAACTAAAATCCAGACTTAAAATATGTAATTATTTTATTATCAATTTCTTAAATATATTTTAATCAATTTCTAAATATATAATTTACTTTCCAAATTCTGAAATGGAAACTTTAACTTTAGAGATGTTATTTTATGAAAACTTTAATTTTACTATCCAAAATAAGTAATTTAAAATCATGGTCAACTCTTTTGGAATAAAATTACATAAAATATGATCCAAGTTCACAATAAAATGAGAAAATACCATGGGAAAGTCCATGATTTTTCATTTACCACTACTTAGGTGTGCAATGCCTTTATTTAGAAATTAATAAACAAATTCCCCATTTTTGCTACAAATACCCACCCATTTATACATTTCTTTTAAATAAAATTTAATAACACACAAATATATGATAGTTTTACTTCCCAAGGATCCCTTAAAAGGTTTACTCAATCCCTTATTGTCCCAATCTTTTAGTTTAAATTGTTACTCTTCTAGGTAAGAGAAATCTCAACTTCTCTTTTTCTTTCAAAATACCTTTTTATCTAGAATGTATTTAAAATTTTAAAACTGTGTTATTATATACATTTTATTATATACCTTTACTATATTAAGTTTTTTTATTAATGGGATACCCCTTTTACCTCTCTTCTTACCCTTTTCCAAAACCAAATTTTATACATATTATACTGTCGATTTTACTTCTCAAATTTTCTCTCTTCTCCTCAAGAAATTCCCTTTTATTTCATTTTTGTGAATAACCAAAAATCTTTATTTTATAGGTCTATTCACCAATATTTAAAAATGGTTTATTTTATTTTGTTATTTTTATACATTAAACTCATATTATCATTTTTTGGGTTATGAATGACATAAAGATATTGTTATTAACCACTTTTTAAAACGTCGTGATTTTTATATGAAACTCAATTATTTTATTATAAATGGGTTATTTGTGAAATATTTTATTACGATATATGTGTCTCAAATTAATTAATATATATAAAGTTTTTACCCTGATAGCTCTCCAATACATTGATTAAATAATTTAATCTCTAGAGATGACATGTTTTATGATACCTTAGTGAATAACCTTGGTAATTTTTATAACACCTCAATGAAAACCATATTGATAGGCTTATGAATGTATCATTTAAATATTGTAGCCACATTTACAAGTTATTATTAATGTAATTTTTATTATTATATTCCTCTTTCTCATTCTTTTATGATATTCTTGAAGTTCTTATCGATAATTCTCAGGATCACATATAAATTTTTTCCCTTGCTTTCCCTTATTGTGCCTTATGCTCGCCCTTTACCTTGATATATGTCCCCAAGTTATGATTTTCAGTAAATGTACTTATGATGAAAATTTCATGAATAATTTTAAGAGGATTATAATAATGTTTTATTTTTCATGTATTATGTACCTTTTTTCAATAAAATAAACTTTAGAAGTTCCTTTGTTTGTACCAGGTAAATGAAAAGTTATGTAATAAAAAGGTGGGATATAATAGTTTGTATCAAAGGAAGGTTTAGTTATTTATAGATATTAGGATTTGGAAAATTTAGAAATAACCCTAAAGATATGTTCAAATATAGGGAAATATCCTGGTATTTTGGTGAAATATAAAGTGGTTTCTGAGAAAATAAATCCTTGTCTCGATATGAACAAGCTGATGTGGCCATGGCACAGATATATCTAGGGGTAAAACTAAAAAACACCACTTTGAGCTAGACTTGAATGGGAACTAGTGCACGATAATAGGCCTTATTTCACAATTGGTTTGACACTCCTGGGGAATATGTTTGGTTAATCACAAGCTTTTTATGAACTATTATGAAGGATTTATAGAAAATGTAATTGTTGTTAATGAATAACATATTTAAGCTTGATGTTTCATGATATAAAATACTTTTAGAATTATATTATTATTAAAATAAACATGTTTCTCACTATGTTTTTATTCTTTTATAAAATGGAAGGAAATTGGAGGAACTGTATAAATGGTGAGCACAACAGACCAAGCATTGACGGTGCTCCAATGGAAACCGGAATGGAAAGATTCATGAGAATGATGAATCAATAGACCTGAGTTATGAACAATAACTTGAATCAAGTTTAGATACTATATTCTCCCTAAAGGGAACAAATTTCCATTGAGTCCTTCATGTGTTAATGACCACCTACTTTCAATATATCTACTGACCTATTGATTACTGAATAATGGATAATCTCTATAGAAAAGATCTCTTATGTACTACATTATTCATAATAAGAAAAAGACACCCTGGATGTGTATTGCTTATAGGGAGAAGCAGATCAGTGGTGGGCACTAATTAAAAACACAAATCTAAGAAGGGATATTTAATCTAGGAAGTGGGAAGAGTTTAGGGAAACCTTTTTCAAAAAATATTTCCTCGTTCGATGTCAATGAAAATGGGGAAAGAATTACTATAGTTGAAGTAAAAGAAAAATTAATCTATAAAAAGATATGAGATTAACATTACAAATCTTTCTCACTACACCTATAGATTTTTCATGGATCCTAATGGAAATATTGATAGATTCTTTTGCGGACTGAGACCCTATCTACGGAAGAATCCTTCCTATCAAGATTATGACAGATATGAGGAGATAGTGAGAAGTCATATGAATGTTGAACTAGAGTTTGGAGAGATGTAATAGTCCCAAAAATTGAATGAAAAGAAGATATCAATAGAGCCAATCTTGGGGAGTAACTTTGATCATGGAAGAGGAGAAAAGCAAGTGAAACATTCCACATGTAAAAAATGTGGGAAGAAGCATTTGGGGAACTGATTACTCAAGATATGGAAATGTTACAAGTGTAGAAGATATGGGAATATTGCTCAGAACTATCGTAATAACGTGAATCCTCAATTAATCAATACTAAAAACAAGGGGAAGATGGTGCAGTTCCAACCTGAAGTATAATGCTTCAAGTGTGGATAGCTTGGGTACTTTTACAATCATTGTCCAAATATAAATTTAATGGAGGAGAATCACCATTAACCTGATAAAAGTTCAAGGGATCAAGGTTGGGAATTTTCTATCACAATAGATGAAGTTGAATCTCCAAATGATGTGGTAGTGGTTACTCTCGTTGTTCTCTCAAATCTAATAGGTACTTTGTTTGATTCTGGTTTTACACATTACTTTATTTTCTCCATGTTTACAAAGAATATAGAATCAATCCCAAAACTGATAGAATTATCTTTATCGTTAAATAATCTTGGAGGGAATATCCAAGCATCATCAGTGTTTAGAAACTCTATTATTCACTTTAGTGAGTACAATCTCATCAAAAATCTACTAGTTATTCCCATGCTATAATTTGACACTATACTATGGATGGATTATATCTTAAAGTATAATTATAATATAAACTATAAAAGTAAATAAATATTAGTATTATTGAATGAAAAACCTATATTTATCTTCAAAGGAGACATATCTCAACCTGAGCTTTGTCTAGAAGCACCTCTGGTAGCCTTCTTTTTGGAGATGATCAATAAAGATAAAGAAGGGAATGAAAGTATATGAATAGATAATGTCCCCATCATTTAGAAATACATTGATGTATTTAATAAGGATTTACCTGGAACTCCCCTAGAATGAGTGTTATAGTTATCCATTGAACTCATTCCTGGATCCATGCTGATATCAAATACCCCTTATAGAATGGAAAATGTAGAGATGGAGGATTAAATAAAAAACTCTAAGACCTTTTGGGAAGTGGTTTATCTGACCAAGTGTGTCTCCTTGGGGAGAACCTATTATCTTATTCAAGAAGAAGGATGGATCAATGCAGCTATGAATTGATTATAGAGAACTTAATGGGATCATAGTGAAGAACAAGTACCCTCTTCCAAGGATTGATGATTTATTTGACCAGATCCATGGGGCTCAATTCACCTCTAAGATTGATCATCGATCTGGTTATCATCAATTGAGAATGAAGAAATAATATATTCCCAATACTTCCTTCTTATCAATATATGTTCATTATGAGTTTTTTTTATTCCCATTGGCATCAATAATGCTTCAACTATTTGTATATATTTGATAAATAGAGTCTTTAAGGACTGTCTTGATAAATATGTGGTAGTTTTTATTGATGATATTCTCATATATTCTAAAAGTCATGAGGAACATGAGGATCATATATGGGTTACATTAAAAACTATAAGGAAGGAGAGTCTATTTGTAAAGTTAGTCAACTGTTAATTTTTGTTACAACAAGTTTCTTTCTTGGGGCACATTGTAACCAATGAAGGAATCTCATTTGTCCTAGTGAAGACAAAGGTTGTGGAAAAGTGGCCTCATCCTGCAACAATAATTGAAATTCATATTTTCCTTAGAATAACGGGATATTATTGGAGTTTGTAAAAATATTTTCATGACTTTATAATCAAATAACCATGTTGACTCGAAAAGGGGCCAAGTTTATTTGGATAAATGAGTGTGAAGAAAATTTACAAGATCTGAAAAAGAGATTGGTTGTTTCACCTATGTTAACTCTACCCTCTATCAGAGAAGAATTTTTTATTTTAAAGATGAAAATCTGAAATGGATTGTGTACGTACTCATGTAAAATGAGAAGGTGATTTCTTATGCATCTCGATATTTAAATCCTCATAAGCAAAATTATACTATACATGACCTGGATCTGGTTATAGTTGTTTTCCTTTGAAGATATGGAGGCACTATCTTTATAGAGTGAAATGTGATATATACACATGACCTGGATCTGGTTATAGTTGGAACTTCTTAAAGACTATGATTGGTCAATTCATTATCATCTCGGAAGAGAAAAAAAAGTTATTGATACATTAAGTAGGAAAGACCCTGTTATGAAAGGAATGATGAGGATTCAAGGAGATCCTTTGATCAAAGAACTATTAAAATTAGGCATAGAAATTTTAAGTGAACGGACATCATCAACCCTACCAAAAATGAATTCTCAATCATAATTACTAGAGAAGATTGAGAAAGCACAAAGATAAGATCCTTTCTTACAAAATAAGATAAAGGCTTTGAAGAATGGGAAGTTTCTTGAGTTAAATATTGATCAAGAAGGTGTAATGAAATTTTTCAAAAGGATATGTGTTCTATATATATAAGAAATAAATAATTAACTTATAGATGAAGCTCATAGATCTACATTCTCTATACATCCTGGAAGCACTAAAATGTATAGGGACCTTCATGATTTTTATTGGTGGGATAACATGAAAAGGGAGATTGGTGGATACACTAAAAGGTTCTTGGTGTGTCAACAAGTGAATAAAGAGAGAAAACTTTTTAAAGGGGTATTAAAATCTCTACCCATAAAAGCATGTAGGTGGGACAATATCTCTATGCACTTTGTCATTGGTCTCCCAAAAACATACAAAGGAAATAATGTGATATGGGTTATAGTGGACCATCTCACCAATACTGCCCATTTTATCTCTATCTATAAAATCTTATCTATTGATTAACTAGTCAATATTTATATAAAGGAAGTGGTGATGTTTCATGGTGTACCATTATCTATCATTTCTGATTGTGATACAAGGTTCACATCAAAATTCTGGAGAAGTCTTCAACATGATCTGAATACTGAATTAAATTTTAGTACGGACTATCACCCCTAAACTAATGTCCAATATGAAATGACTATTTAGACACTCAAAGACATTCTAATAAAATGATAAATGAAATTTAAAAGGTGTATTGGATCAATATCTCTCATTAGTTTAGTTCTCATACAATAATAGCTTACATTCGAGTATTCAAATGGAACCATGGGAAGATCTATATGTAAAGTGATATAGAACTCTTATATATTGGGATTAAGATGGTTAGATAAAGCTTATTGGACTAGATCATTTGTATTAAATGATTGAAAAGGTTCATGCCATCCAATAACACATAAAGGCTACTCAGAGTTAGCAGAAGATCTATGCTGAAAACTATAGAAGGGACTTGGAGTTTGATGTTAGTGATAAATTATTCCTTTGAATTTCACCTTGGAAGAGAATCATGTGGTTTGGAAAGAAAGGGAAGGTCATCCCCAGGTACATTGGCCCCTATTAAATCCTTAATTGCATAGGAGTAGTGGAATGTCGACTAAAACTTTCAACAAACCTAGATCAAGTTCATGATATTTTCCACGTATTTCTCTTGAGGAAGTACATACCTGACCCTTCACATGTTCTAAATCCATAGGTGGTACAACTGGAACATGACCTTTCTTATGAGGAGAATTTGGTAGAGATCTTGGACTATAGATACAAGTATCTATGCAAAAAGTCTACCCACCTTGTCAAAATGTTGTAAAGGAACCACAAATATGAAGAAGCAATATGTGAACTAGAAGGTAAAATGAGATAGAAGTATCCACACCTTTTCTCAACTATGAGAATGAGTTGAAATTTCGAGGAAAAAATTTCTTAAGCGGGGGAATAATGTAATGACCCAAAATTTTTGAATAATAATTTTGTTACTGAAAATATGTGTTGTATTATTTTATACACATTAAAACTATGTCTCATTAATAATGAAGTGAATATAAATTTAAATTTAAACACAAGGATTCAACTGTTATATGATCGTTGGTCAATTATGAACATTGGTCAATATGACGGTTGGAAACTATACTCTTGGTAATAATGTTAATGTTATAAATAGTGTTTATAAGAAGAAATTACAATGGATAATTAATGAAGAAAGGAAAAATGATGGCCTCAACCATTACATTCATGTCGTATAAAGCCCATTTATTATAACTTGGGAGGGAGGTAGTGTCACTAGGATTCACTCTTGACTAATCCCAAGAGTAGCTTCAACAAGTGAGTCTTTAACTAAATCGCCTAGAGGAGAAGTTCAAGTTGGTGGAAATTACCACTCGGGCGATGTTAGTCGTGCCACCCCAGGAGTCTACCACCATCGAACACATCACCCATAGGTCGTATTCATGTATTATAAGGGATTATGAATTGACTCCATAGTTTCTTAAAGTTTAATCCTTTTGTTTAAATAAAATTTTATCCCATAATTTCTGTTTTAAGAATTTTTGTTCTCAATAAAATTGAGATGGTATTTGATAAATTTATTTTTCGGTCAGAAATTATACTTTTCATAAAGGATATATTTATTGTCATGAAATAATTTATTATAAATAATTTTTATTTTAAATAAATAATATGATTAAAAACCTCTTATTTAAAAAATAAATGATAAAATAATTTTATTTTTTTAGAAGTGTCCAAAATTTTACAATGCATTTCCAATACGCTTTTATTTTTAATAAATAAATATTTTTATATTTAAAAGTTATAATTCTAATATTTGTAGAATTTTTATGATAAAATAAATTTCATTTTTCAAATCATAATCTCAAAATTAGGTTATGGATATTTTATAATAATTTTCTAAAATACTTTAATTTTTATGAATAGTAAAAAGAGATTTAGTTTTTCATTTTGTTTAATGACATTATAATTATGTCATAATGATATAGTAAATAATTAACCAAAATCCAAGACTCAAAACATGACATTTTATTAATATTAATTATTTTAAAATATTTTAATCAATTTCTGAATAAATAATTTACTTTCCCAATTCTAAAATGAAAACATTAACATTAAAAATGTTATTTTATGAAAACTTTAATTTTTCTTTCAAAAATAAGTAATAAAAAAAATTATGAATCATTTACATGATCCAAATATCCAATAACAGGGGAAAATACCATGGGAAAGCCCATGGTTTTTCATTTACCACTACCTTGGTGTCCAATTCCTTTATTTAGAAATTAATATAAAAATTCCCCAATTTTGCTATAAATAACCACCCATTTCTTCATTTCCTTTCACAAAAATTTCATCCTACACAAATATATGATATTTTTACCTCCCAAAGAGTACTCTCAAGTTTTTATAAATCACCCAAGGTCCCAATCTTCTAGTTTTAAGAGTTATTCTTCAACGTAAGGGAAATCCCAACTTCTCTTTTTCTTTCCAATTTACTTTTTATGTGGAATGTCCTTAAAAATTAAAAAATATGTTCTTATGTGAATTTTCTTATATAACTTTACTGTGTTAATATTATTTTATATATGTGTGACCCATAAACCTCTATTTTTAACCATTTATAAAACTATGTTTTATACTAGTTATGTTTTCGATTTTTCTTCACAAAATTTCCCTCTTCTCCTCAAGAAAATCCCTTTTTCTGTGAATACCCAAACCTCATTAATTTCTAGGGGTATTCACCAAGATGTAAAAATGATTTATTTTATTCTGTTATTTACATACACAAAAAAAAAACTTAATTCCCATTACATTGGTTATAAATGACATAAAGATCTTTCCTTTAAGCACTTTTTAAAAGTCGTGATTTTCATGTGAAATCAGTTTCTTTTATTCTCCATGGGATATTTATGAAATGTTTTATTATGATCTATATGGATCACAATAATTAATAAATATTAAGGGTGTTCCCTGATAGTGTCCAATTCATTGGGTAAATAATTTAATCTCTATAGATGACATGTTTTACAATACCTTAGTGAATAACCTTGGTAATTTTTATGACACCTCAGTGATAAACATTAGTGATATGCTTATGAATGTATAATTTAAATTTTTTATCCACATTTCCAAGTTATTATTCATGTTATTATTATTATTATATTCCTATTTATTATTCCTTTATGATATTCCTAAAGTTCTTATCGATAATTCTCATGATCACATGTAAACTGTTTCCCTTGATTTCTCTTACTCAGCCTTATGTTCACCCTTTACTTTAATGTTGGTCCCTAGGTTATGAAATGTAGTAAATGTACTTAGGATTAACCTTTTGTGAATCCTAGAAATAGTATTGGAATAATTGTTTATGTAATCATGTATTATGTATCTTTTTTCCATGAAACTAAACTTTAAAAGATCATTTGTTTTTACCATGTAAATGAAAAGTTATTTAATACAAAGGCATGATGCAATAATAGTAATATCTATAAAATAAGAAAAAAATATTCATATAAATATTTATAAAATCAATAACTTGAGTCGATATGAATGAATGATATACACTAGTATCAAATTAACAAATTGTTAAAGATGAATCTATAGTGATGGTACCTCTCACAGTCACTGGAAACACATCATCTTCATATAGAGACTCATCTAATACATGAAGAATATTAGTTTTTTAATATTGTGGCTATAACCCCTTAGTTATTTAATAATATGATTTCACAATATTACTTTTATGTGATGATTATCTTCTTCCACTACATGGAGAATAAAATATGTGATAGAGCTTATGTAGATGACCTGATCATTCACACAAACTACAGATCTTGGGTACCTTAGTCCAAACCCATTTTGAATGCCCAACCTTGAAACAATAAAATAAATTCAAAGGGCCTCTTCTTAGAACTTCATTAGGTCTATATGATTCAATATATCGATATATAGCATGATACTCATCACACTTTCTCTTTCCTTTAAAGGAACAAATAGATATTCCACTAAGAGAAAAATTAACTCATGTCAACCCTAACTTACCTTCTAGATCAACCAAAACCATCAATGTTCTATCCAGTACATCAACATAAGAAGTGATCTTCAGCATAAAGAATTTATTTTATAATTTTAAAAAATAACCATCTAAAATCTTTGAGATTTTATTTTATCATTCATCACTACCTTGGGAGAAAACTAAACAATCTCGGAAAAATGGTTTCTATACTATGTCACGGTCTTGTCACTCTGATTGAGGCTGATAAATTCCAAAGATTTCACCAAGACCATATACTCTAGATAAAACTAATCAATTAAAATAACTCTAAAGTATTTCCACTCAAATACCCCATATTTTTTTGGTCACCATCAAATCCCACCATATCCTGCTAGGTTCTTCCATATTGAAGGTAGAACACTTCACTTTAATTGAATTAGGAATTTCAAATAACTCAAAAAGAAAATCTATCTTTTTTAACCAATACTCAAATTCTTGAGGATCATTATAGCCTTAAAAAATTTCATGTTTCTATAAAAAAAACTCTTGATACATATTTTTATATTCACCCCATAGAGGTTCCTCTACCAGATCCTAAATAGGAATGGTTATAGGTACCTATACCAAAGATTGGATAGCACGCACCACTATCTCAGCAAAATTCTGTTCCACTGGAGGATTTTCCAACTATGGTTCACCAGTATCTTCCTCCTATTCCCTATTAAAATGTCTTATCGGATGCATGAAACTACACAAAATCAACAGAAAACACTAAAAATTATCAACGATACACAAATCATTAACTCAATCAAGAGTTACAGGGATATCAATTCTATCAAACAGAATTCAAGTTTGGGATCTAAAAAACTCAAAACAAAATTATAGGAAAATACTATAATTAGATCAATTTACTCCACAAAAATGATTTTCTCCAAATGAATATGGTGACTTAAGGCTCATTATGATGAGAGTTGGCCAGAAACTCACTCAAAACTACTTCTTAAGTCTTAACAATCCCACCTCCTATATACTAGGATAATACAAAATGTATAATGGCTTCAAAAAAATCTTAACATCTACCTTTAATACATATTTTTAATGAACTATCCCAAATACCCTAGTACAGTGATACCTGAGATGGTACAAATAAAGATTGAAGGGTGTTCTTTATCCCTATAAGTTGGTGATTGGAACCTAGCATCATATCAAGATCAATATTGGATGGTTTTTTCACAAAAAAATGGAAGATAAACTATACAAGTTAGTATATCAACATTACTCAAGGATAAAATACCAAAATAAAATAGTTAAACAAACCAAAACTGTACATCCTCAAAGACACATAATATATCAAGACTAACTCAAAAATTATAAGTAACAAGTAGATCGCATCTCCACGGGTCACCTCCAACGCTCCATGACTCACAAATCAAGTACGCCTGCACCTCCATGTGGCACTTTACCTTTTCTCTTATCTAGCAAAAGAAAATTAAGAAATTCTAAAAGGTAAATGTAAACATCCCATTAGAGTCTCACTAAGTGTTCCAAAATAAATTCCATAGAAATATATCATTTTTTCTTTCAATTTAAACAAAATGTGGCATGGAAATTCATTTTTAGGTTTTAAAAAACATTCTTTTAATATAAAAGATGTAGATATTTCAAAACAGTTTTAAAATAACATTTTATATAAATAATTTGTATAAAATTGTTTCCATCAATAAAAAAGATCTATAATCAATGGAAGGTATAATCAAATAAAACACAACAAAGAACTATGATCATAATCCCTAAGGTATATTAGTTTTTGGTTATAGGAACCTCGCACTTCTCATTTATCAACAGAGGTCAAGATATGTGTGCCTACTTGAATCAACACACTAATTGCGGACCCATTACGGGAAATCAATATACACCCCATTAGGGGATCCATCATATAAAATGATGTGAAACTTGGTTTAGTTAGGGTTGTCATTTTCAATCCATTTCTAGGGAGTTAGTTCCCAAATTTGATTGTCCCAATCACTCACTAACTACCCAAGATAATATGTGCTTCAAAAAATCAATCAAACAAACATGGGAAAATCGATCATTTTAAATCATTTCATTATTCAGTGTTCAATTTCCCAATTTTAGTTTCAACATGCCTTTTTATTTAAAAACTAAATCGTAGTTTTCATCAAATTCATTCCTTATCATATCAACTTTCATTTTAAGCCAATTTTCTCAGGAATTGTTATCAAATAATTTCATCAAATTAATCTTTAATTCGAGGCATAATTTTTCTTAAAATCTATCCAAAAAATTTCAATCACATTGAAATTTGGAGTTTTTCACAATTCTATGCCCATTTTAAATCAAATATAAAATAATATCAATTCCAAGTTTTTAAATCAATTAAAAACTCATTTCAAATTAATCATAAAACATAGGGTTTCAATTGTAGTTTAAATCCTTATGTCACCACCAACCTTTAATCTTGAGATCAAACCAACACAACACCAACAACAGGATATTCTAGTGAATAATGAAGTCGTGGGAGATTAAGAAATAAAACCTGGAATCAATATCCATAAAATAAAATATCTAATCCATCAACAATGTTAGGATCCACCTATCTCAAAAGTGAGAGAAATATTATATATATATATATAACCCAAATCAAGATAGAAAACACATACCAGAAAGGGACTAGATCACCTATTGGTACCTTGATTCATAAGGAAAAAGATTTGGAGATCCAAGGAATCCTCTAGATATCCTCCAAAAGAAAAAGAAACTGATTTAGTTCAAGTGGGGTGTTTATGAATCTTAAATTGGGTTCTTGGGAGTTTTAACTAAAATTTTGGGGGTTAAAAACCCTCATCCACAGTTTGTTGACAAGGGTTACGTGATTAGTAGTAACCATGCACCCTTACCATGAACCCCTGCTAGACTTATAGATGGGTTTCATGGTTTGGTTTCATGGTTAAACTAACCATACACCAACCACGTAAACCCTTAATATCCAAGGGTTTATGGTTTAGAGGGGTTTCCACATGGTGTAGACAAACCATGTTCCCCCTTATAATTTTTTATCAAAGGATACATAGTTTTCTACTCAAAACCGTACAGCTTTCCCTAAACATTCACCAACTATGCACAAATCCATGGGATTCTAAATTTTTTAATATTCACCAAAAACAACCTAAGGTAAGCCCCAAACAAAGTATGGTCGAAAAAGGTTCAAGAAATACCAAAAATAATTTTATAGGATGTTACAGAAAATAACTATATTTGAAAGTCTTTAGCTTCATAAGAATTCATTTTCTTAATACTTTAGATTTTTTAAGTCTTCTATCTCTATGTAAGTCTTTATATATTCCTTCATTCTGATCAAATAAATTTGTTCAAATCATATGACTTGTCTTCTAATCCTGAGACTCCATTCCAATAATATTATTTTTCTTCTGATTTTAATACTTGTTCTATGATTATATGACTTTCATAGGTCATTTTACTTTATATTTCACCATAATACTTCATTAAAATAACATGACTTCATCTCGATCGCAAGACTTAATATCAAACGTAAAACCTTTTTATGATAACAAGTCTCCATAGTAAGACTTACTATCAATCATAAACATTTATTTAGATCATAATACTTCATCATAAATCTTTCCTTATGATTATAATTCTTCATTGTAGGACTTTGATTCCAACGTATTACTTTGGAATATGTCTTCATCACTTTGTATGAATTCTAGACTTAGCAAAAATTTCTAAAAATTGGAATAATATAATACTTCATATAGAACATGTGACTTTAGAACATTTCATCAATACTTAGAAAAAATATTCTTCATCCGGAGCAAATACAACCTATAAAAATAACTTATAAATTTAAAATATTGTTCTATATACTTCAAGAAAAAAAATTATTAATAAAAATGAGGGCTTTATAAGTATCAAAACTTAATATAAAATGAGAAATTTTGGAAAAACATTGGTGTGTCCAAAATATTCCTTATATCTCCATCAATTCACTAAAATATAGAAAAATTATGGATGAGAATAGTCAAACTAATAAGTATATTAAAGGGAAACTATGAAAATAGAAAGAATAACTTATAAGTGACATGTATAGTCTAACTTATGATTTTTAAGATTAAATATAAGTTATCCATTATCATTTTATTATTAAGTTATATAACCTAAAAATTTATATATTACATCATCAAATTCCATAACAATATATTCAATCATTCATAATGGTTTATAAAGACTCTTTGAATTAACCAAAGCCTATCCCCGAGGAGTGTCAAACTAGGTTTGTAATTAGAACCACTTATTGTGAATTGAGTAAGATTGATTTAATACCTAGAAAAAAAATTTATGGTTATTAACCCTAGGTTCATCTTTTTCATAGCATGTATCCTCTTGTTTGTATCTATACAAGCATGTCATTTCTAACAAACCCAATGCTCTATAATTTACCAAAATTTCCAGATGTTTTCCTTAAAAGTATCCCTAGGGTTTTCACTAATGTATCTTATCCCAATCCCAAAAAATTACTATACCTTGATCATATACCAACTATAGAAACATGGGTATCTTATACATTTTATTTCATGATTTTTAATACAAAGTTATATAATATACATCCTAGAAATATAGTGGTATAGTCTATTTTAAATTTTGGAAACATAATACAACAACTTAAACATAAGTTATATTATCTTTATTTTTATCTTCATAAATTGATCTTAAATCTCATTAATATTCATTTACTATATAGGATATCTTATGGAATACATAAGTAAATGGGGTGAGCTATAAATCCTAATAGGGGAATAATCAAAGTTATGTATAGTAACAAGTAATACATATAAGAAACGAGGCATATCATGATAGCCTAAAAGAGAAGAATAATATATGTTCACATAAAATCATAGAATAAATAAGATGTTATAATATGGTCATGGAATCATAGGAATGTGTAAATAATATAAAAAATGACATCATATGCATAATTTAAAGATCGCTGTAAAAACATCATAACATAATGTTCTGAGATCACTACCAATGCACCATACATGGTATCACATGAGATAAAAACATTACCCAATGCATTGGGGTGATATATAATTTTAGTCGGGCTTATTACATTCATAACAAGTACAGGAATATGTGTTCCACATAATTAAATTATACATATTTCAAAAGAATAATGAAAATCCAGGAAAATGAAATGGGTTACCTAATCTTGTCTTGAAGCATAACCAAATTTCATGTCATTAAGATTCCTATGAAATAAGGTATTAAATAATTATTGTATGTTTATAAATAAATAAATAATCATAGTTCATGAAAATTAATTTCAAATTAATTGAAGTCATAAAAAGAGTGAAGAAGTAGGTTTAGAAGTGAATCTCTTAAGTAGGGTTTTAAAAATATGGTAAAGGGTCTTTAAAGAGGGTAAGAGAATAATAATTTCCTTAAAAAAGAAATGAAAAAAATGGTTTTATATAAAAAAAATGAGTTTTTCTAGAAACCATATAAGGTTAAAATAATTATATGGAGTGGTACATGAATAGATATAAAAAAACAAGTTCACTTTAAATGGGTTCTCTTGAAAGAAGTAATTGATAAGGGAACATGAAGAACATGTATTGTCCTTAACAAAGGAAGGTAAAGTAAACTAGGTATATATGTAAGTAACATATACACAGAATATGTAAAAAGTTAATAATATGAGGATAAAGAGAAAATAATAAAAATAAATAGAATGTGTAATCTATAAAGTAATGAGGGTGGTTTATAATATCTCTTACCTATGGTCCTTGAATCATTCATTATGTTCATCTAACCACATAAATAATAAAATTAAATTTATTAAATTATTACTTAGGAACATTTTTAGGGATATTTATTTAATTATTATTCTTTTATATTTTTTATAATCATTTTATTATGATATTATGATTATGTTCAACTTGCCATTATTGTTCGTTACACTGTTCAAAGCTCTCATTATTTTATCGGTAATTATAAAAGTTCTTTTATAATGAAAACATAATGAAAAAAGTGAAACAAATTGATTTCCATGATATTAAATAGGTTTATATAGTCCTAAATATCCATATGTGTTCTAACATAGGGATGATTAATTTATTATAAATATAATCATTATACAATTATTTCATTTATATGGGTTTTCCAACCATGATGAAATTATTTGATTTTATTTAACCTTATAACTATTTATAAATTAAAGAATATGAAATAATATATTATATACTTATTCATATCATTTTTAACCATAATATGTTTATTAAAATCTTCCATGAAGGTGGTGATGATAAATAAAACATGTTGTTCTTGGAGGCAGTGAACTGATCACAATATGAACAAACATTTAATTTTAAAATAAAATGAGTGGAGGTTAGATAATGGATATTCCATTAATATATTAACATTTAATTATATTGATAAAAATTGTGTTATTATACTATCATGTATAGAATGTATTTTAGGAGGTTTAAGAAGAAAGTAATTTAAAATAATTTGGTTGAGAATATTACCTCTTCCTTTGGATGTTCACTCTTAAGATACACCTTTAGACTTATTAATTTAGACTTTTGGTGTGACCATAACTTATAAGAAATGTGGAGAGAGTTAGGGATATATTTTGGGAATAATTTGGGTGATATAATGGAATTATAATGTGTTATAAGTGTGGTGGTGGATGGTGGTATTTATAAGGGGAGGAGGAGAGTGTTTTAAAATAAAATATGAGAATAAAATGTTATTTCTTCAAAAAGTGACCCATATTATGAATCGATAGTAATGTAATTTTTATTTTATATTAAAGGGGGAAATAAAATATCCATAAAATTTTAAAAACCTTAAAACAATTCATACATACTATTACAAAATATGATTCTTATAAGGTATTTTAATATTTTATCACTATATTTTATTTTTTTGAAAAATAAAATAAATCACCCAAACCATTTTTATCGTTATAATTCAAAAAATGAAATACATTTTATAAAAATAATTTTTTAATTTTTTAATTTTATTTAAATAAAATCTTTATTTATTGAAAAAAAATAGTTTAATGACACTCAAATTTTTGACAGTTAAAAAAATTATTTATGGTCTCATAAAATTATATTATAATGTTTAGAAAATATATATATATTATTAAATGAAACCATTTTATTAAAATTAAATTTTATCTAAATATTTTAAATTTATCATAAAATTTATTTTAAAGAAGATAAATCATATATATTTTTTCAAAAATATAATTATGAATTCTTTATATCAATTATTTATTTTGTTATGTTTAATACTTTTATTTAACATAAGTTACTTGTATTTTATTTATTATGATAACCAAATATATTATTCTACTATTACATTAGTCTGGTTATTATTCTAATGGTATGGTTACTATTCAAAATGGTCATGTTACTATTTATAATGTTTGATTACTATTGTAAAGGTCATATTGGTTCTATACTTCTTACAGATACCTAAAATTTACATCCTTCGTCATTAAATCCATTACCTCCAAAGGTTTTTTATTATTTATTTTCAAAAAAAATGATTGGGATACTAATATTTTTTAGTATTTCTCACAGGTGTGATTATTCTAGGGGACCAGAGTGATCCAAATTTCCTAATTCTACTTATTTTATATTTCTATGTTTATTTTTCCATTATAACACTTTGAATATTTATGGATATATTTATTCTATAAATATAATATTAAAATTATTATAATAAATTGATTTTATATTCATTTTTTATTACATGTGTTTTATATTATTCAATATTTACAAATTTGATACACATATATATTCATAAGTAAAATTTCATTCATAAAAGATTGGGTTGTTACAAGCCCTTAGTGGTGATCCAAGTAAAATATTTGTATGTTCTTATACTGTACTTTATACATTCATATTTAATAATATGTGGGATCATCACAAATACAAAGAGAGAGATTTAATGTGATTATTCCAATAAATGAACAAGATCTGCAGAGCTCATGGGACTGGAATAAGGGGAAAGGTTTAATTTTAGTGTTCACACTGATTCACCCCCCCCCCCAGGATGCATACATTCAGATTGTTCCCAACACACTAACACAATCTACTCATAAAACTACCTTTATAATTGTATTATCTATCTTTGGATGGAATCCTTCATTTGATAAGATAAACCAAAGATTATTAGAATATATCTAGATGATATGATTCTAGAAGGACATGAAAGCAACAACTACCAATTGTATGATGCATTAACCATCCAAATTTTACCACATAACCAGTGTCTCAAAGTTTTAAGTTGATCAATAAATTATTAGTCTTGTTAAATTCATATAACAACCATTATACCAATATAATTTACCCTAGTCTAAAAACCAAACCCAAGATATAAAACTCTAATTAACAATATCAATAAAACTAATTTGTAATATATAGATAACCAAATATATAACAAATTTATTCATGATAAAGAAACTATCTAGAATAATATAACATGGTAAAACAATAAAAAGTAAAAAAAATTAAGATAAGATCATAAAGTATGATATATGTATAATAAGTTAAAATAATTCCTCGTAACAAATACTCTTGGACTGATATCCAACTATATCCAACTCTCTTAAGAACCACCATACACTACAAAGAACCTACTCTACCAATCCCACACCCACCCTGAGCCACCTCCAAACTTCATGTTTCCTACACAAACAAAATAGGTGTGTGAAAGGATACTCATGAAGTGGATAGTATAAACAAACCCAATTAGACACCCTGGAAACAAAAAGGAGGAATAAAGAAATTACTTGACTCAAAATAGAGAAAAGATCTGGATATGTTGTTAGGTATAGTAAACCAATGGTAAAAGAATAATCCCAGTATTCCTAGGTCAACTTCATAAAGATCATACACCAATAGGAACTGGAATATTTTACAACCTGTAATACCTGAACTACCTAGCATCTCTTAATTCTCATGTCACCTCTCTAAAACCATTTTGGGGGTCCATAACTCTCAATAATTTGTGTTCTAGTATATGGGGTTAATGATACAATAGATAGAGAAACCTATATCTATATTGAAGGGGGTTATATAGCCCATCAATCATATAAATGACCCTTACCTTAGGGAGTAAAATAGAATTAGGGGATTACCAACTTCTATAGGGGAAGCACACTTTTTCAAAAATAATGGGGTGTCAGATCGATGAATAAATTTTCTCTGTGGAAGACCCATACCATAAAACCATGAGGGGTACCGAATCCATGTATTGTATAAAGTACCCTCAACCTATCATCAGTATGAAGTTAGGGGGTTTCCAAATCCACTCACACTCCAAACATCTTTCCCAAACTTTGTTATCATCTTCACAAATATAAGTAACTATGTATACTAATAATTCCTCAAAAACAACCCCTAATTATGAAGATAAATTCACCATCATGTTCTATATGGAAAACACTTAGAATAAACTATTTTTTGTTCTCAAATTCTATTACCTAGGTAAGAGAATATGAATATCACCAAAGGAAACATATCAAATGAAATATACCTACCTGGGCATGGTGTATAATCCTTAGTAAATAGTTGGGCATGTATTTCTATCAACCTGTCATATAGGGTCAACCACACACACAAAACATAAGGTGTAAAAAGCGTGTAGGACCCACATTCTAGCCAATTGTGCACTCCATATAACTCAAGTTATGTTATCTCTTAACACACAGCATGTCCTCCTTCCAAATATAGTGTCTTAGAATCAAGGGTTAGTTGGTGTATATCCAACTGAGACTCAAGTCATGTTTCCTATGGGACATGGCATGTGATCCTATATTACATGATATTTTCATTATGTTGATTATCCAAGCACATACCTGTGTGGTCAGGTCATGTCCTTCTAACTAACACAGCATGCTATCAAGTTTTTATGACATTTAAAGTTTGGGGTAAATTCATTCATGTACACTAGTGCATCTAAGTCATGTGTCTAAAGTAAACATTGTCAGTTTGTGTGTTAAGAATACACCCTATATGACATTTAAATCATATTAGAAACCCTAGAAACTGACTAAATAGAAACATGGAATGTTACCAAAGGTGATACACCATGTGTAATTTATCACCTCATGAAATCCCTAGTCACATACTCTTACAAGGAATAATGTGTAATCGAACAATACAGGCTATGTGATTCATTTTTATTATCTATATCTTATTTTTATGTTGATTTATATATTTCCATTGAAATTATTTTTATCTTCTTCACCTTTAACTACACCACCATGCCTCATCCTATTGTGCCACCACTGTGAATTGTACACAAAACCTTTTTGGTTCTAGACCCATCATTCACCGTTGCTTGTGCCTAGTTGGCTACACTATCCAAGACTACTACTTCGACCTCCACCACCAGCCCTTTATGATTTTACTACTCACCATACACCTTGTACCCCACTATCAGAACATATCCCATCAATCACTAGAAGCCACACCTCTATATAAAACTTCCCATCACACCCACCACCAATCAGAGTGAAGGTCAATGGTGCTTTTTCTGATCATCGTTTGATGGGGAAGGGGACAATAAGATAAAATAAGGGGAACATAAATGGATAATTGGATAGTGTAATTTTGGCCACCCAAGACATTATTTTCAAGGAATTTACCAAAAAACATGCAATATTGAGATTCCTTAATGACAATTACAAATAAAACTATCAAAGATTCTTGAGTCTCCATTATCAAGTGATCCACCACAAATGTTAGGATCAAAGATTCATGAGAACATAGACTTCCAAAAAATAATAATAATAATTTTATGAAGTAAATTCCAATGATTTAACAATTTGATGATTATGATTAAAATTATAATATCACAATGAATGAATAAACCCAAAATATTGAGAATTGCCTCATAAAGATTCTCTGATGCTTTGATTTTCATCCTCCATTGATTCACAATTCATTGGATCTTCTATGAATGGATCATATCCTTTAATACCACTTTGGTTCCCATTTCAAAAATGGTGGGTAACCATAGAAATTGATATTAGAGAGGAATTTATATTTTCAAGATATGTTGCCCAATTTAATTGAAAAAAAACCCAAAAAGACTTCTTCCAGGTCTCAAAAAAATAGACACATAAATAATACCCCTAGGTAAACCCCCATCCCCTTTAGACACAACCATTGTGTCAGGATATCTATATTGGGATCTGTCTAGGAGATATCAACACTTTCATACATGGAATATATATTTTATTGTTAAATAAATATTAAATAACCCCTTAAATTTAATGAGGAATCTCACCAAAACTCTACCTGAGAGGAAACACCATGTCCCAAGAAAAACAAAATGATTATAAATTTTTATTGAAATATTTCACTATAGTGAATTTACCATTCAACCATTTTTTAAGGTTTGGGACTCCAAAACTTAATAATGATCTACTTTAAATCCAAGGGAAAACTCAAGTCACTATATATAATGTTTCATATCAATTTTAAATAATATTTTTAAAATAAATTTTTGAAAATAAAACCTAATATGATAACAATTAACAACTAATATAATTATATAAAACCACTATACAAATTTCATTATCGATAAATACCAGTGTCTCACAAAACAAATCATATACTTATATTATTTATAATAGGTTTCTTGAAAAGATTTTAAAATTTGAATGAAAATTCTTTATGTTGGGTGTAAACCCAAATCAGACATCAGATTTATATAACATATAAACTCAGTTGACTACCTTTTCCATTACCATTTGGTTTTAGGATGAAATGTTAGTTATTATTATATGTTAGGTCTGAAAGGAATGAATACAAAAAATGATCCTGACAAGTGGCCTCATAGTTATGGTTTAGTCTCAATGATGATAAATGTATATACAATATGATTATGTCTAAAAATGAGTGTTGGGTAATATATTAGTTTGTTGGACTTGAATGGCCTGGATTAGAAATGATCTTGATAGAAGTATTTTAAGACCAATTTTGAAAATACTATATTTTCAGAGAAAACCTATAAAAATTAGTTTTTATGGAGACTAAAATCGGTCAGAGGTCACGAGTGGTCACTAAAAGTGGGTATTAGAGACTATGGTTACCCTTTATTAAGTAAACATTTAAGTATGTGCGTATTTTTTGAATTTCAAGGGAAAAAATAAATATTTTTTTAAAATATATCCCATTCCTCCCTTATTTTTCCCACCATCATCCTAATACTGTTGTCTTCCTCTACGCACTAAATATCCTCGTTATCCCTCATGCACTTGTTCGTTGTCCCCATTTTCTATTGTGAAACTGCTCAGCATCACCATCCTCCTCTATCTCAAGAAACTACTCACCATAATTTTCCATCATCACTCATTCCATCCATGATCATCTTCATCTTCACCCATTCATCATCATTAATTCGATGCCTGGCCATTGAAATCCCACAATCATGCATGATCTCCTGTGTTTTCTCCCTTTATTTTTCATGCATTGCCTCCCTTTCTATGTGCACGCATCATAAAACATGTATCTTTCCCACTTATCCACTGATATATCCCACCTTCATCACCACCATTTCATCCCACTCATGTCAGTACTATTCTCTTCCACCCACATTGTTAACCATGTCGTCTTCCAGTGTCACTAACGTTTTTGCCTACCGCATCTGTGCCTTTACAAGTCATTTCTTTCCTTCACAAATATGTTGGTAATGTAATGGTGGGTAAATGTTATAAATATTATTATATGGTAATAGATGGATCCCACTAAGTCACATTAACTTTTCACTCTCCTTAATAGTAGATTATCCCCCACTAAATCGATAGTATAATGGGTTATTGAAAAATCATCTTTAGGATACAATAGTGGCCCATTATTATAAACTTGTACTGTATAGATAATATCCCTTGAAGAAACTTTTTCAAACAAGATATTAATTAAATAATTTTTTTTTTCAAAAAATCGAAACTCCTTTGAATCTTAATGAATTATTTTAAAGTAATCTCTATTTTTAGGAAGGATTTCAGTGCTTGGGAATGGTTGGAATTGATTTTCCCATTCAATTTGGACTCCATTTTATATACATGGAAGAACATATTAATTTAAGTAATAATACCCATTGGAATTAGGTTTATACCTTTCTTAAAAAGTCATATATTTTCTATATTTAATCTTATCTATTTGATTATGCCTGATCATTTATGTAGTCTAGATCGCACCAACTAGAGAACATATATGTTTGTTATAAAACTAAAATGTTCATTCCAAAAAAAATCTCATTCATAAATATCCAAATTCAAACCAACTTTAAATATTTTAAAAACCATTCAAAATCCAAAATTACCCCACCATTTTAAAATATTTTAAAACTTCTTTTAAAAATTAAGCATCATACTCTCTTGGAATGAACTTTTATAAATAAATGTATCTATCATTTTGAACCTTTATATAATATAAACAAATAAAAGATGAATATATAAACCGGTGGATACTACCTTGAATATGTAACTCATGTTATTAGCTGGATTCATCATATACAAGTCCATTTAAATGTCTCAGTTCTCCATCTACTCCTATACACCATTGTGGACATGTTTTAATTATCCTTTAAATAATGTTTGAAACCTACAGTCATAATCCATTTGGAGCATCCCCACTCCTACATTCACATAGGTGAACCAAAATACATTCCCATATTTCAAAAATATTTTGATATCCGTGGTTCATTAGTATTTTTTAACTCACCCTAATTTTCTCATGGGAACCAAATGAAATTTTCTTTGTATGTAATATACCTTTGGTATTTTCTTAACATATATGAAAGAATTTAAAACATTGAAATTATACATGAAAAACTTTCCTATATTAAGTTGAGGTACTGTCATTGGTGAATTTTTTTCAAGGATTTTAACCCACACCGAAGGAATTTTTTTATACCAACTCCCTTAAAAGTTACTTTTTGGTGGATCTAATACATTTCGGATCGATCTTACAAATTCCACTATTATGATACCATATTATATCTACTACCTCACATAGTTATTTTTTGAGACCAATGTGTGTCTATTTTCTATTATAAGTTTTATTATATACCCTATATAATGTTTCTTGACTATCATAGTGTATTGAAACCAAATACATAAACATAGGACACAATGGTATATGTGGTAAAAGTGATCTAATCCATTCTTCTTCATTTTTAAGAGATAATAAAGAAAAAAGATGACATAATGGATTCAATTATATAAGTATTTTTCTTTGATCCCGAAGATATCACTTCACCCCAAGTATAAAAACTCAACCACTTATAGAAGAGTGATCCTATAGATTAATTATCCAGCTCACATTGAAAAAACTTTCCAATACCCTTAGGTTTCCACTATGCCAGATACAGTAATCCATAGTACTCTTTCAATACTTGAGTACTCTTTTAACTACATCCCATTGAGAATAAATTGAATTACTTGTACACCTGCTCAACTTCACAAAAACATATGAAATATTAGGTCATGTGTATTTCATATAATACATGAGACACCCAATAGCCCTTGTATATTTTAGTTGATAGAAGAACCGACCAAGATTTGGTATCATCCTACTACAAGAATCATATGGGGTAAAAACCAATGAACAATCAAATTTTTCAAACTTATTTAAGACATTTTCGATATAATGAGTTTAATATCTTATATGAAAATTCTTATTCCTATTAATTTTTATTCCTAAAATAAAATTAGCTTCACCAAAGTATTTAACATCAAATTTTCTAGATAAAATAGGCGTAGCCTTATTAACTTGATTCATATCAGTTCCAAATATAATCATGTCATTAATATATAAAAAAATAACAATGTCATGGTCATTATGGAACCTACTATAACAACATTTATCATCTCTGTTAACTACAAAACCATTTGATAAAATTAAATTATTAAATTTTTGATGTCATTTTTTAGAGATTTTTTTACTATATAGGGATCATACCAATTTTAAAATATTCTTTTATTTTCTAGGTACTTTAAATTCTTCAGTTTATTCCATATATATTTCCTTGTCTAATTAACTATTTAAGAATTTTTTTAACATTAATTTGGTTAATTTAAAAATTATATATGGAATCCAAAGTGATAATAATTATATTAGAACTTTTCTAATCCATAATAGCATAAGTATTGCAATAATTAATTCTTTCCTTTTGTGTAAATCTCTTGGAAACCAATATGGGTTTATATTTTTCAATTATACCATTTTATTTCAATTTTCTTCTAAATAACCACCTACAACCTATAGGTTTTGAACCTTGAGTAATATTAACGAATATACAAGTATTATTCCTAGTTATAGATTCAATTTCATTATTAATGGATTCCTTCTAGATAAATACATAAGATAATGACATAGCTTATTTGAATTTTATTGGATCAGACTCTATATTGAGAATAACCAAAGTTAGTGTAACAATACTATCATAGGTTCCTTATAACAAGTTCATATAGAAATTAGATCCATATATGTTGGGTATTCAAGGTAATTTAATTTTATGAACCTCATCAATTGTATCGTCTTTATATACTCTTTCAATTGATCCAAATTCCTCAATTTGGGCTTGCATAGGTAAAGAGGTGAACTAAGATTCCTCAAAGATAGTATATTTTGATTCAATGACTATATTAATAGCTACTAAATAATTATATTTGAAAAACATGAATCTATAATCTTTTTAATTCTTCAGATATACAATAAATATGATATTAATACCTTTTTCACCCAATTTTTCATTTTAGGTTAAAGTACTCTTGCAATTTTCTAATTACCCAAAACTTTGTAATAATTGAGGTTTAGTTTCCTATGATTCCATAATTTATATGTTATCATAGTCCTCCATTTTTTGGGAACCTTATTTAGTATGTGATACGCAGTTAATAATGCCTCTCCATAAAATCATTTTGAGATACCAAAGATAAACATCATGGAATTGACTATTTTCATTAAGTTATATTCTTTTTATAAGGTATATTATTTTTTTGAGCTGTATAAAGAGTTTAAACTTCATGTATGATCTATAGGGATTCAAATAATGAAGGATTATAGTATTCACCTCCCATATTGGATATGAGGCATTTAAATGTAATACCAAATTGATTTTTAAACTCATTTTTATAATACAAAACTTATGTATAACTTTATATTTATTATGTAAAATCTAAGAATGGAAAAATCTATAATAATCATCAATAAAAGTTAAAAAATGATTTTTTTTACCTATGGTGTGTATAGAATGAAAAGTACGTATATCACTATATGGTAATTCTAAAAAACTACATTTCCTTTCAATAGTTAGAAATGGTTTCAAAACTATTTTAGTTTTCATGAAACTCACACATTTATGATATTTTTTATCCATTCTAGGTAATAATTCCATTTTTTATATTTCATGCATTTTCTTAAAATTTATGTGACCTAAATAATTATTTCCTAAATCAAAAGAATCTAGCAAGTAGTCAAAAAAATTATTGTATTTAATTTGAATAACTCATCTTACAAGTGACCATTTCTAACAAATATCTCACCATTGGACATAAAAAAATTATCTGACTCAAATACAAGCTTAAACTCATGCTTTTTTAATTATATCCCTGAGACTAAGTCCTTATGAACTTTGGGAACATTCATGACATCATGTAAAGTGGGTATCTTTCCTAAGGTAAAATCAAGATAAAAAAACCTTCTCTTATCCATTAATTCTTATGAATTTTCCCATGTAAAATTATGTCCCATATTTTATTCAGCATATCCTCTTGAAGAAATATTTTTTCCGCATGTTTTTTTCTATCACTAGAATTGATCCACCATGAAAATATATCCTGAAGAACATTCACTTTAAAGACCATGGCTACAAAGTTTTCTTTTGAAGCATTGTTTTCATATTTTTTCTTACAGAGATGATAGTCCCAATTGAAGTGTCTTAGATTTACATAGAAGTGCAATTTCCATTTCTTATTCTTGAAGTATACCTTTTCTTAATGGTTTGGAAAAAAAATTCCCTTTTGAGAACCCAGATGGATCCACTCCCTCTACCATAAGAACTGTCACACCCCGACCGCGGACATCAGTAATTTTTCTCCTCTCTTGGTCCCGATTTAAATTTTTCGAAGATTAATTGCGATTGGCGGTTTCGCGCCGGTGCGCGGTCACCGCATCGTTAGCGGTGACCGTGCGTTCAGCCCGGGTGACAGTGTGTTCACCCGGTGTTTTAAATATTATAATTTTCATGTTGGTATTTTATTTGTGTTATTATTATTGTATATATGTTTATATACGTTTATATACATATATGCGTAATAATGTATGTATATGTATAGATCTATATGTATAAATATATGTATATGTGTAACATCTTGAAATTATTTTATAATTATTATTTTAAATATTTGGTCAAGAATAATTATTATTTGAATTAACAAATTTATTATTTGTTATTATTATAAGTTTTATTATTATGATATAAGTCTTATTGTTATTAATAATATATGTTTTATCATTATTATTATTATAATTATTGTTTTTATCACATATATATATATATATATATAGTATAAACCTAACCCTAATGCTACCTCCCCGTAGCCGCCACCCCCCCCCCCCTCACCTCTCTCTCTCTCCAGCCTCCCTCCGCCTTCGCCACACCCAGCAGCAGCCCCGCCGCGCAGCTCTCCCTCTCGTTTCTCTCTTCCGCGCGCAGCACCCCGACCCGGCGTGCTCCCTCTCCGGCGGACCTCCCGCCAGGCTCGTCCTGCACCCGCTGTTCCCGGCCTCCGGGCAGCAACCGAATCCACCCTCGCCTCCGGCGCTCCGCCTCGTTGCACCCCGTACCACCAGTCTCCTCCCGCCGTCGTTCGGCCCTCCCGCGCCCTCCACCGCTCGCACCTCCGTCCTCCGACCTCGCCGCGCCGGCCTCCTCCGCCAGCCGACCGCCGGCCTCCGCCCCGCTCCCCTCCTGCTCCCGTCGCCGTCCCCGTTCTCCATCCCAGCCGTCCCGGCTCCCGCCTCCGCCTCCTGTCAAGCCGGCCTCCCTGTTTCCGGCCCTCCCCTGCTGCTCCCAGCCCGCTCCGCCCTCTCGCCTTGCGCCGACCCCGACCGCCGCGCCCCTCCTTCCTAGCACCGGCACACACCTCCCTGCCCCGGCCTCCCTCCTTCAGCCCGCGCCCGACCGCCGCTCCGCTCCCTGCCGCGTCGCCGTTCCGGCCCCCCCTTCCTCCAGCGCCATCCGCGCACCCCCCCCCCCCGGTGGCCGCCGCACCTCCTGCGAGTCTTTTTCCCCCTCCGCTGTAAGCTTCATTTTTATGTTTTTTTTATTATTACGTTTTGTTTTATTTATCATGTTAATAACATTATTATTATCAATGTTATTATATTAATATTTTTCCTATTATTATTATTGTTGTTATAATATAATTATGTTAATATTATTATATTATTATTATATTATTATTGTTACAATTATTATTAAATTATTACTTTATTATTATTATCATATTATTATCATGATATTATTATTATTATTATTATTATTGTAGTTGTTATATTATTATTATATTATTATTATTGATATTTATTTATTCCCTTGATTATTTTTGTATGTGTTATTTACCTATATATCTAATTGCTTATTTGTTTATTAATTGATTGATTAATTAATTATTTATTTATTTATTTATTCATTTAAGTATTTGTTAATTAATTAGTTATTTAATTATTTACTTATTCATTCTTTCTATCATTTATTGATTTACCTATTTAATTATTTGTTTAATTATTTATTTATTCATTCAATTATGTATTATTTTAGTTATTTATCTATTTGTTTATTCATTTGTTCATTATTTTATTCTTTTGATTATTTATTTATTATTGTATTTATGTCTTATTGTTTATTTAATTTTCTCTTTATTCAACATCGGTGTTTTATTTAATTTGGATAAATCCTTATTCTTTCGCGGGATGTGTTTTGAAAAAAAAAATATATCAAGCTGGTTCCTTTGCTTTGGTTGTTCGTTTGTTTTGTTCTGAGTCAGTGGCTTCGTGTTCTTAGTTACCATGTGTTTGTTTCAGCGTGTTGGCGAGGTAACCCTGTGACACCGCGAACATCGGCTTGCGCGTGCTTGTGCGCCAGTGCGAGGTATACTGTGTTGTCATATCCGAGATGCGTCCTGAGGTAGGTCTCCCTATGCACTTGCCTCTAAATTAAGAATTTATTTATTCCTTGTCCTTTTATTAAATTTCAGTAAATTTAAGAAAATAATATTAAGTAGTTTTTTATAGTGTGGTGATTTGCTGATAATGCAAACTGTTTAATTCTAGCATTTCATTAAAAGTGTTTTATTGGTTTCAATTGTGGGATTTCATAGTAATGTCGCTAAATGGTTCTTCCTGAGTAACGAAAGACATGTTGAATTGGGTTTTGAAATGTTTTTGGCATGTGTAAATTAGTAAATTTACTGTTTATGGAAAATGGTGTTTTCTTATAACCTTGATTAGAGAAAACGTCGTGTGACCTTTTGAAATTGTTTTTTTGGAAACTTTACGTGTGGTTCTTGGTTCACGAAAGATGTTTTCCCTTGTTGTGTTATTAAAAATAATGCTTTCTGGGTTGTGAAAGTTGTTTAAGTTCTTGTTTGAGTGTTTCCAAAAAGGGGGTTTTGCGAAATGATTAGGTAATGACATTTATATTTTCAGAAAGGTATTTTTGACGTGCGTGAGTTTTGAAACATTTTTTGGGTGTGGAAATGGTGACTTTTGTGTGCGATATCTTGTTTGGCCTGCGATACGAGGAAGAAATATACTATGTGAATGTGAAGCTTGTTTGAGCACACGGGAAACCCTGGGTATCTAGGTGGGCGGACTAGAACTAGTGCGCTAGTGAGCCGGATGGGTGTTGTCCCTGTTTCACATAGCTGGATTGACGATTGCAACACTAACTAAGCATATGATATCTGAGGGTCGTGGCCTTCTAAGCCACGTGTTCTGAGGGTCGTGGCCTTCTAAGCCACGTTTTCTGAGGGTCATGGCCTTCTAAGCCACGTTTCACCGAGACACGAGGTTCTAGGGTCCCACGCGAGCTAGATGAACCTTAGGGGATTTACCCATAGTGCTCTACCATCTCTGACGTGGTGCCTTCCGTCGGCATACGGGGGACCACTTGGGTGTGAGTGTGTGCGTGTGTGAGTATGTGTGTGTGTGTGTGAGTGTGTGAGTGTGTGTGTGTGCCCATGGTTATTGCTGATAACTTCTGGTTTATTTTTACTTGCACTTGGTTTTTCCTTTCCTGTTTACTTCTACTTGCACTTGTTTTCTTTCCTTCTTGTTTACTTTCAGTTCTTCTTTACTGCTTGTACTGGTTGCTTTGCGAAAATGGTTCTTAAATAAAAATGCGTTTTTCTCTTGTGTAGTAAAACTGAAAATGTAACACTTTATCGTTCAGAACGAATTTAGAATCAATGAAAAGAAATTCAACTTTTAAAAAGGAATAAGGGAAATGGCTCGTGTTTAGTTTTTCATGTGAAACATTGTAAAAGCATACTTTTATACATTGTAGTTCAAACCTGGAATAGGTAGATTCTTTATTTACTGGCAGTGCTTTGAGATTTGTTGTTGGGCCCACCTACTGAGTACTTTTGTGCTCACGCCTATCTTTTACCACTTCAGTTGCAGGTTCCTTGTGTTCAGGTTTTCCTGACTTGAGTCGCTGAGTGATGGGGCGACGTTGGTTTGTAGCTGGGTGGTGACCCGCGAGGTCACGTGGAGGTATGTCGTGGTTTAGTTTTGTTATGTCTTTAGTGTTTGCCTGTTTGTTTAGTTTACTTTCGTTCTTTTGATCCTGTTTTTAGTTTGGGCTAAAATCGTTCCCAACGATTGAAACTTTTAATGCCCGGCACTTGTTGCCATCCCGGGGGGATCGGGAACGCCCCTCGGGACTTGCCGCGGACCGGCTCGGGTGACAGGTTCAGGGTTGACCCGGGCTGGTTCGTGACAAAATGGTATCAGAGGTGGTCTTGTTATTTGGGTTGTCCGGTAGAAGGAGATTAGGACTGTCGGAACTCGAGGGGTAGGTACGGGAAGAGCATCGCGAACTCTTGCTCGCACTGATCCTCGAGTTACCAGGGGTAGTTCGGGAATTGTGTCCTTGTCTTTTCTGGTTTTTCTTGGATTGAGAGATGACAATGGAGGCAAGCCGACGTTACGTCGTGATTTCACATGGAGTAGTGACCCATGTGGAGTCTGAGTACTCGGTTTGAATTCCTCCTAGTGGTCGATGCTGACTCGAGACATGGCCCACTACCATGTCGCCAGTTTGAGCGTGACTACTAGTCCCTCATTTCAGTGGTTGATGCAAATTTGGTTGCTGCTTTCGTTTTGGTTTGTGTAAGTACGTTGTTTGAAATGAAAAAGGGTTTTTGAAAATTGGACTGGTTTCTTTTAAAGGACTTTAAATATATGAAATGGGTTTTAAAACTAAAGTCTCTTGATTTGGAAATCTGTTGTTTGCTTGGAGTTGGTTAAGAATGGTTCGGGATGAAAACCCCAGGTCCTCTTTATGAACGTTTGCACATGTGTGAGAATGCATGGAAAGTGTGTGTTGATGCACGTATGAATGGAATGTGGATGAAAACATGTGCAACGGTTCATGATATTTCCTGGGTGTGTATTTGAAGTTAAAGGCTTGACTTTGTTTTCTAAATTGGTTTTAAATGGAAAATGGTTTTGGAAAGTTTTTGGTTTGGAAGTGGATTGGTTTTTAGAAAGTGATCTTGAGAAAGGGTGGTTTTGAAATCTAAAATGGAAAGGGAACTTTAAAGAGGAGATTTTATTTTTGGTTGTGTTGTATTCGTTTGATCCTTGTGCTACTTGTTTTGATGAAGATACTTTTATTGATGTCGCTTCGGTTTGATGTTGGTTTTGGCCTTGTGTTTTATATATCGCTTAGGAAATGCCGCCCAGAAAGGTCTCTAAGGATTTGGATATGTCATGCCCAGTTTTTGGTCCTCCTCAGACTTTGTCTATTCTCCATGGTGATCAGGGTCCGTTAGAAGCAGTGAAATGGCTCGAGGAAGTGGAACGTGTCTTTAGAATATTGGGAACTCCCGATAATGTTAAGGTTCGTGCAATTATGGAGTTGTTTGAGGGTCCAACTCGGGACCAATGGAAGAGGGTTACCCCATCATCAATGCAAGGTGAAATGACGTGGGATGTCTTCAGAATCGTTTTCATCCAATGGTTTGTACCTGAAGAAGTGAAGCTGGAGAAAAAGGGAGAGCTTGTGCATATTCAACAAGGTCGACGGACGATGAAGGCATATGTTGACCATTTCAAGGAATTAATTTCCTTTTCTCCAGATGTAGTGTCGCATGAGCTCATGAAGGTCTCTCTTTTCACTGGGGGTCTGCGTCCAGAGATCAAGGAGCGAGTCCTCCCTTCTAAAGACCCTTGTTTCGAGAAGCTCGTAGAGGAAGCATTCTTGGCTGAGTTAGTTTCTGGTGTGCGGGTGGTTAGTGCTTCAGCATCCCCAGTTGTTCGTAAGAGTTCCTCCTCTGGTGTGGAAAATATTCCAGAGATACCTGTCCGCAATGAGTTATCCCCTTTGTTCCCAGCTTCCAGTTCATTAGATCATTCGATGGTATGCTTTCAGTGTGGTCGTTTTGGGCATTTAAAGTCGTCTTGTCGCAACCCTCCGAAGACGTGTCATCGCTGTGGTTGTCTGTGTCATCTGGAGAAGTTTTGCAAGAAGCGTCGCTTGAAGAGGAAGCTGTGTTGGGAGAATGTCAGTACCTGACTGTGAGGCAGAAGATGCTTCAGCCATCAGAGCCCCAGCCACAAGTCTCGGGGTGAAGCCCGCGCACAGTCAGGAGTCCCCAGGGGTGTGAAGCCTTGGTCCAGGTTTTGTGCTCCGTGTTAGCAGTGGAACAATCAAGATCTTTTAGTACTTGTTTTTCTGCTGTTAAGTTTTGACGTTGTTGTATGTTAATTGTTTTACCATGGGGTTATTATGGACTTGTTCTATTATAATCCAAGTAGTCTGGTTGATGTGGATGTGTTGTTTCTGAATCGTGTGTCTTTCGAAAGGTGTGTTTGACTCTTCGGTGGGTTGACCTTTGTTTAGCAATGCTCGTCAGATGTGGTTGTGTTTCATGGATTTCAGTGGGCCATGTTTCTAACTCGATGTTTTGGTTTAGGGTTTTCGTTGGTTTCACCTAGTATTGAAGGTTGTTGACTCTAGTCGTGGGTTCAAGGTTTCGACGGAGGCGTTGTAGTAATCGTGCTATAAGAATTGGTTTTAATTGGTTGGGAGTTCCCGCGTCGACCCCCCCCCCTTTTCCCAGGGTGTTCTATTTAGATGGTCAACTTTTCTGCACTAGTTGAGTTCTTGTGGTGGGGAGAACCCCTTTGGGTTCTCCCCTCACCCTCGGACCCCAGTTTTCTCTTGAATCGGTCGGGTGTGACCTGTGTAGAGTAAGGTCATCCCCGAGAACTTCAGTTCTCTTCAGTACTGTTGGGCATAGACTTGGATTTTTGGCTGACTTGTGACCTGGTGACTTTTTGGGGGTAGAAAGTGTCTGTGGTGGGGAGAATTGTCACACCCCGACCGCGGACATCAGTAATTTTTCTCCTCTCTTGGTCCCGATTTAAATTTTTCGAAGATTAATTGCGATTGGCGGTTTCGCGCCGGTGTGCGGTCACCGCATCGTTAGCGGTGACCGTGCGTTCAGCCCGGGTGACAGTGTGTTCACCCGGTGTTTTAAATATTATAATTTTCATGTTGGTATTTTATTTGTGTTATTATTATTGTATATATGTTTATATACGTTTATATACATATATGTGTAATAATGTATGTATATGTATAGATCTATATGTATAAATATATGTATATGTGTAACATCTTTAAATTATTTTATAATTATTATTTTAAATATTTGGTCAAGAATAATTATTATTTGAATTAACAAATTTATTATTTGTTATTATTATAAGTTTTATTATTATGATATAAGTCTTATTGTTATTAATAATATATGTTTTATCATTATTATTATTATAATTATTGTTTTTATCACATATATATAAATATATATAGTATAAACCTAACCCTAATGCTACCTCCCCGTAGCCGCCACCCCCCCCCCCTCACCTCTCTCTCTCTCCAGCCTCCCTCCGCCTTCGCCACACCCAGCAGCAGCCCCGCCGCGCAGCTCTCCCTCTCGTTTCTCTCTTCCGCGCGCAGCACCCCGACCCGGCGCGCTCCCTCTCCGGCGGACCTCCCGCCAGGCTCGTCCTGCACCCGCTGTTCCCGGCCTCCGGGCAGCAACCGACTCCACCCTCGCCTCCGGCGCTCCACCTCGTTGCACCCCGTACCACCAGTCTCCTCCCGCCGAACCGCCGCCGTCCGACCCTCTCGCGCCCTCCACCGCTCGCACCTCCGTCCTGCGACCTCGCCGCGCCGGCCTCCTCCGCCAGCCGACCGCCGGCCTCCGCCCCGCTCCCCTCCTGCTCCCGTCGCTGTCCCCGTTCTCAATCCCAGCCGTCCCGGCTCCCGCCTCCGCCTCCCGTCGAGCCGGCCTCCCTGTTTCCGGCCCTCCCCTGCTGCTCCCAGCCCGCTCCGCCCTCTCGCCTTGCGCCGACCCCGACCGCCGCGCCCCTCCTTCCTAGCACCGGCACACACCTCCCTGCCCTGGCCTCCCTCCTTCAGCCCGCGCCCGACCGCCGTTCCGCTCCCTGCCGCGTCGTCGTTCCGGCCCCCCCTTCCTCCAGCGCCATCCGCGCACCCCCCCCCCCCCCCCGGTGGCCGCCGCACCTCCTGCGAGTCTTTTTCCCCCTCCGCTGTCAGCTTCATTTTTATGTTCTTTTTTATTATTACGTTTTGTTTTATTTATCGTGTTAATAACATTATTATTATCAATGTTATTATATTAATATTTTTTCTATTATTATTATTGTTGTTATAATATAATTATGTTAATATTATTATATTATTATTATATTATTATTGTTACAATTATTATTAAATTATTAATTTATTATTATTATCATATTATTATCATGATATTATTATTATTATTATTATTATTATTATTGTAGTTGTTATATTATTATTATATTATTATTATTGATATTTATTTATTCCCTTGATTATTTTTGTATGGGTTATTTACCTATATATCTAATTGCTTATTTGTTTATTAATTGATTGATTAATTAATTATTTATTTATTTATTTATTCATTTAAGTATTTGTTAATTAATTAGTTATTTAATTATTTACTTATTCATTCTTTCTTTCATTTATTGATTTACCTATTTAATTATTTGTTTAATTATTTATTTATTCATTCAATTATGTATTATTTTAGTTATTTATCTATTTGTTTATTCATTTGTTCATTATTTTATTCTTTTGATTATTTATTTATTATTGTATTTATGTCTTATTGTTTATTTAATTTTCTCTTTATTCAACATCGGTGTTTTATTTAATTTGGATAAATCCTTATTCTTTCGCGGGATGTGTTTTGAAAAAAAAAATATATCAAGCTGGTTCCTTTGCTTTGGTTGTTCGTTTGTTTTGTTCTGAGTCAGTGGCTTCGTGTTCTTAGTTACCATGTGTTTATTTCAGCGTGTTGGCGAGGTAACCCTGTGACACCGCGAACATCGGCTTGGGCGTGCTTGTGCGCCAGTGCAAGGTATACTGTGTCGTCATATCCGAGCTGCGTCCTGAGGTAGGTCTCCCTATGCACTTGCCTCTAAATTAAGAATTTATTTATTCCTTGTCCTTTTATTAAATTTCAGTAAATTTAAGAAAATAATATTAAGTAGTTTTTTATAGTGTGGTGATTTGCTGATAATGCAAACTGTTTAATTCTAGCATTTCATTAAAAGTGTTTTCTTGGTTTCAATTGTGGGATTTCATAGTAATGTCGCTAAATGGTTCTTCCTGAGTAACGAAATACATGTTGAATTGGGTTTTGAAATGTTTTTGGCATGTGTAAATTAGTAAATGTACTGTTTATGGAAAATGGTGTTTTCTTATAACCTTGATTAGAGAAAACGTCGTGTGACCTTTTGAAATTGTTTTTTTGGAAACTTTACGTGTGGTTCTTGGTTCACGAAAGATGTTTTCCCTTGTTGTGTTATTAAAAATAATGCTTTCTGGGTTGTGAAAGTTGTTTAAGTTCTTGTTTGAGTGTTTCCAAAAAGGGGTTTTTGCGAAATGATTAGGTAATGACATTTATATTTTCAGAAAGGTATTTTTGACGTGCGTGAGTTTTGAAACATTGTTTGGGTGTGGAAATGGTGACTTTTGTGTGCGATATCTTGTTTGGCCTGCGATACGAGGAAGAAATATACTATGTGAATGTGAAGCTTGTTTGAGCACACAGGAAACCCTGGGTATCTAGGTGGGCGGACTAGAACTAGTGCGCTAGTGAGCCGGATGGGTGTCGTCCCTGTTTCACTTAGCTGGATTGACGATTGCAACACTAACTAAGCATATGATATCTGAGGGTCGTGGCCTTCTAAGCCACGTTTCACCGAGACACGAGGTTCTAGGGTCCCACGCGAGCTAGATGAACCTTAGGGGATTTACCCATAGTGCTCTACCATCTCTGACGTGGTGCCTTCTGTCGGCATACGGGGGACCACTTGGGTGTGAGTGTGTGCATGTGTGAGTATGTGTGTGTGTGTGTGAGTGTGTGAGTGTGTGTGTGTGCCCATGGTTATTGCTGATAACTTCTGGTTTATTTTTACTTGCACTTGGTTTTTCCTTGCCTGTTTACTTCTACTTGCACTTGTTTTCTTTCCTGCTTGTTTACTTTCAGTTCTTCTTTACCGCTTGTACTGGTTGCTTTGCGAAAATGGTTCTTAAATAAAAATGCGTTTTTCTCTTGTGTAGTAAAACTGAAAATGTAACACTTTATCGTTCAGAACAAATTTAGAATCAATGAAAAGAAATTCAACTTTTAAAAAGGAATAAGGGAAATGGCTCGTGTTTAGTTTTTCAAGTGAAACATTGTAAAAGCATACTTTTATACATTGTAGTTCAAACCTGGAATAGGTAGATTCTTTATTTACTGGCAGTGCTTTGAGATTTTTTGTTGGGCCCACCTACTGAGTACTTTTGTGCTCACGCCTATCTTTTACCACTTCAGTTGCAGGTTCCTTGTGTTCAGGTTTTCCTGACTTGAGTCGCTCAGTGATGGGGCGACGTTGGTTTGTAGTTGGGTGGTGACCCGCGAGGTCACGTGGAGGTATGTCGTGGTTTAGTTTTGTTATGTCTTTAGTGTTTGCCCATTTGTTTAGTTTACTTTCGTTCTTTTGATCCTGTTTTTAGTTTGGGCTAAAATCGTTCCCAACGATTGAAACTTTTAATGCCCGGCACTTGTTGCCATCCCGGGGGGATCGGGAACGCCCCTCGGGACTTGCCGCGGACCGGCTCGGGTGACCGGTTCAGGGTCGACCCGGGCTGGTTCGTGACAAGAACCTTGCACTACTGAAAATTTTCCCTATACCCACAGTTTCAAGGAACTGTGGGAAACCAAGGAATTGGTATATATTTGATCTATACCCACGGTTTTATACACCTATACCCATAGTTTTAAAACTATGGGTATAGCTTTTAAAAAATAAGCGGTTGGGGGATTTGATCCCTAGACCACTTGTTTATAGTTCTGGTGCCTAATCACTACCCCATTATCACTTATTAGTATATAAATATATATATTTTCATATATATTTATCTAAACTGTGGATACAAGTGAAAACCCATGGGTATAGGTGTTCCGACCAGATTTTTTTTTTGTCCTGTGGAATTTTTTTTCCCTCCATAACACGGGAAAGATATACCCACAGTTTTGGAAAAGTGTGGGTATAGGTATCCAAAAAAACCTATACCTACGGCCTTTGTAAAATAGTGAGAATATGTCTTGAAAAAAACACTATACCCACAGTTTTGGTAAAACTATGGGTATAGGTCTTGAAAAAAGAACTATTCCCACGGTTTTGGGAAAAACCAGGGGTATAGGTCCATTTTCTAGTAGGATTGCATTTATGATCCTTAGGATTATTTACCAACTTGTAAATTTGATATTACTCTTCAATTTTTAGGTAGTTGAGTAACTAGTCAGGGGAAATATCTTCCTTCTTGTTATTTAGAGAATGTTTAAGATTCTTATAAGAAGGGGGAAACTTATGGAAGATGGATCTGATAGTTATAGAATATTCAATTTTCAACATATTTTTATTAAGGTGTTATAAGATGTGTTGTCATACAATTTCTATATGATAGACATACTATCTTTAATTTTGTATGAAATTTACTTTTTTAATAGGAACTTCTTACTTTCCACATCCTTGATGTTGTACTTTTTATCCAAGGCATCTCATATTTCCTTTGTAGTTGGAAGATATTGATATGTGTTAAAGATTTCATCATATTAAGTGTTGATTATGTATCCTCAACTTAAGAAATCATTGTTCTCCAATTTTTTTCTTATGTGGGGAAATTTAAGTGCCTCGTCTTCATATGTGTGGGGGATTTTAAGTTAAAGGCAAGTACTCCACATTGAGCATTGCAAGTAGTAAATGCATCATCCTTTTCCACCTCTTGAATTTATTTTTATAAAATTGCTCCACTTTCATTGTATTATTGACTATAATGATATCCATGTTGACAGAATTGACTCTTACGATTGATGGGGATATAATGGTGGGTAATGGAATTCATGCCTCAAGGATTATAGTAGATGGAGCCCACTGAGGCATGTTACATTTTCGCTCTTCTTAAGAGTAGCATCACCCCAACCAAATCGATAATACAATGAGTTTTCAGAAAATACTCTTTAGGATAAAAAAATGGATAATAATTCTACACTTGTATTAATTGGAGAATACCCCTTGAAGCAACTTTTGGAAACAAGAGAGTAATTAAAGGATTTTTTTTGTTGTGTACCAATAAAATTTCATTGATTATTATTGAAGGATTGAGGAATATCTATTTGCAGAAAGGATTGGAGTGCTTGAGAATAGTTGGAATTAATTTTTACATCCAATAGAGAATCAATTTTATAGTAATGGAAGCACCCATTCAGATAAGGCATCATACCCCTTAGAATTGGGTTGATACCTTTCCTAAAAAGGCATATCTTTTCTTAATTTAATCTTATCCATCTGATCACACATGATCAATTAAGTGATCCAAATTACATCTACTAGCGAACAAATATGTTGGTTAACAAACAGGTGTATCCATTCCAACATATCCTTCCCCTTTATAAAAATCCAAATCAAAAACTAATTTAAATATTTTAAAATCTATCTAAAATTGAATAGAAGTGTCGCCACTTCTGGTCATTTCACTCATCACTGTAGTGTTTCCTATCCACCACTGTCTCCATTCTTTCCTTCTTGGTGGAAATGATCTATTTTTTAAAAAAAAGAATAAAACAAAAAATGGTGGTCGCTTATAGTGATCAATGATGTGTATTTGGACACTATCTACCATGATCACTCGCCGATGTCAATTTCCCTACTATGGGAACCCAAAAATGAAATTTATTCCAATTAGTCCAATATAAACTTGTTTGTGTGATAATAAATTTGATAAATTAACATAAAATCTAAACATTTGTTCAAAAAAATTAAACAGAGCTCAGGGGTGGGTGGTGCGTGGTTTGAGTAAAGGAAAAAATTCCAAAATGGGTTTTATTATTATTTGGGGGGGTTGTACTAATTTTATTTACAAAATTGGGTATTCGAAGTGCTAAATGATTTGACACTTTGGACACATGGGCGAGAGAATCAATTGATTTTTCGTTCTTTCCCTATTATATATTATAATAAATATATATTTTATAATAAATATATTAATTATAAAATAAATATTTATTATAATAAATATATTAATTATAAAAAATATGTGTTTATTATAAAAAATATATATTTCATATAATAAATATATATTATATTTATAATAAATGTATTTTATAATCAATATAATTGTAAAAATAAATATTTATAATTAATATAATATTTATTTATTTATTTATTTACTATAAATATATATATATAATATAATATATATTTATTATAATTATATTAGGTGTTTGGGAGTACAATTATAATCAAACACACACACAACCACACACCTATATTTTTTATATTTATTATAAAAGATATTTATACAATTTTTTGAGGATACAATATAACCAAACTACACACACACAACATACAAGTCCTGATCATAGAAACCCAATACCTACCCCCGCCCATGAGGTTTTGTTCCCCCATGATCCACTATTTATTTAGATATTATCTTATATTTTTTTATGGTTCAATACCTCAATCTCAACATGGTGATGCATCTGGTCATCCTGTGTCAACTAGAACATCCACACCTGTATTATGATGAGTAATCCAACCCATCCATTTTTTGAAAGTGTTCATTACTTCTTCACTACCACCTCATCTGCCATATGTTGTCATCGTAGTGTATACCTGAGATATTGGCTTCACCCATGGTAGTCTCCTCCCTCAAGGTCATCTCATAAGGCCAACAGTTGTGCATGTGTCGACCCTTCCATGCTTCTTGATCACATCGCTGCCTTCTTCAGCGTCTAGTTAAAGTTTTTCATCATCATGAAGAATATTTTTCGGCCAAAATTTTCATCCTTCCACATAGTGTGCCCATGATTGTATCAACAAAGTGACCCACGTCGTTGCATATAAAAGGTCAGTCGGCCTTTACCTCTCGTCATCGCGGTGACTGAAGCCTACTTCCTTATTCCATGTGTAATCTTCGACCCGCCCATCCTTCATGTTGCCCAACAACAGACTAAACTGTGTATCACATGTACCGATGCGGAAGTTTATGTTCTTATCACCTATAGTTCCCTAGCCATTCTTTTATCGATGAAAAATTGGTTTGGCCCTGAGGTCAATCCCTACCAATGTTGAATAAGCACCAAGACCAACAACCAGCCCTAAATTTTAGCATGTGGCATGATGCCACCCACCCATCCATGCAAACTACCCCCAAAGTCATGTTACCTTCTCCATGAAATCTGCCCCCCATGACACGCTACCCTAATAAATTCTCTATAAATTGAGATGGGTAAGATTTGAACTCATGCATTGATGTAGTATATTTATAGTTATGAAAAATAGGAATATATTTATATAATTACAAATATAACCATATTTATAGTATACTTACATATATGACATATATTTATTAAAATATATATATTTATTATAATAAATAAATATATTATAAATTCCTATAGAATATATATTTATTTTGAATATATATTTTTTATAAATATTGTAAATATATATTATAAAATAAGTATTTATTATAATAATTACTTTCATAATAAATATTTATATTCATTATAAATATAGTAAAAATATATTCATAATAAATATATATTTTATATATTAAATATAGTAAATATATATTCATAATAAATATATATTTTATAATATATATATAAATATATTTTTACTATAAATATTGTATTAATAATTAAAAAATATATTTGTTAATGTAAATAGATTCGTAAATATTACATATATTTATTCATTATAAAATATATATTCAATACAGTAAATATATTTATTATAAAAATAGGAAACTTATATTCATAATAAATATATATTTAATATATTAAATATACTAAATATATATTCATAATATAAATATATATATATATACATTATAATATATATATATATGCATATATAGTTACTATAAATAATATATTCATAAAAAATATATATTTATTATAGTAAATATATTCATAATAGATCTATATAGTCATAATAAATATATATTTTATTATATATATATATGCACAAATATATTGAATATAAATATTATATTCATAATAAAAAATGTATATTTACTATAGTAAATAGTTTTTTTAAAATGTTTATTTATTTATTATAAAAAATATATATTTATTATGATGAATATATTTAATATAATAATAGTAAACATATCATTATAATTAATATATATTTATTATATTAAATATATTAAATATGTATTCAAAATAAATATAAATTTTATAATATATATATACGTACATATTTACTATAAATATTATATTCATAATAAAAATATATATTTATTATAAAAAATATATTCATAATAAATCTATATATTCATAATAAATATATATTCATAATAAATTTTAGGAACGAGCACTAGCTCGGATCCTGAACCTTCCAAATTATATTAATAATATATATATTTATTATAAAAATAGTAAACATATATTCATAATAAATATATATTTAATGTATTAAATATAGTAAATATATATTCATAATAAATATGTATTTTATAATATATATACATATATATTTACTATAGATATTATATTCATGATAAAAATATATATATTTATTATAGTAAATATAATCATAAAAAAATATTCATAATAAATGTATATTTTATAATATATATATATATATTATAATATATATATATATATATTATGAAATATTTACTATTTTCATAATAAACATATTCATAATAAATATATTCATAAAAAATATATTTTATAACATATATTTACAAATATATATATATATATATAATATTTATTTACTATAAAATATATTATATATTATATATTGGTAGTAAATATATTTATATTAAATATATATTTTATATTATATATATTTTTATGTGTGTTAGGTGTATTTATTTACAATAGTGATAATATATATATATTCATTATGAATATATTTATTACAAAAAATATATTTTGTATAATATACATATATTTATTTATTTATTTACTATATCTATAAAAAATATATATTCATAATAAATCTATATTCTGTTTGTAAGTATATTATAAATGTTGTTGTATTTATATATTATATAAATATATTTACATTTATTATAATTATAAAAAAAATTATAATATAAATTAAAATACTTGACTCTAGACCATTTTGAAATAATATAAATTCAAAAAAAATATTTTTTATATTTATTAGAATTTTTGTTATAATTGATATAAATATAAATATTTTTATTATGTCAAAAAAGTTTTAAATTTATTCTTTATACTGTATTTATTATAAATATATATTTTATAATAAATATGTATATTATAATAAATAAATATATTATAAATATATATAATATATAGTTAATATAGATATATTTTTTTGAAACAGTTCAGGGATAAGCCCCTTTATTAAAGAAGAAAAAATATAAAGAGATGAATGGAAATGATGGGTCACACGAGCAAAGCTTCCCTCAATCCAAAACAACAGATGAAACCAACAATGGCTAAAAAACACATCAAAAGTCTACCTAGAGAGGTTTCCCATGTATATCCATATGAATTCCAAATCTTTTCATAGACTAAATTTTTTGCTAAGATCGGAGAGTCATGGTATGATTAGCTCCATGACCTCCTCTACCACATGGGTGTCTACCTCTCCTCCACGTCTTTGGTTGTCATTAGAGATCACAATACTAGGAATCATTATTTCCCTATATGGAGGTATCATCAATATTATAAGTCATGAGAACCATATTAGAAGACACATCATGTCTCACACAGTCAATTGATCGAGGTCCAGAAGAATTATCCAGATGATCATTCACCTGTTTATCCTTAGAGTCCTCTAGAGAGGCTTCTTTGTTAGGAGGTATGATTTGGAGAAAATAAAAAGAATTAGATGTTAGAATATAATTCTTATCCATATTAATCATTGATGTACTCTGATTAGAAGACTCATTCAAAGAAGTGTTTAATTTATTTCCAACCATTAGATCACCCGATGGACCGAGAAAATCATTAGGATGTATCAAGGATGTATCCATACTGGCTGAATCTCCCATGATTGTATGACCAGACTATCCAATGGACTTCCCATCAAGATTACCGCCCTAGGATACCTCCTTCCTTCTGAAGATATGATCCACTAAAGGACTTACCAAAGTCTTCATCCTCTTAGTGTGAATTAATGTTAGGGGTTGATCCCTCTTAGTATTGGAATTCTTACCTAAAGAAAATAATCGCTTTCATCTAACCCTTGTGACCCTTGTAAGTGTCCAATTTATGATCTAAAAGTACTTATTGATAATCTATATCTTTCACTTCACTCTCACCATCAGATTTGTAACGTCCCGGGCCTGGGTGCCACTCAACGGGAGCCCCGAACCCAGTTCGCCACGTGACCTCAAGCGCATTTCCCCAAACTCCCGAGGCTACCAACTAATAGCGAGGGCACAAGTCTGATTGTGGGGAAACTATACCCTCATTTTTCAAAGTGTAGCGCAGTAGAATAAAAGCATACAACAAAAGCGGAAGCAATAAACCATACACATTTAAAATAAACAACTGCAGTAAAAGATAACCAACAGTTATATAGATAATGATGCAACATGTCTCAAATTCTAAGAAAAAAGCCAGAACATGTTACACAACAATACAGTATTGTACAATACAGAGTATAGAAAAACAAAACGAAATAGTCAGTAGCATCGCGAGCCTAAACCTAGTCTCATGCTCCCCTACTCCTCAGCAGCAATCAAGTAGCTGTATAGGGACCTTTGCCCTTATCCACGCCTGTAGAAATGTAATCTGTTTGGGCCGAAGACATGACCCAAACAGGGTGTGAGAAATAAATCTCAGTTGGCACCCACCAAAGGTTTGTGCCCAACTGTGTGAAAAGTATGCAACAAAATTATGCAGTATTAAAATGAAATAAACTAAGCAGTACTCAAAAGTAACTAACTTTACCAGTTATATTGCCATTTTATTATTCATTTATTCATTTAATTTAATAACATCATGTGCTCAATGGAACCAATCCCTCAGGCCAATCAGAATCTTGCCCTAGGGCTAATATAGTAAAACCACACCCTCAAGATTTCCCTCAGGCTATCGATTATTGCCCTCAGGCATACTAAGTGTCACCCTCAGGCACAGAATCTATTGCCCTCTGGCACGGAAGAAGTTTCCCTCAGGCAAAATATAACACTGCCCTCATGCCAAATAGAACACTGCCCTCAGACTAAATAGAACACTGCCCTCAGGCTAAATAGAACACTGCCCTCAGGCTAAAGTAACCGGGACGAGCCCAAAAGATAAGCAGGCAATTGTATAAAATTCCTCTCAAGGCAATTTAAAGCTTGCTACAATTTTACGGTATACCCTCGGGTAACCTGGCCAAACAACTAAACAGAGGAATGCACCGCGAGGGTGGTCCTGGATCCAAGCAGTGATCCCAAACAACATTTATACATGTTCATTAAACTACCTATGAAATTCTCGGTATTTAATTCAACAAGGACTTAGCCATACGAAACCCCATTCATGGGCACGTATCACAAAGGTACATAAAATGCACAACAGTTGGAATTTAAACACCAAGCCACCTACCATAAATGCCCCTAAACTGTATACGTGAACGTCGCTTCCAGAAACACCCAAAGACGACGTATATCTGGGGTAGAAAAAAACCTCGTTCAAACTCAAATACCTTCCCATAGAGGAAGAATTGGAAAGAACGGCTTAAGGAGAGTGGAGGTCTTACCCGTGCGGTTCCAACGAGATCGTTAGAGGAGAAAACGGATTCCCGACACTCAATCTGGAGATCCTCAAAGGTCCTTCCTCCTCTCCCGACTCCTTCCTTTGGTTCTAATCCAATCCTACAAATAGGGTTGCCTACTGCCCATTTTAAGCGAAAAAAAAAACAAACTACATGGCATATACTATTGACTACACGGAGTGTACTTTTCTTATTTAATTGTTCCTCTGGTGGCACCACCGTACTGTTCATCCATCGACATGAGTACATGGCGTGTATTTCTAATTACACGGCGTGTACTGTTGCTCAGCTGGAGGCTACTTCCACCGTCTTACTATTGGCCTGCCGACTGACTACACGGCGTGTAAATATCCACTACACGGCGTGTAGTCAGTTTTTACACCCTTCGTCACTGACATGGCTACACACCCTGTGTACTCATCCCACACAGTCAAAGTACACAGCGTGTGGAATAGTACATGGCATGTAGTCCCAAAATTTAGGATTTTTCCCCATTTTCCTTATTTTCTCAAAAAAACTTAAGGAAAAGAGAAAAGAAGAAACTCATACCTCAAAATAAGAACCGGGTTCTTAAAAACTTCCCCCCTTAAAGAAATTCGTCCCTGAATTTCCCTTCCAAGGGTAGCTAAGATAAAGCTCAGAACATCTCTGGCCACTGAGCACGTATGTCGGTCTCCGGCTCCTAGGTTTCATCCTGCACTCGGCCATGCTGCCATAGCACCCGTACGAGAGGAACTGACCGGCCTTAGAGAACCTTCGTGCTCCTATCCACGATACGAATCGGATGCTCCTCAAAGGACGTATCTACCTCTAGCTCAAACTCCTCGGGTTGAAATACGTGAGACGGGTCTGTATGATAGCGACTCAAGTGAGAGACATGGAAGACGTCATGCATGGCCTGGTACCTCTTTGGTAACTGCAACCGATAAGCAACCGTCCCGACTCTCTCTAGAATCTCAAATGGCCCCACATACCTCGGTGATAGTTTACCATGTCTCCTGATTCTCATGTGTCCCACCTCGGTGAAACACGCAAGAAAACCTGATCCCCGACTACGAACTCTAAGGATCTTCTGCGGCGATCAGCATAAGATTTATGATGATACTGTGCAGTAGCCATCTAGTTCTAAATCAATTGGACCTGCTCAGAAGTCTCTTGAACGAGACATGGTCCCAGTAAAGCTACCTCAGCTACCTCTAACCAGCACAAGGGTGATCGGCATGGCCTACCATATATAAAGATTCGTATGGTTCCATCTCAATAGTTTCTTAAAAAGTATTATTATAGGAAAACTCGACCACGAGTATATGTTTCTCCCAAGAGCCCCCAAAGTCTAGGATGCATGCACGCAGCTTGTCCTCAAGCACCTGTATCGTACGCTCTGACTGGCCATTGGTCTGAGGGTGGTAAGATGTGCTCAGAAGCACCTGGGTACCCAGTGCCCTCTAAAAACTCTGCCAGAAAAAAGAGGTAAAACAAGCATCCCCATCTGAAATGATAGACTGAGGGACCCCATGAAGACGTACGACCTCATGTATATACAAATTCTAGATCTCGTCAACACCGTAGGTCTCCTTGATTAGAAAAAAGTGAGCTAACTTCGTGAGTCTTTCCACAACAACCCACACGGCATCGTTGGCTCGAGGTGACCTCAGCAACCTGGTCATGAAATCCATCACGACTTCATCCCATTTCCACTCCAGGATGGGTAACTACTATAACAGTCCGGCTGGCCTCTGATTCTCCACCTTCACCTATTGACAGGTGGCACATCGCATAAAGAAACCAGCTATCTCTCTCTTTATACCCAGCCACCAATATTGACGTCTCAAGTCACAGTACATCTTGGTAACCCCGGGATGAACTGCCCAAGCTGAAGCATGGAACTCCCACATCAACTCCTCACGTACATCACCTGGAACCCACACTCATCCATGGAAACGCAGTACCTCATCATCGCCTATCGTCCACCCAGGAGGAGGGTCCCCACTTTCCACCAACTCCCGTAGAACTAGGACTTCTAAATCAGATAGTTGTCTCATCCTCACTCTATCCAGGAGGGTAGAAGTCACAGCCAAAGAAGAAAGATAGTTCTGCCCCTGAATATCATGCACCTCCAGATGAATCTCAGAGAACAAAGCCATGAGATGCCACTCACTACTGGCCTTCTGTACTGGTTGTATCTGAGTCTTCCTGCTCAGTGCATCAGCAACTGTGTTACCCTTACTAGGTTTATAGGCAAGCTCAAAATCAAAACACTGAAGGTATTCGACCCACCTTCTCTACCTCAGATTCAAGTCACGCTGAGTAAAGATATATTTGAGACTATTTTGGTCGGTGAAAACCAAAAAATGCTCTCCCAAGAGATAATGTCTCCAACATCGTAACGCATGAACAAATGAATCCAACTTGAGATCGTGCGTCAGGTAATTCCTCTCATGTGGCCTCAGCTATCAGGACCCGTACGCAACAACTTGATTTCCCTGCATCAACACAGCTCCCATCCCAATACCTGATGCATCACAGTAAACTGTATAGCTCTTTCCCTACTCTGGGAGTATCAGGATTGGTGTCGAGGTCAACCTTTACTTCAGATCCTGGAAGGCTGTCTCACAAGTTTCTGACCAAACGAACTTCACACCCTTCTTATTCAAACTCATCAATGGCGTTTCTAAGCAAGAGAAGTCTTGTATGAAGCGTCTATAGTAACCAGCCGGCCCCAAGAAACTCCGGATCTCAAACACGTTCTTAGGCTTCTCCCAGGAAACTAATGCTCTCACCTTCTCTGGGTCTACTGCAACTCCTGCCTCTGAGATGATATGACCCAAGAAGTGAATCTGGTCCATCCAAAAGTGGAACTTTGAGAGCTTAGTATATAGCTGATGCTCTCTTAGTGTACTCAGTACGATCTCAAGATGGGTGGCATGGTCGTGTCGAGTGTGAGAGTACACCAACATGTCATCCATGAATAATACCATAAAAGAATCCAGATAAGGATGGAACACATGATTCATTAGAGCCATAAAAACTGTTGGTGCGTCCGTGAGTCCGAACGGCATAACCAAGTACTCGTACATAACATATCGGCTCCAAAAGGCTGCCAATGGTATGTCTGATGGTCTCACGCGTAGCTGATGATATCCTGATCTCAGGTCAATCTTCGAGAACACTAGTTCTCCACGAAGTTGATCAAAAGGATCATCAATCCTTGTAAAGGGATATCGGTTCCTGACCGTCAACTGGTTCATCTTCCGATAGTCCACATAGAGTCTAAGGGTACCATTTGCCTTTTTCGCAAAAAGGACCGGCGAACCCCAAGGAGAAGTACTGGGTCGGATAAAACCCTTTAACTGTAACTCCTCTAACTACCTCTTGATCTCCTACAACTATGGTGTAGCCATCCTATAAGGAGGAATGGAAACCGGTGCTGCTCCTAGCATAAGCTTAATAGAGAAATCCACCTCACGCTCTGGAGGTAGACCTAAAAATTCATCCAGGAAGACATCCCTGAAATGATCAACCACTGGAGGGAAATATGTCTGACAAGTCCCCTGATCATCCAGATATAAACTCACAATCTGGGATGCGACTCCACCTCGCCCATGATTCTCTGGTCCATCTCGACTCGCCTGAACATCCCATTCACCCTTGTATAGAAACTCTCCTCCCTCTGGTGATGTGAAATGCACCCTACGATGATTGCAGTCTATGAAGGCTCAAAAGGGAACCAACCAGTCCATCCCGAGAATGAAATCATAAGTCTTCATCTCTAAGATGTAGAGCTCCCATAAAAACTGACACCCACCATCCTCAAGGGGGAACTCCTTGCATTGACGCACACCATCCGTTCTAGTTCCCAACGGAGGGTCTAGCATCATAACAGTAGAAGAAGAAGAAACACAGAGCCCAAGGATCTCTACAATAGGAACAGATATGAAACTATGTGTAGCACCTGTATCAAAAAGTACTGAATATAAGACAGAAGCTACTAGAATATTAACTCTGACAGTAGTAGGTCCGGGATCCTGCTCCTGCTGGGTCTGTTGCACTGCATATGCCTGCCCAGTGCTGTGGCCCTGCGACACAGCCTGGCTACCCTGAGTTGTCCTGCCCTGCTGCCTCTGAGATCCTGGTGTCTGGCTACCATGGCCATGACCACAATCCCTATCTGCACGCCCTGATGTATTGCAGTTTCCTGACTGGTAAGAAGCTCCTGGTCCTACTTCTGCACACGGAGTCTCTACAGGACCCCTCTCACTAGCCACTGGTAGAAACTCCCTGCAAAAGCGCTATAGATGACCCATCTTGCCGCAAGCTCGGCACTCCACTGGGTCTCTTGGACACTGCAGTCTCTTGTTCCCCTCCTTAACACACCGGTAGCACCTGACCAGGCCACTTGAAGAAATCGTCTGGCTGGTACTGCCACCGTGAGAGAAACTCATCTGTCACTTCCTCTTACCGGCTAAAAAACTACCAGAAACTGGTGCTGAACCACCATGGCCTACACCACTATCATCTCGAAGGTTCCTCTCTATAATCAGCTCCAGGTTCATAATAGCATATATAGTAGGAAACCTTAAAACATTCACCAGTACTCAGATTTCATACCAAATACCATCCTCAAAGCATCTGGCTCTCAACGTCTCATCACCCACCAGAACGGGTGCAAAACGCTAAAGCTCGGTGAAGTGAGCAGAATAATCCATCACTAACATAGCGCCCAACTACAGGTTCATGAACTATCAAGCTCTATCTTCCATCGGTGTCTCTAGAAAGAAGAACTCATAGAAGACTTCCTGAAAATCTTCCCATGCCATGTCTCTGTGACGCTCTGACTGGGTGGTAACATCCCACCACCTCTTGGCGGAATCACGTAGCATATACGTCGCGAGCTTGACCCTCCTCCCTGTAGGAATCTCAAGATGCTCGAAGATAGTCTGCATAGACCCCATCCAAGACTCCGAAGCCTGTGGTCTTCCATCCCCTGAAAACGTAGGCAGATGCTGCTGCTAGAAGATACGAGTCAGCTCAGCCATAGATGTGGTAATCAGCGGTACTCCCTGAAAGGTCTGCATGAACCGCATAAAGCCTTCACGGAACTACGCCTCCGCGCCTATGCCCAGTATAACAGTCGGCACCACATATGGATCTACTGGAGGATCCACTGGTATCCCATGGCCCACCATCTCTTGAGTATAATCGTTTCCTCTCTCTTGGAGAACAACACGTGTTCGTCTCGACGGCATGACCCTACAAGGTCAAACGCACACCTTAGATCAAGATTATCAAAGACTGAAAACAAAGGGACCAAAAGGGGAATAGGAGGAAGAATACATTTCAAGATTTTCAAAATAAGACTACACGGCGTGTATACTGACTACACGGCGTGTACTTGACTTCTCTTCCCCTTCCCGGGTCCTTCTACACGGCTAAGCCACACGGCTCCCGTTGAACAAAACTACACAGCGTGTATATAATCTACACGGCCTGTATGGTGTAAATTCCAACTGCATGTGTCGTCTGTGACATGGACGACTACTTTGCTTGATACTACATGGCGTGTTACACTCGCACACAGCGTGTACACTACCCTGTTTTCCCTGCCACACGGCCAGGTCCACACGGTCTGTCCTCGAACAAGACTACACGGCGTGTCCCACAGGCACACAGTGTGTACTGGATGAGCTTCGTCAACCCATGTTGTTAGTTACACGGCTGAATACACGGCTCATACTACACGGCATGTTCCATATACACATGGTGTGTACATGAATGGATTACACTGACCCATGTTGTTAGTTACACGGCTGGATCCCAGGTCAGACTACACGGCGTGTTCCATAGTGGACACGGCGTGTATGTCTTAAGGTCTCCTCCGTCCGTGATGTTAGTTACACGGGCGGACTCTAGGTCGACACTACACGCCGTGTACATCTGGTACATAGTGTGTTCACCCCAATCATTTCACTTTCTCATTTCCCTGCCCACACGGTCTATGACATGGGACGAGACTACAAGGCATGTTCTTAGGGTACACAGTGTGTTCTTAAAATGTTTTCTTTTCTTCCCGAATAGAAGATCACACGGCGTGTGTCCAAGGAACTACACGGTGTGAATCCTGGGTTTTCCGGACAGTAAGTCTTAGATACTACTCTGGAACCCAGAAAATACTGAAAAACAACACCCAAGTGTCAAATTCTAATCTGTGAGGGCCCATACTCCTCGTGAATCAAAGTTTGACATCTTATCTATGTTATAACAAAATAAATAGTTAATGATCCACCAAATTCCGGTCAATGAGGGCCTATACTCCCCAAAAACCAAAGTTTGTCACCCATTTTATCAACAGACACATACAACAGTAACATATCACATTGTAGGTATTTATCAAAGAAGCTATCACAGCAGCATGATTTTCTAGAACAATAACTATCACAACAACATGCAATTTCTAATGCACCTACATGGCATGGAACTATGCATGGAATGTGACTTATAACATGTGCCTAAATGATGCATGATATGGAATACCCTCATCTCATTGGGTTGCAACTAAATAGCACCCATGGATAAAATATAAACAGCACATTCACAAGTGCGTCACCCAACGGTGAAATCAGATCAACTGTAAATTGCAAAATCAATAAAATTGCAACACGAGGTAAATTGGATTTTCCCTGTACACGGGTTAGCTACTCCCGGGCACAGATTATTACCAACTACCACTTTCATCCTATCCCTAACTAAGGCTCCAAATAGTAAGTAAAAGAAAATAACTCCTCTGATACCACTTTGTAACGTCCTGGGCCCGGGTGCCACTCAACGGGTGCCCCGAACCCGGTTCGCCACATGACCACAAGCGCATTTCCACAAATGCCAGAGGCTGCCGACTAGCAGCGAGGTCCCGGGTCTGATAGTGGGGAAACTATGCCCTCATTTTTCAAAGTGTAGCGCAGTGGAATAAAAGCATACAACAATAGCGGAAGTAATAAACCATACACATTTAAAATAAACAATTGCAGTAAAAGATAACCAACAGTTATATAGATAATGATGCAACAAGTCTCAAGTTCTAAGAAAATAGCCAGAACATGTTACACAACAATATAGTACAGTACAATATAGAGTATAGCAAAACAAAACAAAACAGTCAGTAGCATCGCGAGCCTAATCTAGGTCCCATGCTCCCCTACTCCTCATTAGAAATCAAGTACCTGTATAGGGACCCTTTCCCTTATCCACACTTGCAGAAATTTAATCTTTTTGGGTTGAAGACATGACCCAAACATGGTGTAAGAAAAAAAATCCCAGTTGGCACCCACCAAAGGCTCGTGACCAACTGTGTCAAAAGTATGCAACAAAAGTGTGCAGTAGTAAAATTAAATAAACTAAGCAGTACTCAAAAGTAACTAACTTTACCAGTTATATTTTCATTTTATTATTCATTTAACCATTTAATTTAATAACATCTTGTGCTCAACGGAACCAAGCCCTCAGGCTAATCAGAATCTTTCCCTCAGGCTAATATAGTAAAACCACGCCCTCAAGCTTGCCCTCAGGCTATCGAGTATTTCCCTCAGGTGTACAAAGTGTCTCCCTCAGGCACAGAATCTACTTCCCTTAGGCACGGAAGAATTTTCCCTCAGGTGAAATATAACACTGCCCTCAGACCAAATAGAACATTGCCCTCAGGCTAAATAGAACACTGCCCTCAAGCTAAATAGAACACTGCCCTCAGGCTAAAGTAACCGAGCCGAGCCCAACAGATAAGAAGGAAATTATATAAAATTCCTCTCAGGGCAATTTAAAGCATGCTAAAATTTTATGGTATACCCTCGGGTAACCTGTCCAAATGGCTAAAAAGAGGAACGCACCCCAGGGGTGGTCCTGGATCCAAGAAGCAATCCCAAACAACATTTATACATGTTTATTAAACTACCTATTCAATTCTAGGTATTTAATTCAACAAGACCTCAGCCATAAATCACCCCATTCATGGGCGCGTATCACAACGGTACAAAAAAACGCACAACATTTGGAATTTAAACACCAAGCCACCTACCTTAAACGCCCCTGAACGGTATACATGAACGTCGCTCCCAGAAACGCCCAAAGACGACGTAGATCTGGGGTAGAAGAAAACCCCATTCAAACTCAAATTACTTACCTTAGAAGAATAATTGGCAAGAATAGCTTAAGGAGAGTGGAGGGCTTACCCGTGCGGTTCCAACGAGATCTTCAGAGGCGAAAATGGATTCCCGGCGATCGATCTGGAGATCCTCGAAGGTCTAGCCTCCTCTCCCAACTCCTTCCTCCGGTTCTATGCCAATCCTGTGAATAGTGTTGGCTACTACCCATTTTAAGAGAAAAAAACAAACTACATGGCATGTACTATTGACTACACTATGTGTGCTTTTCTCATTTAATTTTTCCTCTAGCATTACTGTCGTATTGTTCATCCGTCAACATGAGTACACGGCGTGTATTTCTGATTACATGGCGTGTACTGCCGCTCAGCTAGCGGCTGCTTCCACCGCCTTACTATTTGTCTTCCGACTGACTACACGGCATGTAAATATCCAATACACTGTGTGTAGTCAGTTTTTACACCCTTTGTCACCGACATGGCTACACACCCTGTGTACTCATCCCACACGGCCAAAGTACACGACATGTGGAATAGCACACGGTGTGTAGTCCTGAAATTTAGGATTTTTCCCCATTTTCCTTATTTTCTCAAAAACACTTAAGGAAAAGATAAAAGAAGAAACTTGTACCTCAAAATAAGAACCGGGTTCTTACAAGATTTACCATACACAGATTCAACCTCCTTGTCATCCTCTAGATCATGAGAAACTAAATCTCTAAAAAAGGGAGAATGTTGTTCCACCACTACTACATCAACCCAAGATGTAACAACCTAGTTAATGTTAACATAAAATTAATTATATTCCATATTAATATTCATTAATTATTTTTTATATAGTTATATTCATTATAATAATATTATGTGATTTTTTAGTTAATAGGAAGAAACCTTTATTTCTAAGAAAAATGGTTTTTCATGCATTATATAATTTTGTTTAAAATATTTATTTAAAATTTATAGTATTTTAATTTGGTAAAATTAATATTATTTTTTAATTCATATTTTAAAAATTATCTTATGATTAATTGTTTAATAATTTTCTAAAAAGTTGGATTTTTTCAATGAATAGTTAAAAATATTGATTTTTATTGATAACTTTCTTTTCCTTTTAAGTATTTACAAAGTAACATTATATTTTGAATTATTTTTAAATTTTATTTAGTTAATTTTCATTAAAAACCAATAAATTTTATTGGAATCAACCTTATACTTGAAATTGGTATAAATACTTTTTTATATTTAAGAAGTCATTTTTCTGAAAATTTGTTTTCTATCACATTTTGTGGGTTTAATTTTAAATTAAATTCTACCACTTATATTAATTGAATTTTATAAAATTTATTTCATATTTAGATTCAGTATAATTAATATTAGTTAATAAGTTCAACTTAATTTTTTTCATAATGAATAGTAAAAATATGTTCTCGCGATTAAGGAAAAAATGGATTCATCAGGGAGTTAAAATTAAGGGATAAAGGTTAAAATGACCTTTAATATTGTCTAAATTATATTTTATGGCCATATTTAGACACTATATTTTCTCATATTTTTGAATAGTCCATTTTTTATCCATTTTTCTTAAGTAAGATATTTATATATTTTAATATTTTAAAAAAATCCAAGTGTGTACTCTCCCGCACATATAAAAGGAGACCCCATATCCTCTCCTCTTTGCACTTAAAGAGTCTTTTATTTCAATATAAACTGACTCAAGTACCTTCTTAACATCCCTCACAATGTCCTATAGTCCTTTTTTTGATCAAAAATACCAACCTATGAAGGCTTTAGGTATAAACCTAAAGAGGTTATCCGAAGAAGAGGTGTAGTTCTTAACCAAGTGTTTTTATTTTATTTCTTCTTATACCTCCTTAAAATATTATTAAAACATTATGGAATAATATCAAAAGTGTATTTCACATTCTAATATGTTTTTATGGTTATGGAATAACCTATATTCATCTCCTTCTTCCCTCAAATGGGAAATGAAAGCATCGTTCATACATACGACGGACTATCACCTCACAAACTGATGTAATTAATTTTCCATCACTTCCACTTAGGGATGGTTATAATGATAAATTTTATGTGTGTGTGTCTATATATATATATATATTATTCATAAAAATATTTATCTTTCTTGAAATATAATATATCATCCATTTTCTTTCCTTTCCATCCATTGAAAAATGATAACGTCGTTGGTGAATACATGTTGATTACCACACGTACAAAGCGATGTTATTCATTTTTCATTAAAAAATCACATGAATGGTATATATATAAGTTTATTTAAAGATATAATATTATATTTATGACATAATAATAATTCGAGAAAGATAAAATAATACTTGTCTTATTTCTCTCATGTTCAACGGAAAATGGAAACGTTACTCATGCGTACGTATAGCCTATTGTCTCCATGATTGTAATGTAATTAATTTTTCATAAACATATATAATTTGGGGGGAAGAAACTATGATGAGTGTTTCATGGACATTATACCAAGACAAGGAGTCATTTTTAATACTAGCATGCAGGTTTAGGTTTTCATGAAAAGAGTCAGCAGCGACGCTGGTGTGTGAAACGGAAAGTAAAGCAGATGGGGTTGTTGTGTACTGATGGAAGATCGACAGAACAAGTAGTGGGTACCAACAGAGCTGTGATGAGTATGTAGGGTGTAAGAGCAGTGGGTAATCTATGCATGATAGTAGTAGGATAGAATAGAAGTCTGGATGGTGTTGAGGACCTATGTGGATACTATAGATCTATGAAGAGTAGGGAACAAGGGCAATAGGGTATCTATGAAATGATGACGGGATGGGCACAGGTTACAGATGATGATGAGTGCGGTTAATGGTGATCATTTTGATGACGATGTGGGTGACATCTATGGCAGGATAAGTGAAGATGGAGGGGCTGGAACAAGCGTATGCTAGGTTTCACAACCTACGGGTTGGGATTGTCAAGGGTTTAACACCCACTGGACCTATGGGTTACGTAATAGGTATATAGGCTATGCTCTAAATAAATAGTTCTTGATGGGTGGGTTATCTCCTTGGGGGGATATGGCATGCCTTTTCAGCATGTGTGCGGTGTGTGTGTGTGTGTGTGTGTGCATGCGTTTGAATGTAATTGTACCCTTAAGAACATATAATATATATAAATGATTTATAAATGTTTATTATACCTTGCGATAAATAACATATGTAATGATTTGGACTCAAGGTAAGGGACACTTTACTTTTAAAACTTTATTTTAAATGTTTTAAATATTTATTTTCTAAATTTTTTTCTTCCATGTCCATATTCTTAAAATTATTTTTTTGATATATTTATATGGACATGAATGGATTATAAAGAACATTTTATATCACTTTTAAATTTCTTTAATAATTTTCTAAAAGGAGTATTTTATTTATTTTATATGAAACATTTTGAGAAAAATGAAAAAGGAATGTTATATTTTAACCAATATAGAATCAATATTTTTTCCCTCATTTGTAATTTTTATTTGATGTTTGGTTTACTTTATAATATTTTATTTTTTCTTTAAATAAAAAACTATATTTCCCTTTGTTATGAGTATTTTCAAAAATATTTTTAAATTAAATGGATATTTTGATATCTATAAAAGTTTTTATATGGGTGTAAAGAATATTTTTATGTGTATGATGTTGGAAATGAAATAATTCATGTGTTATGAGTATATCATGGTTAATGGATTTTTTTTTGTTTATGGGTGATCCCAATATAACTGATGATGATGGGATAGACCAATATATCTCATGATGATGAGTGATCCTGAGATAACTCTCTAATGCATTTGGTAAAGGGATGGAGTCAATTGGTTATAGGTTTCTACTAAGAGATTATTGGAATTTACTAAGTAGCTAATTCCTTTAGTAAGAGTGATTGTAATAGTAGTATGAATATGATATCCCAAGATACCTAATTTATTTATCTATTCTCTCTATGGGTTTTTATATAAATCAGGTGATTTCACAAGGTAAGTTATTAAGCTTGTGCTTAAAGAAAAGTATATGATCTTTCTTAAGGGTGAAATGTATAATTTTTTAAAAAACATTTCATGAGTTTTTAATGATTGAAAAGAAACCTTTATGATTTTTAATTTTCCATTAAAATTTTTTATAAAATTTTTTATGAAAATATTTGGGTAGATAAGTTAATTTCATGGGTAAGAAAATGCTTATTTTTTATCTCAATTTTTAATTAGAAATAGGTAAATTTTTATGAGTATTCATGGATTAACAGGTTTCTTTCTTTTTTTTATATGTCTCATACTGATCTTATTGTGCTCATCTCATGTTTTTAAATGTTTTTAATGATTTTTTAAGGATTATTAGGGATAGGGATGAAGTAAAGATGAAAATTGTGAAGATGTGTCAAAAAAATAAAAATAATTATCTTAAAAGTTTTATACTACGGAAAAAATGGGTATTATATGGAAGTTTCAACTTTTTGAGGTAATATTTTATTTTTTTATGGTGACGACCTAATTATATTAAATTATAAACCTAAAAGATCTTCAGTAATGTAATAAAATGAATTATTTTGTATAGATGCAATTTACATATTTTTTATAGTTGGGTATTTATATTTGGTATCAGAGGACGGGGTTAGATAATTTTAGAGGTTAGGATAATATAATTAAATACCCTTAATAGGTGATAATTTATTGTTATCATGATATAGAATTTGAAGATTACCATAATGATTCATTTAAACTATGTTTACTCAAAATGGTTTTCTATAAAGGAAATAGGGGATGCTGAAGTAGGAAGGAACCAAGAGGACAATATCCTTCCAAATCAATAACCTTGAATGGTTAGTAGCAGAACTGATTAGTTTTTTACTATGATGGATCAGTTAGTGAAACCTATAAATGGTGGTGGTATCTACTATAGAGAGAAACTAGATCTTACATAGAGAAACATCTCGATAATGGATTATTTAATGATACAACACCCTCCAGCATTCACTGGTTCTTCTAACTCAATGGAAACTGAGGTATGGATTAAAACTCAAGAAAATATATTCCAAGTCATGGGTTTTTTATGAAATCAAAAGGTAACTCTTTCTATTTACCATTTTGAAGGTGAATTCAATCAATTTCAGTCAATGGTTAGGAATACTAGATAAATAAAAGAGATTGAATCCATGGAATGGAATACATTTAAGAATATTTTTTGTTGAGAATTATTTTTCTAAATGTATTTGATTTGGGATGGAAAAAATTGGAATTAAGGAAGAAGGAGGAATATTCAAGGTTCATGTATGAATCAAACTTCAACTAATTTTTAGGGTACATGCCTAATTATATTCGAGATCTTAATAGTAAAATTAATCTATTTTACTCAGGATTAAAGCCAAGATACAGTAGATATTTTTCCTTTCACAGGTTTAAAAGTTATGATAAATTTTTCAATGTGTCGAGAAGGTGGAAATAGAGCTTTATTATGATAAGGTGTTTACAAAAATAGGAAAAAAAGAGGCCCATGTGGAAAATAAATGGGAATAATCCATTAATTGAATAGATATAAAGGTAAGAAAATAAAGTTTTCATATTGTGATAGATGTGTTAAAAGAACCCTGATGAATTTATTATGAAATATGGGAAGTGATTATAATGTGATATGTTTGGGAATATGGATTATGATTGTAAATAAAAAGGTATTTATAGTTTTAATACCAATTTTGATAAGTAGTCGGTGAGGTGTTTTAAATATAATGAGATGGTTCATTATGTGGATGTGTGTTTGAGGAAGGGCCTGAATGATGGGAAGAAATAATACTATAAGAATAAGGGTGTCTTAAAATCCTTTGAAACTAATTTGGTAGATGTTGGGCCATAATATTAAGTGGGAACATGTACATTACTTTTTTATTCATATTATCCCAACATTTTATTTGATTCGGGGTCTACACATTCTTTCATTTCTGAGAAATTTGATGGTAAAATGAAAAATACATCTCAATAAATGAAATTACGATTTTTGGTAAAATGCATCTGGGTTGGTATTAAGACCACAAGAATTTAAAAAGATCTTCATGTTACCATATATTAAAGGATTTTCCCTAAAAATTATTTCGTCTCACCCATTGTAGATTTTTTTGTTATTAATGGTATGAACTAACTTTCAGTTTGTCATGCTAAGATATATTGCAGTTCAAAAGAATTTATTTTCTGAAATGAGTTTTATTTTTTATTTAATAATGAATACATACCTTTGAAAACATATAAAGAATATGAGAAAATATTAAAATATGGAAATGAAATTTATTTTACTTATGTTATTGAGAATAAGGGAATTGTTCATATTAATGATGTTCTGATGGTAAAAGAATATATATATATTTCTCTCCAAATGAGTTTTCTTTTATTATGCTTGATTGGGAAGTTGATTTTACTGCTGACTTAGTTCTTAATGATAATCTAATTTCATAACCCCCTAATCTAATGGCTCAGTAGAACTTATGGAATTGAAAAATCAGTTACAATAACTGCTTGATAAAGGTTTCATTCATCCTGGAACTTCACCATGGGGTGATAATATTTTGTTTGTTAAAAATAAATATGGTTCCATGAGGATTCATATTGATTATATAGCATTGAATGACATCAATATTAAGAATAATTATATATTATCTCATATTGATGACTTGTTTGATCACATCTAAGGAGCTAATTATTTTTCAAAGGTCAATCTTGGGTCCGAGTATCATCAGTCAAAGGTGAAGGAGGATGACACCCCTAATATTGTGTTTCATAATAAGTATAGACATTATAAGTTTTTGGTTATTCCCATGGGGTTAACGTAAAATAAACTAAAAATTATATAATTTAAATTCCCTTTTTGAATGGATAAACTCTTTATTAAGTAATATAGTTATAGAAAACACATTCACTACTTTAGTTATTTTGGATAGATATTTCTTGTTAGATTTAAAATATTTTTAAGAATCTTAACTATTGATAATTTATCCATTAAACAGTAACCATTAAGAATAATATATATAAATGGATATGATAAATTCCAATTGACACAAATGGAAGAAAAGATAGCCTCAAGCAGTGTGATTGTACCCTATGAAGTCCATTTATAGGAGCTTCTGAGTGAGATGGAAATAGTATTTTCCCATGAACAAGCCTAAGATGAAATTAAAAAAATTAAGATTTAGATAAATATCTTATAGGATATGTTTTATTTTATCAAGATAATGGCCCAAACCATTTTTTTAAAAGGTTGGGTCGAAGCCTCATTTTATTTTTAAATTAAAGAAAATACCTCTTTAACTAGGTAGAGGGAGACTCATTATATATCCCAAAGGCCCAGTGGACATTTAGCCCATTACATGGCCCGTAGGACCTTTTTTTTTTCCAAGGCCCATTCTTTGAATAGTATTTCTACAGTACCCGCACTATTATAGTACTGCACAACACCCGCCGCTGCTATAGTACCCTCTGTCGCTATAGTGCTCGTTGTTGCTATACATTTTCCACTGCTACAGTACCCTGCTGCTGCTACAGTGCCCACCATTTCACACATTAACCTTAGGGCATACGCTGGTGTAATACGGAGTTACATATTTAAACTTTAGTAGTACAAATTTTTATATTTTATTTTAAAAAATAATAATTATTATATTTATCCCTTCTTGTTATTATTTATAAATAATTATATAATGTTTTTTATGATATAATTTAATGAAGTCCAATATAATTTGTATAAGTGTCATAGAGTGGTTAATATCTTAAAAACTAGTATTTTCTAGGGAATAGGGGTTTTTATTAAAAATTTAAAATTATCATATATAGAAAACAAATTGATTAAAATAAATATTGTTTTTGAAATCAGCACATCTAAATTATCCAACGAAAAATTTTCCATAATTTTTTGAGATAGTCAATTTTTTGGGTAAAAAATAAATACGGTATAAATATACGGTATGTATTATGATATCATAATGACCCAAAATTGATGTAATAAATAACATAAAATGAATACATGACCAAATATATATTTATATTTTAAAATAATTTATTTTTAAATTTATTTTACTAATTTTATAAAACCTTAAGGAATCCTATAGAACCTATATTATATTTTAAGGTTTTAAAATAAATTCATTATGAAAATGACTCACTTTCACATTACCAATTGTATTATTTTAATATTATTGGTTATTATTCATATAAAATATTTAAAACCACTCCTGTTTGGAAGAAACCATGGTCAAAAACCATGGTAAGTATTTTGGTTTTTACTATTTTATCATATAGATCCCAAAACCTATGTTTAGAAATTAATAAAGAATTCCCCTCTCTATTTCCATAAATACCCACCCAAACTCCCACACTTATTCACTAAAAATAAATTTATCATTAATTCCCTCTCTCTATACCTCTATAAACCCCTCCCAAGGTGTTCCCAAGATCTTAGAAGTTCCTTGCATGCTTTTAGAAGCACCCTCTCAAGGTAAGGGGATTCCCTCCTCTTCTTTATTCAAGAACTTTATTTATATTATTCCATTTGATTCCCAATTTTTCATATTTTAATGTGATTTTAGACATCCCTTTTACTATTTTTATTATTTAAAAGTAATTAAATACCTCCTTTTTCTCTCATTAAACCCTTTCATGAATTATTATGTACACTTTTTATGCTGCCAAAATTATCCTGATATTTTTCCATGCCAAACATTTTTATAGTGAATACACATCCCCATATCCACTAAAGGGTATTCATATAGATTTAAATATCCTTCATTTATGGGGGAATTTCATTTATGTAATTCACACTCCTTAATCATGGGATTAGAAGTGCTGAAATACATCCTTATGTTGTATGATCTATTTGGAACACAATTGCATGTACATGATACAAATGCGACAAGTAGGAACGTAATTATATAAAATTCCAATACATTAGTAAATGTTTTTATCTAATGAAATACCATGTATGTTTCATAGGATGTTATCTTAATCACACTATTTTATAATTTCTTGGTGGTTTTCCTTTACTTATGTTTATAGTGTCATATTTTATGTTGTTTACACATTCTTATGTTATATTGATACTATCATATCATATCATTATTAGATGTTAATTTTTATGGTTTTAACCCCCTTTATGTCACCTTGATATTCATATTGAATAACATGTATTTACTTTTATTATGTTATTCTTTTTTATTCCCTTACTGAGTTTTATATCTCACCTTTTTCCTATGTACATCCCTAGGTTATCTCGCGTTGTATTAAAAGATCAAAGGATTTTAAGGGAATGTTAAGGAGTTTTAAATAATGTTTTTGTATCCCTATTTCAAGTAAATGTGTTTTTTATCTGATTTTCCAAAGAAACTAGTCATTTCAATCTTTTGGGATTGTATTATGTGTGTATTTATATAATAAATTATGAATTAAGGTGAATTAAAGATATGGGTTTTCATAGTTGGTACTAGAGATAAGGTTTAGTTATTTTTTGGGATTATTATTAGAAAAATTTATTGAAATACTTATGGATAAGTCTAAACATATAAAACATCCCTAAATTCGGGTAAATTATAGAGTAAGTGGTTTCTAAGCAACAAAGTCCAGGTCTGGATACTATGACTAGGTGTGGATCTGGCACAGTTGTAACTAGGGGTCATAACCCCAAAAAGGATACATTGTTTATGGACTTGATTGTCACTCAGTGTATGAAAAAAGTGTAACACTTGGATGTTTTTATGAAATATTTTCTTTAAATAATTTTAATTCTTCAACATCTTACATTTCACACAATCATAAGTTTAAATGAACCGTGAGATGCCCTTAGTATGAAATTACCAATATAACCTAGTTTCTAGGATAGTAGGAACAAATATAACCAACTTATGAAAATGTATGGTGAATTCATTGGCTACCAATTATTTATGAAAAATATAAATCAATTATATATTGTTATTTTTTGTATTAATAAATTAAGTGAATTACAATTAGTAAATGAAATTAATAAAATGTATATGTTATATATTTAATAAAATATTTTTGATATTCATTCCAAATATATTTTATTCATATGGTATGAATAAACCCTATTTAATGTATAAAACCCTATATTTTTCAAAAGGGTAATTTTACCACCTTTAAATGAAAACCCCTTTTTAAATTAAAATTTTGACACATTGATAATTTTTATATTACAACTCAAACTTCTTATTTGGAAGTGGGATATAAAAATTTACTTTGAATTAATTTTTGATACTTTTCTCATAACTTTCATGATTTGATGAATTGTAAAAATATATTAAATTTTAATTGAAAACAACTTTTTTTATCAGAATAATTTATATAGTTAAATTATATTATTGAATGGTTTTAAAGTATAAATAGATTATATTTTTATCATTTAATATAATTTAGGTCATTTGCATTAATTTTACATTGAATTTAGATGTAAAAACATTTCAATCTTTTGTAATGTTTTAACTTTCAAAAACCCTTTTTTGACAACGTGGTAAATTTTAAATTAATTACTACAACATTTCTATTTTTAATTTTGAAAAATGGATTCCATATTTAGAATTGGTAGGTCTAAATAATTTAAATAGATTTATTTTATTTTTGGGCATTATGAATATTAACATTAGTAGTTTTTTATTAATAAGGTAAAAGGGTAAATCAGGTAATTAAGGGTAAAAATAATATTATAAATTACCCTAATACTTGTCCTAATATCATTGGATTAGTATTTTTTATAACTATATTATTTTTAAAATAAGTTTATATGAAAGATAAATACTACTATAAATACACTTTTGAAAGATAATTTTTTTTCTTTATCATGGTAATTTATTTGTAAATTTTAAGAAATAAATAATTATCTTAAATTTGTATACATTGATGATTCATAAATTATATAATTGATGAAAAATCAATAAAATAATTTTTATTAAAATGATAATAAACATTAAAAGACACAAACACTTGAAAAAATCCTATTGTTCAAGTATATATCAACCATAATCTTACAAGGGTCTATTTACTGATCATTTGGAGATATATGTAAAAGATTGTGACACTTATAATATTTTATTTAAAGTGATGTTAAAGTTTTCACAATCATGTTTTAATAAATATAACATTTTTAATGTAGATTTTTCAAGAAGATAAATTTGACTACATGTATTATTCTGAAATATAGAAGATTTATCATCATCATAATATTTTATTTTTAATTTTTATTCAAAAAATAATTATATTAAATAATTACACAAAACTGATGTTTTAATTATTTTATTAATAAAGATAAAAAATAAATGTTATTAAAATATAAAAATAAATATAATTTGGGATAATTAATATATCCAACAAGTTTTATAGATTACCTTGACCTCTTGGTAATATAATAAAATATTTTTTTTTAATTTAACTTGTTATATTTATATTTTTAAAAAACGATTAATTGAATAGTGTCAGAATTAACACTATTGATTGTTTGTCAAAATAATGTATTATTAATTTTTTTAAAAAAAATAAAACAATTTTTAAAAAATATATAATAATTATTATATAGTATAAAATTTTATAAAGTAATTATTTATGGTTTAATTAACATCAAATGCATAAATATTACACCCTTTTAATATTGAATTATTTGTTACCTTAGTTAAAATTAAATAGAATAACTGAGTGTTAATTAAAATGATAAGATTTAAATTGACAAAAAAACATGTCTAAATGTTATTGGTTGATGATATTACAATATTATCTCATATAATATTCTAAACTAGGACATTTTTTAGGTTTTTGGATATTGTTTTATTTTATTATAAATTAATATTTTTGGAGATTCCAAAAGTATCCCTTACCTCAATTATAAAAGGGCACATCCTCACTCATTTCTTCACAACACATTGAGCCTTCAATCTCAGATATCCCCTGACATTTTCCATTATCAACTTTCCTAGTCATATTCTAGAGATTCTGGTCTTATCCAAAGACCATCTCTAGTGCTTTAAGAGGATATCTAGAGGGAGCACGTTGAATAAGAGGTAATATCCTCTACCGATTCTTTCAAAATTATTTCTTATTATATTTCCTATTCATGAGTTGTTTCCATTATAATTTTATAACTCTATTATCAATTAAATACTAATATATCATTATCATTATGTAATAACTATATTCCACTTTTATTGGTCCTGTGAAGAAACAAAATCATCATGTGTGCGTGGGTATGGCATATCGTCTCCACGCCATGATGTAATATATTTCTCACCACCACCATACTTGGATGGGTATAATGATGTAAATAATAACTATATATGATTATTATAACATGATTTTAATTTTTTAACAAAATAAATACAATCCACTTCTATACCATTTCACAATTATGGGAATGATATTGTCGCTCGTGCGTACGTACGAACTACCATCTCCACGATGCTATGAAATTCATTATACATGATATCAATTAAATAATGATTATATAAATATATATAATGAATAAATATGGTATATATTATGTTAATATCATTTTTTATTGATATAAATATGACCTAACAAGGAGGATCGGAACTTATTCCACAAAACATGCATAAGAAAACAAAGCCATTAATGCCCGAATAACGAGTAATAATGAAATTTTATTAATAAATAGATGATAATATGATCATATATGAAATCATAAAAATAAATATGATTTTTTAATAAGTCAACGACATTATTTAAATCATTATACATTAGTTTTTGATACATTCAAAGGATATCGGACCTAAGGTAAGTGATAATTTTTCAATCTCATTATTATCCAAGATTGTTTATATGTAAGTATTTACTATAATACATGTTCATGTTTCCTAAATATTTATTCCAAAATATTCTTTCTATCCTTTCAAAAAAATTTAAAGTTAATTTTACCCTTTGGCCAATTTTTATTAAATGCTATGAAAGGAATATTTTTTCATTTTCGATACGAGGTACTTTTTGACTTTCCGACAAAATAACAAGAAGAATGTTTTGTTTTAAATTATACAGCATAAAAGGATTTTTACACTTTTATAATGACTTATTTCCATGAATATTACTTTAAAATATTTCAATTTTATTTTCAAATAAATTATTTTCTTTTAAAATTGTGTGGTATTTTGAGAAAAGAAAACATTTTTGAAGAGGAAAGTCTACTTTACTCAAGAATTAATTTCAAGTGTTATATCAAAATTATTTTCCATCTAAGATGGAATTTTTTTAATAGGGTTATGTTTCAATTATACTGTCACTGTTTTTCTATGGTTTTATTTTGTTTATTATGGAATTATATTTATGAAATCCATTTGTTTTATATGTATTATGTTATGGTGGAATGATATTTAAAGAAACTCATTTTATTCCTTGGGTTATGATGAGTGATTTATGTTTTTGTGGAACGTGTAATAATGATTTATTTATGAGATAGTTGGACCTATATCTACCTCCAATGAATTGGGTAAATATTTATATCTCATGATATAGACAGGGATGGAATGGTAAATGATCTCAATTCAGTAATATGGGTCTGTAATGAGGAGTGAAATCGGTTCAATAATGGACTTTGTCTGCTATGATGGTCTTGGAAATGATTCTTGACTAATATGAAATTATTTTCAATTATTATGTGTATCCCATAACATTTCATGTCTTATGTTGTGAATTTTGGTATTATGTTCATTTATTCATATGAATTTTTATGATTTACCCCATGACATGATATTGTGATCTTTCATATCCATGATAACATTTTCAAATGTTATGTTATTATGTATTATGATTATGATATGATTGATATATACCTTGTTAACCATTACTAAGCATATGATATCACCCTTTCATATATTTCTTTTTCAAGGGTTATGAAGAAGGGTATAAAGTAAAATATGTCAAAAATGGGACAAGTTATGAATAAATAAGTTACAGACAATGTAGATGTCTTATGAACCAGTTGTTTATGTATCCTAGTTTCTAAAGACACTAAACCTATGTGGTACTGGCATGGTTTTTTGTGTTTTTTAATGAATATTCTTTAAATTTTGAAGTAATATCTTTGTACGTGAAGTATATACTGTCATAATTTGTATCATAGAAAAGGTGTAGTTAACCTTTATAAACTAGGATAAGAAAACCTTAGTAATAACCCTAAGGATATGTTGAAATATAGGTTACAATCCTAGTGTTTTAGAAATGATCATGAATAACCTAGTATAAAACTTAAAGTGTCCTAAATTGAAATTTTATTCTGGATCATGTAGTTTTCCCATTATGATTTGTGTTTCTCACACTATGCTTCTTGGTTTTAGTAAATGGTTGAAACCTGAAGAAACTGTGTTAATGTTGAATGTGAGAGGTGATGAAATGATTATCCTCCGGAGAAATCGAATGTTATGAGAGCTAGAATAAAAAATCTTATCTCTATGCTCACACAACTTTCTCAAGCTATGAATCATACAGGACATCCAAATAAGAAAATGAGGGAATAACATTCTGTTGAGTCCTCCATAAGGCAGAATCCCCCTTCTTTCAGTGGGTCTCCTGATCCATTAGTGGATGAACAATGAATTAGTACCACTAAAAATATATTTTTAGTTCTCTAATGTTCAGAACATAATGAATTCTTCTTGACAGTTTATCATTTGGAAGGTGAAGCTGATCAATTTTGGAATCTTATCAAGAATATGGGGAAAAGAGATGAAATTGACTCCATGTAATGGGATGAGTTCAAGTACCTATTTTTCAATAAGTAATTTCCTTGTTTTCTTCAAATAAATATGGATAAGTAGTTCCTTGAGATTATGAAAAAGGATTATAAACCTATTGGTACCTACAAATAAATTTTTACTAGACTTTCAAGGTGCACTTCTGGAATTATTACCCAACCTAAGAGTAAAATTGAATGATTCTTTAGTGGCTTAAAACAAATTATTTAAAGGGAATTATCTATAAGTGAATTCAATAGCTATGAGGAAATAATTTGTTGTTCTATTAAGGTTGATATGGATATTAGATTAACCCATCTGTTTTATGGTTCTGATAAAAAGAGAAAATAGAATTTAAGAGAAAATCTAAAGACCACATTGAAAAGAAGATGAGTTTTCCATTATGCTCAAAGTGTGTAAAGAAACCTTGAGGAAATTTTCTTAAAGGGACTAGAAAATGTTTTTAGTGTATGAGAGAAGTTCATCGGGTAGTTGAATTCCAAATTGATGGGAAAAAGATGTCTACTGATGTGAATAGAGAAAATGCTACACATAATTCACCTCCAACACTTCAATGATAAAATTTCAAGGAAATGGGGAATTATTCCCACCAATTACCTAATCAAATGGTTATTGGTGAAGATCAATTTCATAAAACTCTTAAGGCTAAAGATAAAGTTAAGTCACATGAAATCACTATCAGCGATGTGGAGTATGATAATGAAGTCGTGAAAGGTACACTTACCATCCACTATAAACTATCAAATGTTTTATTTGATTATAGATCCACTAACTCCTTTATTTATGAATAATTTTATAAGGGTATCAATATATTACCTTAATAATTAAATATTGAGAAAGTTATGACAACACCTAACGGCATAACAGTCACATCGAAAGTTTATAATTCTTCTCTAGTTGAAGTTTTTTGTAATGTTCTTCCTATTAATCTTGTGATCCTTCCTTTAGTTTAATTTTATGTGATTATTGGCATGTATTGGTTTTATATATATGGAGTTCATATAATTTTCTAAGGAATAGAAGTTATATTTCATATTCTGGCTCCATATATTATCATCTATCGATGTAAGGATGAATATGACCTTACAATGGAAATTTATTCAATCTTATGGGTCATGATTATTATAAATGAAGTTTATCTATCTCAAATGGTTGGGGAGAAACTCACTATTAAGAATACACCTATTGTATGGGAATTTTTTGATGTCTTTATGAAATAATTTCTAAGTCTTAAACCGAATCGTCAAGTTAAGTGTTCAATATAACTCATACCAAGTGTTATTCCTATTTCAAAGACACCTTATAGAATGGATCCAATTGGGTGGTATGAATTGAAGAAGTATCTCCAAGAGAACCTTGACAAGTGATTCATGCTCCCTAGTGTGTCACCTTGGGATGCACCTATTCTATTTGTAAAAAAGAAAGATGGATCAATGAGACTCTTCATTTATTATCAATAACTTAACAAGATCATTATCAAGAACAAATATCTTATATCCTACATTGATGACTTATTCAACCAACTACATAGTGCTCAATAATTTTCCAAGATTTATCTTCATTCAATATATCATCAATTAATATTTAAGAAGGAGGACATATCAAATACAAAATTCCATACAAGGTATGGACACTATGAATTTATAGTGATGCCTTTTGGCCTATCTAATTCCCCCCACTATCTTCATGGATCTAATGAATAGAGTCTTTAGAGGCTATCTTGATCAATTTTTGGTTGTATTTATAGATGGTATTCTATTTTCTTCAAAGATAAATGAAGAAAATTAAGATCACTTGAGAATTTTACTAATTCCCTAAAAAGGAGAAGATTTATGAAAAATTTACCATGTGTGAATTTTTGCTTCAGAAAGTTTCATTTTCGGGTCACAGAATCTCAAGAAAGGGGATATTTGTAGATCTAACAAAAACATAAGTTATTAAACATTGGCCTAAACCAACAATGGTATTTGAGATCTGAAGTTTTCTTGGTTTGGCTAGGTATTATCTACATTTTGGGAAATATTTTTCATGACTATCAAATCCAATCACCAAGTTGAATCGGAAAGGAGTTAAGTTCATGTGGAAAGAGGAATATGAATAGAATTTTAAAGAGCTAAAAAGAAGTTTATCTAGTGCACCTATACTCCCACTACCCTATATTGGATAAAGTTTTGTGATCTACATTGATTCATCCAAGAATGGTATGGGTTGTGTTATCATGAAATATGATATGGTGATAGCTTATGCCTCACAACAATTAAAAATTGATGAGACAAATTATCCAACTCATGATTTGGAGTTAGCTGTGATAATCTTTGCATTAAATATATAGAGGAATTATATTTATGGTGAGAGGTGTGATATTTATACTGATTATAAAATTTTAAAGTATATTTTCACACAAAATGATATGAATATGCACCAAAGAAGATAGTTAGAGTTGATTAAAGATTAAAACTGCTCAATACATTACCACCCTAGGAAATAAAACAAGGTGGAAGATGCTTTGAGTTGAAATGACCATGCTAGCCTATTTATGATGAGGATCACAAAAGATCCAATATTTATGGATTTTAAAAGTATGGATCTTGAAATTTTAAAGGAAGGAAAGACATCTTATCTTTCTCAAATGAATTTTCAACCATCTATACAAGTGAAGATTAAGGAGGTGCATAAGGATGATGTAGAGCAACAAAAAAGGTGTGAAATGATCCTAAATTCAACCTTGATTATGATATAACAATAAGGTTCAAAAATCGTGTTTTTATTCCTCTTATACCATAATTAAAAAAGTAACTATTGGACGAGGCTTATATTTCTTCATTCTCTATTCATCCTGGAAGCACAAAGATGTATAGGGACCTGAAAGAGTATTTCTGGTGGGATGGATTGAAAAGATAATTTTCTTAATATGTCTCTCTATTCTTGGTTTTTCAGAAAGTTAAGGTAGAGAGACAAAAGTCTAAAAAGATGTTACAAACATTACCCACACCATAATGTAAATGGAAAAACATCACTATAGACTTTGTTGTTGGACTTCCCAAAACATATAAAGGCCATAATTCTATCTAGGTTATAGTTGATTACCTTAAGAATTCAGCACACTTCATTTCTATTAGATAGGATTTATTTCTTGATCATATTTCCATGATTTATATAAAGTAAGTGTTAATATTGCATGGAGTAACACTTTCTATTATACTAGATCGGGATCTGAAGTTTACCTCAAAGTTCTGGAAAAGATCTCAGTAGGCTCTTGATACAGAGTTAAGTTTCACCACTACTTATTGTCCTCAAATAGATGGTCAGTCTAAGATGAAAATTCAAACTCTAGAAGACATGTTGAGATCATTATCTATGGTTTTCAAAGGTGGTTGGGATCAACACCTACCTTTGGTATAATTTTCTTATAATAATAGCTTTCAATCTAGTATTTAGATGACTCCTTATGAGTCCCTCAATGGAAAGAAGTGTAGAACTCCAACTTTTTGGGTTGAATTTGGGTAAACAAAGCTTTTAGGACCTGATCTTGTTGATGAAATGGTAGATAATGGAATATTTATTCAACAACACATCAGATCATCTCAGAGTCAATAAAAAATTTATGCTGACAACTGAAGAAAAGAGCTAGAGTTTGAAGTGGGTGACAAGGTGTTTCTATGAATATCTCCCTGGAAGAGAGTAATGATATTTGGAAAGAAGGGCAAGTTTAGCCTAAGTTATATCGGTCCTTTTTAAATTCTTGATCGTGTTGGGAATATAGCTTATCTATTATAGATTTCACCAAATCTCTCTCAAGTTCATGATTGGTTCCATGAATCTCTCCTGAGAAAGTACATACCTAATCCTTCACATTTACTAAACTCATAAGTCATACCAGTGGAGAAAAATCTTTCTTATGAAGAACAACTTATAGATATTTTAAATCGTAGAGAAAAAGTTCTACGAAACAAGACCACTCGCTTGGTTAAATTTTTAGAGATAAACCACCAATTTGAGTAAGGTATGTGGGAACTTGAGGATATGATAAGGTAGAGGTATCCTTATCTTTTTGTATCCAAGTTATGAATTTTGAGGGTGAAATTTAATTTAAGGTGGGTAGAATGTAACACCCGGATGTTTTTATGAAATATTTTCTTTAAATAATTTTAATTCTTAAATAGCTTGCATTAAATGAAATTGTGAGTTTAAATCAATCATGAGATACCCTTAGTATAAAATGACCATTATAACCTAGCTATTAAGGCTGTGAAAATAAATATAACTAACTTATGAAAATGTATGGTGAATTCAGTGGCTATCAATTATTTATTTAAAATATAAATCAATTATATATTTTTATTTTTGTATTAATAAATTAAAAAAATATATGTGTTATGTATTTAATAAAATATTTTTTATATTCAATTAATATATATTTTAGTCATAGGGTATGAATAAACCCTATTTTATGTATAAAAATCAATATTTTATAAAAGGGTGATTTTACCACCTTTTAATAGAGAACCCTTTTTAAATTAAACTTTTGACACATTAATAATTTTTATATGAAAACATAAACTTATTATTTATAATTTTTATATAAAAATTTACCTTGAAGTAATTTTTGATATTTTTATGACAGCTTTCATGTTTTGATTAATAGTAAAAATATACTAAATTTTAATTAAAAACAACTTTTCTCATCCGAATAATTTATATGGTTAGATTATATTATTGAATGGTTTAAAAGTAAAAATATATTATATTTTTATAATTTAATATAATTTAGTTCATTGTAATTAATTTTACATCGAGTTTAGATGTAAAAATATTTCAATCTTTTCCATGTTTTAACATTTAAAACCCCATTTTTCTGACAATGAGATGAATTTTAAATGAATAATTACAAATTATATTTTTTGATTTTTTAAAAATGGATTCCATATTTGGAACTAGTATTTATAAATTATGTAAATATCTTTATTTTATTTTTGGTCATTATGAATAGTAACTTTGGTAATCTTTTATTAATACAGTTAGAGGGTAAATCGGGTAATTAAGGGTAAAAATAATTTTATAAAATCACCCTAACACTTATACTAATATCATTGGATGAGTGTATTTATACCTAAATAATATTTGGGTCGAAATGGTATCCTTTTGAAGTCACTTGGGTGAGATTAGGACATTTAATTTAATTTATTTAAAGAAAAGTTAAATATGTCTTACTCAAATTTTTATAAATATATCATTTTTAATAGAAGGTTATAAAGAAGCTCAATTCAACTATAAAAACTATTTTAAAAGATAAAAAAAATTATTTATCATGGTAATTTATACGTAAATTTTAGGAAATAAATAATAACCTTAAAGGTTTATACATTTATGATGTAGAAATTATTTAATTGATGAAAAGTAAATAAAATAATTTTTATTAAAATGATAATAACCATTAAAATACAAAAAAACTTGACCAAATATTATTGGATGAGTATATATTGACCATAATAATCCAAGGGTTCAGTTATTTATCATTTGGATCTATATGGAAAATATTATGACACATATAATATTTTATTTAATGTGATATTAAAGTTATCACATTAATGTTTTAATAAATATATCATTTTTAATGTAGGATTTTCTAAAAGATATATTCTACTACATGTATTATTTTTAAATATATAATATTTATCTATGTGATATTATTTTATTTTTAATTTTATTCAAAAAATAATTATATTAAATAATTACACAAAAGTGATGTTTTAATTAATTTATTAATATAGATAAAAAATAAATGTTATTGAAAATATTAAAATAAATATAATTTTTTATAATTAATATATCCAATGAGTTTTTCTATATTACATTTACCTCTTAAGAATATAATAAAATATTTGGTTCGAATTTAACTTTTTATCATTATATTTGTAAAAATCAAGGAATTGAATAGTTTTAAAATTGACACTATTTATTGTTTATCAAAATAATTTATTATTAAATTATTTAAAAAACATAAAACACTTCTTAAAAATATAGAAAAATTGTGATACGGTCAAAAATGTTCTAAATTATTTATTTATGGATTAATTGACATCAAATAAGTAAATATTGAACGCTTTTAATATTAAAATATTCATTACCTTAGTTAAAATTAAATAGAATAACTAAGTGTCAATTAAAATGATAAGGTTTAAATTGATAGAAAAACTTGTCTAGAATTTATTGTTTGATTATATTACAATCTTATATAATCTCATCTTAAAAACTAGGATATTTTTGAAGTTTTTGGATGTGGTTTTATTTTATTATAAATTAATATTTTTGGATATTTCAAAAGTGCCCCTCACCTCAATTTTAAAAGGGAACCTCCTACCTCATTTATTCACAAATAATTGATCCCTAAATCTCATATATAACCTGTAATTTCCCATTATCAGCATCCCTAGTCACATTATAGGGGTTTTTGTCTTCTCCAAAAACCATCTCTAGTGCTTCAAGTGGAGATCTAGAGGGAGCACATCGAAGAAGAGGTAATCTCCTCTACCGATTCATTCAAACTTATTTCTTATTATACTTACTCTTCATGATTTTTTTCCATTATAATGTAATAAATATAGTATCAATTAAATATTGAGATGTTATTATGATTATGGAATAGCCATATTCCTCCTTCTATTCATCCTATGAAAAATGAAATCACCATGTGTGAATATATACGGCTTACCGTCTCCACGCCGTGGTGTAAAATGTTTTTCACCACCACCTTACTTGTATGGGTATAATGATGTAAATAATAACAATATAATATTATTATAACATGATATTAATTATGGAAAAAAATACCATCCACTTCAATACCATTTCACAATTATGGGAATGATATTGTCGCTCATGTGTACGTACGGCCTATTGTCTCCACAATGCAATGTGAGTCATTCTACGTGATATCCATTAAATCATGATTATATAAATTTATAGAATGAATAAATATGGTATATATTATGTTAATATAATTTTATAATGATATAACTATGACCTAAGAAGGATAAATGAAACTTATTTGACAAAACATGCATAAGAAAACAAAGCCATTAATACCTGAATAATGAGTAATAATAAAATTTTATTAACAAACGGATGATAATATAATCATATATGATATCATAAAAATGACTATGATTCTGGAATAAGTCAATGGAATTATTTAAATTATTATACAGGAGGTTTGGATATAGACAAAGGATCTAGGACCTAAGTTAAGGGATAGATTTGCAATCTCATTATTATCCAAGATTTTTTATACGTAAGTATTTTATATCATCCATGTTTATGTTTCCTAAATATGTATTCCAAAATATTGTTTTTATACTTCTAAAATTGTTTAATTTAAATTTTACCCTTTGATGGATTTTCATTAAACAATATAAAAGGAATCTTTTTTCATTTTCGATATGAGGTACTTTTTGACTTTTTGAAAAAAGTATGAGAAGAATTTTTTCTTTTAACTTATATCGAATGAATGTACTTTTATGTTTTAATAACTCATTATTTACATGAATATTCCTTTACAATATTTAAATATTATTTTCTAATAAATTCTTTTCTTTTAAAATTGTGTGGCATTTTGAGAAAAGAAAATTTTTTTTAAGATGAAAGAATATTTTCCTTAAGGACTAATTTCAAGTGTTCTATCAAAATTATTTTCCATCTAAGATGGAATTTTTTTTAATAGGGTTAAGAATCAAGTATAATTTCCATATTATTATAATGGTTTTATTATTTTTATGATGGAATTATATTTATGAAATTCATTTATTTTACATGGATTATGTTATAGTGGAATTTCATTTAAGGAAACCCATTTTATTATTTGGGTTATGATGAGTGATTTATTTTTTGTGGAGCATGTAATAATGATTTCATTATGAGATGGTTGCGACCTATATCTCCCTAAAATTCATTGGGTAAAGATCTATATCTAATTATATAGATAGGTCTAGAATGAGAAATGATCTCATTTTGGTAATACGGGTCTATAACGAGGAGTGAACTCCATTTAGTAATGGACTTTGTCTGCTATGATGGTCTTGTCAATGAGCCTTGACTAATATGAAATAATTTTCTATGCTTATCTGTATGCCAAAAAATTTCATGTCTTGTGTTTTGAATTTTGATATTACGTTCATTGATTCTTATGAATTTTTATGATTTATCCCATGACATGATATCATGATCTTTCATATGCAGGATAATATTTTCAAATGTTATATTCTTATGTCTTATGATTATGATATAATTGATATCTCCCTTGTTTACCCTTACTGATCATCTGATCTCACCCTTTCATATTTTTCTTTTACCTAGGTCTTGAATAAGGGTATTAAGTAAGATATGTAAAAAGGGGGTCTAGTTATAAAGAAATAAATAGGAGACAATGTAGATGTCTTATGAACATGTTGTTTATGTTTCCCAATTTATAAAGGCACTAAACTTATACAGTCCTGGAGTGGTTTTTTTATGTTTTTTAATGAATATTATTTAAATTTTTAACTAATATCTATGTATGTAAATTATGGTCCATTATAAATAGGTATTCCTAAACATCTGTTTTGACACTCCCTAGGGATATGATTTAGTAAATTCACTAAATCCTTATGAATTATCATGAATGGAACAAAAATGATCATCAATTTTTATGTTAGGAAATAAACCATGGATAAATTATATTGAAACCTAGAAATTCATAGCTTAAGGAATGTATGTCATTGATTTTTTGTCCTATAAATTTTTATATTATCCCTTTTATATGATTAATAGTTTGAAAAATATCATTATTAATCTTACCTGTATTTTAATTAATGACTGGAAATAGGAGGAACATCGATAATAACTAATGTGATGGGAAATTCCCAAATGATATTCCCAACTCAATGGGATAAAGAGTTGATAATTTCATGAAAATATTTATTCAATTAATTCATATTCTGAATAGAAACTTGAATCAGGTGGAAAACCCAAATCCACTTAAGAATTATCAAGTTTAAATTGAGACCTTTATTCAACAAAGGCCTCCAAATTTCAATAGATCTTATGATCCTTTAATTATTGAAAAATGAATCAACTCCATTGAAAAGATCTTATCTATCTTTTAATGCTATGAGAAATAAAAGTCCATGGTGTCTATTTATCATATGGATAAAGAATATGATCAATAGTGGATGTTGATCAAAAATATGAATCCCAAGGAAGAGGTCAAATTTAAGGAGTTAAAGGAATTATAGAAAATGTTTTTTGATAAATATTTTCCTTACACTCTGACTTAAAATGAATAGGGATTTCCTTAGCCGCAATAAGAAAGACAAAATATACATTGAGGCATATGAGGAAAACTTCAAAAGACTTGCATGATATATATTTTTATTTTGTATTAACCCCATAAGTAAAGTTGGTCACTTATTTTGTGGGATGAATTTGGGTGTATCAAAAGCTTTGGTAATTCAAGACTTTGAAATCTCTTAGAAAATTTTCTAATGTTCCCTCAAAGTTAAAATAGAGATAAATGAATCTCAAGGGTGTCATGGGTATATATATAGGAAGTGGGGAATGTGTTTTAAATACACAGGATTTTTGGATAAGTCTCATGATGGTAAGAAAGTCCAAAATCCCACTTTTCAAAAGAGTTGGAATAAGCATATCATAAATTGTTTGAAGGGGATAAGGAAATGATTTAGGTTTGGGGAGGATGGGAACCTAGATTGAAAATTTAAATGATATAAATCCACCAATGTGATATAATAAAGTAATTATCCATTCAATCCTTAGATTTTTGTCCAATTTTTTGATTGTAAGTAATAAATTCATTATGTGAATCAGTGCACTAATCCAAGGGTTTTCGATGATAACTGACAACAACAACCACTAAGGCCAAGATAGAAAGGGTGTAACATCCAAAAATTATAAAAGAATAATATTGTATTCAATAGCATTCATTACATACAAAATTTATTTTATCTTTCATTAAACAAATAACTAATTTAAGCATGTGTTACACACAACAATGAATTTAGCTTTCCTTATACACAGCACCGAGGTTAAACAAAATGTGAAATATTATTAAAATATCATTATTTAATATAATAGTTACAACCTTGCCAAAATAAATTCAGGTATGAATAGTACTAGATAAATTATTAAAAATATGGTTATCTATTGATTAGTAATAAAATAATAATTATTTAGAACAAAAATAATTTTTTTCTGAAAAACTATATTTTTCTAAAATATGGATTAGTCGCGTTTTGAGAACATGATTTAAAATTAATTCTTACCAATTTTAGAATATTTATTTGAGAAAATAAAATTAATTTTTGAAATTTTAATACCAAAATTATCTTAGGCTTAATGTTTGGGATTTTTCTAAAAAGTTTCATTTTTTTATGAATAGTGAAAATACTGAATTTTAATTGAAAAATGCATTTTTCATTTAAATTATTTATATTTTTAAATTATATTTTTAAATTTGTTTTAAAGTAAAATAGTAATATTATATATCAATTAATACAATTTAGTTCATTGTAATCATTTTCCTATTTAATCTTGATATAAAAACTTTTAAAAAAATTGGACATTTTCTCTTTAAAAACTCTCTTTCTCGTCACATTTGTAGGATTAATTTTAAATTAACTTTTGCCACTTATGTGAATTTAATTTGGAAAAAAAATATTTCATATTTGGAATAATAATAATTTATAATGTCTAATAATGGAAACTTAATTTTTTAACAAAATTAATAGTGAAAATATTAAAAATTAATTGGTGCGGTTAAGGTAAAAATGGATTTATCGGGGGTTAAACTAAGAAAATAAGGGTTAAAATGACCAAAAAACTTGTAAATCACACATTTTATATCTATATTTTGACCTTATCTCTTATATATTATATAATGGCTAATTTTTAAAGATTTTGTCATTATAAAATTGTGGGTATGATGTAATCTTTTCAAAGAATTATAAATGTGTCACTCACCTCACTTATAAATGGTCACCCACTCTCCTCTCTTATTTACACCTTAAACCCTATTTTTTCATCCAATACCTACACAAATAACTTTCCAAATTCCCTAAACTCATCCTAGAATCCTTATTTTGTCATAAATTCAACCTACGAAGGCTTTAGTACAATCATAAGGAGGATACTCGAAGAAGAGGTAATGTTCTTCAATGAGCGTCTTTATTTTATTTCTTTCTCCACCTCCTTAACTTTTTATCAAAACATTATTATATAATATACTTGGTATATTAAATATAATTTGATGTTTTTATACTAATTTAGTTACCTATAACCATATTATCTTCCATCAAATGGGTTCTGAAATATTCATTCGTGTGTACGACGGATTACCGCCTCGCGAATCGGTGTCATCCATTATTCCATTACCACCTCTCATGATTGGGTATGATGATGGATATAAAGTATATATATTATATTTATTAAATATTTAAACATTTTTAATCATTATACCATATCTATATCTTTTTAATCTTTCATTCCATAGGAGATATGATAACGTCGTTTGTGTGTACGGCAGACTACAGCCTCGTGAATCAATGTGATTTTTCTTTCACTAACGCTTCACATGGAAGGTGATAAGGATAAATTTAATTATTATATGTGATATAAATTACATAATTATTATATTAATGACATATTTATCATTATTTAAGGATAATATATCATTTTCTTTCTTACTTTTTCACTCACTTAAAGATGATAACATCCTTTGTGTACCTGTGGACTACCACCTTCACAAAGAGATGTGACTCTCTTTTCATAACCACATGAAATGTATGATATATATAAGTATATAATATGGTATATATGATATTATTATCATTATTTAAAGATTATAAATTACTTATCTTCTTTCTATAATGTTCATTGGAAAATGAAAATGTTACCCATGCGTATGTATGGTCTACCGTCTCTATGATCGTAACGTAATTAATTTTTCATAATAATATTTCATGATTATTTTTAAAATTAAAATTGATGTAAAAATATGATAATTATTTTATGTTTATTATTATACATATTATTAAACTATGTAATATTTTCAAGATCTATATTTTTAATGACAAACCGAGCACAAGAAAACAAATTAATTGACACCCAAAACAATGAAAATAATGAAATATTATTAATTAAAGGGTGATAATATGTTATAAAAGTATCATATATGAAATTATAAATATTAATATAGTTATTTTTTAAGTCAATAAAATTCTTACAACCACTATATATGACTTTAAATAATGTTCAATCAAAAGGGATCATGAGGTAAGGGACTTCGTCTCAATTCCCCTCCATTGAGGCATATTGTAATGTTATGCACCTAATTTTCTTTATATTGAATATATAATGACCATTTCACATGTAATATATTGAATAATAAATTATTAATGGTTTTTTAAGTTTTCATTTGAATTATTTCAACTAACGGTATTTTAATTAAAATTTACTAAGTGGTAATGGATTTCGTCTCAATTTCATTTCGTTGAGGCATAAGGTAAAGTTATGCACCAAATTTCCTTTATATGGTGTATATAATTCCCCTTTGACATGTAATATCATGAATAATACATTATTAATGGTATTTTAAGTTCTAATTCTAATTAATTCATCAAATTGGTTTTAGATTAAAATTTACCAAGTGGTGAGGGATTTCATCTCAATTTCATTTCATTAAGGCATATGGTAATGTTATGCACCTAATTTCATTTATATATTGTATATACTGCCTATTTGAAACATAATATAATGAATAATAGATTATTAATGGTATTTAAATTTTTATTTTTAATTATTTAATCTAATGGGATATGAATTAAAAGTTACCAAGTGGTAAGGGATTGCTTAACTCAATTTCCATTCATTAGGTTAAACTTCTGCTTCACTAATTATATCATTCTAAGATTATGTGTATGATAACTTTTTATTAACTTATGTTTTATTTACACTTTTTTATTTGGATTTATATCTCAAACACATAATCGATTCATTGATTAGTTATCACTTCAACATTATGATCATTGTAAACGTGTCTTTCACAATCTCATTCTAATCGAGATTGTTCAATCTTGAATTTTAGTTGAAGGAAATTATTTGATCATTTAATAATAAAACCATTTAATTTTATTATACTAGGTTTATTCATGATATTTTCATGTAATAGTATGATTTTTAAAATCTTTGGTACTCAAATTAATTGTGAATTTTTTTTAAGAATATCCAACTTAATTTCTCTCTTCATTCAGAAATCTATTTTCTTCCAAAAGAACATTTTCTAAAAATGTTTAAAAAAATGTTCATAACCTTTTAAAAATGATTTATTAAAGTAATGTTTACCCATTTTTAATTTTTAAAAAATATTTTCAAAGGAATATTATATTTTTTACATAATAATTTTTGTTTGGCTATTACTGAAATTGTGAATGGAATATTTCTATCCTATTTAGAACAAGGCACTTTTCTAACATTTTTAAAGTGAAAAAATAATGTTATTTTTTAACTTGTATGTTATGTATGAAATTACCTACCATCATTACCATAATTTCTTTGAAGATTCATTTTCAAGTTTGTGAGGATATTTTTAAGGAAAAAATTTTTAAAAGTGATTTTCAAAGAAAAGGATTTTCAAAATGTTTTTCAAAATGAATAGTATATTTTCCTCAAGAATGTCTTTAAAAATATTTTTATCATATTTATACTCATAAATGAAAATAACCATCTATTATTACTCTAATGGGTATATGTTTATATGATCCTTATTCTTCATTTGGATGGTTTATGATTCTCATAACCATATATAGTATTGAAATTCACTTCCTTATTTCATTTTTTAGTCATTTACTTCCCCTTGAAATATTCACTTTCTTATGGTCATTAGGAATTTAATTTCCCCTAAATATCCATATTATTTATCACAGATATTCTTATTTCTTAAATCATATCTCATTTCTATGTATGGTGTTTTACTTTGAAAGTTATCTAATTGACTAGGGAAATGTTGATAAATGCATATCTTTTACTCAATATAGATATTTGATGATAAAAAATATTGATTCATGAATTAAATATATTATTAAATATATGAGGAATGCTTCAGACCTGTAGTAATAGGTGGGGATGGGTATTATATATCCCCCTGATTCATTATTAGTTCTCATGAGAAAATTCAATAAGCTATCATTAAATAGGTTTTTTCCTGTAGTTTAAACCATCTTGTAAAAGGTCTTGATGGTAGAAGTATCATATTACTAAGACATAAAGTCCAATAATTAATAATTTCCTTCATGAAGAGTTTAGTTATTATTATCCATCAGATTTTCTCTATAATATTATATATGGATGAATTTTATTTCAGTTTATTGACTAAATGGAATGTGTTTTCAGATATTTACCTTTCTATGTTGATTATGCCTTATCCAGTTATTTAAATGGAATTCATGCTCAGTTATTTACCTTTACATGTTGATTATCCTTATTTATTCATGATAGATTTTTTTGTACTTAACCCATACTAATAATTTTATCTCACCATTATTTTGATTCCTTTATCAGGAATCTATGAAGTGTACTATATTTGATATGAAAGGATATACTAGATGGAATAAAGTTGTTCTCAAAAAAATTTATGTTGTAATTAGTGTATTAAAATGTAATATGGGAATCATGTATGTATCTATTTTACTAAGAATACTAAACTATTCAGTCCTTTGAGATGTGATTCCTTGTATCTTATGCCAATATAATAAAGAAGACACCACCTCCGGGCTATTGGGGTCAGGGTCACTACAGTTGGTATCATAGGTAGGTTTAGTAAAAACCTTGGAAACTAGATTTAGGAAAAAATTGATTAGGGAACATAAAACTATAATAAAATTTGAAGATAAGTATAAAAGAACATCGTAAAATTTTGGTGATGTAGATATTATGTGGTTTTACCTAGAAATACATTCATGTATAGATACTATAGGTGGATGTGGTTCTAGAAAAGATGTACCTAGGGGTAATAACTCCAAAAGGGGAGCATTGGGTTGGACCAAATAGTCACCTGGTATATGAAAACCAGACTTACTATGCACCTAGTTTGGAACTCTTAGGGGATATTCTTAGGATAATTCGCATTTTCTTTACAAGGCATTATGAATTGTATGAATAGATAATGATAATTAATGACATAAGTTAACCTATATACCAAGTAATGACCTATGTTATATAAAATAGATAAAGTATTTGTGATTCAATAATTAAATTGTAGAAGTATTTTACCAATGGTATTTTGGTTATAAGAATAATGAAGCATCTTAGGATTGTATTAAATTTTAGAATCATTGGTGTATTCAAAAACTTAATAGTTATGGATACCATCATGGGTTAATTAGTTTAAGATTTATCATAAGTTAAAAATTTTAAACACCTATTTTTGTGTTTTATGTGATTGGATTCTACCAAGATTAATTAAATTTTGGAAAAATTTATGGAAAGTATATGTTTTAGTGAGAAATGTTTTTGAGTAATAATGCCTTTTCATTTTATAGACATAATTTTAAAGTTGTTGATATCCTTTAGGGTCAATATAATCATTAATGATATTGTAATAATAGTCAAATAAGATTATTAGTTTTTTTAGGAAAAAGTTTGTATTGAAAAACTTAGTAAAAAGGTTATTTAATGATTAATTTAATTTCAAGGATGTTTATAATATTTTTTTGGGAAGATTATCGGAATTATGTTAATATAGTTTAGAAAAATTAAAACTTTCATGTTAGGTGAAAACCCATCACACCTAGAAAGTCCATGAGGCTTGAACCCGTAACTGAAGGATGGTAAGGGTTTATCATTCACCAATGGTCTACGCGATGTCCTAGTTAATACGTTATTGTTTTTAGTTAAACAATTTGAAAAATAAATATTAAAGATAAACCAACGGTGTTACTTTTGAGGTTTATAGATTAATATATTATATTAGATAGCTTATGTTAACCATATTGATTTTGGAAAATAGTTAGAGACATACAGAAATACTTTTCACTCATTTATGGATCTTATGATCTTTTAAAAGGGAATTTCAGTGCTTTAGGCATAAAAAATAATTTTTAGATACTAATTTCTTGGAATAAGAGATAAATTTTAAATTGATCAAATCATAACCAAAGTGTTAAATTATTCTTATGAAATAGAAATGTATCAAGTAAGTATATTTTCTTATATTCTTAGACAGTAAAATAATTCATCAACTTTAGGAAAAGGATATTGAAATAAAATTATTATCATATTATACTAATATCTTATGAATCATATTATATTTTAAATCATCACATATTTATGGATTTGTGGCCCTTAAATTTCCTTTTATCATTCACTTTCTTGTGATCAATGACCTCAATCACTCTCTATAATTATTTATAATTTTCTTCCATGTACATGATTCCATTTCTCACATATGTTATCCTACTTGAAAACCTAGTTATGTTTTATCCTATATGAACTTTGTACCTAATTTCTTCTCTTATAATGAGGACATTTTATTTAATATTTTTATGATTTGGGTTTTTAACAAAATAATTTTCAAATATCAAACCCTTGACTACCAAGATTAAGTTTAAATTGGTGGGATGCGATTTATTTAAGGTGGGGAGAATGTAACACCCTGAAATTCTAAAAGAATAATATTGTATTCAATCGCTTTAATTACATGAAAAATTGTGTTTATATTTCATTAAAAACAACACTAATTTTATCTTTCATTACATGCAATACTGATTTTAGCTTGCGTTGCACGCAACACTGAGTTAAAACGAAATTTGAAATATTATTAAAATATCATCATTTACTATAATATTTATAGCCTTACCATTAAATTAGAAGGTATGAATATTAATAACTAAATTATTAAAAATATTATTATTTATTTATTAGTAATAAAATAATAATCATTTATAAGAAAAATAAATATTTTCAGAAAACTGTATTTTTTTTAAAATACATATTAGTAACGCTTTGCATGAATAATTTAAAAGTAATTTTTAGAAATTTTGTAAAATTTATGTTAAAAAATAAAATATATTTTTGAAATCATAATACAAAAATTATATTAGGGTGAATTTTTTGGATTTTTCTGAAAAGTTTCATTTATTGATGAATAGTAAAAAATATTGAATTTTAATTGAAATTTGCCTTTGTCATTTAAAGTATTTATAATATTAAATTATATTTTAAATAGGTTTTAAAGTAAAATTATTTCAATTATATATAAATTAATTCAATTCATGTCATTATAATAATTTTTATATTGAATTTTGATATAAAAAATTTATAAACTTTTGGATATTTTCTCTTTAAAAACCCACTTTCTCATCACATATGTGTGATTAATTTTAAATTAAATTTTACCACTTATATGAATTGAATTTGGAAAAATGGATTCCATATTTTTAATCATCATAATTTATAATTTCAAACAATTTTATCTTAATATTTGACCAAAATGAATAGTGAAAACAGTAAAAATTAATTACTACGGTTAAGGTAAAAATGGATTTATCAGGGGATTAGACTAAGAAGATAACGGTTAAAAATGACCTACTAACTTATCCAAGACCCATTTTCTAGCCATATTTAGACCTAATCTCTTCTATATTCGATAATTTCATATTTTGGAAGTTTTTTCATGATAAAAACGTGGGTATGATGAAATCTTTTCAAAAAATTACAAGTATTCCACTCACCTCACTTAAAAAAGGTCACCCCCTCTACTCTCTTATCAAAAACTTAAAACCAATTTGTTTCAGATAAGAAATTACCAAATAAAATTTCAAATTCTCTCCCCTCATCTTATAATCCTTAGTTTAGTTAGAAATCCAACCTAGGAATACTTTAGTGAAAACCTAAGGATTATACCTAAAGAAGAGGTAATGTTCTTCAACAAGCATCTTTATTTTATTTTTTTCTCCAACTCCTTAAATGATTATTCAACCATGATTATATAATATATTTTTAATATTATATATACTAGGATTTTTTTATTATAATTTCATTACCTAAAACCATCTCAACTTTTATCAAGTGGGTTATGAAGTCATCATTCGTGTGTACAGCGAACGACTGCCTCGCAAACTTATGTCATTCGTTCTTCCATTACCACCTTTCATAGTTGGGTATGATAATGTATATAAATTATATATATGTTATTTATAACAAATTTATACTACTTTATTTATTGTATAATATATAAATTTTTTACATTCCATTCTATAGGAGATACGAGAACGTCGCTCGTGTGTATGGTGGACTACCGCCTTGCGAAGCTATGTGGTTATTGTTTCACTAAAACTTTACATGGAAGGTTATAAGAATAAATTTAATGATTATATGTGATATAAATTACATAATTATGATATTAATTACATATTTTTTATTATTTAAAGATAATATATCATTTTTTTCTTACCTTTTCACTCACTTAAAGATGATAATATCGTTCGTGTACGTGTGAATCACCACCTTCACGAAGTGATGTGACTCTATTTTCATCACCAAAACACATGTATGATGTATATAATTATATAATATGGTATATATTATACTATATAGGAGGTTAAATTATGTTCAACTAAAAGGAAGTGTGAGGTAAGGGACTTCGTCTTAATTCCCCTTCATTGAGGCATATTGTATGTTATGCACCTAATTTATTTTATATGGTGTATATACTACCCATTTTACATGTAATATCTTGAATACTACATTATTAATGGTATATTAAGTTTTAATTTGAATTATTTAATCTAAGGGTGTTTGAATTAAAAGTTACCAAGTGGTAAGGGATTTCATCTTAATTTTATTTCATTGAGGCATATGGTAATATTATGAACCTAATTTACTTTATATAGTGTATACATTTCCCCTTTTACATATAATATCATGAATAATACATTATTAATGGTATTTTAATTTTTAATTTTAATTATTTCATATAAGTTTATTTTAATTAACAGTTACCAAGTGGAAAGGGATTTTATCTAAATTTCATTTCATTGAGGCATATGGTAATGTTATGCACCTAATTTCTTTTATGTGGTTTATATAATTCTCATTTGACATGTAATATCATGAATAATAAATTATTCATGTTATTTTAAGTTTTAATTTTTATTATTTCATCAAAGGGGATTTTAATTAAAAAATTTCCAAGTGGTAATGGATTTCTTAACTCAATTTACATTCATTTGGTTAAACTTCTACTTCATTGATTATGTCATTATAATATTATGTGTGTAATGAGTTTTGATTAAATAATGTTTTATTTCTATTTATTTAACATGTATTTACATTTGAAACACATAATCAATTCATTTATTAATACTCACTTCGATGTTATGATCATTGTAAAGATTTATTTCACAATCTCATTCTAATTGAGATTATTTATTCTTGAATTTCAGTTGAAGGAAATTATTTAAAAATGTCCTAATAAAACTATTTCATTTTATTCTCCTATGGTTATTCATTATATTTTCAGGTAACAGTACAGTTTTCCACTCTTTGGTACTTGAATTGATTGAGAATTTGTTTTTTATAAAATCTGACTACAATTCTCTCTTTGGTTGGAAATATGTTTTCTTCCAAAACCATGTTTTCTAAAAATGTTTTCAAAAATTTTTGTATCATTTTAAAAATTATTTACCAAATTAATTTTTCCTCATTTTTAATTTTTGATAATATTTTTCAAATTAATATTATGTTATTTTAAAATAATTGTCATTTGGTTTTTACCAAAAATGTAAAATGAATATTCTTATCATTTTCCAAAAAACGTACTTTCTTAAACTTGTTATAGTGAAAAGATAATGTTCTTTTTTAACTTGTACTGAATGTATGGAATTACCCACCATCATTTCTTTGAAACTTCCTTTTTAATTTTAATAAGATATTTTTAAATAAAATATTTTTAAAAGTGGTTTTCAAAGAAAATCATTTTCAAAATTCTTTTCAAAAGGAGAAGGATATTTCCCTCAAGAATGTTCTAAAATATATTTTTGTGGTATTTATATTAATAAATGATAAAAACCCTTTATTATTACTCTAACTGGTATATTTTTATACCATAATTATTCTTCATATGGATGTTTTATGATTATTTTGACCACATATAGTATTGACATTCACTTCCTTGTTTCATTTTGTAGTCATTAACATCCCCTTGAAAAATCCACTTTCCTATTGTCATTCGACATTATATTCCCCCTAAATATCTATATTATTTATCATGGATATCCTTATTTCATAAAATTTTTCTCATTTATACATATGGTGTTTTACTTTGAAAGTTATTTTATTTATTGGGGAGATATTGTTAAATCTGTATCCTTTGCTCAATATGGATATTTGATAATAAGGAACATTGATTCATGAATTAAATCAATTATTAGATATATGAGAAATAATTTGGACCTGTAGTGATGAGTGGGGACCGGTATTATATGTCTCCTCTATGCATCAATAAGTCTTATGAGACAAATTAGTAAAAATTAAATGGGGTTTTACCTATAGTTTAAATCATATTTTGAAAGTTCTTGACAGTAGAGGTGTCATGTTTCTGAGACATGATGTCTGATAATTAATCATTTCCTTCATTAAGATTTAATTTATTATTATACATGAGATTTTTAGTATTATATTATCTATAGATACATTTCATTTTAGTTTATTGACTAAATGGAATGTGTTTTCATTTAATTACATTTCCATATTGATTATTTTATATCTAGTTATTTAAATGGAATGTGTGATCAGTTATTTACCTTTACATGTTGATTATTATTATTGATTCATGATATCTTACACTTTACTTAACTCTTAAAGATCATTTGAGATCACCCTTATTTTTTTCCTTTATTAGTAATTCATGAAGTTTACTATATTTGATATGCAGGGATATTCTATATGAAGTAAAGTTATTCTCAAAAAATAATTATTTTGTAATTTTTTTTATTAAAATGTAATATAGGAATCATGTATGTATCTAGTTTACCAAGAATATTAAATTATTCTATCCTTCATTATAAGAATATTTGTATCTCATTCTGATATAATAAACCAAACACCGGCTTTTGTCTATTGGGGTTAGGGTTGCTACAAATGGTGACCTTATGCCATCACAACTACTAAGGCGGATCCTGATAATGATGTAGTGATAGGCATGCTAGTTATTCATTCAAGGATAGAAAAAATATTTTTTGATTCTAGTTATATGCATTCTTTCATATCACGTAAGTTTAATATAACTATTCAAACACCACCTCAAAACATGGAGGTAGAGATCTTGATAAAATTGGAAAATTGGACAATTATTTCATCTAAAGTATATAACTACTTCTATGTCCATATTTTCAGGATAAACTTTTCAATGAACCCTGTAATACTCCCTTTAGCATAATTTGATTCAATTCTGGGTATGGATTGAATTTCCTTATATAAAACCAATATAAATTTCCAATAAAAAGGAAATCACCCTCTTTATCATGAATCATCATCTGATTATATACAAGTTAAAGGAGGGGGTGAATCTCATTTGGTATCATCATCTCAAGCATAAATAATGTTACCTTATAAGAAGGCGTATTTAACTCAAATAATTGAGACTAAGGAAAAGACAATCCTTGGTGATAGTCCCATTGTAAGGGAATATGCTGATGTTTTTTCCAAAGAATTACATGGTCTTTATCCTAGCTGACTGATTATTCTATCAATCGAATGTATACCTGGAGCTATTCCAATTTCCAAGACTCCACATAAAATGGTCATTATTGAACTTGAGGAGTTGAAGAAGCAACTATAAGAGAATCTAGATAAAGGTTTTATACACCCAAGTTCTTCACATTGGGATGAAATAGTACTTTTCACCAAGAAAAAGGATGGTTCAATACACCTTTGAATTAATTATCATGATATTAACAAGATCACGATAAAGAAAAAGTATCCTCTTACATGGATTAATGTCATGTTTGATCAGTTGTGTTGTAATGACCCAAACATTTATGAATAAAATTCCCTCTCTTTTAGTTAAATGTCTTATGTATATAGAAAACACATTCACTCCTTTTGTTTTATTATATCCAATTGGATTTAAATGACTGTTAAGTATCCTTATCATTGATAATATATCCATTGAACATTGATCACATGACTAGTATAAATATAGGGTTTTAATAAATCCTTTTGGCACAGAAAAAGGAAGTGCTGACCTCAACCAGTAAGGTCGTATCCTATGAAGCCCATTTATCATATATTCCAAGGGAGATAGAGTTTCTGGTATTTTTTCTAGACCAATCCAGAGCCGAGATCCAACACCTTAAGCATGAGTGAAACCGTTTATGGGAGAAGCTCAAGCTCATCGAGATCACGGCTCAAACCATGTTTACCAAACAGCCCCAAGAAATCCACATCATTGAACACCTTACTCTTAGGGAGTATGCCAGTCTAATAATAGGATATGTATCAAGACCCTAGCATTATGATTATTTTTGTACAGAATAATTAATATACTTTCATTCTATTATTGTTACTTTGTAAATTATTTTCTAAAGCACAAATAGTATTTTTGGTTAATATTCAAATTCAGTTAAGGAATTTATTTTGATGAATTAATGTATTTTTGAAATAAATAATATTTTTATAAAATATTATTATTAAATTATATTTATTAAATATTAATGATCATTTAATTTTTATGAAGTCAAAAGTAACTTTTATTAAGGTTTGAAAACTATTTTTTCCAAAACCCATTATTTTTAAATAAATGTTAGTTTTTACTTTAAAAGTGAAAATTAACATATTTAGAAAATTATTTAGATAAAATGAATATTATTTTTGGAATCAGGATGTCAGAATTATCCAACGGTGAATTTTTCATAATTTTCTAAGACAATCAAATTTTTGTGTAAAAATTAAATACCGTATATATATGTAATGTGATTTATGACATAATAATGACCCAGTAGTGATGTAATAAAATAATATAAAAGGTATATTTGGCCAAATATATATTTTAAATTTAAAATAATTTTATTTTATATTTGATTATTTTATTTTATAAATCTTTAGTGAATCCTTAAGACTTATTAAATATTTTAAGATCTTAAAATAATTTCCTTGAGAGTGTGACTCCCCTCCACATAATCTAGGTTAATATTTTAAATATTCACCCCTTTACCTTATAAAAAAAATTCCACTCTAGTTGGATAGAAACCATGGTAAAACCCATGGGATGGTTTTTGGTTTTTAATATTTTAGTGTGTAGTGACCAAAACCAAAATAATAAAGAATTCCCCCAACTTTCCTATATAAACCCACCCAATAACCCATTACTCTTCACTAAAACTCCTATAAGATCATAAAAACTCTGTTCTTTACTCCCTATAGTCCTCTTAAGTAACCCCAATCTCCCAAGAAGCCTCTCCCAAGCTTTTGGAATCCCACTTCCAAGTAAGGGATCTCCCTCTCTCATTTTTCTTCAAGAACCTCTTTTATGTCATGCCTTTTAATTTCCATTTTATTGATTTGGGATATTTTCTTTTATAACTCCTTGCTTTCCATTTTATTTATACATGATGGTATCTTCCATTCACTCCCATTAATCCCCCCCTATGATCCATTAATCCCACCCGTTACTATGCCAAAATTTTGTAAGGGTTCCTTCCTTATACAAGTTTCCTTATATTGTTACGCCCTTTTATTTCCCATTGAAAATGATGGGGTATGTTTTCTCACCACCCCCATACTTTCCATATTATGTTTTAATGATGATAGACCCCTTTGTCTCTCATTAATCCCTCCCGTGTAAACTTGTTACCATACTGAAATTCCATAAGGTATTTCTCTCTTCTCATTTCCATTCAAGCATTTGTTTAATATTATGCATCTAAATTCCATTTCATATATTGGGATATGTTCTTAAATATCATTTATACTTTCCATTTCATTCCTGTAATATGAGATACCTATTTATCTCTCAATAACCCCTTTTTATGAATTTCCATATGATGTCGTTATACTGCCAAAAATATGCCGCGATTTTCAATGCCAAAATCATCATGTTGTGAATAGCATACCCATTTCTCTATCAAGTTTATTCACCTTTATGAACATATATTTATTTATTGGGGACTTACATGTATTTATTTTACATTCCTTGATCTTGTAATAAGTTATTATGTTGAATGAATCCATGTTATATGATTTATGTGGGACACTTAAACGTGAGATTGAAATCATTATGAAGGGTGCACCCTGGTAGCACTCCCATGTATTGGGTAATGTTTAGTTTCATGATACACCATGTGAAATGAGGGTTTACTCGTGATAATTAATGTTCAATGAGGGTTTACTCATGCTAATGTATGTTCAATATGGGTTTACTCAAGATAATCCATGTGTAATGACCCTTGGCTCATTCTAATATCATGTTGTATGTTGTTTCAACATTTCCATGTTATGAATATCATACTATATCATGCCTTTATGTTAATTTTTATTTTATGATCTATTGATATGCCTATTTACTAACATGTATTGTCTTCCACATGTTATTCCATGTTTATTCTCTTACTAGTCTTTATAGATCACCCTTTTCTTATGTATTTCCTCAGATTATCTCATGCAATGCTAAGTATGAAGGAATTTTGTGGTCATGTAAAATAAGTTTTTAGTAAAGATGTGTATTTAATGTTTTAAGTTGTTATGTAATGTTCATAATCCCCAAATACACTAGAACTCTTGATCTTCTTAATTATATTAATTGCAAGTTTATGTAATAAATCATTATTAAATATAAAATAAAGAGTAGGGTTGTTGTAATTGGTATCAAAGGATAGGTTTAGTTATTTTTTATATTAGGATTAGAAAAGTCTAGTAAAAGTTTTAGATATAAGACTAAGTATAAGAAAATAATCCCTAAATTTTGGTGAGTATAGATTAAGTGGTTTATCAAAAAAAAATCATCCCTCTCTGGATACGAACAAGTAGAGGTGGCTCTGGCGCAGATGTATCTAGTTGTAAAACCCGAAAACATCACATTGAGCAAGACTCGAATGGGAACTGGTGCACAAAAACGGGTCTTTCTGCACTCTTAGTTTGATACTCCTGGGGTATATTCTTTGGTAAATTCATAATCTTATTATGAACCATTATTAAGGGAACAAAAAAATCCATAAGAATATATGTTAGGAAGTAGATCATGGATAACTTAGACTGAAGCCTATAAACTAATAAGTTAAGAAGATAAATGTAATTTATAAGTTATCCCTTTAATGTCATTGGATTACCTTTATGTGTTTAATAGTTTAACATACTCATCCCTACGTCTATGTTGGATAAATTAGAACCATGATCAAAAAGTTAAAGGTAGGGTTATCATCCATAGTTTTACTCATTCTTTTATATCATGAAAGTTTTGTATAAAAATCGAAACACCACCTCAAATAATGGAAGTAGATATGTTAGTAAAGACGAAAAATGGGAAAGTTATTGCATCCTATGAATATAAATCCTCCCCTATCACCATTTTTGGATTGAACATCCCGATGAACCTCAACATACTCCCTCTAGTGAATTTTGATGAAATTATTGGCATGGATTGGCTTTCCCTATATTGAGCCAATATAAATTGCCACAAGAGGGAAATCACTCTATATATGGTGAATCGACACCCAATTCTATACAAGTGAAAGGAGGAGGATGAATCTTATTTAGCACCATCATCTCAATAATGGATATTACTATCCTATGATCACACATATTATTCTCAGATGATTGATTCTAAGGAAAGAACCATCCTTGAAGACATGATTATATTAAGGGAATTCGCTGATGTGTTTCCCGAGGAATTTTCTAGTCTTCCTCCTAGAAGAGATATTGAATTCTTGATTGATCTTGTACCTGGGTCATTATCAATATCCAAGACTCTGTATAGAAAGGTTATTGTAGAACTTGAGGAACTTAATAAACAACTACAGAAGAATCTGGAATAAGGGTTTATATACCCAAGTGCTTCACCATGGGGTGCACCAGACCTCTTTGTCCAGAAGAAGGATGGTTCAATGTACCTTTACATTTATTATTTTAAACTCAACCAAATCATGGTAAAGAACAAGTATCATTCTTCACTAATTGATGACTTGTTCAATCTGCTACATGGAGCACAATACTTCGCCAAGGTGGATCTATGGTTAGGATATTACCAAGGGTGAAGAAGGAGGATATCCTTAAGACTATTTTTCATACAAGGTACAGGAATTATGAGTTCATAGTTATGTTATTAAAACTCACTAATGCTCCAAAAATCTTCATGGAATTGATGAATAGAGTCTTTATATATTACCTTGACAAATATTTGGTAGTCTTTACAAACGGTATTCTAATATACTCCAAAACCAAGGAGGAGTATAAGGATCATCTTAGCACTATGCTAGAGACCTTGTGAAAGGAGAATATCTATGAAAAGTATAGAAAGTGTGAGTTATGGTTGAAGGAATTATCATTATTGGGTCATATCATCAAAATCAATGGTATATTTGTGGATACTTCTAAGACAAATGTAATTGAGGGATGGCTGAGGCTGACATCTGTGACAGATATACATACCTTCCTAGGGTTGGCTGAATATTATTGCTAATTTATGAGAAATTTTTCATGATTTTCAAACCTTCTTACCAAGCTAACTCAGAAGGGAGTCAATTTTTCTTGGAATGGTGAATGTGAAGAAAGCTTCATGGAGTTGAATAAGAGGCTTGTCACTACACCTGTGCTCACACTACCCACAAGTGGGGAGATTTTCATAATCTTTAGTGATGATTCGAAGATGGTTATGGGATGTGTATTGATGCAGAATGACAAAGTCATTACCTATGCCTCAAGATAGTTGAAAATTCATGAGCAAAATTATCCCACGCATGATCTGAAGTTGGCATTTGTGATCTTTGCATTGAAAATCTGGAGACATTATCTCTTTGGGGAGAAGTCTGAAATATATATTGATCAAAAAGTCTCAAATATATATTCACATATAAATAGTTGAATATGAACTAATGAATATGGTTAGAGCTTATCAAGTATTATGACTTTCCAATCCATTATCGCCTTAGGAAAGTGAACAAGGTGGCAGATGATCTATGAAAAAAGGACCCATCAATTCTATCATTGATGAGAAATTAAAAGGATTCAATATTCTTAGATTTGATGAATATGGATGTGGAAATCATAAATAAGGGAACATAATCAATCTTTTTATAAATGATTGTTCAACCGCCTCTTTTAGAAAGGTTAAAGGATGATCAAAAAGATGATGTGGGAATTCAGAAGAAAGTGGAAACTATCAGAAAAGGGAAATCCTTGGAGTTTAATGTTAATAAAGAAAGAATTGTGAGATTTGGGTTAAGACTATGTGTTCTATCAAATCTAAAGTTAAAGAAATAACTTTTGGATAATGCACATAGTTCGAATTTATCCATTCAACCAAGAAACACGAAGATGTATCGAGATCTCTGGGGGCACTATTGGTGTGATAATATGAAAAAGTAGATTGCTGAATTTACATCAAAGTGCCAGGTATATTAGAAAGTGAAGGATCAGAGGCAAAATTCTAATGGGATGATGCAACCATTACCCATACCAACATGGAAATGGTAAAACATCACCATTTACTTTGTCACCGAACATCCAAAGACATCCAAATGAAACAATTCTATCTGGGTTGGTGTGGATCATCTTATAAAGACTACACACTTTATTGCAATTTGAGAGGATTTATCACTGGATCAACTAGCGCATATATACATCAGAGAAGTGGTAAGGCTACATGGAGTACCACTATTTATTGTGTCTAATCGAGATCCAAGATTCACCTCTAAGTTTTGGAAGAGTCTCCAATACGCTCTGAACGTCAGCACAACCTATCACCCTCAAACTGATGGACAATCTAAGTGTACTATCTAGACACTTGATGACATGTTGAGTGATTTCTAAATGGACTTAAAAGGTATATGTGACCAACATCTCCTTTGTTGGAGTTCTCTTACAACAATAGTTTCCACTCAAGCATCCAAATGGCTACTTATGAATCCTTCTATGGGAAGAGGTGTAGAACAATTGCATGTTGGGATGAAGTTGGGAATAAAAACTTCTAGGTTTATAAATGGTTGAAGAAATTGTATAGAAGGTTAAGACTATCCGGTAGTACATCAAAGCTACCCAGAGTTGATGAAAGATCTATTCTGACAATAATCGAAAATACCTAGAGTTTGATGTTTGAGACATGTTATTCCTCTACATATCTCTATGTAATATATTTATGATATTTTAGAAGAAAGGAAATATTAGTCCAAGGTACATCATCCCTTTTGAGATCCTTGATCACATTGGAGCAGTGGACTATCGACTATCACTCCCACCGAACCTGTCTCAAGTACATGATGTATTCCATGTATCACTATTGAGGAAGTACATACCTGAACCATCACATATACTCAATCTATAGTTGGTACCATTGGAGAATGACATATCCTGTGAGGAGAATCTGGTGAAGATCTTAGATCATATAGAAAAAGTTCTATGAAATAAGATGATTCCCCTTATCATGGTGTTGTGTAAAAATCACAAGTTTGAAGAAGAAATATGGGAACCAGAGGAAGTGATGAAGAATAGTTACCCTTATCTATTTTAATGTGTGAAAATGAGATTTTGAGGGAAAATTTTCTTAAGAGGAGAAGGTTGTAGTGACCTGAACATTTATGAATAAAATTCCCTTTCTTTTAATTAAATGTATTATGGATATATAAAACATATAAAATAATTTTGTTTTATTATATCCAATTGGATTTAAATGACCGTTAAGTATCCTTGCCATTGATAATATAGTCATTGAACAATGATCACATGACTAGTATAAATATAGGGTTTTACAAAATACTTTTGGAACAGACAAAGGAAGTGAATGCCTCAACCAGTAGGATTGTACCCTGTAAAGCCCATTTATCGGAGCTTCTAAGGGAGATAGAATTTCTAGGCTTTTCCCTTGACCAATCCCAAGACGAGATCCAGCAACTTAAGCATGAACAAAATCGTTTACAAGAGAAGTTCAAGCTCATCAAGATTATATCCCAAACCATGTTCACTGAATGGCCCCAAGAAATCCCCACCATCACACACCTTACTCTTAGAGAATATAATGGTGTAATGAAGGGATAAGTATCAAGACCCTAGAATTGTGATTATTTTTTTATAGAATAATGAAAATAATTTCATTCTATTATTTTTACTTTGTAAATGATTTTCTAAAGCACAAATAGTATTTTTGGTTAATAATCAAATTCAATTAAGGAATCTATTTTGATGAATTAAAGTATTTTTAAAATAAATATTATTTTAATAAACTATTATTATAAAATTAAATTTATTAAATATTAATGATCATATAGTTTTTATGAAGTCAAAATTAACTTTTATTCAGGTTTGAAAACTATTTTTTCCAAACCCGTCAATTTTCAATAAATGTCGGTTTTTATTTTAAAAGTGAAAAATCACATATTTAGAAAATTATTTAGATAAAATTAATATTATTTTTGGAATCAGGATGTCGAAATTATCCAATGTTGAATTTTTCATAATTTTCTAAGACAGTCGAATTTTTGGGTAAAAATTAAATATCGTATAAATATATAATGTGTTTTATGACATCATAATGACCCAATAGTGATTTAATAAAATAATATAAATGTTATATTCGGACAAATATATTTTTTACCATTAAAATAATTTGATTTTATAATTTTTTGTTTTATTCTATAAAGATTTAGTGAATCCTCCAAGACTTATTAAATATTTTAAGATTTTAAAATAATTTTCTTGAGAGTGTGACTCACCTACACATAATCAAAGATAATATTTTAATATCTTATCCCTTTGTACTTATAAAATATGTTTTTACACTCCCCTTGGTCAGAAACCATGGGTTGGTTTTTGGTTTTGAATATTTTAGTGTGTAGTGTCCAAAACCAAAATAATAAAGAATTCTCCCACCTTTCCTATATAAATCCACCCAAGCACCTATTCCTCTTCACTAAAACTCCTTGAAGATCATTCACACTCTACTATATACTCCTTATAGTCTTCCTAAGGTGCCACAAACTCCCATGAAGCCTCTCCCAAGCCTTTGGAATCACACATCCAAGTAAGGGATCTCCCTCTACTACAAGAAATCGGAGTATTTGCGACGGGTTATTTGCGACGGGATCCCGTCGCAGAAAACGACGTTGCAATTAAAACTATTAGAAACAGTCTCTTCGCTAATAATATTAATAGCGACAGGAAAGATTACCATCGCGAATACTTCTCGGGTTATTTTTAAAAAACCTATTTGCGACGGGCCTGTCGCAAAGAACTTTTGCGACGGGTATCTTTGCTCTTCACAAATAGTTATTTCAAAATAACTATTGGCGACGGGCCCGTCGCAAATACCTTTTGCGATGGGCTCATGTTCCCACTGCAAATACCTTTTCGAAAAACCCTATTTGCGACGGCCCCATCGCAAAAACCTTTTGCGACGGGCCTCTTTTCCCGCCGCAAATAGTTATTTCGAAATAACTATTTGAGACGGGCCCGACGCAAATACCTTTTGCGATGGGTCCTTATTCCCGTCACAAATAAGTATAAAAAATAAAAAAAAACTGAAATAATAATATAATAAAAAAAAAAATATTTTAATAATAATAATAAAATTATAATTCAATCAAATATTAAAATAAAAAATAATTCCAATATTTAAAACATTATAATTAATTATAATTTTAAATATATTTAAAATTCTTAATATAATAAAATATGAATAATATTAAAAAATATTAACAATCATATTAATACTATAATATAAAAAATATAATATTATATAATAAAATAATGTTATTATTACTATTAATATTTATGAAAATCTATTATTAATATTATTAAAATAATTAAAATATTAAAATTATCAATATTTTCAAAAAAATATATGTATAAAAACATTAAAAAAATAATACTAATAATAAATCATAATTTTTTTAAATAATAAATCATAATTTTTTATCAATATTTGCAACAAAAAAATATAAAAAAATAATAAAATAGTAAGAGTAATATTATTATTAATAAAATAAACAAACATTAAAAAAAATAATACTAATAATAAATAATAAACTATTAAAAATAAATATGAATTAAATAATGCAACATTGACACCAATATAAAAAAGACAGAAACTATAAATAGAAAATAATTCATATTTTGAATTCAAAAAACTTTATAACATCAAAATAAATCACTGGTCCGAAGGAGGGGGGAGCTGGAGGATCTGGAGGAGCTGGTGGAGGAAACTCTGTCCCTAATGCATAAGTCAGACGGCGCATGTACTCCATCTGCTCCTGATGCTGCTGCTGCCACCGACTCATCTGCTCCTCGTACTCCTGCTGCTGTCGTCAGCGCTCCTCCTCATGCTGCTGCTACTGCTGACGCATCTCCTCCTGCTCCTTATGGAGACTCTCTATCAGCTCAGTCTATGATCACAACTAATCTTCATACTGTGATGCGGAAGATGATGCACGAGCTCCTCTCGAGCTGGACGCCGACATCACAGCACTACCATAATAAGCTGCATGAGTCAACTGAGAGCTGATACCAACTACTCGAACCTTCTCGAAGCCATACTGGGTAGCCTGCATCCATGCGGCTTCATCAAAATGATGGCCACTAGTCTGATCAGATGTCTCGGCCTGACCCTCAGCCTGGGTTTGTGACGTCACGGCCTCATATGACTCCTTCAGTTGCAATTTGAAATTAAAATTGTGAATATATTATATGCAGTTAATTTTCAAACTGAAAAAAAAACATTGACCACAATATGATGCTGGAGATCACCTCTAATCTCCCCAGTAACTGGATCACTATACATCCTCTGATATACGTCATACTCTGTAATATCGGGCTGCTCGACAGCCTATAAGAATATAAAATAAACTGTTAATATTTAAAGTTATATAAAATATTTTTAAAAAATCTACATACCAGATGCTGTATATGCGTACTGAATGTGCGGCTCCCAGCTCGAGGAGTCACCTCTTGTCTCCCCTGATTCTGCCTCCCCAATGATGATCTCCTATGAAAGCCACCACTCAACCAGTGTGAATATAATCTATCCCATACGTGGGATGAAATGTACTCTGGTCGGTGGGCTCTATAGGACTCATCAAACACAGTCACTCCAGCTTTTTTCATGGTCATTTTTCTTAAATTGTGTAAAAACTGACATAATCGCTGACGCATCACCACCTCCCATGCCTCGTGGATGGCGTCATGCATGGTATAATCGATCGGATACCATAAACCCTACAAATAATTTACAATATCAAGTTATAAATGAAATAAATTTCAAAATAAAAACTATTTATCTACGTACCAACCAATGGCCGAACATAGCCTGCTGCACATCAACAGGAATCTATTCCCACGTGGACCATGGCTGAGAAAAATAGTTGTGCAAAATAGCACTGCCCTATCTGACTACTATATGCGGAAAACTGTAAAAAAAATAATTGAACATTTATTATTAAATAAATTAATAAAATATTAATAAAATGCATAGGTTATCATACCTCCGTGTGCGTGGATTGAACCCAAGACGCGGACGTCGCTCGGGGATGGGGTCAGGGATCATCAATCATGCAAGACCACGCCCCCTCCGCATACTCCCTGAAGCTCCAGTAGGATGAGGGTCAGATGACCTGAAATCATCCTCATCCAAAGGTAGGTCAGCCTCCAACAACTGACGAAATAGCTCATCGTTCATCTGAAACAGAAAATGAATGTTGTTAGAAAATAATTAAAAATTAGTATTATATATACATATATATAAGTTATGATTATATATAACTAGCATTGAATTGTATTAATGTCCACCTTCATCATCATATTCATATCTGATGATGTCATCTTCATATTCCTCCTCAATATCATCGATATCCATTTGAGTTTCAGTTCCATCATCTCTTACCATTTCAAATTCATTTGTGACATCATTAACATCAATGTTACCATCGAATCTTAATTGTGGGATATCATCATCGATACTCATGTTTCTTTGTGAAAAAGATAGATTTTGAGTAGTCTCTTAAAAAACTTCAATTCCTTGCACTTCAGTGAAACAAGCTTCACTTTGAGAAAACTGATTGTCTCGAATTTTTATTTTTATTATGATCCACCAATCACTCAGGTCTCTTGACGTAGCACATTAATTTGCATAATAAACTTGATGTGCCTGTTGATCCAGTAAAAATGGTTCATTTACTGCAAGAAGACTTTTATATTTAATATCGATGATTCCATGAGTAGGATGAACACGAACTCCTCTCTCAGTATCTAACCACTGACATTTGAACATCGTTATGTAATGCTATCCTAGATAACAGAGTTCAATAATTTCATCAAGCATGCCATAAAAGTCAACTTCATTTTCTCTATAATGAGATCCTCTCAAGAAAATTCCACAATTCATTGTTTTTTTATTCATCATATACACGTGTATGAAATCGAAATCCATTCACCACACATGCATTATAAGATTTAACCATTTTGGATGGTGGGTTACTCAATATACACATACGTTTGTCAATTTTATCAGTATGTTGAGACACCTGAAAATTTTTAAAATAATTATCAATATAATAAACAATAAACTGAATGAGATGTTAAAACATGAAGAATTTATGTTACCAGTTTTTGAAACCACAGAGAAAATTTTCTCTGCCGGTGTTCTTCGAGAGCAGCTGCTGTAATTTGTGGAAGTTTTTTCTTGATATGATTATCATATAACCTAAAAAAATAAAGTTACTTATTGTAACATAAATGATAGAATAAGTGATAGAAGCACTTACAGTACAAATGATGTCATCTCTTCACAGTTGAGCAGAAAATACGTATGAGCTCTGTGATGTTCATCATCCGAAAGCCATCGTTCATGAACTCCACTGAAACCAAGCTCTGACTGATTAAAAACTGATAATTGATTTTCCATTCCATCATCAATATTTCCCTCGTTCCGTCCCATGCGGTTGTGTTTTGATGGATACTCAGATTCAAAATAGTGAGAGCAGAAAAAAGATATTTCTTCTTGCAAATAAGCTTCAGCAATTGATCCTTCAATAGATGCTTGGTTACGTACTTTTTTTTCAACTTCTGCATGCATCTTTCGAATGGGTACATCCATCGAAATTGTACTGGACCTCCACACTTTGCTTCATGTGGAAAATGTAATATCAAATGTTCCATTGAGTCAAAGAAAGATGGCGGAATTTTTTTTTTCTAGTTTACATATAATTAAAACAAAATATTCTTCAAGTTTTCTTAGAACATCGTAATCTGTTGTCGCTGCATAAATGTCTCGAAAAAAATATGACATGTCTGTTATCGAATCCCAAATCATGGAATTCAACAGACCTCTTAATCCAATTGGCATAAGTCTTTCCATTATAACATAACAATCATGACTTTTTAATCCGCTAATATAACCATTCTTTACACATCTACCCAAATTGCAAGCACAGCCATCTGGAAGTCTCAAATCTGCAATCCACTGACAAAATAATAAGCGACTTTCTTTGGACAGTGTATAAGCTGCTTTTGGCTTCATTAACCTTTGTGTTCTGACATTCTCAAACAGTTCGAGTTCTGGGCGCCTGCAAATTTGGGCAAGATCTAATCATGCCTTTACATTATCTTTTCTCTTACCAGGTTTATCCAAAACTGTATGAAATAAATTATCAAAACAGTTCTTCTCAATATACATAACATCCAGCATGTGGCGGACCAACAAATCAGACCAATATGGAAAATCCCAAAAAATGCTCCGTTTTATCCAATTGTGTTCTTTCCTAAAGCCAGAAATTTTCTATTGCTAATTACTTTGTTGCTAATTACTTTGTTGCTAATTACTTTTTTGCTAATTATTTTGTTTCTAATTACTTTGTTTCTAATTACTTTGTTGCTAATTACTTTGTTGCTAATTACTTTGTTGCTAATTACTTTGTTGCTAATTACTTTGTTGCTAATTACTTTGTTGCTAATTACTTTGTTGTTAATTACTTTGTTGTTAATTACTTTGTTGCTAATTACTTTGTTGCTAATTACTTTTTTGATAATTACTTTTTTGCTAATTACTTTGTTGCTAATTATTTTAATCACTGGCTAATTATTTTAATCACTTGCTAATTATTTTAATCACTTGCTAATTATTTTAATCATTTTAATTAAATCTCTATTTATTTTAATTCCTAATTATTTCAATTAAATCGCTATATATTTTATTTGATAATTATTTTAATTATTTGCTAATTATTTTAATTAATTATTTGAATTAAATCACTATTTATTTTAATTATTTTCTAATTATTTGAATAAATCTAATTAAATCTCTATTTATTTTAATTGCTAATTATTTTAATTATTTGTTAATTATTTTAATTATTTGCTAATTATTTTAATTATTTTCTAATTATTTGAATTATTTTCTAATTATTTTAATTATTTGAATTAAATCGCTATTTATTTTAATTATTTTCTAATTATTTGAATAAATCTAATTATTTGAATAAATCTAATTATTTTAATTATTTGCAAATTATTTTAATTATTTGAAAATTATTTTAATTATTTGCAAATTATTTTAATTATTTGGAAATTTCTAATTAAATCTAATTATTACCAAATAAATATCCTCCGGGAGTATCAAACCAAGAGTGCAGCAAGGCCCGTTGTCGTGTACCAGGATACCCCGGGTCAAGCCCGAAACTCCTTGTCAGAGTTTTCACTCCTAGGTACATATGTGCCAGAGCTACCTCTACTTATTTGTATCCATACAAGGATTTATTTGATTGATAAACCAAAAACTATACTTCACTACTAGTTATACCGAATTAATTATGACTAATTATTACTAATTATTTATAATTATTTATAACAATATCATTTTATTAATAAAACTAAATATAAATAATAAATTAATTTAAATCTAATTTAATTAGAACAACAATTAAAATTAATATAAAAAATTAAATAAATATAAAATTAAATAAAACGTAAATACCTTTGAAATCTTGAAGCTATGGACCCCTTTGATTGCCTTCCAACGGTTTCGCAAAAAGAATCGAAAAAAAAATTTTGCTTAAAACTAAAGCTTTAAGGAGAAGAGAGGAGAAGAAGAAGATTTGAATGTTTTCAAAACTAAAATGGTTGGGGGTATATATAGGTTAACGTATTTGCGATGGGATTATTTGTGACGGGTTTCCCGTCGCAAATACTGTTATTTGTGACGGGTCCCGTCGCAAATTCCCACTGCCCGCATTAATTATGGTCGGCGTTTAAAAAAGATTTTGCGACGGGAACCGTCACAAATACTTACCTGCCGACATAACGTTACCGACAGGCAGATTTTCCCATCACAAATACCCTGACGTGGTAAATACTATTTGCGAAGGGTAAATCCACATTCGCTACTGTTTACTTATTTATGACGGTCCTGTCGCAATTACTATTTGCAACGGGTAAAGCCACCCGCCGCTAATGTTATGTCTGCCGATAAGTATTTGCGACGGACCATCACAAATACCCTCGTCCGTGAAAAGGTTATTACGATGGGCTCGTCGCAAATACTTATAGACTGATATAACATTAGCGGCGGGCGGCTTTACCCATCGCAAATAGTATTTACTGCGACAGGGTATTTGCGACGGGGAGTAGCCACCCGTCGCAAATACTTTTACCACGTTTTGGTGCGAAATCCGCGCCAAACCTATTGCGATGGTGACATTTTCCCCGTCGCAAATGATCAGTTATTTGCGACGGGAATATATTCTCATCGCAAATAAGCCTTTCGTTAGACCTATTGCGACGGGACATATTCTCGTCGCAAATAACCCGTTGCAATAAACCCTTTTTCTTGTAGTACTCTCTCCTTTTTCTTCAAGAACCTCTTTTATGTCATGCCTTTTAATTTCCATTTTATTAATTTGGGATATGTTATTCCATACCTAATTACTATCCATTTTATGTATACATGATTTTATATTTCTTTCACTCCCATTAATCCCCCCCCTCTATAATCCTTTAATCCCACTTATTATTATGCCAAAACTTTATAAGAGTTCCTTCCTTTCTCATCCAAGTTTCTTTATATTGTTACACCCTTTTATTTCTAATTACAAATAATAGGGTATGTTTTTTCACCTCCCCCATACTTCCCTTATTATTTTTTAATGATGAGATACCCCTTTATCTCTCATTAAACCCTCCCGTGTACACCCATTACCATGCTGAAATTCAGTAAAGGATTTCTCTCTTCTCATTTCCATTCAAGCAGTTGTTTTATATTATGCATCTAAATTCCATTTCATATGTTGGGATATGTTATTAAATATCACTTATACAACCCATTTCAAGCCTATATGATGAGATACTTATGTATCTCTCATCGTCCCCTTTTTATGAATTTCCATATGACGTTGTTATGCTGCCAAAATTACACCGTGATATTCCATGCCAAAATCATCATGCAGTGAATACCATACCCATTTCTCTATCAAGGGTATTCACATTTATGCACATATACTTATTTATAGGGGAATTACATGTATTTATTCCACATTCCTTTATCGTGGAATAACTTATTATGTTGAATGAATCTATGTTATATGATTTATGTGGCGCACTTAAATGTGAGATTGAAATCATTATGAAGGGTGCACCTTGATAGCACTATAATGCATTGGGTAATGTTTAGTATCATGATACACCATGTTAAATAGGGGTTTGCACATGATAATTCTTGTGAAATTAGGGTCTACACATGCTAATTCATGTGCAATTAGGGTTTACTCATTCTAATCCATGTGCAATGAGCCTTGGATCATACTAATATCATGTTGTATGTTGTTGCCACATTTCCATGTGATGAATATCATGCCATATCATATATTTATGTTCATGTTTCTTTTATTCTCTATTGATATACCTATTGACTAACATGTATTATATTCCTCATTTTAATCGATGTTTATTCCCTTACTGGGCTTTATAGCTCACCCTTTTCTTATGTATATCCTCAGGTTATCTCATGAAATGCTAAGTACGAAGGAATTTTGTGGTCATGTAAAATAATTTTTCAATAAATATGTGTATTTCATATTTTAATTTGTTATATAATGTTTTTAATCCCCAAAAACACTAGACCTATCGATCTTCTGAGTTGTATTAAGTGAAAGTTTATTTAATAAATCATGTTTAAATATGAAATAAAGAGTAAGGTTGTTATATACGTGGATCTCAGTACTTCTCTAAGATAGATCCTTGGTTAGGATATTATCAAGTATGGTTTAATAACGATGATATCCCAAAGACTAATTTTCATATAAGTTATGTGATATATGAGTTCATAGTAATTCTATTTGGACTCACTAATGCGCCAATTATCTTTATGGACTTAATAAATAGATTCTTTAGGGATTAACTCAACAAATTTTTCATAGAATTTATATATAATATTCTTATCTACTCTAAAATAAAGGATGAACATGAAGGTCATTTTAATTTTGTATTGAAGACCTTTCAAAAGAAAAAATTTTATGCAGAGTATAGTAAATGTGAGTTTTATATAGAGAAAGTAACACTCCCAGGGCATGTTATCACTAGAAAAGGGATATCTGTGGATCCTTCAAAAACAGAGGCAATTTAAGGATGCCCCAAAACAAAATTTGTGATAGAGATATATAGTTTTCTTATATTAGTTGGGTACTATCATATACGTGTGAGAAACTTATCATGATTTTGAAGCCCACTAACCAAGAAAACTTGGAAGGGAGTGAAGTTTTTCTGTACTGATGAATGTGGGGAAAGATTTAAAGAGTAAAATAATATAATAATCACTACACCTATGCTCACATTACGCACCAGTGGGGAAGGATTTTAGATCTACCATGGTGCATAAAAAATGGATTGGGTTTTGTACTCATGTAAGACAACAAAGTGATAGCATATTACTCCTACCAATTAAAGATCCATGAGAAAAACTACCCAATGCATGATCTAGAATTAGTTTTAGTGATATTCACATTGAAGATTTGGTGGAATTATCTCTATAGGGAGAAGTTTGAAATATATATAGATCATAAAAGCATCAAGTATATATTTACACAAAAGGATCTCAATATGCACCAATGAATCTGGTAAAATCTGATCAAGGATTATGATTGTTCAATCCACTACTATCCTAGGAATGAGAATAAAGTGGATTATGCTCTGAGTGGAAAGGATCCCATATACCTATCCATGAGAAGGATTGAAAGGTATCCAATATTCTTGGACATGAAAAGTATGGACATTGGAATAATAAAATTAAATCCATCCGACCTTGCTCAAATAACTACTCAACCATCCATTCTTAAGAGGATCAAAGAGGCCTAAAAATATAATGAGGAGCTATAGAAAAAGGTAGATAATATTCTAGAGTTAAAATTTTATAAATATTAAGTTATAAGTTTTGGATCCTAGATATGTTTCCCATAAAATCCATGTCTAAATTGAGAAATTCTAAATGATGTGCATAGCACATTCTTCTCTATTCAAATAGGAATCACAAAGATGTATATAGATCTAAAGAAAAACATCTGGTGGGATAACATGAAGAGGGATATTATAGAATTTTCATCTCGATGCATGGTATGACAATAATTCAACCCTGAATTATTTAAGTCTAGGGGTATGATTAAACCATTGCTTATACTAGTATCGAAATGGGAAAAAATAATCATGGATTCCATCGTAGATCTTCCCAAGACACCAAAAGGAAATAACACCATCTAGGTGGTATTTCATCACATTAAAAATTCAGAAATTTAATTTATATCAAGGAAGACTTCTCTCTTGACCACTCTATGAGATATAAATAAGGTAAGTGGTAAGAATATATGGAGAGACACTCTCCATTGTATCTGATTGAGATTCAATGTTTACATTGAGGTTCTGCAGAAGCCTTCAGCAAGTATTTGATATAGAGCTAAGTTTTAGTACTTCTTATCACACTCATAAGGATCGTCAATCTAAGAGAAACATCCAAACACTAAAGGATATAATGATATCTTATTCAATGGATTTCCAAGTATATTGGGATCAACACCGTCCCCTAGTGTAGTTATCATATAGAAATAGTTTCTATTATAGTATTCAAATGGCACCTTATGAGGCTCTATATGGGAAGAGGTGTCAGACTCTAACATGTTGGGATTAATTTGGAGAGTTGAATATTATGGGACCTGATATTATCCAATATATGATAGAGAATATTAAAAACATTCAAATTAATATGAAATTTACACAAATTTGATAAAAAATGCTATGTAGAAAATCATAAATGAGACCTAGAGTTTGAGGTTTGAGATAAGGTGTTCCTTCATATATCACATTGAAAGAAATTATTAAGGCTTGGGAAGAAGAGAAATCTCAATCCTATATACATAGGCCCCTTTGGGATACTTGATCACATCGGAGTTATGTTCTATCAACTAGCGCTCTCACCTAACCTATCTCTAGTGAAAGATGTGTTCCATGTATCCCTCTTAAGGAAGTACATATCAGAACCCTCACATGTATTGAATATGGAGGTGGTACCCTTAGAGAATGATCTTTCATATGATGATTAGTTGATGGAGATATTATATCATAGTGACAAAGTTCTATGTAACAAGATAACTCAATTGGTCAAAGTGATGCGGTAGAACCACAAGTTTAAGGAAGCAACATGGGAATGAGAAGAGGAAATGAAATATAAGTAACCTCATCTGTTTTAGTATATTAAATGAAATTTAGAGGTATAAATTTCTAATTTGGGGAAGAATGTAATGAATTAAACTTTTATAAATGAAATTCTCTTTTTGAATGAATAAATTCCATATTATTAAGTAATTTAGTTATAGAAAACACATGCACTACTTTGGTTATTCTGGATCGATATAGTCTTTTGGATTTAAAAGATCATTAAGAATATTAAAAATTGATAATATATCCATTGAATATTGATATTTAATAATATTATATATAAAGGGTTATGATAAATTCGAATTAACACAAATGGAAAAGTGATGACCTCAACCAGTGGGATTGTACCCTAAGCAGACCATTTATAAGAGCTTCTGAGGGAAATGGAATCATTGGGTTTTTTCCTTAACTAAGCCCAAGATGAGATTCAATAAATAAATCTCGAGAAACTCTTTATGGGATAATTTCAAGCTTATCAAGATCACTTCCCAAACCATGTTCACTAAACAACCCTAAGAAAGTGCCATCATCGCATAACTTACCCTTAAAGCGTGCACTGATGTAATAATATATCTAGACCATAACAGTGTGAATTTTTACATTTTATTTTTAATAAAATAATGATTATATTTATCTCTTTTTATTATTACTTTATCAATGATTATATAATGAGTTTGATAATATAATTTAATGAAATCCAATGTAACTTTTATAATGGTCAAAAAGTGGTTAATATCATAAAAACTAGTATTTTCAAAATATAAGGTTTTTTATTTATAAGATAAAATTATAATATTTAGAAAATTATTTTGAAAAAATAAAAATTATTTTTCAAATCGATACATAAAAATTAATTCATGGTTACTTTCTCATAATTTTCTGAGATAGTTGAAGTTTTAGGTAAAAATTAAATACGGTATAAATGTATGGTATGTGTTATGATAGTATAATGAACCAAAAGTGGTGTAATAAATTCCAGAAAAGGAATACATGACCAAATATATATTTTTACTTTAAAATAATCAATTTCTTAAGTTATTTGATTAATTTTATAAACCCTTAATGAATCCTCAAAAACATATATTATTTTTTAAGGTTTTAAAATCAATTCTTTATAAACATGAATCGCATCCACATCATAAATGGTATTGTTTTAATATGATCAGTTATTAGCCTAATAAAATATTTAAAACCAGTCCTACTTGTTATAAACCATGGGAAAATCATGGTAAGGTTTGTGGTTTTGATTATTTTATTATATAGAGTCCTAAACCTATGTTTAGATATTAATAAATAATTTCCCTCTCTTTTTTTATAAATACCCACCCAAAATCCTACTCATCTTCATTAAAAAACCATTTATCATAAGTTTGCTCTCCCTATACCACTCTAAAATCCACCCAATGTGTTCCCAATCTCTTAAGAAGCTCTTCCTACGCTTTTAGAAGCACCCTCTCGATATTAGGGGGTTCCCTCCTCCTCCTATCTATTTAAGAAAATTATTTATATTATTCTATTCTATTTATAATTATTCATGTTGTAATGTGTATTTACACATCCATTTTACACTCCTTGTGATGTAAAAGTAATGATATACCACCTTTAACTCTCATTAAACCCTTCCATGAATCATTATGTACACTCATTATGATGCCAAAATTATATGGTGATTTTTACTTGCCAAACATTTGTGTAGTGAATACCCATCCTCATTTACACTCAAGGATATTCACCTAGATGTAACAATACTTTATTGATTGGGTATTTCCATTTATTTAACCAACACTCCTTAATCATGGTATTAAAAGTGATGAAATATCCCCTTATGTTGTATGATCTATGTGGTTCCCAAATGCATGTACATGATATGAATGTGACGGGTGGACCTAAAATTATATATCCCTATAATGCATTGGATAATGTTTTTATCTCATAAGATACCATGTATAGTTCATGGTAGGTTATCCTAAGCACACTATGTTGTGATTTATCATTAGTTATCCTTGAATTATTCTTATTATTTCATGTTGTATGTTGTTTCCACATTCCTATGTGGACTTGATGTTATCATCTTATATCATACTTTGATGTTCATGTTTATGGTTCTCACAACTTTTATGTCACCTTGATATGTATCTTTACTAACATGTATTTACTTTCATCATGATATTCTTTGATTATTCCCTTACTATGATTTATAGTACACCCCTTTATTATGTAATTCCAAAGGTTATCTTGTGAAGTATTGGAAGATAAAAGGATTTTAAGGGAATGTTTAGGAGTTTTAAATGATTTATTTTTACCATTGTTTCAAGTTAATGTGACATGTATCTAATTTCCCAAAGAAAAAGGCATTTTGATCTTTTAGGATTGTATTATGTGTATCTTTATGTGATAAATCATAAATTAAGGTACATTAAATATATGGGTTTTCATATAATGAATGATTTGACGGTATTCATTGTAATGGCTCAGACCTCTCTGGTCCATCCCTTTGCTAAAATCTGGTGTTTGAGGTGTACTAGGAGGTCAAGGTGACTCATCCCCAACACTTTGCCAAATTTCCAGTTCTATGAACAGTGTTTCCAGTTTTATGAACAGTGTCACAGTGAGTCAGAAACGGTGAGTCATAAACAGTGAGTCAGAAATGGTGAGTCAGAAATGGTGAGTCAGAAATGGTGAGTCAGAAATGGTGAGTCAGAAACAGTGAGTCAGAAACAGTGAATCAGAAACGGTGAGTAAGAAATGGTGAGTCTGAAATGGTGAGTCAGAAATGGTGAGTCAGAAATGGTGAGTCAGAAACGGTGAGTAAGAAAGGGTGAGTCTGAAATGGTGAGTCGGAAATGGTGAGTCAGAAATGGTGAGTCAGAAACAGTGAGTCAGAAACGGTGAGACAGAAACAGTGAGTCAGAAATAGTGAGTCAGAAACGGTGAGTTAGAAACGGTGAGTTAGAAACTGTGAGTTAGAAACGGTGAGTCAGAAATGGTGAGTCAGAAACGGTGAGTCATAAATGGTGAGATAGAAATGGTGAGTCAGAATCGGTGAGTCAAAAACGGTGATTCAAAAATGGAGAGACAGCTCATGAATAGTGTTTCCAGAACTATTTCATATTTCCTTTTCAAAATTTCCAGATTTTTTCAGTTTCTCCAATTTAACGTTTTCTTTTATGTGAAATGAATTTATAGCCTTGTTTGAAGGTATTTAAGTTCGGATAAAATCCCATAACTCCTATATTAATTTTCTTAAGGCCCGGGATACATTTACCTGGTTAAACCACGTGGTTTAATGCGATCTAATTTTAATGAAAATCCATTGTATCTTAAACTGTTGCTCCGTTAAATCTTCTAAAGGGACAAGATATCTTCCTCCCTTGTTCTTTCTCCTTGATCTCTGGTGCGAGATGATCAAACCTTTACTTTATTAATATAGGAATCATGAGATTAAACTTTTCTCGGGGGATTGGTTTCCCTCAATGTTCTTCTTGTAGCAAGTGCACCCACTATTTTGGTGCAACCAAGCAGTTTCCATCAATCTTCGATATAAGGTATGATTTATCATCATTCTTTTGGGTTCACCTAATCCTGTTTCTCCTTTCCATATTATGGCATGTGATCTCTATGATTCTAATGTAATTTCTTGGGTTTCGGTTGGTGCGGTCGTGCCGCGACATCCTTGGGTGGATGCAGTTGTCACGGGAGGAGGCGATCATGATCCATTGTGTGGATCGTTCTCATATAAAGATACTTAATAACCTTTTTAAGGTAGGGGATTCATTGATTCTCTTTTATCTTTATGTGCAACTGTAGAGTTGGTGTGTTTTATCCATGTTGAGTTAATAATTTTTCCTTAAGAATTTTCCATTCCTTCATGTTTTAAAAATCACAAACACTCTATCTTAAGGAAAATTTCTTTTCCCCTAAAATGTATCTTAATAAGGAAAATTTTCCTTCCTCAAGGAAAATTCATCCTTACCATGTTTTCATTGTTCATGTCATAATTTCTTTAAATATAACTCATTTTATTTCTATGTGTAAAATTTGATTTAATATCTAAAACCTCATAATCCTATAAATACTCATATATAGAGCATTCTGTTTTCAGGATCCGAATTCAGGTTCTAAATTCTCTGAATTCAGAATCTGAATTCTTATGAATTCAGACTCCAAATTCTTATGAATTCAGATTTCAAATTCTTATAAATCCAGACTCTGAATTCTTATGAATTCAGAAACTGGAATTCTATAGAATTTAGGTTCCGAATTCTTTTGAATATAGAATCCGAATATTCATGTATTATAAACACCGAATGGTTTTTTGGTTAGACTCTGAACTTTTATTTTTCCTTAGACTCTGAAAAATGAATTTGGTTAAGTAACAATATTTTTCTTACCCTTGTTATAGTTATGAAAAGATGTCATACAATCAGTTTCTAACTAACTGTTGTTTAAGTGACACGTGAACAGGTCCCTCTGAAATTCAATGAAAAATATGACCGTTGGAGGAGGGAGCCAACCATTGAAAATGTGCCTATAAATAAAATCTCATTTGAAAGAGTTCATAACTTTGATGAATCAGTTGAGAACTCTAGAGACCACATGTTGTCAAAGTGATTTCTAGAGAGAGATACTATCATGCCTTGTGCGTACTTAACATCTTTTTCAGATTGCTTCGTATGACTCTGATTTTTTCTGTGTTCAATTGAGAGATTCTGGGGATAGGAAGACAGAGCTTCTGACTACCTTAAAGTTTGAGGACTTACTTGGTGAGTAAGACAGATGTGCCGACTACCTTAAAGTTGAGGGCTTGCGGGGATAGTAATACAAACTCCGATATTCGTATCGAGGGCTTACCCTAGTGTGGGTAAGACAGACTCTCTTAAAATTATAAATCAAGGGACCTTTATCCAAGGTTGTTGGATACCCTACTCTTTGGGTTAAAGGATTTATTACTTGTTACTTCTATTATTTCAAGTTTTTTTTCCGCTGCATTTTGATTATTAAGGAAAGTATAACTATCTTATACTTTCTTATACTTTTACTCTGATTAGTAAGATTCTATACGCTTTAAGATAGAATCTTTATCTTTGTAAACTTTTCTTAAGTTTCATTTTTGAAACCATATTTCTGGAATCAAGTAAGTTTGTAGAACTAAGAGGTCTAGTGAATTTACCTTGTTTAACTTTTTTAAACATTACTATCTTTAAAAGTTCCAAAGGAATTTTTTTTATAGTATACAATTCACCCCCCCTCTTATATATTGAGCATATACATCATCATTTTGATCCTACAATTGGTATCAGAGAAGGTCTCTGAAATACTTATATTCACATATAAGTTTTCTTGCTCAAGTTTTCATTTTTCTATATTTTCCTTGCTTAGGATATTTTTATTATTGTTTACAAACTTTTATTACTAACAAATTTGTGTGGAAAGATATTTTCTTTGAGATGGTAGGAATGAATGTTGGTTCGATTTACAATCTTAATCCTATGAGACCACCTATTTTTTATGGGAATGATTATAAATATTGGAGAGATCGTGTGAAGACTTTTTTCATTAATACTGGAGTGGACAACTTTGTTATGCTGACTGGATATTACAAGATTCCTGATAAGGAAGTCAGAACTTTTACTAATCAAGAGAAGTCAGAATATCAACTAAACTATAAGGTACGCAATAAATTGTTATATTCTATGACCAGGAATAAATGTAGCCATATTTCTTCTTGTAAATCTGTAAATTGTATTTGAGAGAAGCTTGAAGTAACTCGTTTTGGAACTTCCAAAGTTATTGAAACTAGAGGAGTTATGCTTTGAGTTGAGTGTCATGGTTTCTAATTTCCTTATAAAGAACCTATATGTAAGGTACAACAAAGATTTATGACTATTTTCAATAGCTTACAATCCATGGGTGAAAAAGGTTTGGATGATGAGGCACTTGTAGACAAGATTATAGACATCATTCCAAATGAGTGGGAATCCAAGAGGACAGCTATATATGAGAATAGGAAAGTCTCACAGATTACTCTTGATGAGCTTTTTGGAACTCTTCTTCAACATGAAACTATAATGAAGAGAGATGCTGACAATTTTAAGAAAAATAATGGGAATGGAAGGGTTGCTTTTACAACTACTTAAAATCATATGAAATCAAAGACTTTTGAGAGAGTTGCAAGATCTAAATCTAAGAATGTTACTATTTTATCTGAATCAAGTGAAAGTGAAAATTCTGAGAATGAACTAGCTAATCTTGCTCGAAGGATGAACAAGACAGTTGGGAAGAAAGACTTTTAGTATAGATATAAGAAGAAAGAAAAAAAGGACAAGAAAGACTCTGAAGTCACTTGTTATGAATGCTAAAGTGCTAGACATATAAGGCCAGATTGTCTTATGCTTAAGAGAAAATATAGAAAGGAAAAGCATTCTGAAAGGAATAGAAAGAAGTACTGCAAAGCTAAAGCTAAGAAATTTTTGAAAGCTAATGACACATGGAGTGCCAGTGGTGGAGACTCTTCTGAAGAATCATCATAGTATGAATCTTCTGGTCAGAAGAATCCTGGTCTATTAGTCAAGCTACCTATTGAAAATCATTTTTTAATGGATAAGGTACACAATGTTGAATCCATCACCAATGTATCATTGAATGCTAATTATAGTGATAGTAAATACTATGAATCCTTGGATGAAGAAAATTCTTCTGATAAAGATAATACTTTACCTACCTTTGAAGAAGTTTCAAGGTTTTCTAAGCTTCTTGAGAATGAAAATTCTAAAGTCAAGAAAAATCTTGATAAGGAAAATTCTAGAATTTCTATTCTTACTAAGGAAATATATTATCTTTATAAATATCATGATAAGAAAACCCTTGATTTTGAAAGTATTTCAAAAAATCTTTAGGAAGTTAATTCTAAGAAGGATAAACTTTCTAAGGATCTAGAAAAAGTAATTTCTAAGAAAAGTGTTTTAGAGACTAACTCTAGTGATAAAACTAATGTTTTTGAGGATAAGAACTTATTTATTAAGCTAAATTCAGAAATATTATCCTTGAAGAAGTGTTTGTCAAACTTTACCTTAGGTAAGGAAAATTTTGATACGATGTATTCCCAAATTCAACCTCTATGAAATAATTCTGGTTTTGGTTACACAAGTTCAAAACCGATTTTCAGTAACAAATATTGTGTTCCTCAAAGTGCTTCATTCAGCACTAAGTGTCGGTGTGGTGGGAATTTGGAAAAAAAATTCCTTAAACAAAACTCAGTCTTTAGGTTTTTATAAAGCTTATTTTTCAAAGAAAATATGGATTCTGAAAATTTTTCTTTTTGAAGTTTCCGGATCCAAGAAATTTTGGGTTCCGAAAGTCTAACACTCTTATTTTTAGGAAAATAAAGATAGTACCAACAGAAATACATGGTACATGGATATTGGTTGTTTGTGGCACATGACTGGTAACAAAAACTTCTTTGAAAATATTATCAAGACGAAAGGAAGAAAAGTAACTTTTGGAGATAATGCTAAGGGAGAAATTATTGGTATATGTAACATTTTTCTTCTTAGAAAAACTTTGATTTCGAATGTTTTATTTGTTAAGGGTTTTAATCACAACCTCATTAGCATAAGTCAATTATGTGATGAAGGTTACCTTGTGAATTTTAGGAATGAAAAGTGCTTAGTACACAATTCCAAGGAAGAGTTTATTCTTTCTACCAATAGGAAAGAGAATTTTTACACATTAAAATTATAAGACCTTAGAAGCCAAGATCTACCTTGCCTTAGTGAAATGGAAGATCATTATTGGTTGTGGCATAGAAGGTTAGGACGTTGTAACCTTAGGAACCTATATAAACTCTCTAAGAAAAGACTAGTTAAGGATTTATCAGATCTTATATTTGATTCTTCAAAAGTTTGTAATCCTTTTCAATATGGAAAGAAACATAAATCAAGTTTTAAATCAGTTGGTGAAGTATCAACCACTGATGCATTACAATTGGTTCATATGGATCTTTTTGGTCCAACACAAACTGGAAGCATTGGAGGCAAATATTATGTATTTTCTTAGTTGATGATTACACTAGATTTATGTGGGTCTATTTTCTAGCAAAGAAATCTGAAGATTTTTCTTATTTCAAAACTTTTAGAGCCCAAGTTAAAAATGATAAAAACCTTCCTTTGATAACTATTCATAGTGATCATGGAGTTGAATTTCAAAATTCTGATTTTGAAACTTTTTGTAGTAGAAAAGTCATTACTCATAACTTCTTTGCACCAAGAACCCCTCAACAAAATGGTGTTGTTGAAAGAAGAAATAGAATTATTCAAGAGATAACAAGAACCATGTTGAGTGAATATTCGATATCCAAACAGTTTTGGGATGAAGATATAAGCACTACTTGCTATACTATAAATTGTGTTTTGATTAGACCTTTTCTTAATAAAACTCCTTATGAGTTATGGAAGGGTAGAAAACCTAGACTTTCTTACTTCATGTTTTTTGGGTGTAAGGTATTCATTATGAATACTAAAGACAATCTATAAAAAATTACACCAAAATATGATGAAGGAATTTTCTTAGGCTACTCCACAACTTCTAAGGCTTATAGAGTTTTCAATAAAAACACATATATTGTTGAAGAAAGAGTACATGTTAATTTTGATGAAACTGGTCCTTTTTTTAAACAACCCCAACCTACATCTTCGAATGTATTTTCAAAAACTGATTATCAACCCTTGATAGAATATCCTTCTGATAAGGAAAATGTTCAAGAAAATGTTTCTGAAACATTTACCTCAGAATAATTCCTACCCTATATTGATGAACAGGTTTTACAAAACCCAAATCAGTTGTTTCTTAAGAATCATCCCAGTGATAGTATCATTGGTGATGTAAATAAACCTGTAAGGACTAGAATTTCCTTAAGAAATGAAGTAAAACATCTAGCATTACTTTCCCAATTAGAACCAAAAAGCACTGATGAAGCTTTAGGTGATGATGATTGGATAAAATCCATGCAACATGGGATAAATGAATTCAAAAGAAATAAAGTCTGTACCTTGGTTGAAAGACCTAAGAAAACTTCTGTTATTGGAGTAAAATGGGTCTTCAGAAATAAATGTGATGAAAATGGAATCATAGTAAGAAATAAAGCTAGATTGGTTGATAAAGGCTATAATCAACAAGAAGGAATAGACTATGAAGAAACCTATGCTCCAGTAGCTAGACTTGAATCTATTTGTATTCTACTTGCCTTTGCAGCATTCTTCAATTTCAAACTTTTTCAAATGGATGTTAAATGTACTTTACTTAATGGTTTTGTACAATATGAAGTTTTTGTTGAACAACCTCCTGGTTTTGAAGATTCAAAACATCCTGAACATGTTTACAAACTTACCAAATCTTTGTATGGACTTAAGCAATCCCCTTGAGCTTGGTATGATAAACTTATAGGATTTTTGCTTCAAAATAATTATGTTAAGGGAAATGTTGATCCAATAATTTTTATAAAGAAAGATAAGAAAAAATGTTTTGATTGTTCAAATTTATTTTAATGACATTATATTTGGTTCAACTCAGCAATCCTTAACTGATTACTTTGAGGATCTAATGAAATCTGAGTTCGAAATGAGTATGATGGGTGAGTTAGCATTTTTCCTAGGTTTTCAAATTTCTCAAAAACTAGAAGGAATATATATCCCAACATAATTATATTAAATATCTTCTTAAAAAGTATGGATATGACAAAACTAAGAGTATAATTACTCCTATTGGTACCTCAAATTCACTTGATCTTGATGAAGTTGGGAAACTAGTAGATCAAACATCTTTTAGAGGTATTATAGGAAGTATACTTTACTTGACAGCTAGTCATACAGACTTAATGTTTTCAGTATGTTTATGTGCAAGATATCAATCCAATCCTAAGGAATCTCATTTAAAGGCAGTGAAAATAATTTTTCGATACTTAAAGGTAACCATGGATCTAGGACTCTTTTATACTTCGGGAAATGTTTTTGTTTTGAAAAGTTTTTCAGATGCTGACTTTGGTGGATGTAGAATGAATATGAAAAGTAAATTCAGAACTTGTCATTTTTTAGGAGATTCATTAGTTTCATGGTCATGAAAAAAGAAACACTCAGTATCACTTTCCACTTCTGAAGATGGATATGTTGCAGCTGGAATTTTTTGTGCTCAAGTGTTGTGGATGCAACACACACTCACAGACTATGGTATGAGTTTTACCAAAATAAAAATTTTGTGTGATAATAACAGTGTCATTTCCCTAAGTAAAAACCATTCACATCACTCTCGTGCAAAACACATAGATATTAGGCATCACTTTTTTAGGGATCACACACAAATAAGAGATATCAGTCTTCAATTTATCAGAACACAAGATCAACTTGTTGATATTTTCACAAAATATTTATCATCCGATAGATTTGAATACATTAAATAGAAGTTAAGAATGATAATCGTAAGGTAATCTTCCAGGTTAACTTCTTGTTGAAACCAATCTCCTTACAGTAAGGAACTCCTTTTCATAGGAGGAGTACATTTGTTTGTTAGATTTTCAAAAAAAATTGTAGTCTAAAAATTTTTCGTAGTCTAAAAATTTTTTGTAGTCCAAAAATTTTTTGTAGTCTAAAAATTTTTCGTAGTCTAAAACTTTTTTCGTAGTCTAAAAATTTTTCATAGTCTAAAAATTTTTCGTAGTCTAAAATTTTTTTCGTAGTCTAAAAATTTTTCGTAGTCTAAAAATTTTTCATAGTCTAAAATTTTTTCGTAGTATAAAAGTTGTCGTAGTCTAAATTTTTCTTAGTCTAAATTTTTTTTAGTTTAAAATTTTTCGTAATGAAAATTTTTTTGTTAAATTTTCGTAATGAAGATTTTTGTAGTTCAAAATTTTCGTAATGATTTTTATTAGTAGTTAAATTTTTTTTCGTAATGAAAATTTTTGTAAATAAAATTATCATAATGAAAATTGTAGTAGCTAGATTGTTCGTAGTCAAAGTTTTTATAATCAAAATATTTGGAATCTAATGTTCTCCAAGAAGAATTTTTTTCATTATGAATAATCTTCCTAGAAATTCAAAAGGTATGTTTCCTTTCTTAAATTTTAGTAATCATCTTTTACTTGTTGGTATTTTCATCTTTTTTTTTTCTTTTGTATTCATTTTTTCCTTATATTCGAATGTTTTTATTAAAAAACCTCAAGAGATCGGATTCAATCAAAATTATTCTTCAGCTATCTCAACGGTTAAATATTCTCAAGAAGCCTTCAACCATTGGATAAATAATGGAAGTTGAACCATCGCCTCAACGCCTATATAAAGGATCCCCCGATGGTTGTCCCACATAGATCTCAAAGCTCTTGCATGCTGAAGCTCGGACCTTCCTATATAAGCTCATTCCGAACTTCTCAAATCTTCCTTACTTCCAAATGTCTGCCGAAGTCTCTTCCCAGAATGAAATGTCGATTTTCAAGCCAATCTCTGAATGGAGGATATACAGAGAAAGGTTAGTTGATCCAAAGTTTTATGCCAAATATGAATCTATCGTTTCCAATAATATCAAACTCAATGGCTAGAAGATTGTATGTATTTCAAAACCAAAATCTCAGAATTTGGTATATCCGGAGTTGTTAGTAGAGTTCTATGAGTCAATAACTTTCTTTAAGAAGGCAGGAGTAAGTTTTCTTTAAAGTGTGATGGAAAGACATATTCACTTTCTTACACCAAGGATGCAAGCTTGGTTGGTATTCCTTACGAAGGGGAAGCTGAGTTCTGTACTCACAAGCTACCTGATGTTTAAGGAAGTTTTATTAAGGAAAAAGTCATGTCTTGTCTTGGTCTTTAAGAAGTAAAGACTCCCAATATTCTTCACCTTCCTACAAACTTTTGGATTCTTGAATTGTGGGTTCAAAGATCCATTATTCCAAGAAAAAGTGATAAGCATACTCTAAAGAAAAGTGAAATCTATATTTTGGATTTCTTGGTGAATCTAAGGAAGATAAATTTGGTTAAGTACATTCTGATTATGATTGAGAATATAAAGAATGGGAATTTGAAATATCAAATTATTATGTATCCATCCATTCTGTCAAAGATTATTGTTTGGTGTTTAGAATCTTTCAAAATTCCTTATAGTTCTAAGTCGAGGAATTGCAAAGTCATGTTGTTGAGTGATGATACTTTGAGAAGGATGAAAATTGGTTTTTTCAAAGAATATAAAGAATTCTATGATTTTCCTAAAGATGAAGTTGAAACTCTTTCAAAGAAATAGGAGGTGGATGAAACCTCTAAAATGGGTGGAAGGAAGAGGAAGGTGAAATAAGTAGAAGAAAATGCAAAAACTCCAGTGGAAAAGGAAATTCAGTCATCACCCCCGAAGCCAAAGAAACAAAAAGCTTATCTTGATGAGGTAGTATCAAAGTGGAGAGAAGATAAGAAAAATCATGAAGAATGGGAGCCTAAGTTTTACCTAGACCCTGCTGAGGAAAAATCTTTGAAGGAAAAGGCAGTTGAAGAGAATGAGAAGTAAGAGAAAGAGAAGAATCTGAAGAAAAAGTTGTTTGGGGTAGAGATTGTCCAATAACTTCTGAAGGCTGCTGAGAAAGCATCCGAGAATATTCCGGTACTAGAATCCTTTATGATAGAACCTTTACCAGAGACTTAGGGAAAGAAGTTTGTGACTCCAGAAAAAGTCCAAGAAAAACATGTAGAATAAGAACAAGAATAAGGTAGTGGTGATACCGAAGACTTGATAAAGCAAGTTGAATATTTTCATAATAAGGAAATTCCTTCTAAAAAATTATCATTATAAACCTCTGAAGCCGAGTATTCAAAACTTGCTACCCCGGGGAAAGATGAGAAGAGTGGAGAAGAAGTGAACAAAGTGTATGAAGAAGAAATCTCCAACCATGATTTCATTCAGCTAGAGGATGCTGAGGCAGAAGCTGAGAAGGAAGAGGTGGATGAAGATAAAATTGTGCAACTATCTGATAGTAAACACGAATCACCCATTAAAGAAGAATTAATTCCTAAATATGATAAGGTAAAATAGGTGGTTCTTGGTACAACTAGAAGAGTAGTGGTGAAGAAGAAATAAGTGGGTGCTTCATCGAAGAGGAAAGCTGCTGATATAGAAAAACAATCCTCACCAACCAAAATCTCTGATTCGGAATCGTCCTCTCTTGGACATGATTTTATAGTCCAGTATTTTAAAAATATTGTTTGAACTATCCCTCTATTTCTAAGTATAGACTCAAGATGCCAAATGCTTCAGCATACCTTAAATCAAAAATCGGATTCAGTATCCATGGTGATGGATAAGTGTGTCAAACTTGAGGCTGATTTCAAAACCTTTTTCATAAAATACGAAACCCACAAAAGATCTTGCAAGAAGATGACTAGATGGTCAAAGAAAACTATGGAAGACATGATAATTCTTGATGAGTTTCAAGATAATGTCACGGATTCATTTGAAACTGAAGATAATCTCACCAAGTATTTTGAAGAAAATATATCTCTTGAAGAAAATACTCGGAAGCAAGAAGTGAAAGATCTGAATGGGAAATTATATTTAGTTGATCAGAGTTGGAAGAGAGAAATGGATCTCTGGATTGAGATAGAACAGAATCTAGTTAACAAAGAAGAAGTTCTAAAGGGTCAGGAAGAATCTCTTAAGGCTCAGGAAGAAAAAATCAAATCCTTAGAGAAGAAAATAGAAGATTAGGATCAGCTTCTCAAACATGCAGAGGAGGATCACAAGGAACTTAAGAAGCTCAAAACCATAGTGAAGAAGTTAATTCCTAAGGAGAAGGAAGGATAATCTTTTCAAAATCTAATCTTTTGTTGTATTTTCTTTGTTGTACGTATTATTCCAATCTTAATGAAATTTTTGGATGTTCTTTATTTTTGGTTATCTAGTACTAATATTTCAGGTACCATGTTTCCTTTTCTATTCCCTGTATTTCTTTTTGAAAATCACAAAGGGGGAGAAAGGAATGTCAAAAAAGAATACTTAGTAAAGAAGAAATTTCCCTAACTAAGGGGGAATTCATCTAAGGGGGAGTTTTCAATATGAAGATTTTCATATGCAAGAAAATGAGAAATCTTATTCAGGAAATTCAGAATACGATCCTTAGTGATTCCAAAGCCTAAGGGGGAGTTAGTCATATTCACTATGATCCATAAGTAAAGGGTGATAAGTTTTTTTTCAAGATCATAAAAATTCTAAGTCCTTATATTCCTTTTCGTAAGGATGTTTGTGATTTCCAAAAAGGGGGAGATTGTTGAGTCAATAAGGTTTCCTTATGACTTTTCCATTCCTTCATGTTTTGAAAATCACAAACACTCTATCTTAAGGAAAATTTATTTTCCCCTAAAATTTATCTTAATAAGAATAATTTTCCCTCCTCAAGGAAAATTCATCCTTACCATGTTTTCATTGTTCATGTCATAATTTCTTTAAATCTAACTCATTTTATTTCTAAGTGTAAAATTCAGTTTCATATCTAAAACCTCATAATCCTATAAATACTCAGATATAGAGCATTCTGTTTGCAGGATCCGAATTTAGGTTCTGAATTCTCTGAATTCAGACTCTAAATTCTTATGAATTCAGACTCCAAATTTTTATTCAGAATCCAAATTCTTATTCAGACTCCAAATTCTTATGAATTCAGATTCTGAATTCTTATGAATTCATACTCTGAATTCTTATGAATCCAGACTCTGAATTCTTATAAATTCAGACTCCGAATTCTTATGAATTTAGACTCTTAATTCTTATGAATTCAGACTCCAAATTCTCTGAATTCAAACTTTGAATTCTTCAGAATTTAGAGTCTAAATTTCCTTGAAATTCCGACTCTGAAATTCTATAGAATTTAGGTTCCGAATTCTTTTGAAGAAAGAATCTGAATATTCATGTATTATAAACACCAAATGGTTTTTTTCTTAGACTCCGAACTTTTTTTTCCTTAGACTCCGAAAAATGAATTTGGTTAAGAAACCATATTTTTCTTACCCTTGTTATAGTTATGAAACGATGTTGTACAATCAGTTTCTAACTAACTGTTGTTTGAGTGACACATGTATTGGTCCCTCTAAAATTCAAGGAAAAATATGACCATTGGAGGAGGGATCTGACCATTGAAGATGTGCCTATAAATAAGAGCTCATTTGAAAGAGCTCATAACTTTGATGAATCAGTTGAGAACTCTAGAGACCACATGTTGTTGAAGTGATTTATAGAGAGAGATACTCTCATACCTTGTGCGTACTGAACATCTTGTTCAGATTGCTTCGTACGACTCTGATTGTTGTTGTGTTCAATCGAGGGCTTCCGTAGATAGGAAGACAGAGGTTTCTACTACCTTAAAGTTCGAGGACTTCCTTGGTGAGGAAGACAGAGGTGCCGACTACGTTGAAGTTGAGGGCTTGTGGGGATAGAAAGACAGACTCCGATATTCGTATCGAGGGTTTACCCTGGTTTGAGTAAGATAGACTTTCTTGAAAGTATAAATCAAGGGAACTTTATCCAAGGTTGTTGGATATCCTAATCTTTGGGTGAAAAGATTTCTTACTTGTTACTTGTATTGTTTCAAGTTCTTTTTCACTGTATTTTGATTATTAAGGAAATTATAAATATCTTATACTTTCTTATAATTGTACTCTAATTAGTAAGATTCTATACGCTTTAAGATAGAATCTTTATATTTGTAAACATTTCTTAAGTTTCATTTCTGGAACCATATTTCTGGAATCAAGCAAGTTTGTAGAACTAAGAGGTCTAGTGAATTTACCTTGTTTAACTTTGTTAAACATTACCATCTTTAAAAGTTCCAAAGGAATTTTTTTTATAGTATACAATTCACACCCCCCCCCCCCCCCTTGTATATTGAGAATCTACATCATCATTTCAATCCTACAAGCCACTAGATCAAAATGGAATTGATATAATAAATATTTGAACTGGATAAGTAAATTGAAATCAATCGTATGGTATTGCCTCTTGTTTTTTATAAATAGTGTGATATCTATGCTTGATTTGTTTAGTTGTTCGTTCTTGATAGAAATTGGTAAAGAACATAAACTGAAATTAATTGATAATTATTTGGCTAAAGATAAAGAGGCATGTAAATGAATCTGGTTCTTATTGTTGTATTTTTTTATGTTAGTCAAATTGGTGTAGTAAGCATGTTTAATTTATTTGTGATAGCTTATTGTTTAGGTTTCCTGAATATGGAACCTATGAATAATAAATCGGTTAATTAAATATGGATTAAAGAACTGATTGTTTGATAATTCCTTTAAGGGTTATGAGTTACCCTCTTACTTGTTCAAGGGCCAAGAGCTCAATCGATATAATTTTTATTTCCCTGCTGCTTGTGTTATGATGTGAGCTCGGATGGCTGTTGTGATATATGAGGGAATGGAGGCCTACTGGTTGTTGTAGAAATTGATGCCTATAGTGGAGAGATGCATCATTTTATGCATGTGGGTGTCAGGGAGGACACTAGGGATGATGAAATGGGTTGGATGTAAATGTTTGGTTTTCTATTGATTCTTCTTGGTCTTTTATCTGCTTTACTTTCCCCACTACTCAAGGCATTTGGTCTTGCTTACCCTTCTTCCAAAAGGGGCGAAGACGCACGAGGTATGCCATGAGATTTTCGTGTTTAGCTTCTCAAGGGAGGATGGGTCTACGCTCTTGCTATAGGAGGCAAAGACTTGACGAGTAGTTCATCTACTCACCTTGTTGAGCCCCTTGTGTTTAGAAGCATAGATTGTTTTTCTAAAATGCCTGGGAATATGGGAAAGTAATGCTGTAAATAAATAATTGAATAAATGATGTAAACCCATAGGGTTTGGAGCTTGCTGGGTCGCAATGCTGAGGTTTTGATTTGAAGGAAGAGTGTACTTTGGGTGTGATACTAATGAAATTTAATGTGAAATTATTATTGGTTAATTGATGTTTAAATAATTAATTAATGTAAAGTGAAACTGATAAAAAGGGAATGAAGTAATGTATTAAATATCTTTAAATGGTTGTGTGCTTATAGGATACCTAGTCTTAGAAGTAGCAGCACGTAGTCTGAGAGTAGCTGCAGTTGAGTCTAAGACTAGGTTATGCCCATAGTGTGGTTGTGAGCTATAGTATATTCTATACTTTTGGGGTTTATATAGGATACTCCACCCTGTTAGTAAGGGCAACTGACACCCCGTGGATTCTGAGCTCTGGGGGGTGTTTTCCCCCAACATTCCAGTGGGAGGATGGATGGATGACTACCCCCTTTGGCCCCGCTCTCTTCTCTTGGTAGTTACTTGTGCTGGTAGGAACATTGGTTAGTTTTCCCCATATATGTGTGTAGAGGGCTATAATGTCTTGTGGTTATTCACACACATATATTCTGGATATAGTTTTCTATGGACTACTATTGGTGTAACGTGTATAGGTTGTGATGGCTTGAGGACCCTTACTCGGTGTATTGGCTGTAATGGCTTGAGGTATAATACCCAATGTATGATATACATTATGTGATTTTTTGTGGCTCCCAGAAACTACCTGGTTACTTTGATTACGTGGACGTGGTGGTTTTGTTGCACGACAAGCATGTTGTGGTGCTTTGCCCAGGTGTCTGCGGGAAATCCTTTTTAGAGAGAGATGGTTAGGATGTGCGACGTTGGGGAAAAGCGGCAAACCAGTGGGGAAGTAGTAGCGGGGTACCCTTGATATTCTTTATTATATTATATACTATTGTATGCATTACTTGGTGAGAGTATCCATAGTAAGGCTAGGAACATATTATACCTATTTAGGTGATGAGTTAGTTTCACTTTTTTTCACTATGATTTAGCATGTTTTCCATACTTTTGCACGAGAGGCTTTGAATAGGATCTTACTAAGTATATTGTTATACTCACCCTGTGTATATATAAACTGATTTTTAGGTCACTTAGAGAAGGTTGGAGATCAGGCTGGTTACTACTAGCTTGCGGTTGTAGGAGCTTTTCGGGCTTGTGGTTGCTGTTGTCTTACTTTCTTTTGGGTACTTGAAGTTTTTCCCTCTTTCAGTTGTAGTAGTTTTGCATGGCATTTCATATGTGTACTTAGGATTTATTTTATCTTACTGGTTGAGTTGGGGTTGGTTGGTGTCTATCTTATCTCTCTCTTCTGCATATGTTCTCTTAGAGGGTAATGCCTCCCATATGTGTGTTCGCTATACCCTCGGTGCTAGTCGCCAACCCAGGGCCTACTGGAGGCGGGACTTAGGGGTCATTATCTCCCTTCTCACATTGCTGGCCCAGGAGGGGTACACTTTGTGGGGATGGAGTCGTGACATAGTGGTATCATTGGTGAGGTTGAGAGATAGGATGGAGTTTGGAGTTAGGCACATGTGAGGTTTCATGGTTTGGTAGGGAAATGGTGTCATTCATGTTTAGAAAGTGATGTAAACACTAGAGATCGGCTAAGACATAGGTGTTTAGGGCCCCCTATGATCTGATATATGAAGCTTTAAGTTTACAATGGCTACTAAACAAGGTGATACTGGTTGCAGGGTAGAGACCTAGGAAAGGATCATGCATCATTCTTCTTTGTGCCTGTGTTTGAATGAGTAGACCTTGGGATAGGTTAACCTAAAATGAATAAAAGAAAACAATTAGATAATTAATTAATGATGAGTCTCTCATATTCTAGTTTTAGTATCTCTAACTGTTTGTTATTTTACAGGTATGGCTCCAGGTTGACGTCCTCATCAGGATCGCATAGAAGATGTCCAGTAGGCTGTGTTAGCAGATCGCCGCTGGGTAGTGGTCGACGATGATGACACTTGGAGGAGGACACTCAGAGAGTTTCAGCGCCAGAGTCTACAGAAGTATGAGGGTTCCTTTTCAGATGTAGTCATAGAAGAATAGTTGGAGGAGGTCGAGATAGGCTTCAGTTCGATCTGTGCTCGGAAGGAGCACTGGGTGTCCTTGGTTGTGACGATGTTGTGTGGAGCAGCGAGGCAGTGGTTGTTCTTGTTCCTCGGGGATCACGAGGAATCAGTGATCTCATGGGAGGAGTTTTGAGACAAGTTTAGAGTTGGGTTTCTTTCTTCGACCGCGAAGGCGTCCAGTCGCCAGGAGCTTCTTACCCTTCGACAAGGGGGCTCCAATGTGCGAGAGTTTGGAATATGTTTCAGGAACCTTTTGCGATATGCTTCGGACCTGTTGCCAGATGAGGAGGCCAGGTCAAGGAATTTTGAGGAGGCTTTACATCCATAGATTCATCACCAGGTCACCCCATTTATGCTGAAGACATATCTTGAGGTGCTGGCAAGGGCAGAGGTCATCAAGAGGACTTTGGACAGAACGGGATCACCATAAGAGTGGAGTCGTCATGATTCCTCATGAAGCAAAGTTGTGGTCCGAGGTTCCTAGTTTTTAGGGTAGAAGAGTTTCTGTTCAGCCGGGGGTAGGTCCCAGCCCTTAGCATCTTGTTTCTATGGGGGAAGCATCTCTCGGACCTATGCTAAGGGATCAAGCACTTTTTTTCTTGTGGTGGTCAAGTTCATTAGCAGCGAGAGTGCCCGACCTTTCAGAGCAGTCATCGTGCACCAGGTTTTCCACTCTAGGTTCCTCTATTGAGGTAGTTCCATCCTAGGCAACAGCAACAGGTTGCACCAGCTTTAGATCAGTAGAGGGTAGATGGGGTAGGTAGAGGACAGCCCCGTGACACTTTTCGTCCTCAGAGAGCAGAGTGTGGTTGTGGTGGTGGTCATCATCAGGGTCAGAGAGGTCGTGGAGGAGGTCTTGGTCAGCTTCATGCTTTAGCATTGCTAGCACCATGCAAGCCATAAATCGTTCGAGGTACCCTTTGCTTGTTTTCTACCTTGGTGTATGCCTTTTTTGATTCAGGATCGACACACTCCTTCATATCCCCTACCCTTTTCCATGCTTTGGGACTTGAGGTAGAGAGGCTTCCAGTGCCCTTGGTGTTGACTGCGCCAGTTGGAGGTCGAGTTGACTTGTTTGATGTATGTAGAAACTGTGAGCTAGTGTTGGGGAAATTCCGCTCTTGGGGAGATTTTATATGTTTACAAATACAACTATATGATTTCATCCTCAGCATGGATTGTTTGTATTCGGTGCAGGCTATCGTGGATTGCTTCAGGAGGTAGGTTGTGTTCTTCGATGCAGATGGAGAGCCGGTGGTGTTCATTGGCAAGCGAGACCCTCAGATAGATCATAGGCGTGTTCCATCCTTATCATCCATGATGGCTGAGATGATGCTAAGTTCTTTAGAGGTTTAGCAGTTGGTGTTTCCTAAGGTCATAGAAGAGTACCCTAATGTCTTTTCTGAAGAGGTGGTATCATTACCCCCTCGATGAGAGATTGAGTTTGGGATCGAGCTACAACCAGGAGCATCTCCCATCTCTATGTCCCCATATAGGATGGCCCCTTTTGAGTTGCGAGAGTTACGTATATATCTTGATGGTCTGTTATAGTGCGGTTTTGTTCGGCTGAGTGTGTCACCGTGGGGTGCACCAGTTTTGTTCGTCAAGAAGGCTGACGGCAACTTGTGGTTGTGTGTCGATTATCGTTGCTTAAAAAAAGTGACAGTAAAGAATCATTATCCTCTTCCGCAGATTGATTATTTATTCGATCAACTGAAGGGTTCAAGTTGGTTCTCAAAGATTGATTTGTGGTCAGGATATCATCAAATGCATGTGAAGGATGAGGATATCCCAAAGACTGCTTTCCATTGTCATCATGGGCATTATGAGTTTTTCGTAATGTCGTTCGGTGTGACAAATGCTCCAGCTATGTTCATGGGATTGATGAACACTGTGTTCCGTAAGTTACTGGACAAGTTTGTGGTGGTTTTCATCGACAACATCCTTTGGTGCTCCACTTCTGAGGAGGAGCATGCAGAGCATCTACACACCATTTTGGGAGTTCTCTGTCAACATCATCTGTTTGGGAAGTTGTAGAAGTGTGATTTTTGGGCTCGAGAAGTTTGTCTCTTGGGGCATGTTGTGTCCCAGCAGGGGTAGCTATGAATCCATCGAATATAGAAGCAGTTGTGTCTTGGGAAGATCCCAACATAGTGTCAGAGGTGCGAAGTTTCCTTGGTCTCGCAGGCTATTGTAGGAGGTTCGTAGCCAATTTCTCTCGAGTTGTGACTCCTCTGACAGCTTTGACTAAGAAGGATCAGGCATTAAAATGGACTGATCAGTGTCAGGCAGCTTTCAAGTATCTAAAGGATAAGTTAGTAAGTGCTCCAGTTATTTGTCTCCCAGTAGAGGGAGTTCAGTTTTATGTTTTCTACGATGCTTCACATCTGGGGTTAGGCTGTGTTCTGATGCAGCAAAGATCAGTTGTTTCTTATGGGTCTCGGCAGTTGCTTCATCATGAACATAACTATGCCACCCATGATCTTGAGTTGGCAGCCATGGTTTTTTCTTTGAATTTGTGGAGACATTACCTCATTGGTGAGTGCTTTGTGGTTTTCACCGATCATAAGAGCCTCAAGTATATTTTCTCCCAGCATGACTTGAACTTATGATAGTGTCAGTGGATGGAGTTCTTACAGTAATACGACTTAGAAATATTGTATACACCTAGAAAGGGTTATGTCGTAGCTGATGCACTGAGTTGAAAGTCACATAGTGATGTTGTACGTGAATCCAATGATTCCTGGAGAGTAATGGAAGAACTGTCAGCATTACATCTTGATATGGGAGAAGTTGGGGGCAGAGGTTGTCTTTTCCAGATGACGGTGCATTCATCTCTGTTGCAGTAGGTGGAAGAGTCCCAGTTGGGGGATCTTGAGGTGGAGGTCTAGAGAGACCGAGTTTTTTGTGGCGAGGACCCTGATGGTTGACTGAGGATGAACAACACCGAGTGTTGTATCATGCAAGGCTTTTTGTTTCTTTGACGATGCGTGAGACGGTTCTTAGAGAGTTCCATAGTTCTCCTTTAGCGGTGCATCCTGGCATGACAAAGATGTATTGAGCCTTGAGGATTCAGTTTTGGTGGCCTAGGATGAAGCATGAGGTTTCAGAGTTTGTGTCTTGATGTTTAGTCTGCCAGAAGGTCAAGGTTGAGCACCGCTTCCCCAGTGGTTTGATCCAGCCATTAGATATTCCTCAGTGGAAGTGGGAGGACATCTCAATGGACTTTGTTACTGGTTTACCTCGAGATCTAGGAGGACATGATGTTATTTGGGTGGTAGTGGATCATTTAACAAAATCATCCCACTTCATAGAGATCAAGGAGTCGAGCTCAGTGGAAGTTTTGTCGAGGTAGTATCTGGAGGAGGTGGTGAGACTTCATGGAGTCCCAAGGATGATCATTTCTGATCGAGATCCTCACTTTACTTCTAGGGTGTGGAGAGGTCTCCAGCATGCTTTTGGTTCTCAGCTATGCCTTAGCACTGCTTTTCATCCTCAAACGGATGGTCAGACAGAGCGAACCATCCAAAATCTTGAAGACATGTTACACTCTTGTGTTCTTGATTTTGGAGGTTCATGGATGAGGCACTTACCCTTGGTGGGGTTCGCTTATAATAATAGTTTTCACTCCACCATTGGTATGGAACCATTTGAAGTCCTATATAGCTGACCTTTCCGTTCTATGTTGTTCTAGACTGGGGTCAGAGAGTCAGCAATTCTCAGACCAGAACTAGTTCAGAATATAACAGAGATGGTTCAGGTGATTTGTGAGAGGATGAAGACAGTGCAGGATCGTCAGAAATCATATATTGATCAAAGGAGGAGACCATTAGAGTTTGATGTTGGGGATCACATGTTTTTGAAGGTGACTCCCTGTCGTAGACAGTGAAGGTTTGGTCATGGGAGTAATATTTCTCCCCGGTTTGTTAGGACTTTCGAGGTTTTGGCTCATGTTGGAGCTGGGGCATATAAGATAGTGCTTCCCCCGCAGATGAGTCGGATACACGATGTTTTTCATATGTCACTATAACGACCCAAAGTTTTTCAATGGAAAATTCCCTTCTTATATCTATGTCATAAAAACACAAAATAATGAACTACTAAGTGATATGTGACCTTTAAACATAATTTTTTTCACCCCTATGTTTGGAATTTTAAAAATCCAACATTCACGGTTGTGTTCAAGATAGTTTTTGGAGTCCAATGAAACAAAAATAATTTTTGGTGAATAGTAACCCACCCTTATGAATAGTAACCTACCCTTATGAATAGTAATATGACCCTTATAAATAGTAAATAAGAGTAACATTACCTATGAATAATAAAATAAAATTTAGACATCTTAGAAAGTGACAATTTGACCTTAGTAAACATTTTTGGTATTTTATAAGTCATAAATAATTAATTATAATTAATTAATTAATTTAAAAGAATATTTATTTTCCTGAAATATATTCATAAATTATTCAATCAATTTCTAATAGTTTTTAGATAATTTTATAAGACCCTAAGTAATTTTTGAAAGAACTGCAAAATCAGTTTTAATTTTAAAAACTGTTTTTTTAAGTAAATTATGATTTTAATTAAATATTAAATTAATAATATTTAGAGAATTATTTTTGAAAAATGGACTTCATTTTTGGATTCTACACATCAAAAAATGGTTGGGGTAAAATTTTGGGATTTTTCTGAGATACTTGAATTTTTGATGAATAGTAGAATACATTAATTTATCATATAAATACATTTTAACTAAAACCCACTATTCCTGACATCACAAGTGATGTAAGCACCCAAATCCCGAATTAAAAAGTCTAATTTACTATTCTTAGTCATCCAAGACTCACTATTCCTTTTCTTAGGTGAAATTAATAAACTAATCAATTTTATATTAAGGAAACCCCTCTCCCCTCCACTATAAAAGCCACCCTTCACCCCCTCTTTTCCTCACACCTCTCAAGCTCCAAGCCTTCTCTAAATTCTACCCAAAAACCTTCCCTAGCTCATCCCCCACGTCCAAAAGCTTCTGTTCTCATCAAAATACCAAGCCTAGCTTCCTTAAAGAGGATCTCAAGAGGAGGATTCTAAAGGTAATTTCTCTCTCTCTTCTCCTTTAATTTCCTTTCAAGCTCAAGTTCCTTTATTGATCTCTCTCTATCTATCTTCATCCAAATTGTTCTGTAAATCCATTATTTCATATATAATTTAATATTATGATTCTAATGTTATATTATATCACCCCACACTCTTTCCCCCTTCCTTTTATTTTATTAAAGAGAACGTTGTTCATGTGGTGATAATTTATCACCTTCAAAAACAACATGCTCTCTTCTTCCATTTATACCTTCAATCTGGTCATGAAACCATTTTTATGGTTGAACCAGAATTTTTTATATGTATTATGTTCTATTTTAAGTTCTGGAAATAACCTATGGCCTTATTACTAAGTTAAATGTTAAAACAAGATCATGGTGATCCAAAAACCGCTCAAATTAACCCAAATAACCGTCATTAAATTTTTATCTAATGATTCGTCCACTTGGATCTAATATAACTAATTATAAAATCATTAAAGCTTATGTAATATCATTAATAACATGTAATATCAGTTTTTGATGTTTACCCATGATCTACCCAAACATCAATTTAAGAATACAAGTGGACCGCTCAAGAAAACCATGAAAACGAACATCCCCGATCAATGTTTTTAAACTCTATAAGTCATCCAAAGGAACATAATATGAAATAATGAAACCAAAATTAACCCTATTAATGTATAAAAGGTTCTGGAATTTCTAATTAATGAATATAATGTCATTATACAGGACATTAAAGAGAAGGAGGCATTCAAGTACAAGGTAAGGGGAAATCTCGAACCCAATTTTCTTCCTTCGGGTTCTCCCACTTTCACTCCATTTTTGATGTGGTTACTCCTCAAAGATCATTTTTTCATCATTTACTTTAATTTTCTGGGATATAAATGTTTGTCACTGGTTTTTATGTCCATCAAAATGTTTTCCAAAAGAACTCTTCTTTCAAGATCTCACCTTTTACCTCTCATTCAAGGTTGATGGTTCTTGTATCAAGTATGTTGTTCCCTCTTTATTTTGGGAACCCAGAGCTTATGAATATGTTATTATGAGATAAAACCCATTCCATTCCATGGGTTATATGTGTTCTATGTGTAAAGCATGATAATGATAATGTTATGATGTGACGGGTGCGCCCGGAATTATATAGCGCAATATGAATGTTTAAATGTGACGGGTGCGCCCGGAATTATACAGCGCTCCAATGCATTTGGTAAAGTGATTAATCTCATGAGTAAATGTGAAATGATGTGTGAACATGATGATAGCTTTGTTCACAAGTATGTGTGGTAGTTAACCACTAAGACATGATGTTTCATTTTTATGCATTGCCACATTTCAAGTCTTTTATTTATGCTCCTCTCATGTTCATGATCTTTTGCCTACGTCATGATTATGTTCACCCCATGCTATATTGTTCTTATCTATCCTCTTACTGGGCTTCTATCTCACCCCTTTTGATGTATATCCTCAGGTGGCTACATGTAATAAGGATAGGACAAGTGCTACTAAGAAGCTATAGAAGAAGAAATTAAATGAATGTTTATGCTTGATGTTGTACTTGTTATGTTTAGTCCTAGTTTTCCCAAGACACTAAACCTCTGGATCCTCCATGTGTAATACTATTATGTTGTTTATCTTTGAAATGATTTAATAGTAATGTAAGAAAAGGTTGGGACGTTATAGTTGGTATCAGAGGAAAGGTTTAGTTAATTTGGGAATTAGGATTAGTAAACCCTAGAGAAAACCACTAGCATAAGAATAAGTACAAATATGTACCTAGGGATCCCATATGTTATGTTTTTGGTATAATTTTTTTTAAATGAATAATTTATTCATGGCTTGTTTACTTATGTTTTGTTATAACCTTTTCTATTTTAGAAAATGGTGGGAACCAGGAGAGGTAATGAAGGAGAAGTACCCTCACCTATTTGTGTAAAGTGAAATTTCGGGGGCGAAATTTCTTAAGGGTGGAAGAATGTAACGACCCAAAGTTTTTCAATGGAAAATTACCTTCTTATATCTATGTCATAAAAACACAAAATAATGAACTACTAAGTGATATTTGACCTTTAAACATAATTTTTTTCACCCCTATGTTTGGAATTTTAAAAATCCAACATTCACGGTTGTGTTCAAGATAGTTTTTGGAGTCCAATGAAACAAAAAATAATTTTTGGTGAATAGTAACTTACCCTTATGAATAGTAATATGACCCTTATAAATAGTAAATAAGAGTAAAATTACCTATGAATAATAAAATAAAATTTAGACATCTTAGAAAGTGACAATTTGACCTTAGTAAACATTTTTGGTATTTTATAAGTCATAAATAATTAATTATAATTAATTAATTAATTTAAAAGAATATTTATTTTCCTGAAATATATTAATAAATTATTGAATCAATGTCTAATAGTTTTTAGATAATTTTATAAGACCCTAAGTAATTTTTGAAAGAACTGCAAAATCAGTTTTAATTTTAAAAACTGTTTTTTTAAGTAAATTATGATTTTAATTAAATATTAAATTAATAATATTTAGAGAATTATTTTTGAAAAATGGATGTCATTTTTGGATTCTACATGTCTAAAAATGGTTAAGGTAAAATTTTGGGATTTTTCTGAGATACTTGAATTTTTGATGAATAGTAGAATACATTAATTTATCATATAAATACATTTTAATTAAAACCCACTATTCCTGACATCACAAGTGATGTAAGCACCCAAATCCCGAATTAAAAATTCTAATTTACTATTCTTTGTCATCCAAGACTCACTATTCCTTGTCTTAGGTGAAATTAATAAACTAATCAATTTTATATTAAGGAAACCTCTCTCCCCTCCACTATAAAAGCCACCCTTCACCCCCTCTTTTCCTCACACCTCTCAAGCTCCAAGACTTCTCTAAATTCTGCCCAAACACCTTCCCTAGCTCATCCCCCACATCCAAAAGCTTCTGGTCTCATCAAAAGACCAAGACTAGCTTCCTTAAAGAGGATCTCAAGAGGAGGATTCTAAAGGTAATTTCTCTCTCTCTCTTCTCCTTTAATTTCCTTTCAAGCTCAAGTTCCTTTCTTGATCTCTCTCTATCTATCTTCATCCAAATTGTTCTGTAAATCCAGTATTTCATATATACTGTAGTATTATGATTCTAATGTTATATTATATCACCCCACACTCTTTTTCCCTTCCTTTTATTTTATTAAAGAGAACGTTGTTCATGTGGTGATAATTTATCACCTTCAAAAACAACATGCTCTCTTCTTCCATTTATACCTTCAATCTGGTCATGAAACCATTTTTATGGTTGAACCAGAATTTTTTATATGTATTATGTTCTATTTTAAGTTCTGGAAATAACCTATGGCCTTATTACTAAGTTAAATGTTAAAACAAGATCGTTGTGATCCAAAAACCGCTCAAATTAACCCAAATAACCATCATTAAATTTTTATCTAATGATTCGTCCACCTGGATCTAATATAACTCATTATAAAATCATTAAAGCTTATGTAATATCATTAATAACATGTAATATCAGTTCTGTATGTTTACCCATGATCTACCCAAACATCAATTTAAGAATACAAGTGGACCGCTCAAGAAAACCATGAAAACGAACATCCCCGATCAATGTTTTTAAACTCTATAAGTCATCCAAAGGAACATAATATGAAATAATGAAACCAAAATTAACCCTATTAATGTATAAAAGGTTCTGGAATTTCTAATTAATGAATATAATGTCATTATATAGGACATTAAAGAGAAGGAGGCATTCGAGTACAAGGTAAGGGGAAATCTCGAACCAAATTTTCTTCCTTCGGGTTCTCCCTCTTTCACTCCATTTTTGATGTGGTTACTCCTCAAAGATCATTTTTTCATCATTTCCTTTACTTTTCTGGGATATACATTTTTGTCACTAGTTTTTATGTCCATCAAAATGTTTTCCAAAAGAACTCTTCTTTCAAGATCTCACCTTTTACCTCTCATTCAAGGTTGATGGTTCTTGTATCAAGTATGTTTTTCCCTCTTTATTTTGGGAACCCAAAGCTTATGAATATGTTATTATGAGATGAAAGACATTACATTCCATGGGTTATATGTGTTCTATGTGGCAATCATGATAATGATAATGTTATGATGTGACGGGTGCGCCCGGAATTATATAGCGCAATATGAATGTTTAAATGTGACGGGTGCGCCTGGAATTATAGAGAGCTCCAATGCATTGGGTAAAGTGATTAATCTCATGAGTAAATGTGAAATGATGTGTGAACATGATGCTAGCTTTGTTCACAAGTATGTGTGGTAGTTAACCACTAAGACATGATATTTCATTTTTATGCATTGCCACATTTCAAGTCTTTTATTTATGCTCCTCTCATGTTCATGATCTTTTGCCTACGTCATGATTATGCTCACCCCATGCTATATTGTTTTATCTATCCTCTTACTGGGCTTCTAGCTCACCCCTTTTGATGTATATCCTTAGGTGGATACATGTAATAAGGAGAGGACAAGTTCTACTATGAAGCTATAGAAGAATAAATTAAATGAATGTTTATGCTTGATGTTGTACTTGTTATGTTTAGTCCTAGTTTTCCCAAGAAACTAAACCTCTGGATCCTCCATGTGTAATACTATTATGTTTTTTATCTTTGAAATGATGTAATAGTAATGTAAGAAAAGGTTGGGACGTTATAGTTGGTATCAGAGGAAAGGTTTAGTTAATTTGGGAATTAGGATTAGTAAACCCTAGAGAAAACCACTAGCATAAGAATAAGTACAAATATGTACCTAGGGATCCCATATGTTATGTTTTTGGTATAATTTTTTTTAAATGAATAAGTTATTCATGGATTGTTTACTTATGTTTTGTTCTAACCTTTTCTATTTTAGAAAATGGTGGGAACCAGGAGAGGTAATGAAGGAGAAGTACCCTCACCTGTTTGTGTAAAGTGAAATTTCGGGGGCGAAATTTCTTAAGGGTGGAAGAATGTAACGACCCAAAGTTTTTCAATGGAAAATTTCATTCTTATATCTATGTCATAAAAACAAAAAATAATGAACTACTAAGTGATATGTGACCTTTAAACATAATTTTTTTCACCCCTATATTTGGAATTTTAAAAATCCAACATTCACGGTTGTGTTCAAGATAGTTTTTGGAGTCCAATGAAACAAAAATAATTTTTGGTGAATAGTAACCTAACCTTATGAATAGTAACCTACCCTTATGAATAGTAATATGACCCTTATAAATATTAAATAAGAGTAACATTGCCTATGAATAATAAAATAAAATTTAGACATCTTAGAAAGTGACAATTTGACCTTAGTAAACATTTTTGGTATTTTATAAGTCATAAATAATTAATTATAATTAATTAATTAATTTAAAAGAATATTTATTTTCCTGAAATATATTCATAAATTATTGAATCAATGTCTAATAGTTTTTAGATAATTTTATAAGACCCTAAGTAATTTTTGAAAGAACTGCAAAATCAGTTTTAATTTTAAAAACTGTTTTTTAAGTAAATTATGATTTTAATTAAATATTAAATTAATAATATTGAGAGAATTATTTTTGAAAAATGGACTTCATTTTTGGATTCTACACGTCGAAAAAATTTTAAGGTAAAATTTTGGGATTTTTCTGAGATACTTGAATTTTTGATGAATAGTAGAATACATTAATTTATCATATAAATACATTTTAATTAAAACCCACTATTCCTGACATCACAAGTGATGTAAGCACCCAAATCCCGAATTCAAAAGTCTAATTTACTATTCTTAGTCATCCAAGACTCACTATTCCTTGTCTTAGGTGAAATTAATAAACTAGTCAATTTTATATTAAGGAAACCCCTCTCCCCTCCACTATAAAAGCCACCCTTCACCCCCTCTTTTCCTCACACCTCTCAAGCTCCAAGACTTCTCTAAATTCTGCCCAAACACCTTCCCTAGCTCATCCCCCACGTCCAAAAGCTTCTGATATCATCAAAAGACCAATCCTAGCTTCCTTAAAGAGGATCTCAAGAGGAGGATTCTAAAGGTAATTTCTCTCTCTCTTCTCCTTTAATTTCCTTTCAAGCTCAAGTTCCTTTCTTGATCTCTCTCTATCTATCTTCATCCAAATTGTTCTGTAAATCCAGTATTTCATATATGCTGTAATATTATGATTCTAATGTTATATTATATCACCCCACACTCTTTCCCCCTTCCTTTTATTTTATTAAAGAGAACGTTGTTCATGTGGTGATAATTTATCACCTTCAAAAACAACATGCTCTCTTCTTCCCTTTATACCTTCAATCTGGTCATGAAACCATTTTTATGGTTGAACAAGAATGCTTTATATGTATTATGTTCTATTTTAAGTTCTGGAAATAACCTATGGCCTTATTACTAAGTTAAATGTCAAAACAAGATCGTTGTGATCCAAAAACCGCTCAAATTAACCCAAATAACCATCATTAAATTTTTATCTAATGATTCGTCCACTTGGATCTAATATAACTCATTATAAAATCATTAAAGCTTATGTAATATCATTAATAACATGTAATATCAGTTCTGGATGTTTACCCATGATCTACCCAAACATCAATTTAAGAATACAAGTGGACCGCTCAAGAAAACCATGAAAAAGAACATCCCCGATCAATGTTTTTAAACTCTAGAAGTCATCCAAAGGAACATAATATGAAGTAATGAAACCAGAATTAACCCTATTAATGTATAAAAGGTTCTGGAATTTCTAATTAATGAATATAATGTCATTATATAGGACATTAAAGAGAAGGAGGCATTCGAGTACAAGGTAAGGGGAAATCTCGAACCCAATTTTCTTCCTTCGGGTTCTCCCTCTTTCACTCCATTTTTGATGTGGTTACTCCTCAAAGATCATTTGTTCATCATTTCCTTTACTTTTCTGGGATATAAATGTTTGTCACTGGTTTTTATGTCCATCAAAATGTTTTCCAAAAGAACTGTTTTTTCAAGATCTCACCTTTTACCTCTCATTCAAGGTTGATGGTTCTTGTATCAAGTATGTTGTTCCCTCTTTATTTTGGGAACTAAAAGCTTATGAATATGTTATTATGAGATGAAACCCATTCCATTCCATGGGTTATATGTGTTCTATGTGGAAATCATGATAATGATAATGTTATGATGTGACGGGTGCGCCCGGAATTATACAGCGCTCCAATGCATTGGGTAAAGTGATTAATCTCATGAGTAAATGTGAAATGATGTGTGAGCATGATGCTAGCTTTGTTCACAAGTATTTGTGGTAGTTAACCACTAAGACAAGATGTTTCATTTTTATGCATTGCCACATTTCAAGTCTTTTATTTATGCTCCTCTCATGTTCATGATCTTTTGCCTATGTTATGATTATGCTCACCCCATGCTATATTGTTCTTATATATCCTCTTATTGGGCTTCTAGCTCACCTCTTTTGATGTATATCCTCAGGTGGCTACATGTAATAAGGAGAGGACAAGTGCTACTAAGAAGCTATAGAAGAAGAAATTAAATGAATGTTTATGCTTGATGTTGTACTTGTTATGTTTAGTCCTAGTTTCCCCAAGACACTAAACCTCTGGATCCTCCATGTGTAATACTATTATGTTGTTTATCTTTGAAATGATGTAATAGTAATGTAAGAAAAGGTTGGGATGTTATAGTCACAGCTTCATCCTTATCTTCATGATGACTCTCATGTCATTGATTGGGGAGAGATCGATGTTGATGATGATACAACCTTCGAGGAGCGACCTGTGGAGATCCAAGACTGCAAAGAGAAGGTGTTCCATGAGCATTCTATTCCCTTGGTTCGTGTATTATGGTGACATGGTGGCATGGAGGAGAGTACTTGGGAACGTGAGCCACAGATACGTGCTCATTACCCAGAGTTGTTTGAGTTTTAAACTCTTTTCATGTAACGATGTCCCCTTTTTGGTTATAGACCTTTTATTTTTATAAGATGAATTTATTTTGTTGCTTCTTATGGCTTGCTCTCTTTTGAGAGGTATCTTGAGGAGTGGTTTTTCAGAACCCTTTTCAGTTTCCTTTTGGGTTGGTTTTGGATTCTCAAGGACGAGAATATTTTGAGAGGTATCTGATGTAATGGCCCGAACCTCTCTGGTCCATCCCTTTTCTGAAATCTGGTGTTTGAGGTGTTCTGGGAGGTCAAGGTGACTCATCCCCAACACTTTGCCAAATTTCTAGTTCTATGAACAGTGTTTTCAATTTTATGAACACTATCATGGTGAGTCAGAAACGGTGAGTCAGAAATGGTGAGTCATAAACGATGAGTCAGAAATGGTGAGTCAGAAATGGTGAGTCAAAAACGGTGAGTTAGAAATGGTGAGACATCATATGAATAGTATTTCCAGAACTATTTCATATTTCCTTTTCCAAATTTTTAGATTTTTTCAGTTTCGCCAATTTAATGTTTTCTTTGACGTAAAATGCATTTATGGACTTGTTTTAAGGTATTTAAGGCTGAATCAAATCCTATAACTCTTATATTAATTTTCCTAAGGCTCGGGATACATTTACTTGGTCAAACCACGTGGTTTAATGCGATCCGATTTTAATGGAAAATCCACTGTATCTTAAACCACTACTCCATTAAATATTTTAAAGGGACAAGATATCTTTATCCCTTGTTCTTTCTCCTTGATCACTGGTGCGAGGTGCTCAAACCTTTACTTCCTTCTTGTAGGAATTATGAGATTAAACTTTTCCCGGTGGATTGGTTTCCCTCGACGTTCTTCTTGGTGCAAGTGCACCCCCTGTTTTGGTGCAACCAAGCAGTATCCATCAATCTTTGATATAAGGTATGATTTATCATCGTTCTTTTAGGTTCACCTTCTCCTGATTCTCCTTTCCATATTATGGCATGTGATCTCCATGCTTCTAATGGAGTTTCTTGGGTTTCGGTTGGTGCGGTCATGCCGCGACATCCTCGGGTGGATGCAGTTGTCACGGGAGGAGGCGATCATGATCCGTTGTGTGGATCGTTCTCGTATAAATATACTTAAGAACCTTTTTAAGGTAGGGGATTCATTGCTTCTCTTTTATTTTTACATGCAACTGTAGAGTTGGCATGTTTTAGCCACTGGATCACAATGGAATTGACATAATAAATATTTGAACCGAATAAATAAATTGATATCAATCGTATGGTATTGCCTATTGTTTTTTCTAGATAGTGTGATATCTATGCTTACTTTGTTTAGTTGTTTGTTCTTAATGAAAATTGGTAAAGAACATAAATCGGAATTAATTGATAATTGTTTGGATAAAGATAAAGAGGCACGTAAATGAATCTGGTTCTTATTGTTGTATTTTTTTATGTTAGTCAAATTGGTGCAGTAAGCATGTTTAATTTATTTGTGATAGCTTAATGTTTAGGTTTCCCGAATATGGAACCTACAAATAATAAATCGGTTAATTCAAGATGGATTAAATAACTGATTGTTTGATAAGTCCTTGAAGGGTTCTGAGTTACCCTCTTTCCTGTTCAAGGGCCAAGAGCCCATCCGATATGATTGTTGTTTTTCTACTGCTTGTGTTGTGATGTGAGCACGGATGGCTATTGTGATATGTGGGGGCATGGAGGCCTACTGTTTTTTGTAGCATTTGATGCCTAGAGTGGTGATATGCATCGGTTTATGCATGTGGGTATCAGGGAGGACACCAAGGATGATGAAATGGGTTGGATGTGAATGTTTGGTTTTTTATTGATTCTTCTTGGTTGTTTATCTGCTTTAATTTACCCACTACTCAAGGCAGCTGGTCTTGCTTACCCTTATTCTAAAAGGGGAGAAGACGTGTGGGTTATGCCATGTGCTTTCCGTGTTTAGCTTCTCAAGGTAGGATGGGTCTACGCTCTTCCTATAGGTGGCAAAGACTCGACGGGTAGTTCATCTACTCACCGTGTTGATCCCCATATGTTTAGAAGCATAGATTGTTTTTCTAGAATGCCTGGGAATATAGGAAAGTAATTCTGTAAATAAATAATTGAATAAATGATATTAAACCAATGGGTTTGGAGCATGTTGGGGCGCAATGCTGAGGTTGTGATTTGAAGGAATAGTGTACTTTGGGTGTGATGCTAATGAAATTTAATGTGGAATTGTTATTGGTTAATTAATGTTTAAAGAATTAATTAACATAAAGTGCAAGTGATAAAAAGGGAATGAAGTAATGTATTAAATCTCTTTAAATGGTTGTGTGCTTATAGGATACCAAGTCTTAGAAGTAGCATCCCGGAGTCCGAGAGACGTTAGCTGCAGTTGAGTCTAAGACTAGGTTATGCCCATAGTGTGGTTGTGAGCTATAGTTTATTCTGTACTTTTTGTGTTTCTATATGCTAATACACCCTGTCAGTAAGGTCAACTGACACCCCGGGGATTTTGAGCCATGGGGGGGTGTTTTCCCCAACATTCCGGTGGGAGGATGGATAGCTGACTACCCCCTTTGGCCCCGCTCTCTTCTCTTGGTAGTTACTTGTGATGGCAGGCACATTGGTTAGTTTTCCCCATATATGTGTGTATAGGGTTGTAATGGATTGTGGTTATTCACACACATATATTATTGATATAGTTTTTTATGGACTACTATAGGTGTAACGTGTATAGGCTGTGATGGATTGAGGATCCTTACACAGTGTATGGGCTGTAATGGCTTGAGGTATAATACCCGATGTATGATACACATTATGCGAGCTGTGGTGGATCCCAGAAACTACCTAGTTACTTTTCTTACGTGGATGTGGTGGTTTTTTTGCATGAGGTGCATGTTGTGGTGCTTCGCCCAGGTGTCTACGGGAAAACCTTTTTGGAGAGAGATGCTTAGGATGTGCGACGTTGGGGAAAAGCGGAAAACCAGTGGGGAAGTAGTAGTGGGGTACCTTTGATATTCTTTATTATATTATATACTCTTGTATGCGTTACTTGGTGAGAGTATCCATGGTGAGGTTCGGAACATAGTATACCTGTTTAGGTGACGAGTTTCACTTGTTGTTCATTGTGCTTTAGCATGCTTTCTTTACTTTTGCACGAGAGGCTTCAGGGAGGATCCTACTGAGTATACTTTTATACTCACCCTATGTATATATAAACTGCTTTTCAGGTCACTTAGAGTAAGTTGGAGATCAGGCTGGTTACTACTAGCTTGCGGTTGCAGGAGCTGTTTGGGCTTGTGGTTGTTGTTGTTTTACTTTCTTTTGGGTACTTGTAGTTTTTTTCCCTTTCAATTGTAGTAGTTTTGCATGACATTTCATATGTGTACTTGGGATTTCTTTTATCTTACTGGTTGAGTTGGAGTTGGTTAGTGTCTATCTTATCTCTCTCTTTCGCATATGTTCTCTTAGAGGGTAATGTCTCCCATTTGTGTGTTCGCTATACCCTCGGTGCTAGTCGCCAACCTGGGGCCTACTGGAGGTTGGACTCGGGGGTCATTATCTCCCTTCTCACATTACCGACCTAGGAGGGGTACACTTTGTGGGGAGGGGGTCGTGACATTCATGGATCTTATGAATATATTTTTTCATTAATATTTGGATATATTTTTAGTTGTGTTTATTGATGATATTTTGGTTTATTAAAAAAGTTATGAGGATCTTGAAAAACATCTAAGTATTATTCTCCAATCCTTGAAAAATGTTATATGGAAGATTTAGTAAACGTGATTTTTATTTACAGCTGATTTCATTCCTTAGATATATTGTAAATAAGATGGTATAATTATTGATCCTATTAAAACTAAAGTGGTTTATGAATGACCAATACCTATAAATATTGTGTTGAATCATAGTTTTCTTGAATTAACATCTTATTAATAGTAGTTTTTTGAAAACTTTTCATGGTTAACTAGCTCATTAACTAAGTTAACACAACGTTGTCCGAGTCATTACCCTCCAGGATGCTCTGCCATATCTTCTGGCAATGACCCCTTCCCCAACTGGGGCTCTATCTCAGGGTAATGACCCCTTCATGGGGGAGGGGGTTTCCATGTTTGGAGGGTTCGAAAAGGCCTCACATGGGAATTAACTTTTTAAAGAATAACTAAGTTAACATGAAAAGGAGTTAGGTTCATTTGGACAAAGGAATGAAATGAATGTTTTAAGGAATTTAAAATAAGATTAGTGAATGATCCATTTTTCCTTGACATCTAGAAATTGTGACTTTGTTAACTACAATGATGTTTCATTAAATGTAATTGGTTTTATTTTAATATAGAATGATTGAGTAATTTCTTATGCTTCGTTTCCATTAAAAATCATGTGAAAATTTATCCTACACTTGACCTTAAACTGATGGATATAGTGTTAGCTTTAAAAATTAAAAGACGTCATTAATATGGAATAAAGTGTGAAATATATACTAATCATAAAATCTTGATTCATATATTCACTCAGAAAGAGTTGAACATGAGATAGATGATATGGATAGAATTGATAAATGATTCTAACTGCACAATTCTTTACTACCTAGGAAATGTAAACAAAGTAACTGGTGCTTTGAGTTAGAAAGATAATGCATCATTAACTATAATACATTTGGAAAATGGTCTATTGGTTAATTATTTGATAAATGTTGGCTTAGAAATTGTGCATCCATGAACTCCATTTGTTTTTTTTCAGGTGTCGGTATAATCTTCTTTGTCAGATAGAATTAAGAAACCTCCTAAAGAATACCATGAGTTACATGAAAAGGTATAATTGGTTAAGAAAGTTAAGTTTCTTGAATTTAATATTGATAAATAAGGTGTTTTTTTATTAAAAAAAGTTTGTGTGTTTCATGTGACCCCCAGTTGAATAATGAATTGTTGAGTGAGGCTCGTAGTTCTCTATTTTCTATTTATCCAGGTAGCACAAAAAAAGTATAAAGACCTTCGGGAACATTTTTGGTGGGAAGGAATGAATAAATATATTATTGATTTTACTATGAAATGTTTTATTTATTGATTGGTAAGTCATATGACAATTACCAAAGGTGATTATTTATCCTTTTTTAGTACCAGAATGGAATTGTGAAAATATATCTATGGATTTTGTGGTGGGTTACCAAAGACATCTCTAGGTAATAATGTGATCTAGGTAATTATTGATCGATTAACTAAATATGATCATTTTATTCCCATTCGAGATAATATGTCCTTATATCAACTTTATCAACTCTATGTTAAATAGATAATTAGATTTTGTGATCAAGATCCCATATTCACCTCTAATTTCTGGAAAGGACTTCAGAAGTCATTGGTTATTGAATTAAATTTCATCATATCCTTTCATCCACAATCCAATAGATAGTCAGAGAAAACGATTTAGACTTTGGAGGATATACTTTAATATTTTTTGATGAATTATCAAGGAATTTGGAATCAAAATATGACTTTGGTTGAGTTTTCTTATAATAATAGTTTTTATTCAAATATATAGATGGAACCTTTTGAGACATTATATGGAAAGTAGTGTCAGATTCCAGCTTTTTGGGATGAAATCGGGGAAAGAAAGTTGATGGGGCCATAGTTAGTAGAAGAAATGGTTGAGAAGTTGAAAATGATTCAGTGGTTCATGAAGAAGGCTCAAAGAAGGCAGAAAAGTTATTTAGAAAAATAAAGGAACGATCTTTTATTTAAGGTATATGATCATGTTTTTCTTAAATTTTCTTCATGGAAAAGTGTTATGTGTTTTGGTAAAAAGGGAATGTTTAGTCCGCAGTTCATTGGACCATATGAAATTCTAGAGAAGATTGGATTTTTTACTTACCGAGTGGAATTTCCTCTAATTTTATCTTAGATACAAGATGTATTTCATGTTTTTTTTGTTGAGAAAATATGTGTTGGATCCATATCATGTTTTCAGACATAAAGTAGTTTTCTTAGAAGAAAACCTTTCTTATGAGGAACAATTAGTACATATTCTTGACCACAGAGAGAAATTATTATGGAATAATTTAATACATTAATTTAAGGTTTTGTAGAAAACTCATATGGTTGAAGAAGTAATATAGGAATCATAAAATTCTATGAATAAAAAATATCTCCACTTGTTTAAGTAATGAATAAAATTGTGAGGACTCAATTTCTAAAAGAGGGAAGAATGTATCAACCCTGATAATGTTAAAAGTAAATCAATTTTATCCCTTATTAATATTCATTAATTATATTTTATAGAATTATATTCATTATAATAATATTAGATAAATTTTTAATCAAAGGGATAAAACATTATTTCTAACCAAATTGGGTTTTCATGCATTATATGACGTCATTTAAAAGTACGGTTTCTAAATTATAGAATTTAAATTTGAAAACACAAATTTCATTTTTGAATTTAGCATGTCAAAATTAGCATATGATGAATTTTTTATAATTTTCAAAAATGCTTTATTTTTTCAATTAATCGTGAAAAATACTTATTTTTATTGAAAATTATCTTTTCTTTTCAAGTATTTACAAAGTCATGTAATATTTTGGATTTTTTTTAAAATTTCCTTAGTTCCTTTTGATTAAACATAATCCAATAAATTTTATTAGAATCAACATTATGCTTGGATTTTCTATAAAAACATTTTTATACTTAAAAGGAATTTTTCTAAAAAACTATTTTTCATCACGTTTTGCGAGTTTAATTTAAAATTAAATTCTACCACTTTTGTGAATTTAACTTTATAAAATGGATCCCATATTTTTAATTAGTATAATTAATTTTTTTTAATAAGGTAAATTTAATTTTTGGTCATAATGAATAACAAAAACAATAAAATTATGTTACCACGATTAAAGTTAAAATAGATTTACCAAGAGTTAAACTTAAGTGGTAAGGGTTAAAATAACCTAGAAACATGTCTAAATTCTATTGGATACCTATATTTTGAAACTATATCATATCATATTTGTAAATGGTCCATTTTAGAGCCATTTGGATTGAGTAAGATATTAATATATTTTAATCTTTTTAAAAATTTCATGTGTGCCCTATCCCCCACTTAGAAAAGGACACTCCATCTCTTCTCCTCTCTAGGCTTAAAGGGCCTTTTGGTTTTGCCAATACATGCCCAAATATATTTATAACATCCATATTCAATCCTTAGAGGCCCCGGTATGATCATAAAACCAACTTAGAAAGGCTTTAGGTATAAACCTAAAGAGGTTGTCTGAAAAAGAGGTATAGTTCTTAACCGAGCTTTTTCGATTTATTTATTCTTCTACCTCCTTCAAATCTTCTTCAAAAATGATGAAATAATAACTCTCATATCTTCCATATATTGATATGTTTTCATTTTAATTACATAACTTATATCTATCTCCTTCTTCTATTAAATGGGAAATAAAATCATCATTCATGTGTACAACAAAATATTGTCTCGCGAACTGATTAATTCATTTTCCATCATCACCACTCACAGTTGGTTATAATGATGTATTTAATATGTGTGTGTGTGTGTGTTTGTGTGTGTTTGTGTGATATTCATGAAATATTTATCATTATGTAAAGATAATATATTATCTATTTTCATACATTTACATTCATTGAAAAATGATAATGTCGTTCATGCATACATGTGGATTACCACCGCCATAAAGCGACGTGGCTTGTTTTTCATCATTGCATCACATGGATGGTATATATAAGTTTATTTAAAGAGGAAATATGATATTTATGATATAATCATCATTATGTAAAGATAAAATAATACTTATCTTCTTTCCCTCATGTTCGTTGAAAAATGGAAACGTTACTCATACGTACGTAAGACCTATCACTACCCTTGAAACATAATTCATTTTTCATAAACATCATTCATGGTTTATTTTAAAAGTATAATTTATGTATAAAAATTATAATTATTTCATAAATATTATTCTGAATATGGTGGAATAATGATCTCTATCGAAGTAATTTTGGACATATGAGTCGAATATCAACAAAACATCCGACATGGACTTGGCCATTTAAGTAATTTAATATGTCATTAAAATAAATGAAATAAATGGTTTAATGATAAGGGATTAAATATGGAAAATATTATTAAGTAAATAATTGATGAAATTTTATTATATCAGAGATAAATAACGTATGTGACGAGTCGGACTCAAGGAAGTGGCACATTACTTTAAAAACCTTGTTTTAAATGTTTTGAAGATTTATTTTCTAAATCCTTCTTTCCCATCTCCATATTTTATAAATTATTTTATGAATGTATTTATATGGGCATGGATGAATTATAAAAGACATTTTATGACACTTTTGACTTTCTTTCAAAGATTTTTAAAATGAATCTTTTTATGTATTTTATACAAAACATTTTGACAAAAAAGTAAAAGGAATGTTCTATTTTAACGTATATGACATCAATATTTTTTCTCACCATCATAACCATTATTTTATTTTTGACTTCCTTTACAGGATTTCATATTTTATTCAAAGAAAAAATCTTATTTTCCTTTATTCTGGGTATTTTCAAAAAGGGATTTAAATGAAAATGATTTTTCAAGATACAGAATTGTTTTCTTATCGGTGCAAAGAATATTTTTATGAGTATGATGATGGAAATGCAAGACTTCATGCGTTGTGATTATGTTATTATTCTTGAAAATTGTTTATGATGACATGTGAGCCCGATATAAATCATAATGATGGGTGAGATTGATATAACTTTTCAATTCATTGGGTAAAGGGACAAAGTTAACCGATTATAGGTTTCTCTTAAGAGATTATTGGAATTTATTGGGTAGGTTATTCCATTTGTAGGAGTGATATGACGATGATGTCTCAATTTTCCTACATCACTTATCTATGCTTGGTATGAGTTTTTATGAAAAACTTATGATTTCACAAGGTAAGCTATTGAGGTTGTGTTTAAAGTATATGTTACTTCTTAAGGGTAAACTGTATAAGTTTTTAAAAAGGTATTCATGAGTTTTTCTTGATTGCAAAGAAACTTTTATGAGTTTTATTTGATTTATTGGGTAACAAAATGTTTATTTTGAGTTTAAAGTTTATTTTGAAAAGGAATTTTTTTTTTATGTCTATTCATGGACTAGCTGGTTTCTTTCTTTCTTTATATATGTCCCTCACTGAGATTTTTGTACTCATTCCATGTTTTAAATTTTTTTCACAGGGTTTTAAGGATGAGTAAGGAGAAAGATGAGGTCAAAATGAAAATTGTGAAGATACGTCGTGAAAAGAAAACTTTTTATATCTTAAAAATTTTGTATTGTGGGAAAATTAATACTGAGTAGAATTGTCCACTTTGTGATGTAATATTTTATTTTGTAAGAGTAATGACCTAATTCTCTAAAACTCTAAACCGAAATGACTTACATGAATGCAAGAAAATGAATTCTTATCTAAAGATGCAATTTATGGATTGTTTAAGATTGGGTCTTTATACAAGACCTGTGTTGTTGAGAATGTCCCAAGCCACTACTTGGTTCTTGCTCTTGAGGAGCATGAGGTGTTTAGCCACTTGAAGCCTTACGTATTCCACTTGAGAGATGGGGTGTTTCCAGGGTAGAAGGAACTCCTTCCTTTGATAAAGGCTCCTTATCTGCCTTTGAGAGAGAATCCTCATGAGAAGCATCGTCATGAAAATCAGCAACCTCCTTTGCGAGATCTGCCCAACTCTCGGGAGGCCCATTGGGTTGCCGATCCCTGGATAAGTTCTTTCCAAACTTGGCCACATAGGGTTGCCCCATGGCCATGCCCTGGTCCTTGTCCACCATTTAAGGCCTACGAATATTGCCCTTAATAGAACTATGCCCATCCAAAGCACCAAAAGACTACCCCCTTGTACTTTCTCACCGAGTACCTAAGAGCCTCACAAACAACATAAAATTTTGGACGCTTCTCATACTCAACACTAATGTGAATATCATAAGTGGGAGTAGAGAGAATGACATTGTCGATGAGAGTGGAACTGAGATCTACCTCAACTTGTATTCTAGAAAAATGATCAAAACAAACCTGCTTGGTCTCTCTATCTAAGTGGATAGGTTCCCCAATTGTCGTGACAATATCATGTAAGATCTCTAGAAGCCAAAAGATACAATTAACGCCATGTAACATAACCCATATATACTTGGGCAAAAGCATTCCTCACCTGTGACACATTGAAGTCCAGAAACCATTCATGAGGGTAGAGCGAGCCAAACTTCAAGAACATAGAACCCGAACTCCATGTTCGTAGCTTGGATTCACCCAAGGGAAAAATGTGATGGAAAAATCCACAACCTAATGAGACACACCTCCGATCCGAGAACCCCCAAATAATAAAAACCATACGAACCAAATGGCTTCTCGCATTTGGAAAGGACAATCCTCGCAATTTGGGAATTTGTGTCTGATCAACCTCTCCAAAAAAAGCCTTCCGATTAGCTTCAACATTAGTTGACAAACCTTTACTAAGGATTTTGTCCTTGAACATCAGACTTCAATTTCATAAGCTCGCCTTATCTACTATCCGGAGTCAAAGAGACTTCGATAGATCTCGAAATATCCACGGTTGCCCAATGAGCTTCCGACAAAAGCTTAAAACCCAAGAAGTGTGGTAAAACCATGATATGTATTGTATAAATATATATATTATAAATATTTATATTTTACAAGTATATTAAAATTAAACTAAACCCAATAATAATAATAATAAAACGTGTTTTTGAAATTTTTGCGGTTCAAAAAAGCTTAACCATTGGCATTGAACTAAGGCGGTGAAAAAGAGACGGGGAAGAAGTGGAGAAGAAGGTGAAGATAAAACTAACAAGGAAGCCCGACGCCGCCGTTCCTCTCCTCGCTGACGGATCTCTGGGCCGTCTGCGGCACCTGCTGCTGCAGAAACTGGGACTGGAACTCGAAGTGCCCTGCCGGCTGCATCTGCGGCTGTTGGATCTGATACAGATCCTGCTCGTATGGAGCCAAGCCCAAGGACGGCGACACGGCCCCTACCGCCGCCATGTGACTGTATCCGCCGCCGCCGGCCTCAAGCCCCGCCGCGCCATTGAACCTCATGAACTCGTTTTCCTGCGACGGCGCCCCCTGCTGCTGCTCGTATCTCCTCATAAGCTCCTCCCTCGCCACCTGCTGCGCCTCCATCATCTGCTGCGGGTCACGGATCATCACCGCTGACCCGCCGCCGTGGAAGGGGCTCGCTCCGTTCTGCAGCCCCAGCATGGGGGGGATATTGAAGGGCATGACGGCGGCGGCGGCCGCGGGGTGTGGGTAGGGGCCTCCGCCGTGCTGGAGAATGGGGAAGAACGCGGAGGGGCCGACGAAGGTGGCGAGCTCCTTCTTGGCGGTGATGAGGTCGGTCTGGACCTGGTCGAGCTTGTGGCGGAGGAGGGAGATGAGGCCGACGCAGCCGTACACGGGGTCCCGCAGCCGGTACTCCGCCTCGTACGCCAGCGAGCTCACCGCGTCCTCCCGCTGCGCCACGCTGAGATCGTTCAGGAGCTTCGACACGTTGCTCGCGCCGAACACCTTGTGGACGTTGGCGAACTTCTGCGGGTGGTCCGCCGGAAAGTATGGCGCGAACACGCACTCCGGCGTGCACTTCCGCCGGAGAAACTTGCACGCCGCGCACGGAGAGTTCGACGACGACATCTCCTGCACCATTAATTTCATCACTCCATCCAATTTAATGCCGGAAAATCCCCCGCCAGGACGACCAGTCCCATCAAAAGCGACAAACCCTAAAACTGCACCCTAGGGCTCCCAAAAACATCAAGATCGACCCGAAATAACACGCAATAATTACCAGAAATGCGAATCCGGGATGAACTCCCGCAAACATTAGACGGAAAGATAAATCAATCGAAACCTCACCGCCGGATATCTTTGAAATCGTCCTCCCGCCCTCCCTCTCTGTATCGATCAGCTGCATCCAACCACCGGAAACTGCTTGTGGAAACAAATCCCGCCGTCTGTGGTCGGAGTTGCAGCGTCGGAAATGGCGGATTCCGGGACCCCGCCGCCGTGGGTTCGTCGGAGAGACCACGATCGGATCTTCGCGCTTGAAGATCGCAACAGAGGGAGAGTGTTTTGAATTTTGATTTTATAGATTTCGAAACGATCTGCGGATCTAAACAAGAAAGAAGGGATCCTCGCGATTAACAGAACGAGAGCGAGTAAAATCCTGATGACGTCATCACTCGGTATCGGATAAAAATATATGCACGTGCGACCGATGACGACGACTTCATTTGAGACCGTCCGTGGGTGGGGATGTGGATGCCGACCGTCGGATTAAAAACCGATTCTGTTTACGTAAAGGTCTCCGATTCTGAGCATATTAAATGCCGCGCCTGACTTCACCCTTTGCCCCCCGACCTGTCCACATCATGCGCCCTACGCCACTTTTATCTTTATTTTTTTATGAATTTAATAATATTTATCTGTTTCCATATATACATTAAAACATTAAATCAAACAAAATAGTCAATGACATGACTTTGTTTCAAAAAAAAAAAAGGAATTCAATTTTAATAAAATATTATAATTATAAGTAATTGCATCCTCTGTTTCAACCCAAACAATCTTATTTCACATTATTCACACAACTAAATAACCTTTCTAAATTTATTAAAGATTTCCTGCACTTTTTTAAATATTAAATATTTGATATTTTTGGAGTTTGGCGTGATTTTAAAAATTATCTTTAAAAAGTGTTTTTATGTAAAGCATATTTGACTTTGAAAAGGCTTTTTTTTTCATAAAATGTTATAAAACGTGTACTAAGCTAGGTGTATCTCATACATACATAAACACATGTACACACATCCACACATACTCATATATATTATTACACATAAATCGTATACATATATATAATAATATAAATATAAGAGTATATTATATACATATGTTGCATATTTTATATTTATATACAAAACGATGTTTTCCATAAATATTGTTTATACTATTAAATAAATATGCATAATAATTTATACATACATATTTACATGTGCTCACATGTATATATACATGCATGCATACATGCATATATTTATTATATTTATATATATATATATATATATATATATACATCATTTATTTCTAATAATGAAAAATAATTCCACAAACTTCACGGATATGGGGCGGATGTAGGGAAGGTCGGACCTAAAAATTTTGACGGCTAAGAGCACGAACCAATGCAAGTTGAGCTCGCGCGGGTGTGAGCTTACCTGCGGACCGGATTTAAAATATATATATTATTTTTACAATATTCGATCCTTTAACATTTTTGTTTTTTTAATAAAAAAAATCATGATTAACCCATAACATATGTTTTATCACCGTAATGGTCATATTAATTCACCATCCATTCACGTGTGAATTTTAAATAGTTCTCTATTTATTGTTTGAATATGATATTATAATATTTATATAGCAATTATTAACCATATTCAAATGGTGTGTCATCCCACCTCTCGATAAACAAAATTCATTTCTCTTTGCAAATGGTTTCAATTCTAAAAGAGTTATTATACACATGATAATTTATGGATCGATTTATTATTGTTTTTATTTAAATTTATTTTGTTATTACGAAAATAGGAAAAGACCCCATGGGAACCCTAATCACCTCCTCTGAAAATGATCGTTGCCTAAAGAGTCATCATCCATTAACATGTCCAACCGTTCATATCACCACACAACCAACACACTACTAAAAAATATGGGTTTTTGCACCTGCTGGAACGAGCGACCCCTATTGGAGGTCGCTAACGGTGGGGCATAAGCGATTGCCAATGGCGGTCACCGACCTTAATTTAAAAAAAAAAGAGTGTATCCCCCCCACCCCCTCTCCAACCCCCTATGCACCCTAACCATCCTCCCCGACCCCTTCCCCTCTCGCCTCGCCTGCTGTTGTCGCCACCCCTCCCTCTTGCCACATCGGACATCGTTGTCGCTCCTCCCTCTCACCTCACCCGTCATGGATGCCGCACTCGGTGCCGCTGCCGCCACCCCTCCCTCACGCCTCACTCGACTTTCACTTCCGCCCCCGTTGTTGCACCAGCAGCCGCTGACACCGCCCATCCGCCCTCACCACCACCCCTCCCTCGCTTCTCGCCCGACTCCCACCCCTGCCTATGCCTTTGGCATCTCTCATCTACAGATCTCCATAGCCTGGGGTTTCGGTAGTTTAGGTGAGTATTATTTCATCTTCGTATAATTTTTCTTCCAAATATCTCATCTTCAGATAATTTTTCTTCCATTTATCATTCTTCCAAGAATCTTTACATCCCAATATTCAATAATCAGTGAACTCATTTCTCTTTTTCCTGCATTACTTTTGGAATTAATATTTATAGATCAATATTGAGGTCAAATTGGAACTTGGGCAAATCATCTTTTTAAAAGAATTTATCAACCACTCAACACCGGCTCCGCGCTCTTCAATTCTAGTATCTATGTTGATATGGTGAGTATTGAATTTTCCTTACCATTTCAAGTGGGAAATCGTGTCCCTCTAGGAAGGCTTTGTATATCAAATCAATCATGTTATGTGTTTTGAGGCAAAGGGTATCCCATTATTTATAGATCTAATCTGTCATTGCCTATGAGATATCTTTTTTATTTTCTTGATCCTTCTTTTTATCAAGCATGGTAAATTTTTAAAGCTAAGTTGTTTTTTCAAAAAAAAAAAGATATCTATTCACTCGTTCTAAAGGAGTTATCCCGCGGCATCCAATACTCAAATATTTTCCAGGACAGGCATCCAGGTATCTATTATCGTTGTGCTATGCCCTCTTGACATGCCTTTGGTGTGTTCGGCATAGTCTTTCTTTGTTAGGGAAGTCGTGTCACGAACCGTCCTCGGGGCCCGTGCCGTGACTACCCCAAGCCCGCCTTCCATAGGCCAGGGGCTGGCGACTAGCACCAAGGCGTAAATCCCGGTAAAAAGGGAAGGCATTGCCTTTGTAAAGTAAACAAACAACACAGAGCAAGCAAGCAGTAAAAGTAAACACTAAGTAAAAACTGAGTACAACAGTAAGTGCGGAAAAGTAAGTGGGCCAGAATACAAACTCAAACTAAAAGTAAAGTACAACTGGAAAGGGAAAACAACAACTGAAAAGTAAAGCCGCAACGTCGAGCCGTCCACTAGAAGCCCCACCTGAAAGGTGAGTACAGATAGCCTCCACAGCTCCTCGAGTTCAGTCGTCCACTCCGAGTACGTCCCGCCCAGTGGTCCACCTCCGGGTATCATCCTGCTCCGCAAGCCTCAACCACGATCAGCGCTGTCCGTCGTCTGCAACCAACACAACGTAGTGCGGGAATAGCTCGTGCATGGGTGAGTATAAGCTACTTAGTAGGGACCCCGAGACCCCCGAAGGTCTCCCAGAATCCACAAAGGATAATCCACAAAGAAAAGATTCAATCACGAAATAACATTCAACACTGCTTAGGTATATGCCCATACATATACCTAAGTCATCAATTCCAGTTCGCTCCAACCTCCGAGCCCAAGTACAACCCAGTCCACACAGGAAACCACAACCCAATCCACATAGGAAAGCATAACGTAATCCACATAGGAAAGCAAGTCAAGATTCAGCTCACACAGGTATACTTCTTCGTATGACGATAGAGATAATCAGATATAGCCACTGATTCATCTAAGCCGTCGGACCCACAAAGGATCGATAAGTACTAACCCCCGCAATGACCCACAAAGGATCTGACCCATAAAGGATCGATAGGTAACTAACCCCCGCAATGACCCACAAAGGATCTGACCCACAAAGGATCTGACCCACAAAGGATCGATATGTAACTAACCCCCGCAATGACCCACAAAGGATCTGACCCACAAAGGATCGATAGGTAACTAACCCTCACAAGACCCACACAGGATCGGACCCACACAGGATCTGTAGGCGCTGACCCACACAGGACCGCTGAGCGCTGACCCACACAAGATCGGACCCACACAGGATCTGTAGGCGTTGTCCCACATAGGACCGCTGAGCGCTGTAGTAGTCGTCATCGAATCCACTAAGGATCTCTGTACAGTCGTCTTCGTCGTCGCAGTCGCAGCCGGCTCTAGGGTTCCCGCACACAGGAAGCTCGTTCGAGAGGGTCCGCTCCACGAGCCGAGAGGTTGATACATCAACTGACACATAGTCCAGAGTTGATGTATCCAAAAGTTCCGTATCGTCAACAGGAACTCAACGTCACAGGCGGCGCGTCAATCGGACGCCCGGTCTGAGAGTTATTGGTTTTTTCGTCCCAGGGGCCCGGTTGGTTTTTAAGTCAAAACCAACCTGACCGTACTCCACCCGCGTCCAAACCTCGGGCGGAGTAAGCCAAAAGATCCGTCTCACTTAAAGGAATCCAACAAAATTGACGGTACGTCAATCGGACGTTCGGAGCTCAAGTTATAAGTGTTTCCGCTCCGAGGGCCCGGTTGGTTTCGTTTACGAACCAACCCGGCCGAACCCAAAGTTCTCTGAAACCATGACTGTAATATATCGAAACGACCGTCTCAATCCAAAGATCACATCGCCGCTGACGGTGCATCGATCGGAGGTCCGTAGCCCAAGATATGTGCAAAAGACCAAAAGAGGTCCGAAAACAGGGGGTCTGGGCCCGAACCGACCCGACCCAACCCCCCTGGGTCGACCCGACCCGGGTCCGGGTCCGACCCGGATGGCGCGACCCAGCCCGACCGGCGCGGCCCGGCCCGGCCTGGGCGTGACCCGGCTGGCGCTGGCTGGGTGGCCAGCGGGTCGGCTCGGCCGTTACGGCCGGGCGAAGCGGGGGGCGCGCTGCCCCCGCGTGGAGAGACCGCGACCCCGCGTGGGGCCGCCCTTGCCAGCGGACGCGGCCGGTTGCCGCAACGGCTCCTCCCGGCGGCGCGCCGGGCGTCGCCGCCCCCTGCCGCCAGTGCCTCCGTGCCAGCGAGGCAGGCCGGCGGGCCGCTCCGCGGACCACCGGACGAGTTTCGGTGGTCGGAATTGCGTGTCGTCTTCGCCAATGGCCCTCCCGGGGCCCGTCCTTCACTGCGAGGACCTCACATCGCCCGTGCGGCCTGCTTTGTCGTCACCCACTAATCCGCTCACCAAGAACGGAGAGACGGTGGGTTCAGACTTGTTCATTGGTCCGCACCCACCGTGTTAGTGGTTTTAAAATTCTTCCGAAAAATATTTTAAACATATGCTGTGGGTATAAAATCACAAGATTTAAAAAAGCACCAAAAGAATCCATGCCGAGGATATAATTCACAAAGAATTAAAGGAACCACAACCCCCTACCTCAATCGGTTGTTGATCGAAGATTGTCGCGGGGGAAGGAACGTCGCGGAAGAAGCGTCGTGGAAGGAGGATCGTCGGCGTCGCGGTACACGTCGTCGCGTCGTCGATCTCCGAGGGTTCGGCGTTCTTCGTCGCCCTTCGTCGGAGGCCGGCGTTCTTCGCGTTCTTCACGAAGGAGGATGAAGATCTTCAAGCTTTAGAGTTTCTCCAAAACCTCTCAACAAGCCACCCCCTACAAACCTAGTGTTGGTCTTATTTTATTCCCATGCCAACAATTTGAAATTCAAAGATAAGTAACGAAAAAAATTAATTCAAAGAATTAATTGCAACGAATTAACCGCCCAATTAATAGGGGCGTTTAGTATTTAAGTAAACGCACCGGTTGACTTTATTTAAAAAGGGGGGTTTTTGCGGGTGCGTTACTTAGAGGAAAAGAAACGGTGAGGCTCGTGCGGGCCCCACCTCACAAATATCCTACCAAGTGGGTAGGATATTATGGGTCCCATCTTATCCGCTTAACCTAGGTTAAGCCACTTAAGTAAAATAAAAATAAAAGTCGCACCACTTTTATTTTTATTCCTTAACCCCAAAAATTAAAAACCACACCCGAGCAAACACAACTCCGGAAAAGGCATTTCTAAGCAAAAACCGGCGCTACGATTCCATCGGTTCCCTCAGAATTCGATTCCGAGCACCGGTTCAAAAGTTAGAAAACCCCGCTCGTTCGTTCACTGAACGTACCCGAGCTAAACTTCGGAAAATGATTCCGTGCACACCGGGCCTCGGAATCAGGTGCCGTCAGAAACTGCGTTCTTGTAAAATTCCCAAGAAAATTAAGAAAAAAAAAATTTCCTTGAATTTTACGGGTCTTTACATCACTCCCACCTCAGGGCTTTACGTCCCCGTAAAGATACATAATAAACTAGGGAAACAAATGTGGGTACTGAGCACGAATCTGAGCCTCCCGCTCCCAAGTGCTCTCCTGGAGGTTCCCGTGCTGCCATCTGATGCGCACTAGAGGAATCGACCGTCCACGTAGGACCCGCTCCTGTCGATCCTCAATCTCCACCGGGACCTCCGCAAAAGTCGCCCCATCATCAACGTCCAGCTCCCCATGGTCAATGATATGCGTCGGGTCATGCACGTATCTCCTCAGCTGAGATACGTGGAAGACGTCGTGCACCTGGTGCAACTGAGGTGGTAAAGCCAGGCGATAAGCCACCTCGCCAATCCTGCTGAGGACCTGGAATGGTCTGATGAAGCGTGGAGACAACTTGCCGTCTCGACCAAATCTCCGTAATCCACACCGAGGTGAGACACGCAAGAAGACGTGGTCGCTATCCTCGAACTCTAGTGGCCTTCGCCTCCTGTCAGCATAAGACTTCTGCCGGCTCTGAGCTGTCCTCATCCGCTCCTGGATGACCTGGACCTTCTCTGTCGTGGCCTGGACCATCTCCGGTCCCACAAGTGCTGACTCCCCAGGGTTTGTCCAGCACAGCGGTGATCTGCAAGGTCGGCCGTACAACGCCTCGTATGGTGTCATCCCGATGGTGGAGTGGTAGCTGTTGTTGTACGCGAACTCCACCAAGGGTAGGTGGTCCTCCCAGCTGCGACCAAAGTCGAGGACACATGCGCGGAGCATGTCCTCGAGAGTTTGAATGGTCCTCTCCGTCCGACCATCTGTCTGAGGGTGAAAGGCGGTGCTCAGACGTAGCTGCGTCCCGAACGCCTCCTGCAACCCCTTCCAAAGCCGGGAAGTAAAGCGAGCATCTCGATCGGAGACGATAGATGATGGCACACCGTGAAGCCGTACGGTCTCTTAGACGTAGAGACGTCCCAAGCTCTCCACTGATCCCTGCTCTCTGATGGGTAAGAAGTGAGCCGACTTGGTGAGTCGGCCGACAATCACCCAAATGGAGTCGTGACCTCTGGAAGTGCGTGGAAGTCCAGTCACGAAGTCCATAGATATCCCGTCCCACTTCCACTCCGGGACCTCCAAGGGATGTACCAAGCCTGCTGGTACCTGATGCTCTGCCTTCACCTGCTGGCAGGTGAGGCATCGAGAAACGAACTCTGCCACATCCTTCTTCATGCCCGGCCACCAGTGTTGTCGCCTGAGGTCCTGGTACATCTTCTCCACTCCAGGATGTACCGCCAAGGGAGAAGTGTGAAACTCTCTCAGCACCTCCTCCCGTAAAGCAACTGGTACCAAGGTACATCCTCTGAAAAAGACGGCGTGCTCTGCTCCAAAGGAGAAACCATCAGGTGCCTGTCTTGAGGATATCTGTGCACACCGCGTCTCACAGTCAGCGTCCCCATGCTGTGCCTCTCTGACCCACTGCAGTAGTGGAGGGGTGACTGTGAGAGACTGAAGGAAGGCTGCTCCATCTCTATCCATGAAGGATATCTGCAAAGCGGCTAGCTGCTCTGTCGCCTCCTCAAGTAGCTGAATGCCCGTCCTCCTGCTGAGAGCATCAGCTACTACGTTCCCCTTCCCAGGAGTATAGACTATCTCAAATTTATAGTCCTGGAGGAAATCGAGCCATCACCGTTGTCTCAGGTTCAGGTCCTTCTGAGAGAAGATGTACCTGAGACTCTGATGGTCAAAAAAGACTGTAAAGCGCTCACCCATCAGGTAGTGTCGCCATGTCTTCAGAGCGAAGACCACTGCTGCTAACTCCAGGTCATGGGTAGTGTAATTCTACTCATGCGGCCTCAACTAACGTGATCCATAGGCGATCATTGCCCGCTCCTACATCAGGACACATCCGAGTCCGGTCCCTGATGCATCGCAGTAGACTAAGTACCCTACTCCCTCCTCCGGAAGCCTTAATATAGGGGCACTGGTCAATCTCTGTCTCAGCTCCTGGAAGCTCTGCTGACATCTGTCTGACCACACAAAGGGTTTTCCCTTCTTATTCAAAGCTGAGAGTGGTGCCGCAACTCTAGATAAGTCTGACACAAATCTCTGATAGTATCCAGCTAGTCCTAAGAAACTCCACACCTCTGTCACGCTCCTGGGTGGCTCCCAAGCTAGCACTGTCTCGATCTTCGCAGGATCCACTGCAACTCCCGCCTCAGAGATGACGTGCCCCAAGAAGTGGACCTCACGTATCCAGAACTGACACTTCGAGAGATTTCCATAAAGCTGGTGCTCTCGGAGTGTGTCGAGTACAACCCGCAAGTGGTAGGTGTGCTCCTCCTCAGCCGTCGAGTATATCAAAATGTTGTCGATGAAGACCACGACAAATCGATCGAGGTATGGCTGAAAGATCCTGTTCATGAGGCCCATGAACACTGCCGGAGCGTTGGTCACGCCGAAAGGCATAACCAAGAACTCATAGTGTCCATATCGACATCTGAAGGCCGTCTTCTGCACGTCCTCGTCCCGAACTCTGAGCTGATGATAGCCTGACCTGAGGTCTATCTTTGAGAACCACCGTGCTCCCTTGAGCTGATCGAAGAGGTCATCAATACTCGGTAGCGGATACTTGTTCCTCACTGTCACCTGGTTCAGGCGACGATAGTCGACACAAAGTCGCAAGCTCCCATTCGCCTTCTTGGCGAACAATATTGGGGAAGCCCAGGGTGAAACACTGGGTCGGATGAATCCCTTTCCCTGCAAGTCCTCCAACTGTACCCGTAGCTCTTGAATCTCGGAGGGAGCCATCCGATATGCTGGGGTAGATATCGGGGCTGTCCCAGGGTATAGATCAATATAAAAGTCTACCTCTTTGCGAGGAGGTAGTCCTGGAACGTCGTCGTGAAAGATGTCTGCATACTGATCCACCACTGCAGGAAAACTAGGACTTCGCATGTCAACTGCTCCTAGGATGAGGCTAGCCAACTGATGAGTGATGGGTTGTCCTCTCTTCTTCGGAAGTCCATCCTGTGCTGCGAAGGCTCCCTTCTCACCGGTGAAGGTGAACCTGCTCCCGTCGGTGCGTACACATCGCACCTTGCGCCTAATACAGTCGATCTGAGCATGGACTGTAGATAACCAATCCATGCCCAAGATGACGTCGTAAAGCCTCGACGCCGCTACAAGAAGATCCCAACTGAAGCTCTCACCTCCTAGAGTAATCTCACACTACCGGCACCAGTGCGTAATCGTCGAGTCTGCTCCCGTAGGAGTCTCTAGCCGTAAGGATCGAGCCAACGGCTCAGTCGGAATCTCCGAGCTCTGAACAAGGGCAGCGGCTATGAAAGAGTGACTCGCTCCTGTGTCTATAAGAACTGCAACAAGGGTGGAATAGGCACAAATAGTACCTTGAATCATCTCAGGCGCGCCGTGGTCGTAGGCCTCCGCTGCCTGGAGTTGTGCCTGTCTCTGCCCGCCAGCTCCCGGTGGTCGGGGTGGACCTCCTGGTGGTGGTGGCGGTAGAGCCTCAAAGCGTCGCCCACCACCTGCTGCTCGGCCAGCTCCTCTGCCTCGTTCGCCTGCTCCCTTCGGACCGCCACGGTCGACCCTCTACCACTTCCTGGGTGGCCCCTCAACCGTCTGCTGCTCACGGCGGGTTGGGCAGTCACGAGCCATGTGGCCCTACCCGCCGCATGTGTAGCACTGTCTGACTCTCGAAAGACTGGCTCCGCGCTGTGTGCCTCGCACTGCTGAGCCAATGTCCCGAGGTCGTCTGCCTGAGGGTCTGGTCTACCTGGACCCATGAGTCATCCATCGGCTACCTGCTGTAGAAGACTCTGCTACGTGCCGCCCCGCGATAGGTCTCGCTGCTGAATAAGGCTCAGCAAGAAAGCTCTTGATCAAAAGGGCTCTCTCCAGTACTCCTGCCTGGGTCGGAATGCTGAGGGAGATCAGCAATGTCTTGATCTTTTGACTCAATCCCTGCTCAAAGGTCCGGGCCCAGAAGAATGGGTCCCGTACCATGTCTGTCGAGTAGCGCGAGAGATCGGTAAATCTCACTGAGTACTGGGCGACTGTCAAGCTGCCCTGCCGCAGCTGAAGAAGCTCATGGATGCGCACCGCACGGAGGGTGGCCGGGACGAACTCTGAGCGGAAGAGGCTCTCAAAGTACGTCCATAGAAGAGATTCCTCATCGTGCACCTGGAGCATCAAGCTCCACCATCTGCCTGCTGCCGCGTGCAGTAGGCTCGCTGCGAGGATCACCATGAGGTCTGCTGGTGTCCTCACTAACCTGAAAACTCGTACCACTGCCTCCAGCCAATCCTTGGCTGCCTGGGGGTCCGTCTCCCCGTAGAACCTGGGTGGTCGCTGGCGCTGGAACTCGTGCAGTGCACTAAGGCGACGTACATCGTCAGCGGCTGGGGCTGGAAGCATCGGTGGCTCGACGGGTAAAGGTACCGCCGGTGCCTCAGGTGTCAAAGGGCCCTGTACCGAGGCCTCATCGCTCGGTGGACTGTCGTCACACTCAATTCTCGGAACCCTAGTTGGGTGTCATCGTGGGGCCATCCTGAAAAGGAAATAGGTGCGCCACAGTCAGAACAGTATACCTGGTGAGATGACACAAAGTAATCACAAAGAAAACTTGAAACACACACATGCAATCAATGTTTTTGTGCATTAAGTCGGAAATCAGAAGTCAGGGTCCTGGTGTACGGATACGTCGGCCGCCGCACTAACACTGGACTCCCTGGACTAATAACCACACCCAATACGCTTAACACTATTGCTTCACATAGAAAAAGGTCAGAGTCCAAAGTTCTGTGGTAGAAGCGAACTCCTCTGATACCAATTTGTCACGACCCGTCCTCGGGGCCCGTGCCGTGACTACCCCAAGCCCGCCTTCCATAGACCAGGGGCTGGCGACTAGCACCAAGACGTAAATCCCGATAAAAAGGGAAGACATTGTCTTTGTAAAGTAAACAAACACCACAGAGCAAGAAAGCAGTAGAAGTAAACACTAAGTAAAAACTGAGTACAACAGTAAGTGCGGAAAAGTAAGTGGGCCAAAATACAAACCCAAACTAAAAGTAAAGTACAACTGGAAAGGGAAAACAACAACTGAAAAGTAAAGCCACAACGTCGAGCCGTCCACTGGAAGCCCCACCTGAAGGGTGAGTACAGATAGCCTCCACAGCTCCTCGGGTTCAGCCGTCCACTCCGAGTACGTCCCGCCCAGTGGTCCACCTCCGGGTACCATCCTGCTCCGCAAGCCTCAACCACGATCAGCGTTGTACGTCGTCTACAACCAACACAACGTAGTGCGTGCATAGCCTGTACAGGGGTGAGTACAAGCTACTCAGTAGGGACCCCGAGACCCCCGAAGGTCTCCCAGAATCCACAAAGGATAATCCACAAAGAAAAGATTCAATCACGAAGTAACATTCGACACTGCTTAGGTATATTCCCATAGATATACCTAAGTCATCAATTCCAGTTCGCTCCAACCTCAGAGCCCAAGTACAACCCAGTCCACACAGGAAACCACAAACCAATCCACACAGGAAAGCATAACGTAATCCACATAGGAAAGCAAGCCAAGATTCAGCTCACAGAGGTATACTTCTTCGTATGACGATAGAGATGATCAGATATAGCCACTGATTCATCTAAGCCGTCGGACCCACAAAGGATCGATAGGTACTAACCCCCGCAATGACCCACAAAGGATCTGACCCACAAAGGATCGATAGGTAACTAACCCCCGCAATAACCCACAAAGGATCTATGTCACGACCCGTCCTCGGGGCTTGTGCCGTGACTACCCCAAGCCCGCCTTTCATAGGCCAGGGGCTGGCGACTAGCACCAAAGGCGTAAATCCCAATAACTGGGAATAAATTGCCTTTATAAAAGTAAACAAAACACCACAGAGTACAAGCGGAAGTAAACACTAAGTACAAAAGAAGTGCTAAAAAGGAAAAGGGCCAGAATACAAACCCAACTGAAAAGTACAGCTACAACTGAACGGAAGTACAACAGAAAAAGACAACAGCTAGAAGAAAGGAATCAGCTCCTGGGTCGTCCTCCTCGGATCCTACCTAAAGGGTAGGTACAGATAGCGCAGCTCCTGGATCGTCCACCACAGATCCTACCTGAAGGGTAGGTACAGATAGCCTCCAAAACGCTCTTGCCCGTCAATCTCCTCCGAGAATCGTCTCGCTGTGAAGTCCACCTCCTGATACTGACTCGTCGTGAGGTCTACCTCCGGGTATCATCCAGTCTTCGAACACTCGGCCTCCGTCAGCACTGCCCGTCGTCTGCAACTAACACAACGAGGTGCGGGCATAGCCCGTGCAGGGGTGAGTATAACGATACTCAGTAGGGACCCCGAGACCCTCGAGGTCTCACTAAAACCAACAAGGATAACCACAAAGAAGATCTCAACAGATAACCTCTACTTAGGTATATGCCCATACATATACCTAAGTTATCAAGTAACCCATCTCAATTATGAGGAAACACACAGATTATGAAATCAACGGATAACCACTACCCAGGTATATGCCCATACATATACCTAAGTTATCAAGTGACCCATCTCAATCATGAGGTAAACACAAAGATTATGAAATCAACGGATAACCACTACCCAGGTATATGCCCATACATATACCTAAGTTATCAAGTGACCCATCTCAATCATGAGGTAAACATAAAGGTCATAGACTCAGCTCAAACCAGGATTTTCAATATCGAAACCGTAACTGTTGAAGAGCCCCATATATGGAGTGTACAGTGGTCCTGTCACGACTTCGAGGTACTGCTCACTAACCTAAGACTGCTGAGGTACTCCTCCTGTTGAGTACCGCGGGTCAGCCACCCAAACACAGTAGTGCTTCCCGCCGGGGTATGCCACCCAAACACAGTAGTGCACACCCCCTAATAGCCTGCAGAGGTACTCTCCGGACGAGTACCGCGGGTCTGCACTGTCACACAGTAGTGCTCCGTCCGCCATGGGTCTGCACCCAAACAAAGTAGTGCTCCGTCCACTGGGCTAGCTGACTCACTCCAAGTCGAGTCGGTCAAGCAGTCGTCAGGTCTCAGCCGGCTACACGGTCTCCGTACTCCATACGCTCGTCTCCGGGAGGGTCCGCTCCACGAGCTACAAGTCGATACTCCAAGTATCTCAAAGTCCCATGAAAGGTATCTCAAAGGACCGCCTCATCATAGGGGTCACAACGCATCAGACGACACGTCAATCGGACGCCCGGTCTGTGAGTTATTAGCCTTTTCGTCCCAGGGCCCGGTTGGTTTCATCTGTGAACCAACCCGGCCGTATCTCAACTGTACCCCGAACTCTCATAGGGTATACTCACAGGGACCGTTTCTCAACGTGATCACCAACGCCGCTGACGGTTCGTCAAACGGACGTCCAGTCTAAAAGTTATCAGCTTTTCCGTTCCAGGGGCCCGGTTGGATTTCGGGTACAATCCAACCCGTCCACTAACCAAATGCAACCAAAACTCATGAGAAGTATGCCAAAAGTTCCGTCTCATTAAGAAGAATCCAACAAAGTCGACAGTACGTCAATCGGACGTCCGGAGCTCAAGATATAAGTGTTTCCGCTCCGAGGGCCCGGTTGGTTTCGGGTTCGAACCAACCCGGCCGTACTTCAAATGACACTGGAAACATACACCATCAATTAATTCCTTTCTTTTTATTATTATATCATCAACTTAAACTTTCTCTCTCCAATATATCAATTCCTTCACGTTTTAGCGCCTCCAACCCAAACCTCCAAACCCTATCAGCCAACCCTTCACACGGTGTCCTCTTCCACCCGAAGTCATGCCTTGAACACACGCCGAAATGGCACCGCCGCGTCGCCCCTTTCGTGGGTTGCTGTATCTTCGTTCAAAACCCAAAAATTGTGACAATCGCAGATTCGTGATCCTCGGGTCGAGATCTCCGCATCCGTATGCTCAACGTAACATTGAGTTTTTAGCACACTTAATTATTTGGCGATGAATAATGCACGAGAAACGAAACAGAAAGGTTCACGGTCTTTGTGCGGATCGATGACTATATTTGTTTGGCCACCGTCATTGAGATTCAAGAACAAGAGGAATTAACACAGAGATATTTATCATACTTCAAAATTAAACCCCTACCTCAAAATTGACGTCGCACGTCGTCGAGTCGCGGAAGTCGAATGTCGCGATAGAATGGCGTCGATTCCGTCGTTGTCGAAGGAGGAGTCGTTGTTGTAGACGATGCTCCTCACTAACGGTGTCTTCTCCCTTGACGCGGAGGAAGAAAAAGAGTTGAAGGCGTGAAGCATTCTTCACCGGGAGAAGATGTTCCTCATTGGATGGTCGGTGTTCTTAGTTTTAAGAGACGAACACCCTTCTCAATTTCACTAGAGCTTCCCCCAAAATCCCAACACAACAAGTGCCAAAATAATATAATGGCCAGGCTATTATTTTATTCACCCAATTTATTCAAAATTCAAACAACTTAATTAATTAATTAAATAGTTAGAATTCATTGATTAACATGTGTTGGCAACATTAAAGTGGAAGAGAGAGGGAGAGGAAGAGTTTCCACAATTAATTACAAGGGGAGTTAAAGAGGGGTTTCAAGGTGTTGAGGGAATGTGAAAAGTTGGGGGCTCGTGTGGGCTCCACCAAACTTAGATATTTTTCCATTGGAAGTTAGGTGGGGTGTGAGCCCCACCTCCAACTTCCTTTTAGAGGGAAAAACTTCCACTTAAATAAAATTGTTTCACAACAATTATATTTAATTCTTATTGAATCCCCAATTTTTAACTACCACATACGTCAAAACGCAACTGCGGTAAAGGTCCCCTTAAGCGAATACCGGCGCCGTGAGTTCATCGGTGCCCTCGTATTTCAATTCCGAGCACCGGTTTAAAAGATAGAAAAACCCGCTCGTTCGTTCACTGAACGTACTCGAAAAAAAGTTCGGAAAATTATTATCAGTCACCCTCGACCCGCACCGGTCAAGGTTAGGCTCTCCCTAAGTGAAACACGCCCCAACGAATCCAACGGTACTCTCGGATTTTCAATCCGAGTTACCGTTTAAAAGATACGAATTTTACAATAAAATAATTGTCATTTAATTATTTTATTTGCGGCCAAAAACTAACTTTTTCTGGTGGCCCGCGCCGGCCAAAGTTAATATCTTCTTAAATAAATCATGGCCTCACGAGTTCAGCGGTTGTCTCGGATTTTTAATCCGAGCTACCGTTTGTGAGTTATAAGCATTTGAAAAATAAAATAATTTATTTAATTATTTTATTTACGGTTATGCCATTTTTGGAATTTCTCACAGGAGGCCCGCACCGACTAAACTTAAGTCGCGCCTAGGGTAAACCCGCTATCCTGAGTGCAACGGTGCCCTCATATTTTTGATCCGAGTAACCGTTTAAGAGTTATTACACTTTTTCAGTAAAACTGCTTACGCGCGTTAATTTAAGCTTAACAAAACTTCGGAAAATTATTTCAGGCACACCGGGCCTCAGAATCAGGTGTCGTCTGAAACCACGCACTCACAAAATTCCAAAGAAATTAAGAAAAAAATATCCTTGAAATTTCCGGGTCTTTACAATCTGACCCACAAAGGATCGATAGGTAATTAACCCCTGCAATGACCCACAAAGGATCTGACCCACAAAGGATCGATAGGTAACTAACCCCCGTAAGACCCACACAGGATCAGACCCACACAGGATCTGTAGGCGCTGGCCCACACAGGACCGCTGAGCGCTGACTCACACAGGATCGGACCCACACAGGATCTGTAGGCGCTGACCCACACAGGACCGCTGAGCGCTGTAGTCGTCGTCGTCGAATCCACTGAGGATCTCTGTACAGTCATCGTCGTCGTCGCAGTCGCAGCCAGCTCTAGGGTTCCCGCACACAGCAAGCTCGTTCGGGAGGGTCCGCTCCACGAGCCGAGAGGCTGATACATCAACTGACACATAGTCCAGAGTTGATGTATCCAAAAGTTCTGTATCGTCAACAGGAACTCAACGTCACAGGCAGCACGTCAATCGGATGCCCGGTCTGAGAGTTATTGGCTTTTTCGTCCCAGGGCCCCGGTTGGTTTTTAAGTCAAAACCAACCCGACCGTAATCCACCTGCATCCAAACCTCGGGCGGAGTAAGCCAAAAGATCCGTCTCACTTAGAGGAATCCAACAAAATCGACGACACGTCAATCGGACGTCCGGAGTTCAAGTTATAAGCGTTTCCGCTCCGAGGGCCCGGTTGGTTTCGTGTACGAACCAACCCGGCCGAACCCAAAGTTCTCTGAAACCATGAGTGTAATATGTCGAAACGACCGTCTCGATCCAAGGATCACATCGCCGCTGACGGTGCATCGATCGGAGGTCCGTAGCCCAAGATATGGGCAAAAGACCGAAAGAGGTCCGAAATCGGGGGGTCTGGGCCCGGACCGACCCGGATGGTGTGACCCGGCCCGGCCCGGCCTAGGCGCGACCCGGCTGGCGCTGGCCGGGTGGCCAGCGGGTCGGCTCGGCCGTTACGGCCGAGCGAAGCGGGGGGCGCGCTGCCCCCGCGTGGAGAGACCGCGACCCCGCGTGGGGCCGCCCTTGCCAGCGGACGCGGCCGGTTGCCGCGTCCCGCTCCCTCCGGTCCCGCGCGGTCGCGATACTGCGGCTTCAGCCACGACGACTCCTCCCGGCGGCGCGTCGCCCCCTGCCGCCGGCGCCGCCGTGCCAGCGAGGCGCACCGGCGGGCCGCTCCACGGACCACCGGACGAGTTCCGGTGGTCGGAATTGCGTGTCGTCTTCGCCACTGGCCCTCCCGGGGCCCGTCCTTCACTGTGAGGACCTCACATCGCCCATGCGGCCTGCTTTGTCGTCGCCCACTAATCCGCTCACCAAGAACGAAGAGACGGTGGGTTCGGACTTGTTCGTTGGTCCGCACCCACCGTGTTAGTGGTTTTAAAAGTCTTCCGACAAACATTTTAAACATATTCTATGGGTATAAAATCACAAGATTTAAAAAAGCACCAAAAGAATCCATGCCGAGGATATAATTCACAAAGAATTAAAGGAATCGCAACCCCCTACCTCAATCGGTTGTTGATCGAAGATTGTCGCGGGGGAAGGAACGTCGCAGAAGAAGCGTCGTGGAAGGAGGATCGTTGGCGTCGCGGTACACGGCGTCGCGTCGTCGATCTCCGAGGGTTCGGCGTTCTTCGTCGCCCTTCGTCGGAGGCCGGCGTTCTTCGCGTTCTTCGCGAAGGAGGATGATGATCTTCAAGCTTTAGAGTTTCTCCAAACCTCTCAACAGGCCACCCCCTACAAACCTAGTGTTGGTCTTATTTTATTCCCATGCCAACAATTTAAAATTCAAAGATAAGTAACGAAAAAAATTAATTCAAAGAATTAATTGCAACGAATTAACCGCCCAATTAATAAGGGCGTTTAGTATTTAAGTAAACGCACCGGTTGACTTTATTTAAAAAGGGGGGTTTTTGCGGGTGCGTTACTTAGAGGAAAAGAAACGGTGGGGCTCATGCGGGCCCCACCTCACAAATATCCTACCAAGTGGGTAGGATATTATGGGTCCCATCTTATCCGCTTAACCCAGGTTAAGCCACTTAAGTAAAATAAAAATAAAAGTCGCACCACTTTTATTTTTATTCCTTAACTTAACCCCAAAAATTAAAAACCACACCCGAGCAAACGAAACTCTAGAAAAGGCGTTTCTAAGCAAAAACCGGTGCTGCGATTCCATCGGTGCCCTCAGAATTTGATTCTGAGCATCGGTTCAAAAGTTTGAAAACCCCGCTCGTTCGTTCACTGAACGTACCTGAGCTAAACTTCGAAAAATGATTCCGGGCACACCGGGCCTCGGAATCAGGTGCGGTCAGAAAATGCGTTCTTGTAAAATTCCCAAGAAAATTAAGAAAAAAAAAATTCCTTGAATTTTACGGGTCTTTACAAGTCACATAGTTTTGGTTTCAATATTTTTCCTTTTCTTACCAAATTCCAATTGTCTTAGAGGCATTCTTATCCACCCCATGACACACATAATTTTGGGACCTCGTTTTTCAAATTTATCAAGTTGGTTTACTCTAGTGAGCTATATAACTCTTCTAATCACAAGTTTTCATTGCTTTATAGAACTTCATTTATTGAGTGTGGATTCTATGAATTTTTAGCTCTAATGTAAGGGTTGATTTCATTCATGAACAATTACTACTTTTCAAGATTATGGATGCAATACTATGGAGTTATTTACCGGTTTTGTTGATTGGGAATGCTTAAGATTTTTGAGAATTGTGAAGGTCACGTCCCTACCCTGCTTGTAAAATAATCATTTCTCTCTCAATCTTTTACTTCCTTATCTATTTATTGACAATCCTTTCTTGTTAAGTTGTCATAGTTTTTCCAACACTTCTCTTAGGTGCACACAATTCCTTTGTATGAAAGTCGAGTGGTTCTATTCCAAGTGGTTCTTGCCTTTGGATGGTTCTTATTGTTAAGATCCCCATAAAATATCTTTTCTCTACATGAGTAGATATTTCTTCATCAACGAGATTTTGGAAGTGTGCATGACTTCTTCCATCAAAATCTTTTTGGTATATCAATCCTTTTTGTTCCCAATCACATCATAAATATTTCCCCAAGCAATAATTTTCATTTTTTTCTTTTCTAACTTCTTGTTTCCTTTCTTTTAATTATTCATTTCACCGTAGGAAGCTCTGTTTCTTTGAAACCAATGAGGTTTGTGATGCTTTATTTTCATTTTATTATTAAATGAACTCCAATTCACGAGATACACTTTAAAATACAATTTGGGATTCTATACTCGAACATGTGCTTCGCCCTCCTTTTAGAGTTGGGAGAAATTTTAGCCATCAAGTCTTCTATGGAAACCCCTATTTAATGGCGATATGCACATCTCTATGGGTTTTTTCTTTCTCTTTGGGAATGAGACATTTGGGATGCTGTTTTAAATGTATAGTGTGTTTAGTGGGATGCATCTCTGATAATTTTTTGCTCAAATCCATGCATAATATAGCTAGAAAAACCTGGACATATCATCATAGCTAGTCAACATATGGGTCATTGGAAATGTGTATTCCTTTCCACTGCATGTTTCCTGTGTTCTCTCAAGTATAAATCCCCCCCACAATTAATGCATGACATAATATCCTCTATCTCATGTCCTGGTGCATCAATAGCTAGAAAAATCCACTAATTCTATAATATTTTTGGCCCCACTGCCTTTTTCGGTTACATTTCATGCACCAAACCCAACCAAAACATTGTTTAGTTTTACATACTTGTACTGTTTTTAGTTTCATTTTATTAAATACAACATTGTATATTTTATGTTTTTTACACTTTTTATCATAGTATGATTTTCCCTTTCCAATTGATTGATTGACAAGAATGTTGAATATGCTCAAACTGACCATTCATATAATCATGGAATTTGGTAAGAAAATATTACCAGGAGTTAAAATTTCATTCAATCATATATATTTTCTTGGATTTTAAAATACTGCTCACTTGGGTTGGTGTTGGTTAATTACATTCATAAATCTATATTATCAATGTAATTTTTAGAATGGTTTGTACCTTAATTTTTTTGAGATGGATGGATAAATTAATGGAATTAGAATGAAATAATGAAAATAAATGGGATAAAAGACTTAGTTTCGAAGCAAACTTTGAAATAATGCATATATATAGACATACTTCGGAGATAAGAAATGTCTTCCAAGAAAACTTATTTTTTTTAATCATGCTCCATGTGTTGAGTTTGAACTAGAAAACTTACCCAGAGCACTATAAAACCAATCAAACTAGCCAATAACATTATCTATTCTGTGATAATTGTTTTTCTATAAATATATTTCTTCTTCATAATAAAGTAAATCCAATTTAAAGTTTTAATTACATGTTACGAACTATAGTATTTAAAAAAATGTTTCATCGTGATGCATAACATTTGAATGAATGATTAAATAAATTGATATAATAAAATGATATATTACAAATTGATCATAATTACTTGTGATTCAATGTTTGCCAAAATAGGAAGTGGCGAGGTGCTTTTGCTTCACTTTTTTGCTAAAAATGTATGTATCACTGTATAAATAATTGATTCTTCTTAATCTTTTTATGCCTATGTATCATATTCATAATAATTTCAATTATTGTATCTTATATCTAATAAAATCAAATCATGTTGTATAATAATTTGAGAGTTTCTCCAGTGATCATTTACTCCACTTTGTTGAACCTAGCGGACCATCTATTTTGCAAATTGTTCTTCAACTATATTATTCTTAACTATTTCCTATAACATGTGTCATCATTGAATCCACCTACTATGTAGCTAGTTTTGGTTGTTGTATTCTCTTTGTTATTTTCAACTTGATTTAGTATACTAGTTTGTTGAAAGGAATTATATACACTATAAAATTTCCCCAATGCACTTTGGGAACATATTTTTTTATGCATAACATTGAATTTCTCTGGTTTGCAGGGAATTATTTTCCAACCATCAACACAAGGCTACCGCATACTTTCTCAATAGACTATTTTCATCAGCAATTGGTTTTTATGGTTTTTGTGTCATATGTCATACTGATTTTATTGGTCAGTTGGTTTGGTTGCTTATTATTTTTGGATATTTATCTTCTTGTTATCACTATAAATTGTTTCGTTCTCTTTTTATTACCTCCATCCTATTATTCTTTCTTTCATGCTTTCTATTATAATTTTATTTATGTTTTGTAGTTTTTTTGTCTATATATAATTATTTTATTTGTCATTTTTTTGTTTGGGGACTGATTTTTGTTTATTCACATTTCATTACTGTAAAACAATAGTTTTTTTTTTTAAAAAACTTCAGTTTAGAGACCGCCTATGGCGGTCACTAATACTCTTCCCAACGACTGCCAATGCGGTCCGAGAGTACCTATAGGGACCACTATTGGTGGTCGCTATTGACCTTTAGCGACAGGCCAACTACGACCAACAAAAGTGGTTGGATGGCAGTCGCTAAAGGCCATTAGCGAATGCTTTTGGCGGTCTCTAATGAAAATATTTCTAGTAGTGACACCATCATTCATTGCCCATCACTAATCACTCACCTAATTTGTATCACAACAACTCACCACCACATCGACACCACCGCATGCCACCATTAACCCATCGAAAAATGCCACATCATATCCCTTAAAACTCCAGTTATGGTTGATCCATACTTATCCCCACAACTAACATTAAGAATGAGAAAAAAATACAATATTTAAATGATTATAAATAGAATATTTTTTTTTAAAAAAATGAATGTAAGCCCACAGGCTACCCGAGGTCTTCTGCAGGGCAGGGCGATATTGAAATTTTTTGTTCATATTATATGAGGGTTTTTGCAGACAAACCCGTGTGAGAGCAAAACTGTGCGGGTTTGGCCCACCCCACCCCAACCTGCTCATTTCACATTACTATTTATTTTTATACATACATACATACATACTGAAAAACTTTTTTGGTGTTTTGTTTTAACAAGGTTTTTGTATTTTTTGACAATTAATCTTTTATAAAAGAATGTTTTTGAAAAATAGGTGAAAGTTACTGAATGTTCAAAGCCAAACACAAAGGGGGAGAAATGTTTTGTTATTGAGAAAGTTGTTTTTCCAGACTCAAAGGATCAGACCGAGTATCACCAAACGTAGAGTATCAGACTGAGCAGTACTGAATGCAAAAGTTTTTAGAAAGATGAATTATTGAACAGACGCATTATCGGTCTTAGATTCATCGAAATGAAGATCAAGTTTCATTGGATTTGGTGATTGTTAGAAATTCAGAATGTTCCTAAAGAATTTGGATGAAAACAATGATTTATAGTGTTAAAAAGTTCTTCCCTTTCTAAATTAAAGTCTGAAGATTCATTGCTAATATTGAAGTTCTCATAAATTATGAAAACTCTAATGATAAAATCTTTTGAATAAATGAAGGAATCACAAAGATTGTATCATTTCTCAGAATCAAGATAAAGTTTTCATTAGATCCAGAAGTCCCGAGCATAGATGTTTTCATAAGTCTGGATGAGTTATATCTGATGAGGTTTGAAGATTTTCAAAGTTACAGAGTGGAGGTTTCATCGTAATGAGAGTTCCATCATAATGAGAATTTCATCATAATGAAAATTACATCATAGTCAGAATTCCTTCATTATGAGGATTCCATCAGACAGAAGTCGATGAAGTTCCATAAGAATGACTCTAAGATGGAAAGTCAATCAGACTGACTTAGAGTAATAAAGTAAGATTGTAATGAGCAAAGGAAGAAATTCATATCGTAATGAGCAGAGGAAGATAGTCTGATTATAACGAGAAGAGGAAGAAAGTCAGATCATAATGAGCAGAGGAAGATAGTCAGATTGTAATGAGCAGTGGGAGAAACCTAGATTGCAATGAACAGAGGAATACAGTTAGATCATAATGAGCAGAGGAAGAAAGTTAGATTATAATGAGAAGAGAAACAAAGTCAGATCTCAATAAGTAGAGGAAGTCAGTCACATCATATTGAAGAAAAAGAAGTTAATCATACTAAAGCACAGGAAGTTAATTGAACTAAAGCTGAGGAAGTTACATCGGACTTAAGAAAAGTTAGTATGTTCAAGAAGACTGATTCCAGAGAATTCTTTAGAAGCTTTGAAGTAGTCAAAGTTGATGTTTAAATGTGAGTTATTTTCGGAGTTTTGAAATTTTATTAAGTGGGGAAAGTTTTTCAATTTCCCACCTTTTTAATTATGAGTTTACTATAAATAGAAGCATAGTACATTAATTTTTTTTCAACTTTTTATGAGTGTGGAAAAGGTGTAGCACTGCATAATTCTTGTCAAGTTTTCTTTCCAGACTGAGATCTTATAAGAAGGTAAGACACCCAAAAGTTTTGTTTACCATACTAAGAAGATCAGACAAAGGAAGATCATACTAAGCATTTTAGCAAAGTTTTAGAAGTGAAATTGTGAAAAGAAGAATCGTATTGATTCGATCAGACAGAATCAATCAGATTATGTTCATTGGACTGAAGTTCATCAGACTCAGGGTCATCCGACTCATGAAATTTTGTGGAGAAGATAGAACAAAGTATTTATAATTTTGTATTAGTTCAATTATTTATAAGAAAACATTGTAAATTGACTGAAGTCAGTATAATAATTTCTATCAGGAGATATAAGGTGTCTAATGGGAGTTGGCACAAGTTGTATTCACTTCTTCTTAATAGTGAATTTTCATAGACCCATAGGAGTGGCTATGGCTAGGATGTAGGTACTCATATTTAGGTCAAACATTGTAAATATTGTGTGCTTTAATTACATTCCTACTTTTGTATGCATGAGTATTTACTAAAATATGATAAGGAAATGAACTTTCACAGGTTTCAGGGGTTAAGTTTCTAAAAGTCTTGAAACTTATAAAAAGTTAACAACTAATTCAAACCCTCATTCTCAGTTGTTATTTGATCCTTTGGAACTTCACATACATAAATACATACAGATATATACACACACACACATGCACATACGTACACTATAACAACCCAAGTAAATATAGAATAAATCACTTTACTATTTATTAATATAGTTATATTCATTATAAAAATATTATGTAATTTTTAAATAAAAAAGGAAATAGTTTTAATTAAACACTTTTATTATAATCTTTTATTTAAAAGTTTAATTTATAAATTTTAGAATTTGAATTAGAAAAAATGAATTTCATTTTTGAAATAAGCATATCAAAATTTAATTTTTATGAAATTTTGGGGTCTTTTAGAAAATATTTATTTTTCAGTGAATAGTGAAAAATACCGATTTTTGTAAAAAAGTGTTTTCTTTTCAATAAATTAGGTAATTTAAAAGTCCATGTATGTTTTGAATATGATTTAAAGTAACATAGGTGTTATTTAGTTGTATTTAATCTACTTAATGTTAGGTCATAATAATACAAAGTAACACAAGAGGGGATGAATTGTGTCTTTTCAAGAAACTTCCACAATTCTTGCTTTTGAATCCCTTTGTGAAATATGAAGATATGCAGTGTTTTTATTCTATATGAAATATGAGAAGTGGATAAAGAGAAACAAAGAACACACAAAATTTATAGTGTTTTTGGGCACAAAGGTCCCCTAGTTCACTCCACCAATTACTCTCTCTACAAGCTTGGTGAATTTCACTAGAAAGATCCTCTTATCATAAGACCAAAAATCCACAAATGAGTACAAGCAGTTGAAACCTTTATAAATAAGGCTAAACAAGGTCTTATGGTTCTCTAATAAGGAAATTATTATTTATAGCTTAGATCAAGAAGCTGATACTCCACCACAACTGAGTCCGAGCAGTTGAAACTCTAACAAATCAAAAGATATTGATTTGAAGATAGATCTGGTTGAACTTCGAAATTACAACAACAACAATTGATAGTAGATGGATATTCTTATTTAGAAAATAAAGTCTTCAAAAGGGTAGTTCTTAAGAAATCCCAATTTCAAAATTATCATCAAATAAAAGTAGCAACAAATAACAGTAGTAATCTTACAACAGTAAAATATTGAACATGTATGTCTCCAAAGTGTAGCCCCTTTAAGAATCGATCGTTCATTGCAACAAAATTATAAAAGATATTTTTCAATAATGAAATATTATATGAAAATATGTGAATTTTATATCCCATATATTGAAATGATACACCAGTAGAATATATAAAGCAAAAAACCTACTTTGGAATTCCAGATCCAAGAAAGTCGCCTGAAAGATCATGAATATTCAAATTCAAAAACAACCAGAGGATTCGTAACTTCCCTTAAAAATAGGAGTGAATTTCTCCATTGAATATGATCCTTTGAATCATTCATATTGAGATTTTAATCGTTCAAAAACAATCTTTGAAACAACATGTAATTCTGTTAAGAACTATTGCATAAATCTCGGATAAAATCACAAAATTAAGCCTCCGACGTTGAAAAGTAAAACACAGGGTTCCTTCATAAAATGAAAAAAATACCAAATACAGGGTTCAACTTCATAGAATTCATTCTATGAACGTAAGGTTTTCAACGTAAGATTGATCATAAAAGTAAGGTTTATGAACCATACGTTTGTGTCCTCGAATGTGGGGTTCCTTACTTACGTAGTTCTCTTTAACCATACTTTCTTCTCTTTACAAACATAAGGTTACATCCAAACGTAAGGTTATTTATCCATATGTTCCTTCTATTATAGGGTTTATGATATATACACACATTCTTCCAACATAAGGTTGAATAAAAATGTAAGTTTTATGATCTATATGTGTTGTTCCAAGAATAGGGTTTATTCCTTACGTTATATTCTGAACGAAGGGTATGAACAATGTTTTCAGAATACACTTAATCATGTTACAAAAACTTTAACAAATATTCCTTATAAATTAAAAGCTTTAATATAATTCTAGAATAAACATTATAATGAATATTAATTTCCTGAAATATACTTAATGTAATATCATTAGTAAAACAAACAAGGGTATTTATGAGCATCAAAATCAATAGGATTTATAGATTATTGTTGAGACAATACATTCCCAACAACCCCCCCCTTTTTGATGATCACAAAACCCATAAAATATCTAATAGAAAATATAGAATTTTGTAAATACATTTAAAGAAAATAGAAATTATTATTTCAATTTCACATAACTATTTAGAATAAAAATAAAATGTTGTGTTTACCCAATTTTCTCTCCCTTTTTGAGATATCAAAAATAAAGTATAAGAAAAGGATTAAAACACTTTCAATTTTTCACATAATAATAAATTAATGTTTATAATGTACTATTTGGATAAATAAGATATTGATTCTGGAAGTATAGATAAACAAATAGTAAACAAATGAAAAGGTAACACAAAATATAAAAAGATCAAAGGAATTTTATTATTAAAAGGTACAAATACATTAGAAGATTTGGATAAGGTAAACAGGTTAGATAGCTAGTCTGGTGGAAGGTGAAATGGTTTGGTCAAGGTCAGTTACTGGTTCTGATGGAGCCTGAGCCACCTGAAAAACTTCTTTCAATTATGCCAACTGAGCCTATAGCCTGTCTCCAATATTATCTCCCAACTTCCTTATCAAATGCTTGAATCTTGACTGAATTTCAGATTTTCAATCAAATTTACTTTGAAAAATTCATGAAAATTCTCCTCTATCTTAAAAACCTGAGCTAACTTGTCATTGAACTTATTGAGCAGCAACCTGATACCTAGTTCACTTGATGTCAATTCCTCAAAAAGATACTTCTGATTATCCAATAAGACTGATAAGGGTGAACTATTTCACTGAAGATTCTGCAGTTTGTCATTCATATCTTCCATAATTTTGGTGATGGCTTGAAACCTTATGATCAAATCTGATGAGGTTATTGGGGCAGAGGTAGAAGCTCCAACATGGTTGATAATTCCCTTTATAGATTCAAACTAACTACCCAAATACCATTTTAGATCTACAAAATCTGTTTTAGAAACAAATTCAGATTTGATATTCCCAATCTAATCTAACATCTCTCTTTTAAAAGTATCAAAATATCATTTTGACAAATAATTTTCTCAGAGTTCTTGAAGATGAGTCTTAATATACTCTAACTCTATCCTGGGAGTAGATGAATTTTGAAAATCATCAAAAGATTTTCTTGAAGCTTCTAACTCCTATATGAGATTAGATTTTTCCTCTTGAACTTTGTTAAACTTAATCACAAGATCTTTAATTAGATTTTCAGTGAATCAGATTTCCCCTTATCTAGATTATTTGACTGATCAGAAGTTTCCACAATATCTAAGGGATTAGTAGAGTATTTTTCCATAGATTTCTCACTTTAGCAAGATATATTATCAAGAACTTCTGTCCTTTCTCTAGAAATATATATAGGTCTCTCTATTCACTACTAGAAATTTAGGCTATAGCCACTGATCTATAGCCATGGTTTTATAGGTCTGTGGCTATAGCTTGTTTATAGCCATGATTTAATTATTGGTTCATGGCTCCAAATTTTCGTTTCTTTTTTTTCTCTACCCTTCTGGTTCCTCCTCCTCCCCTGATCCGCAACCCTCTCACCGCGATGCCCTCCTCCTCGACAACCTCTCTCACCATGGTTCCCTCCTCCCTGATGACCTCTCTCACCGTGACACACTCCTCCCTAAAAACCTCTCTCATCACGATGCCCTCCTCCCTGATGAACTCTCTCACCATGATGCCCACCTCCCCGACGCTTCTAATTAATGCCAGCATTCCTCTTCCTAACTGATTTTGTTCACGGAAGCCTCCCCACCTCCTCCTCTGGCACACCTCTGATGCGGGTATCCATACCTGTGTGAGGTCTCCTCTCCATGACCGTCCTCCCCCAACGCTACCACCAAACATGGACACCCCACTGATACTACTCCGAGACAGCCACCCAACCTACTCCTTTGGCGCACCTCCGACGTGGCTACCCCACCTCATCGGAATCCTCCTCCTCGTTGGCTAGTCAGACCTCCTGATTACCCACCGAAGGTATTTAGGGTTTTAACCACTCAAATTTCACTCATGTTTATTTTATAGAAACAATTAATCCTTATTCTTCATCGTGGAGTTTCATATATCATTTGAATCATCATGGTAAACTATACATCAAACTCTAACTCAAAATTTCTCATAGATAAAAATTCTTCTTGAAATTCTCATCACTATAGTATAATGTCTAATTTCTGCCTATTTTGCAACCACAATTCTCACCACGTTTTCCACTATGGCATGACCAACTTCTTCTTATTTCCATTTCACTATATTTTATTTTGTGCCATACTATAATGTGGGCTTCTGTTGACTTTGAATCCTTCATTGGTAGGTATTTCTATCATATCATCATGAATCATGGAAAATACCTCATGACTTTTCAATTTGAATTTGTGGAATAATCTTCATTAGATTTATTCATATGATTGGATGACTCATATTCTTCATCCAACGAAACAAACACAAATTTTAGTAACACATACGTAGTACCTTTTTAAGGATTCATATGAATCATACACACACATGTGCACTATATCACCCCTTTTTCATGGAACAAGGCTCTCTTCAAGTCTCCTGATTCTAGACATCATTATGGAATTGACTATGGTGTGGTGGATTCTTCCCATTTTCCACATGTAGTTTATAATCACACCATGATAATCACTATGGAATGGTCATCATTATCTCACTATTTTACATATACCCAAATATTCTTCTCTATAGTGTTTCATTTGGATATCATGCTATTAATACATCCTTCAAATCAATATTTTCAATGCATGAAAATACTCACATAAAAAACACAGTCCATACTCTCATTTCATAATCACCATAATCTTGTATAAAGAATTACTCAACTATTGAAGAGTGGTATCAATGTTTGTAGTGCAAGCTTCTCCTTAGACTCGAGGTTGAAGACGATAAAGATGACATCATCTCATTTAAAAATTCCACTCATGTATATGTTTTAATAGGTTGATCAGTACCACACTAAGGTTGTCCCTTACAAAAAAATGTCACTCCATTAGATAATTGATAAATTCCAATATGGCTCGGTACTCCCTCATGGTCCACCGTGCCGACCCACATATGTGAATGCTAAGTACCCCTCACCTACCTGCACCCTAATATCTGCACTTACCTATACAGGATCTCTACATATTCATATATTCTGGTCTTAGTTAGAATCTATCCTTTGAGCTTGGTTGTTGCATCCTTGATTCCTCATTACTCGATTCAGGTGATGGCATAAAGACCTATCCAATTTTTTTAAACGCATCAATTTCCATTTTCCAAATAGTAGTATGAGTAATATAGAACTGAGAAGAAATTTAATAAACCCTTCAGTTTGAACTTTCTCAACTTCTTTCAAGACTATTTTTATATAATCTTCTATACTTCTTATGATTATTAAAAAAGGATGGAAGAAACTATCTTTCACTTCAAACAACATTTCCACAAGTGAATAGATCTCAAGAACTCCAATGGTAAAACATTCTTTAAAATTTCACAAGAACCTTCCAAAATTCAGATTTGTATGGATTATTGGATATGAAGGATTCTCAAGAAACTCCACCTTAAGGGATTATCTCCTCTTTCACTTCATCAGGATAGATATTTTCTCTAGACGTAATTTAGAATACCATTTGATAAATCATACAAAGATGGTTACATTTTTAGATCGTGAATTATTATTCTAGCTTAATTTTATTCATTTGTTATCAATTTGATAACAAGAATAACCTTTAATTATCTACATGGTTAGCATAAAAATAAAACACAAATGATAAAGGAATAAGGTGTAACCTCTTTTAAATCCTTAGAGTGAGCAAAAAGGCTAAGAATTTCTTCTCGACCATGAAACTCTTTCTTTTAGTACTCTAATTTTATGTTAATTCTTCACACTATCTTTTCTATTTTTTCATAAAATTCTTAGGTAGAATCAAGTCTCTTCTTATTTATTTGTTTGAGATATTTTTTTAACATGTTACATCAAATTACATACACCAATTACTATATTCTTCATTGTTCTCAAGATTTCATCTTGGGTTGGTGAAATTTTCAAGAAACTCTTTGAGTTTTGACTATCCTACTTGAACCTCCCACACAACATTTAATGAGTTCTAGGATTATTATCTTTTGATAATCCCTCACGAGGGTTGTATTTTCCATATTCATATGGAATATAATATTTTCCTTTACCACTTTCTTTATCTTGGTCTTATTTCATTTTTTTTCATTTCCAAATTAGTCGGTGATACAAATATATAATCAATGGGTATATTGATAGCTTCTTTGGACTATTCATATGGATTCTTGAGATTGATTTTTTTCACATCAGTTTCAATAAATGTAACACTTCTCTTAAACTTATTGTACATGAATTAAAGTTGATATTTCTTCAATTTCTTTTCCAAGGTTGACTCACCTTTCTTTATTGGATTTTGTGATCTTTTATCATTATTTTATTTCTATACTTAGTTAGATAAACATAAATCACACATGTGACCAATACCATTACACATACAATAGAGATATTCAAATTTTTAAAACTTGTTTATAGTATATAGGTTATTCCCTTTCACCTCTAGTTATTGCCTTATCTTAGGCTTATTCCCTCTCACTGATGGATTTATCTGAATTTTAGCAAGAGATATATTATTTCAAAATTAAAATGCATTGTGCCAAAACCTATTATAATACCAGTAATGACATTCAAAAATTGTTTTTCTTTTATTAAATCCATACTGCTGATATTTTTTTAGATATTATAGTATACCAAATTTGGGAATTCTTTTTAACTTTTTGGGATAAATATAAGGAAAATAAATTCATACACATAATTTCAGAAACCTTGGATAAATTGGTAGATTTTTCTTAATTTCTCTTTATCCAATTTTTATATGTTTTTAGTTTATTTATAAATTATGTACAAAAATAGATTTATTAGCAATAAAATTTTAGATGTGGTTTGTACCTTTATTTTTATAGCTGTTGAATATTGATCATTAGATGATATCAAGATGTTTTTGGAACCAGTTGTAGATCTTTTTTTCTAAGTGTCTTCCTATGAATAATGTGTGGAACAAAAATTCTTCCAATGTACAATAAAGTCCAAGGTTGAGTTACTTATATATTTTAATGTTTAACATCAAGCTATAAGAATTTCATATTGAATATGTTTCTATCATCATCAATTTTTTATCTTTTCTTCATGTTTATTCTTGATTTTATCAACTTCATCATCAATAATTTTGTTCTTTTCCTATAACAGATGGTCAAACTATTTAATCTTATTTTCTTTGACCTCCAATTCTTTATTCATGATAACAACTACTTCTTTATATGTATGGCTCTGTACTTATATCCTTTTCAATGATTTTTCTTTCTCTTGGATTTCATTTAGAAAATCCATCTCAAATATGGAGTAATTTCCTTCAAGCTTAAAACTCCTTGTGTTTTTGTCCTCTATTTGATTAGTAATATTTACACACTCAAGATCATTTTTGGACAAGGACTTCACCTTTATCTCTGATTCCTTTTCAAGACAATTGAATTATTCCTAAAATTCTTTAAGGGGATAAAAATAAAAGCAACAACATATTTGGGAAATCTTTTTTATATTTTCTCAAAGTAAGCACATGAATCTGTATATTCCTTATTAAATAGATCATTGAAAATATGGTCCTCACCACTTGTTATTGATTCATCAGAGGAACTATCATGATAAGAATTTAAAATTACATCATCTTCATGGAAGAAATATGATTCACTAGAAGTATAAGTTTTTTCTATCTTCTCACCATTATAATTCTCAGCCAATTCTTTAATATTCATGCTTGGTTAGGTATCATAATGATATTAGCATGATGAAGTTGGATTTTATTACTTTATTCCCAAGAGGTAAATATTCATTATCATTATCACCTCCTTATTACTTTTGTTCTTTTAACATGAGATTTATTTAACTTTATATACTTCCTTGGTTGGTCCTTCTTTCATCTCAACTTGAATAATGGAACATACCTCATGATTTTGGAATTTGAATGTGCAGCATAAGAATCATCATATTTATTTATATGAATGGATGAATCATATGCTCTAGATAATGAATCTAATGTTACTTTCAAGGACACATATATAGTACTAGGATAATAACTCAAATGATCACACATACATAATATTTTTCTTTTTTCATAGAATAAGGCTCTATGTGAGTCTCCTACTTCTGGAAATCCTTATGAAATTGGATATGATATGGTAGAGTCTCCTTGTTTCTTAAAAGTGGTTTGTAATCTCACAACAATCATCATTATGGCATGGTCATCATTCCATCACTATTTTAAAAATACCCTGATCATTTTCTCTATAGTGTTTCATTTGGATATCATAGTGTGAATATTTACCCTAAATCATTATTCTCACTATATCAAAATACTGACATCATGAACACTTTCTATCAACTTATTCATAGTAACCATGATCTTATAAATAGAATTACTTATCTATTATAGTGTAGTGTCAATATTTGTAGCACAATATTCTCCTTGGACTTGAGGTTGAAAAAGACATATATAATGTCATCTCATTTAAATATTTCACATGCATTTGTGTTTTAATAGGATAAATAGTATCACACCAAGGTTATCCTACATTGATCTTTACATAATGATGTTTATCCTTTATAAAAATGTGATCCCTATTGGGGGAGCAGTGGGGGTGAAGGGTGGGGGTGAAGGGGGCAGGGGGGTAGTGTGCAGGGGGTAGTGGGGGTGAAGGGGGCTGGAGTGGGGGGCTGTGTGCAGGGGGTAGGGAGGGGGCAGGGTGTGTGTGTGTGTGTGTGGGGGGGGGGGTTAAATGAGTTGGGGTGAAGGGTGGGGGCAGTGGGGGTGCATGTGGGGGGGGGCAGTGGGGGTGCATTTGGGGGGGGGGAGTGGGGGTGTAGGTGTGAGGGGGGGGGGGGGTAGTGGGGGTGCAAGTGGGGGAAGGGGGAAGTGGGGGTTTTGGTGGTGGGTAGTGGGGGTGTAAGTGGTAGGGGAAGTGGGGGTAGTGGGGGTTAAGGGGGAAGTTGGGGTGAAGGGGATTGGGGAGCAATGTGTAGGGGGGGGGGGAGGGGGTGTGGGGGTGTAGGGGGATGTGGGGCGGGGGAGGAAGTGTGCTGGGGGAAGAAGTGTATAGTAACTCATGAGTGATTTTTTATGAAAAACAATATTACATTCAATATAACATCTTATTGAACTACTCTATTGATAACAATTAGGATATGATCTTACACTAATGGTTAGTGTATATTAAACATGACTGCTCTAAGAGGAGTTGATTAACTAGAATGCTCTCCCTATGCATTTGATTCATGTCACAAAATCTCTGTTGGAAATTTTCATAGGGATGATGATGATTCTTATCTTGAAGAGGTGTTCAGTGAATATGTTATGGTGGTAAATCCATGGGGTCATTTATGAATGAGAATCAAACATATCAAAATGGTTTGACTTGGTAAAGATATTTACATTATGGACAATATCACATTAGTATTCATTTAAAAACTAGTATTAGTATATAATTGATATCATACAAGCTTTAAAACAACCATGGTGAAGAAGAATTGAAAGAATCCTTTGAGGGGGTTTATAAGCCCAAGCTTCCAGAGACTTATTCATTCTCGATAAATATAGAATTATAGATAACATTAAAGGAAAATGAAGATTGGTCACTTCCTAATTCATTTATGGTTTATATTTTACAAGTTGATCAAGTTTGATTGATTATAAAACATAATGGGGTAGAAAATCTCAAAAATAAAAAATGCATGAAGTCTACATTTAGTGGAACAACTTTCGAGTCCCTGCGTGAGAATTTATCTGATGTATAACTTTGTAATTCCCAATATTTGACTTGGTGTTCCAATGAATATTACTTTTCTACCAAGCGTATGACTTTGAAATTCCCACTATATGAGTGAAATTGAAAAAATGAATTTTCATTACATTGTAAATTAAAGAAGGATTTTTCAACTCAGATGATGAGGGAATTCGAAAAAAAATCCTTTATTAATGATCATGTTATTTAGTATTGAGATATAAATATCAATCTAAATATTATTTGTTCATTGTTGGTTATGTATTCATGTATCATTTATCATATACAGTTCACACAATGATCCCATATATATAAGAAGTCATTATATCTTATTTCTTTTCCCACTATTTATTTATTGGTGGTTTATTATGATGAGGTCGATTCTATCCACCACCATTGAATACAATGAGTTCAACATCGGATTTGGGTAATATTTATTCTATTTTTATTCTTTGGCCCAATTTTAATTAGTGATTTTGTGATTTTTGGGTTTCTTATATTTTTATAGTGCGTTTTTGATCTTGTTGAGGTGGATTTGAGTCGCTATTGATTAAGGTCTACATGTGTATACATAGGCAGGAATATACATATATAAGTTCCCCCTTTATATATATATTCACTCATGGAATTATGAATATATATATTGGAGCTAGGTGTGCTTATATATGGATATGAAAAATGCATACATGTGTAAGTGTAAAGGGATATATGCAAGTATAAACATATATCTAAGGACCCCCTTATGCATATTTGGCCATGAAAATATGTACATATGGGCTAGGTGTCCTTATATATATGTGAAGTTTCATATGCATTCAAGAAGAAAAAAGTAAGATTCATGTTTTCGTCGTCAAAAGCAGCGCGCCTCGAGGTTGAGGTAGGTTCCCTCTACCCAACCCTTTAATTTTAATTCTATAATTGCTTGATTGTTTTAAAAACTTGTTTCCATAATTGTTTGATTATTTTAAAAACTAGTTTTCTAATAACCACTATCTTTATCAAGGAAATATTTATTTATGAGTTCCAAGTGTATGGGATTACTAGTTTATGTAATGTCCTCTCCTATAGTCTTAAATTAGGAAAAGACCATTATATTTTCTCCTATGTAGCCTAATGTGTAGAAAAGACACTAATATAAGGACAACCATAGCTTGATTAATGTTCTCATAGGATAAACAATTATATCTAGATCCGCATTCTCAAATCCTACCATGAATACAACATTTATTACATTCCCAATACCATATAAGAATTTAGGCCTAACACTTAAGGATGGGTTCTCCCCTATTAGCCCAGTGCTATGATGTCAAAAGACTTTAGTGCAGGGTGTGCTGGGGTAGGGGGAGGGGGTGTGCTAGGGGATGGGAAAGTGCAGGGGGGATGGTACATGGGGTGGGAGGGGGGGGGGGTGTAGGGGTATGGGGGTGCATCAGGGGGGAGGGGGCAGGGGGAGGGGTTAGGGGTGCAATAGGGGGTGGACTGGTGTAGGTGTGTGTGTGTGTGTGTGGGGGGGGGGGGGTAGTGCAAGAGGGGCTAGTGCAGGGGGGCTTGGGGGCTGCATTAGGGTGTGCAGGGGGATGGGGAAAGGGGGTGTGAAGGGAGAGGGGGTAGGGGGTTTATAAGGGTATGGGTAGGGGGTGTTTAGGTGGGGTGTCTATAAAAATGCATCTAAGAATAGCCCAACCTGAAGGTGATGGAAGGAGGGATGTAAGAGGGAAGGAACAACTTAAAATTTCCTCTCCCAATCTCTCCATATTTCCTATATCATGAAACACTTGACCTAGAAAAAGACAGAATTTAACCTATTAAAATAAATCCACCTAGGCATGAATCATGGTGTGACCATGGGTTTCTCACCATGAATTCCTACCCCTGGGAATTTCATGGCTTGAACTGAGGTTCACAGCCTGAAATGTTTGAGATAGGGGGTTCACCTCTCAACCAACCCTATTTAAGGCATAAACCCGATGGGTCACAAAATGGAAGGATACGATAGCTTAAATTTCAGTTATTTTTCACCCCGAACCTCCACCAAATTCCACCCAAACCCCAGAGGTACCAATATGGGACTCAAACCAAGTCCAAAAATACCATTTAGGAACGTCTAATGTTTAGATTCCCAATCCAAATTCCAATTTAAGAAACAATCCATGTTTCATATTAAAAACAAAAATTTCCTCCAAAAATAATGAATCAGAAACCTCTAAAGCATTACAAACTCCCCACCATGACCCTTCTCATCCCCGAGAATTCATATTATTCCTCAAAACATGTCTCACAAACTACAATGGTTTTCAATTACCTAAACCCATTATTCTCCATATCTGAATTCTAAACATGTTTCTTTTACACAAATCCAAACATCAAGGCATGCATTACACCAAAAGTAGATCCACTCACCCACTAAAAACGCTAACACCAAGAAGGCTCTCACCACACCCATATATCTGGACACTCCTTGGTGTCTTCAACTGATTCATCCTAAAGCTTATGGTTATCTCTACCATGATAATCTTCTCTTGAAGCTTGATTAAACATCATGGTGCTCCTAACCATATGAATTTGAAAATGATAATGATCTTCTAATGGTCTATTGACTTGGTAACTAGATTTTGAAAAATGATCTCAATGTAGTTTTCACCTCACCGCATCCAACCCCATGAAAAACACTAATCAATTCTCCAGGGGGTGGAGGGGGGATTTATAGTAGAGGGAGGGGGTGTCCTGGAGGGAGGGGGTGTCCAGGAGGGGGGGTGTCCAGGAGGGAGGGGTGTCCATAAGGGAGGGGGTGTCTAGGTGGGAGGGGGTGTCCAAGAGGGGGGGGGGGTTTCCAGGAGGGGGGGAGGGTCGGGGGCTATCTAGGGGGTGTCTAGGAGTGAGGGGGTGTCTAGGTGGGAGGGGGTGTCTAGGAGGGAGGGGTTCCAGGAGGGAGGGGGTGAAAGTGGGGTCTGTAGGGGGGAGTGGGGGTGTGTAGGGGGTGCAAGGGGGGTTTGGAGGGGGGGGGGTGCAAGGGGGTTAGCATGGGGTCTGTAAAGGGGGGGAGTGGGGTGTGCAGGAGGGTTAAGGGGGGTTTGCAGGGGGAGGGGTGAAAGGGGGGTCTGTAGGGGGTGTGTGGTGTATAGGGTGTGCAAGGGGGGTCTGTAGGGGGTGTGTGGTGTATAGGGTGTGCAAGGGGGGTCAGAAGGGGGGGTATTTCTAGGGAGGGTTTAGTGGGGTTCAATAGGGGGGGTCTATCAAGGGAGGGGGGTGTAGGGTGGGGTCTGTTCAGGGAGGGGGGGGGGCTGTCTAGGGGGAGTGGAGGTGAGTTTTTTAGGGGGATGTGGGGGTATTTTTTTTTCATGAAATGGGAAGGCCTATAGCCACAGTTTCAAACCGTGTCTATAGGCCCTGTGAGGCTTAAGGTTCTACCACATTTTCAAACTGTGGCTATAGGGCTTTATCCATGGTTTGAAACTATGGTTATAAGCCTTTCTCTATAGCCATGTAAATACCAACCATGGTCCATTGAACCATGGATATAACCTATAGACATAGTTTTTGGGCTTATAGACATAGTTTAAAAATGTGGTTATAGCCTAAATTTCTAGTAGTGATTGGGTGATCAATGGTTTAGATAGTATGATTGTCAACAATCTCAATGGCCTCAGTGACTGATTTCTGAACTAGCTATTCTTCTTGAGTAGCTTCTTATTCCTGGTTATCTAGTTAAAGAACATCTTAAAGCTTGTGAGCTTGGCTCTTTGCTTGTTGATCCTCATCCTGATCTGGTTTATCCAAATGAACTTAATGAGTTGCTTCTCCAAATCCTAACACCGATTCTTCAGGTTGTAGTTCTTCTATGTTCCTTGGTTTTGAAACAAGTTCCTCTTGAACTTCTTCTTCTTCTCCCTATTCTGTAGTAAGGGTTGAAGTATCATCAAATCTAAGTTTTCTCTTGGTAGACTTGGCAACACCTTATGTTCTAGATTCTCTAACTTCTTCATTTCGTAAATCACTTTTCTCCCCCCTGAACAAAATATCCAGATTTCTATTGGTCATATGCACTAACATGCATTAACTTTCCTTTCACAGTACTCTAAAATAAACCAAATGTTTTAAGAGTCCCAACATTCAACACATTGTGGTGATGAAATTTAATTCGAGTATCAAAAAGTAGAATCAAATTCATTCTATACAAAATTAGAGAAAGTATCCTTCCATAAGGATATAACGACATCCTTACCTCTGAATGGAAGCAATAACCTAAATACCTCAGTATATATCTAGGAAAATTTATCTTGATGTCTCTAATGAACATAAACACTAGATACATACCTGAGTATAGAATCTTCTCCATCTCAATAACTTTTGGAGCAATAGAAGTTTGAATAAACTTAACTAAAATATTTTAGTCTGCCTCAAGATCCTTTATGAACATTTTTATTATGTTTTTTGAGCTAAATAGAAAAGACATTATATCTTCAAACTTATGATCTTGATTTCTAATTGATCTAAGATAAAATGGAATACTATTTCATTATGGAATTTCAAAATTTTATCTACTTCAATTGAATAGATTGAAAATTCCTTATCTTCTATTCAAGAGGATATCATATCTTCTGATTCAATGAAACTAAACCGAACATTACTGTAAAAATGCTTCAGTTATACTTCATAAATAAAATCTATATTCTCCTCATTGAATAGAAATTCAAAACCTTGTAATTCAATAGATTTCTTGAGTCGAAGGTTTATCTAATACATCCATTCGAAATTGAAAACTTTTCCTTGAAGAATATTTCTGGAGGGAACATGCTGACACTTTAGATCACTTGGTTAACCTTTATCAGTTCACTTGGTATTTTTCATTTCTGAAAATTTGAAGGTTAAAGGTTTTTAGATTATAGGGTTTAAAAGAAAGATAAGGGTTTTGGAAGACGAAATAGGTTGAAGACTAAAGGGTAAGGTAAGTTGAAGGGTTTTCTAATAGATGATGACCGGTTTGGTTTCTCGTGCTGATTATGTAAGGTAATCCTTAATTATTAGTTTTTGAAAACACACAATTTAAAACTAAAAATGAGAAAATATTTATTTAAGAAAATAAATTAAATATTAATTTTAATAGAAAAATTAAAGTAAACAAATAAATACAATAAACAAATTTGACCGAAATAAATTGAATAAAATTTAATGTAATTAAAAACAAATTATAATTATAATTTTATTAAATGAAATAAACTAATATTTATTTGAAATTAAATAAACCTAACTCCCCCTTAATAAAATAAAAACATGCATTAGGAAGTGGTCTAGTGAAAATATCAGCTAATTGATATTCGGTATTAAAAAATTCTAAAGATATATCCTTTTTAAGAACACAATATCTTATAAAATAATGCCTTATATCAATATACTTAGTCTTATAATGACTTATAGGATTTTTCTAAATATTTATAAAACTAATATTATCACATAAAATAGGTATATTATTAAAATTTAGTCCAAAGTCCAGTATTTTGTTTTTCATCCATAATACCTGTGCACAACAACCTTCAACAAAAACATATTCTACCTCAGCTACTGATAGGAAAACTGAGTGTTGTTTATTACTTGAACATGATATTAAAGATTTTCCTAAAAAGTAAGAGGTTTTGAGGTGTTTTTTCTATTTAATCCGCAACCTCCAAAATCAGTATCTGAATATGAAATTAAATTAAAATAATATGTTTTGGGGTAAATAAGTGATCGAAAAAAAGTTCATTTTAAATATAGAGAAATTATTTTAACAACAGTAAGATGGGATTATTTTGGATTTATTAAAATCTAGCACATATACATACATAAAACATAATGTATGGTCTTCTAGAAGTAAGATATAACTTACTACCAATCATACCTCTATATAACTTGTTGTCAATTGGTTTTCCAGATTCATCCAAATCAAGTTTTATATTGGTACACATAGGAGTTGTGTATGTCTTTCTATTTTCAAGTCCAAACTTTTTCAATAAATCTATAATATATTTACTTTGATTTAAAACATTTCCATAATCTTTTTGATAAATATGAAATCCTAAAAATAAATTTGGTTCTCCCATCATACTCATTTCAAATTATTTTTTCATTAGTTTTAGAAAATAATTACAAAGATTTTTATTTGTTGAACCAAAAATAACATCATCAACATAAATCTGTACTAATAAAATATTAGAACAAGTAGTTTTCTTAAATTTTTTTGGATCTACCAATCCAACAGTAAATCCATTTTTCAAAATAAAATAACTTAATCTTTCATACCAAACTCTAGGTGCTTGTTTAAGGCCATAGAGAGCTTTGGTAAGTTTAAAAACAGAATTTTGATTCTAAGGATATTAAAAACCAGGAGGTTGTTCAACATAAACTTCCTCCATTAAATATTCATTTAAAAAGGTAGATTTAACATCAAACTAATATAATTTAATGTTCATGTGGTATGCATAAGCTAAAAGGATTCTAATGGTTTATAATATAGCTAAAGGGGAAATTGTCTCATCATAATGTATACCTTCTTCTTGATTATATCCTTTAGCTACTAATCTAGATTTATTTCTAGTTATGATCCCTTGATCATCCTGTTTATTTCTAAAAACTCACTTATTTCCTATAACTGGATAATCGGATGGACTTTTTTCTAATTCCCAAACCTCATTCCTTATGAATTGGTTAAGTTATTCTTGTATTGCTAACATCCATCACTCATCTTCTAAGGCTTCTTAAATAGACTTAGGTTCTAACTGATATAGAAAGGTAGATAACTCATCCAGGTTTCTACATTTCTTCTAATTATAATTCTTTTATCTAGGTCTCCTATAACAGTTTATAAAGGATGTTTCTTTAGGTTTATAGATTGTCTAGTAAAGACACTTCCAGGTTCTTGAGTATCATTTTCTTCTAAAATGGGCTAAATTTTATTAATATCATTTTCAAAATTATCTTTAGGGGTTTCAAGTCTCATGTTATCAAATAAATTAGTAACTTTATATGTTTGATCTTTCTATTTAATGAAAGGGTCATTTTCATCAAACTTCACATGAACCGATTCTTCAACAATCATTGACTTTTTATTAAACACTATATAGGCTTTAGAAGTAGTAGAATATCCTAAAAATATTCTTTCATCAGCTTCTAGATCAAACTTACCAATATTTTCCATAGTATTCAAGATATAAAACTTACATCCCAAAACGTTAAAGTACTTTACTTTTGGTTTTCTGTTATTCTAAAGTTCATATGGTGCCCTTTTGAAAATAAGCTTTATTAAAACTAGATTCGTGATATAGCAGGCTACGCTTATAACTTTTACCCAAAAGTAGGTAGGAAGACTATATTCAATTATCATAGTCCTTGCATTTTCTTGAATAGTTCTATTTATTATCTCCAAAATTCCATTTTGTTGAGGTGTTCTTGGTGCAGAGAAGGTGTGTTTAATACCCAAATTTGAGCATAAATAATTAAATTCATGATTCTCAAATTCTCCACCATGACCACTTCATAATGAAATTATTTTAAAACCTTTTTCATTTTGAATAATTTTGCAAAAACTTTTAAAAATAGATAAAACTTCACTTTTGTGTTTTAGAAAATACACCCAAGTAAACTGAGAATAATAATCAACTAAAACATAAACATATAATTTACCAGACAAACTTTCTACTCTGGATGGTCTAAAAAAATCCATATGGATAAGTTTTAAAGGTTTACATGTATTAATTTTTTTAATAGATTTGAATGAAGATTTTTGCTATTTTCCAATTTGGCATGCATCACAGAATCTGTCATTATAAAATTTAAGACAAGGTAAATCAGAAACTACTTGATTCTTAGATAATTTATATAAAGAATAAATATTATAATGACCAAGTCTCATATTCCAGATCCATAACTCATTTATCTTATCAATTAAACAATTCAAATTATATTTACACAAGGAATTTAAATTCAAGGTATAGACATTATTAGTTCTAGGTGCTCTAAATTTAAGTAGTTTATCTTTAAAGATAGATCATGAATTTTTAGAAAAATAAACATAAAAAACATCATCAAAAAGTTTATAAAAACTTATCAGATTTTTCTTTAGGCCTTTTACATACAGTACTTTATTGATTGAGATAGTCTTTGGATATCCAACATTTCTAACTCCAATGATCTTTCCGTTTTCATTGTCACCAAAGGTGACTAAACCTCTGTTCATTTGAGTTAATGTATGAAAATTTGTTTATTCTCCACTCATGTTCCTGGAACAATCACTTTCCATATACCATATAGATTTTCTATTCATATGGAATGTTTCCTATAAAAGAAATTAAACATGTGTTTGTTTTGGTACCCATATTTTCTTGGGTCCTACAGTGTTAGAAAGAAATGATCTGGAAATCCAGATCTGCTTTATTTTTCTATAATTCATATTAATTTCTTCAGAAAAAAATTTAGAAATAAAATACTTTTAATACCACTAACTTGAGGACTTCTCAAATAATAGTTGTTAGTGACATGAAATTTTATTCCACAATAATAATAGGTAGAATTTTTCAAATTGGGCACAAAATAATTCTTATACAATTTTGATTTTTCACCCTTACTTCCTATTCCAAATATTTCCATTTTAATAACATTATTTCCAAGAATTTAATTTAAATTTTTTTCTCCTTTGGTAAAAGTATTTGCAGTATTCTTATAAGAAATGACTTCATCATGTAGTTCTTTAATCCTTTTTTCACGATTAATGAAATTTTTTGTAGATGAGTTGAATTTTTCAACTAGTTATTTATGTTGTTTTAGCATAGTGTCTCTTTCACCTAAAACTATATTGTGAATATTTTTCAATGATTTATGTTTCTTTAACAAGTAATCATATTTCTCTTCTAATATAGAACAATAAATAGCTAATTTATCATTTGAGTAACTACCCGAGTCAGAAGTAGAGGAGTAGTAAGATTGTACCTCTTCTTCTTTCTTGGCTATAAAACAAATATTGGATTTTTGATTTTTTGTCTCTTTCTATGAATTATATTTTTAAGAGTTATTGGAGTCTTCAAATACACTCTAAGTAGATTACATTGCTATTTTTTCCTTTATGATCATAATCATAATTCTTCGGATATTTCTTTTCTGGCCTTTTTCTTTCATCTTTCAATTGAGGGAAATAAGGTCTAATCTGACCCAATTTATTGTATTCATAGAATTGAACCTATTTAGGTTATTTTACATATTTATTAAATGACTTTATGAAGCCTTTTTTCTTCTTGTAAAATTTTCTGAATTTTTTGGCTAGCTGAGCCAGTTCCATTTTAGAATACGGGGAATCTGAATTTTTATCTATTTTGTCTTCTTGTTTTATTTTTCTTCTATGCTTCTAAGATATCACTTTGAGAGAAGTATAATACTTTTTCAATAAAATCTTATGATATTAAACTTCATCTTGCATTTCTTCTTCATAAATCATCAATGTTCCAATTAATTCTTTAATAGTCATATCCTTGAAAGGTGATTATTGATGAATAACAGCAGATATTCCGTTCCATTTTGAGGATAGTACTCTGAGTAATTTTATATCTTGATCAGATTTTTTGATGGGTTCTACTAAGGTAGTTACATTACTGATGATCTCTTTTAGACTTCCATTTATCTTTGTGATGCTTTCACCATCAAGCATTCTAAAGGTGTCAAATTTTATCTTTGTTGTAGCATACCTCATCTGTCTTACATTGTCTATTCCTTTATAGGCAACTGCAATATTTTTCCACATATCATATGTTGTAGGACATTATGAAATATGATTAAACTCATATGGTTCAAGTCCATATATGATACTATTAATTTTTTTGAATTGATATCATATTCAACTTCTGTTTCAGCAGTATAAATCTTTGGTTTCTCAAAAATTTTATAAGGAGTAATGATTTTAAAATAAACTTTGAAACCAAGATTCTTTAGAGAGATAATCATTAGAGATTTAAAACATCTATAATTTTCACCATTAAAGTATGTAGCACGAACCATATACATTTATTATCTTGGATCAACAATTTCCATATGCTTTGTATAGACCTTATACTTTAGATTAGTATAGCTTTATCTCAAAATCTCACCTATGATACCAATTGTGTATTTTCAAGCAACTTCCAGAATTCTAGATTTTGAATCCCTTTGTGAAATCTGAAAATATGCAGCATTTTTATTCTTTATGAAATATGAATAGTGGATAAAAAAATAAAGAACAAAACAAATTTATAGTGGTTTGGGGAACAAATTTTCCCCAGTCCACTCCACAAATTACTATCTCTGTGAGCTTGGTGAATTTCACCAGTAAGGTCCTCCTATCATAAGATCATGAATCCACAACTAAGTACAAGAAGTTAACACCTTTAAAAATAAGGCTAAATAAGGCCTTTTGGTTCTCTAACAAGGAACCGATTATCCACATCTTATATAAAAAAACTGATACTTCACCACACCTGAGTCCGAGTAGTAAAACTCCAAAAAATCAAAAGAGATTGATTTGAATATGGATCAGGTTTAAATTCACAATTATAGTAACAAAAATTGATAATAGATGGATATTCTTATTCATAAAAGAGAGTCTTCAAGAAAGGGTGGTTCTGAAGAGATCCTAGTTGCAAAATGATCTTCAAATAAAAGTAGCAACAAATAGTAGTAGTAATCTTATAATAGAAAAAATTGAACATTTATGTCTTCAAAGTGTAGCTTATTTCAGAACCGATCGTTCATTGTAGCAGAACTGTAAAATATATTTTTCATGAATGAAATAATATATGAAAATATGTGACTTGTATATCCCATATATTAAAATGATACACTGGTAGATTATATAAAGCAGAAAACCTACTTTGGAATTTCAGATCCAAGAAATTCTCCTGAAATATCTTGAATACTCAAATTCAAAAACATCCAAAGGAGTTATAACTTCCCTTAAAAATAGGATTGAATTTCTTTTTTGAATACTATCCTTTGAATCATTCATATCGAGCTTTTAATCGGTCAAAAAAAAATCTTTAAAACATCCTGTAATTATGTCAAGACTATTGCAGAAATATCAGATAAAATCATGAAATTAAATCTCTGATATTGAAAAGTCAAACATAGGGTTCCTTCATAAAATAAAAAAAATACCAAATTTAGGGTTCAACATTGTATCATTCATTATCTGAATGTAAGGTTGACAATATAAGGTTGATCATAAAAGTAAGGTTGATGAACCATACATTTGTGTCCTCAAAATTAGGGTTCCTTACTTACATAGTTTCTTTAACTACACTTCATTCTCATTATAAATTTAAGATTACATCCAAAATTAAGGTTCTTTATCCACATGTTCCTTCTAACATAATTTTGATGATCCATACACACCATCTTCCAACGTAAGGTTGAATACAAATATAAGTTTCATGATCCATACACGTTGTTCCAAGCATAGGGTTTATTCCTTACATTAAATTCTGAACGTAGGGTATGAAAAGTGTTTATAGAATACACTTAAGGATGTTCTAAACACTTTAAAAAATATTTATTTTGAATTAAAATCTTGAATATAATTCTATAATAAAAATTACGATTAATATTAATTTCTTAAAATATACTTAAAGTGATATTATTAGTAAAACAAAAAAGGGTATTTGTGAGCATCAAAATAAATAGGATTTATATAGTATTTTTGAGTTAATAAATTCTCAATAATTATTTTTTTAATCATAATTATATTTAATTTTAGTATAAGTTTGTTTTTGGGTTTAAAAATGGGTTTTTTTCTTCTGAAAATTGTTTCAAAGTTCACATTGTTTCTTATTTTTAATTAATTAAAATAATACCTAATGATAAATATTTTAAATTAAATTTATAGACTATATATCAAAAAATATTAATATATATTATTACAATGATTATTATAAATCATAGATTTAATGTAAAATCATTTTTTTCTTGAAAAATACACTTATTGAAAACCTGTTTTTTTATTACGTCTGCGGGTTTTGTTTTAAATTAAAATTTGCCAATTATGTGAATTTAATTTTCTAAAATGGATTATATATTTGTAATAATCATAATTTATATTATATAATAAGTTTAACTTAATTTTTGACTGTAATGAATAGTGAAAAGAGTAAAAAATATTTACCGCGATTAAGGTAAAAACGGATTTATCAGGGGTTAAACTAAAACGATAAGGGTTAAAATGACCTAAAAAATTGTCTAAAATATATTGGATGGTTATATTTAGAACTTATCATGTATAATCCTTGAGAATAATCTATTTTTTACCCTTTCTTCATGTGAAAAATGTGTTTATAACTTTTTCTTTTCAAAAATTACAAGTGTGCCGCTCACCTCACTTATAAAAGGTCACACTCACTCCTCACTTCTTCACAACTTAAAAATATTTTGGTTCAGAAAATACTTGACGAAATCACTTCCCAACTTCCATACCATCATCCTATAATCCTTGGTTTGGTCATAAAGTCTTTCTAGGAATACTTTAGGTATAATCCTAAAGTGGTGGTCTGAGAAGCGGTAAAATTCCTTACTATGTGTTTTTTGTTTTATTTATTCTTCCACCTCCTTCAAATATTCTTCATTTATACTTATATAATAACACCAATATCTATATTATAATGAGATGTTATTATGTTAAGTTAATGACTTATATCTATCTCCTCTTCCCTCAAATTGGAAATAATAACGTCGCTCGTGTGTATAGCAGACTACTATCTCACAAAATGATGTGATGAATTTTCCATCAACACCTCTCATGTTTGGGTATGATGATGGATCTAAATTATATATATGATATTAATGTAGGTTCTAGGTTCATCATAAGTAGAGGATGGGGTATTCCCAACTCATATTTTTTTCATGATCGATGATTAATCTAATATTTACATAACGATAAATGCCATGATTAGTGAAATTGAATCAAAGAATATATACAATAGATAATCATCAGAACCAAAGTGCAGGACAATCAAAAATTATTTATAATTAATTTAATAAATTAAATAATTATCTTGTGAGAAATTATTTCTTTATTGATGGATATGACAACGTCTCTAAATTGTACTATCGTTGTGCTGTAGGAATCAAGAATATATTCCCTCAAATGGTGATCTAGACGTGTTCCAAGGACCTATGAATGTTACTATAGGAATCTCTGGGTTCTATCATGGAAGATCCTAATGCTTGTGTAGTTCACCTTTGATCACCCTAAGAGTCACTTCACGAAAGGGTTCTCTTCGATCTTTCTAGACTTGAGAGCGGTGGTGGAGGAGGATCACTCTCCGTTAAGAATTCTTGGATTGGGAGCTCTCTAGGGATTTGAGAGGATTATCTCTTGATCTCATTGTGAATAATGTGAAATGAGTTGGCTCTCTTAAGAAAATAATATAATTGGATTTATATCCTGCTAGGTTAAGAAAATAATAATTGCACACGCACCATAATTATTTCTTTAATCCCTACAAAACCTCATATCTATAAGAATAATAATAATAATATTATTTCTTAACATATACTAAACTCACTTATTAAATTAAATATTATTTAATCAAATAATATTCAATATATATCATATTTCTCAACGAACCATTAAACTCAGTTCTCTATTCCTATATAATATTTATCTGGCCTTTAATAATGACTATTTATTTAATAAATAAATATCACTACAATATTCTTTAATAAATAAATAAATATTATATTCACTAAATAGAAAATAAATATTTATTAAATATTCTACTCACATGATATTCTCTCAAATAACTGGTGTTGGAATATATATGATCAAGAAAACAAGAATGATTATTAAACCACATGCGAGAATAATATTTATTCCACTTTTTAAATAATAAATAATAATATATTATTTGTAACGACCCAAAGTTTCATTAATGGAAATTCCCTCTTGACCTAGTTAAATGCCTCTTTATGTAAAATGTTTATATAAAATGTCAACTTATTTGGTTTTATGTTAAGAATTGTGACCGTTACTTTTATAGCCGTTGAACAATGATCACATGATTAGTATAAATATAGGGCTTTAACAAATCCAATTTACTCAGACAAAAGAAGCGATGGCCTCATCCAGTAGAATTGCTCCATATGAAGCCCATTTGTCGGAGCTCGAAAAAGAGGTGGCGTCCTTGGGTTTCACTCTTGACAAAGCCCAAGATGAGCTTCATCATGTCAAGCTCAAATGGGACCGTCTACGAGAAAAGTGAAAGTTGATAGAGATTACCACTCGAGCGATGTTATCTGAGCCCCCCCAAGAGTCTGTCACCATCGCACACCTTACCCTTAGGTCTTATGCGGTTGTTTTAAGGGGTTATGTAACAAATCTCTAGTACTATGTTCATGTACATTATTTTTTTATATAATAATGAATATAATTTCATGTCATTATGGATACATTGTAAATAGTTTTTAAAGTACAAATGGTGTTTTTAGTTATTATTTAATTAAGAAATATATTTTATTAAATTAAGGGATTTTTGAATTAAATATTATTTTAATAAAATATTATTATTATTATTATTAAATTAATTTTATTATATATAAATGATCATATAATTGTATGAATGCAACTAAATTTTTTATTAAGGTTTGAAAGCCATTTTTGTCAAAACCCGTGAATTTTCGATAAATGTCAGTTTTTATTTTAAAAGTGAAAATTAACATATTTATAAAATTATTTAGATAAAATAAATGTTATTTTTGGAATCAGGACGTCAAAATTATCCAATGGTGAATTTTTCATAATTTTCTGAGACAGTCAAATTTTTGGGTAAAAATTAAATACCGTTTAAATATATAATGTGTTTTATGACATCATAATGACCCAATAGTGATGTAATAAAGTACTATAAGCTTTATGTTAGGACAATATATGTTTTAGCATTAAAATAATGTGATTTTGGGTTTGTTTGACTTACTTTTCAAAGCATTAATGGATCCTTCAAGACTTATTAAACACCTTGTCTTTTTAAATTGTTTTCCTTGGGAGTGTGACTCACCTCCACATAAGAAACCCCATTATTTTAAGAAGTTCGGACTATAGACTTATAAAATATTGTTTTCATCTTCCATTTTCCAAAAACCATGGGCAAAAACCATGGTCTGTTTTGTGGTTTGGATTAATTTAATATAAGGGGTCCCAAACCTAAATAATAAAGAATTCCATCACATTTCCTATATAAACCCAACCAAGATCCCACTTCCTCCTCACTCAAAGCCTTTGGAGTTCATCAAACCTATGACCTACTCTCTCTAGAATCCTCCCAAGGTTCCCCAAGCTCCCAACAAGCCTCTCTCAAGCCTCTCTCTAGCCTTTGGAAACACACTTCCATGTAAGGGTTTTTCTTCCTTTCACTTTTTTTTCCAATTTTCTTAATATTGTTATGCCATTTGAATTTCAATTATAAATGCTAGGGTATGGTTTCGCACCTCCCCCATACTACCCTATTATTGTTTTAATGATGGTATACCCCTTTCTCTCTCATTAAATGCCTCCCATGTACACCCATTACTATGCCGAAATTCCGAAAGGAACTTCTCTCTCCTCATTTACATTCAAGCAATACTTTTGTATCATGAATCTAAATTCCATTACAATTGTTGGGACATGTATCTATATGACCCCCCTTACTGTCCATTTCATGTAGATATGATGAGACACCCCTTTCTCTCTCATCAACCATTTTTATGAATTCTTATATCACGCCTTTATGCTGCCGAAATTGCACCGATTTTCTAAGACAATGCCACTGTGTAGTGAATACCATGCCCATTTATCCATCAAGGGTATTCACCTTCATGCACATTTACTTATTGATTTTAAAGTTTCATTACACCTTCCTTTGTCGTGGAATAAATGATTATGTTTTATGAATCCATGTTTTATGATCCATGTGGCACACTTATGCATGAAATGAAATGTTTAAGAAGGGTGCACCCTTATAGCGCTCCAATGCATTGGGTAAAGTATAGTATCATGATACGTCATGTTCAATGAGTGTTGACTCATGCTAATTCAAGTGCAACGAGGGTTTACTCATGCTTCATGTGCAATGAGGATTTACTCATGCTCTATGTGCAATGGGCCTTGGCTCATGCTAATTCCATGTTAAGTGTTGTTTCCACATTTCCATGTTATGATTATCATGCTTTATCATGCCTTTATGTTCATGTTTCTCTTGTGCTCTATTCATATGCCTAATGTCTAACATGTATTGTACTCCTCATGTTATTCCATGTGTATTCCCTTACTGGGCTTTATAGCTCACCCTTTTCTTATGCATGTCCTCAGGTTATCCCATGCAATGCTAAGTACGAGGGAATGCAGTGGTCAGGTAAAGGAAGTTTTCAATAAAGATGTTGTATTTCATGTTTCAAGTTTTTATGTAATGATACTAATCCCCAAAGACACTAAACCACCCGATATTCTTTGTTTTATCAAGTTAAGTTTTATGTAATAAATCATGTTTAAGTTTGTAATAAAAAGTAGGGTTGTCATAGTTGGTATTAGAGGATAGGTTTAGTTATTTTTGGGATTAGGATTGGAAAACCATAGTAAAGACTTAGATACAAGAATAAGTACAATATAAACATCCCTAAGTTTTGGTGAGTATTGAGTAAGTGGTTTTCAAGAAAATACATCTCTGTCTAGATATGAGCAGGTAAGGGCGGCTCTCGTACAGATGTATCCTAGAGGTAAAACTCGAAAACACCGCTTTGAGCTAGACTCTAACGGGAATTGGTGCCCGACAATGGGCCTTACTTCACTCTTGGTTACGAAACTCCCGGGGGATATGCTTTGGTAAATTCACAAGCTTATTATGAACCCTTATTAAGGGAATTTAAAAAAATTCCCCTAAGAATATATGTTAGAAAGTAGATCATGAAAATCCTAGATTGAAGCCTATAGACTCATGAGTTAAGGAAATAAAAGTTTATTTATAAGTCATCAACCTTTGTCTTTGGATTACCCTTTATGTGTTACTCCCTACCTTTCCTTTTATTCCATCCAATGGACGGTAATAGGAGGACTTGGGCTAACAACCGGTGTGAAGAGCAGTGTGATGACTGTACTAATGAGATGCCCAATCTAATGGGAGTGGGAATCGCGAACTTTGTCACACTTCTCTCTCAGTTAACTCAAGATTTGAATAGAAACACGGGTCAAGAGGAACGTCCAAACACCCCTAAGAAGGAACAAGTCACTATCAAAAGCTTCATGTGAAAAAGGCCTCCTACTTTTAGTGGATCATCCGATCCCACGATCGCTGAACAATGGATCAACTCCATTGAAAAGATATTCTCCATACTTCAATGTTCTGAACAAGAGAAGGTTCTCATGGAGGCTTATTGTATGGAGGGTGAAGCTGATCAATGGTGGACGTTGATCAAAAATATGAAGCCTGAGGAGGAGATCGAGGCGTTGGAATGGAAGGATTTCTGGAAGATGTTTTTCGATTAATATTTTCCGCGCACCCTCTGGATTAAGATGGAAAGGGACTTCCATTACCTCAAGAAAAAAGAAGAAGAATATATTGGAGCATACAAGACAAACATCACAAGGCTTGCACGATACGCTTCCGGCTTTGTCGTTACCCCCGAATGCAAGGTTGACCGCTTCTTTGGTGGACTGAAGCCTAGCCTGCGGAAAGCATTAGTGATCCGTGACTTCGACAGCTTTGAGGAAATTGTCCGATGTTCCCTCAAGGTCGAAATGGAGATCGGGGAATCATAGGGGTATCATGGGGAAAAGAAGTATAAGGTGGAATTCAATGCTGGCGGTCCGATGGATAAATCCAACGGTGTTAAGAAGATCCAACACCCCACTTGCCAAAAGTGTGGAAAGAAGCACCCTGGAAATTGCCTCAAGGGGATGAGGAAATGCTTTAGGTGTGGAAGAGAAGGGTACCTAGCTATTAAATGTCGGCAAGAAAGACCCACGGCTGCGACAGAGGATAGGAACGCTCCGTTTGAACCTCAACGCATTGTTCATTGCTACAAATGCAAAGAACTGGGGCATCTTTCAAATTAGTGCCCTAATCTAAGGGGTTTTGGAGGCAACCAACAACCTCCAAGGAAGCAAGGAAGAGATTTTTCCATCACTTCTTCCGAAGTGAACCCCGAAAAAAAGTGGTGACAGGTACACTAGTTATTCATTCAAGAATAGCCAATGTACTTTTTGATTCAGGTTCTACGGATTCTTTTATATCTCGAAAGTTTAGTAGAAAAATCCCAGCACCACCACAAATCATGGAAGTGAAGATGTCGGTGAGTACGGAAAATGGGGAAATCATTGAATCCCATGAATATAAGTCCTCCCCTATTATAATATGTGGATTGAATTTCTCGGCGAACCTTGTCATACTCCCTCTGGTGGAATTTTATGTAATTCTTAGCATGGATTGGCTTTCCTTATATAGAGCCAACATAAATTGTCGGGAAATGGAAATCACTCTCTATATGAAGAATCGACCCCTGATTCTTTACAAGTGTAAGGAGGAAGATGAATCTACTTTAGATCCATCATCTCAAGCATGGATATTACTACCCTATGAGCACGCATATCTGGCTTAGATGATTGAGTCCAAGGAAGAAACCATCCTTGAAGAAATGCGTATTGTGAGGGAATTCGCTGAAGTGTTTCCCGAGGAACTGCCTGGTCTTCCTCCTAGAAGAGATGTTGAATTCTAAATTGAACTTATACCAAGGGCTCTACCAATATCCAAGACTCCATATAGATTGGTTGTCGTGGAGCATGAAGAGCTGAAGAAACAACTACAGGAGAATCTAGATAAAGGTTTTATATTCCCAAGTGCTTCACCATGGGGTGCACCAGTCCTCTTCATCAAGACGAAGGATGGGTCAATGCGCCTTTGCATCGATTATCGTGAGCTCAACAAAATCATGATAAAGAACAAGTATCCTCTCCCACGAATTGATGACTTGTTTGATCAGCTATGTGGAGCACAATACTTCTCAAAGGTGGACTTGCGGTCGGGATATTATCAAGTAAGGGTGAAGAAGGAAGATATCCCCAAGACTGCTTTTCGTACAAGATACAGGCACTATAAATTCATAGTAATGCCTATCAAACTCACTAATGCTCTAGAAATCTTTATGGACTTGATGAATAGAGTCTTTAGAGATTACCTCGAAATTTTTTTGGTAGTCTTTATAGATTATATTCTAATATACTCCAAAACCAAGGAGGATCATGAGGAGCATTTAAGAACTGTACTAGATACTTTGTTCACAGAGAAGCTCTTTGAAAAGTACAACAAGTGTGAGTTATGGTTGAAGGAGGTCTCATTCTTAGGCCATATCATCACAAGCAATGGGATATCTATGGATCCCTCCAAAACAAATGAAATTGAGGGATGACTGAGAACAACATCGGTAACGGATATCCGTAGCTTCTTGGGGTTAGCTGGATATTATCGACGATTTGTGAGAAATTTCTCATGATCGTCCAACCCTCTTACCAAGATGAATTGAAAGGGAGTAAAGTTTTCTTGGAGTGATGAATGCAAAGAAAGCTTCAAGGAGTTGAAAAGGAGGCTTATCACTACACCCGTGCTCACTTTACCCACAAGCGGGGAACATTTTGTGGTATTCAATGATGCTTCGAAGAAGGGATTAGGTTGTGTGCTGATGCAGAATGATAAAGTGATATCATATTCCTCAAGGCAGTTGAAAATCCATGAGCGAAACTATCCAACGCATGATCTGGAGTTGGCAGCGGTGATCTTTGCCTTGAAAATATGGCAGCATTATCTCTATGGGCAGAAATGTGAGATATATATTGACCACAAGAGTCTTAAATATATATTCACACATAAAGAGATTAATATGCACCAGAGAAGATGGATAGAGCTCATCAAGGATTATTACTGTTCAATACATTACCACCCTGGGAAAGAGAACAAGGTGGCAAATTCCCTAAGTAGAAAGGACCCAGTGATTCTATCAATGATGAGAATTGAGAAGGATACAATCTTCTTAGACTTGATGAAGATGGACATGGGAATCATAAAGAAGGGAACATCATCAATCCTTTCACAAATGATTGCTCAACCGTCTCTTTTGGAATGGTTAAAATATGCTCAAAAGGATGATGTGAGAATTCAGTAAAAAGTGTAAGCTATAGAAAAAGGGAAATCCTTGGAGTTTAATGTTAATGAAGAAGGAATTGTGAGGTTTGGGAAAAGACTATGTGTTCCATCAAGTCCGGAGCTGAAGAAGGAACTTTTGGATGATGCACATAGTTCAAATTTCTCTATTCACCCAGGGAGCACAAAGATGTATCGAGATCTCTGAGAAAACTTTTGGTGGGATAATATGAATAAGGAGACCGTTGAATATACATCAAAGTGCCTAGTGTGCCAGCAAGTGAAGGCAGAGAGGCATAAGTCTAAGGGGATGATGCAACCATTGCCCATACAAGAATGGAAATGGGAGAAAATCACCATGGACTTTGTCACCGGACTTCTGAGGACATCCAAAGGCAACAATTCAATCTGAGTTATTGTGGATCGTCTTATAAAGATTGCACACTTCATTGCTATTCGGGAGGATTTCTCATTAGATCAACTGGAACAGATATATATTAGGGAAGTGGTAAGGTTGCATGGAGTACCAATATCTATTGTGTTTGACCGAGATCCAAGATTCACCTATAAGTTTTGGAAGAGTCTTCAACATGCTCTGGATACTGAACTGAACTTCAGTACGACCTATCATCCTCAAACTGATGGCCAATCTGAGCGGACTATCCAAACACTTGAGGAAATGTTGAGAGCGTGCTCAATGGACTTTAATGGAGGATGAGATCAACATCTTCCTCTGGTTGAGTTCTCTTACAATAACAGTTTCCACTCAAGCATCCAAATGGCACCATATGAAGCCTGTATGGGAAAAGGTGCAGAACACTGACATGTTGGGATGAGGTCGGTGAACGTAAGCTGCTTGGACCAGAAATGGTTGAGGAAGTGGTGGAGAAGGTGAAAACCATTCAACAGCATATCAAGGTAGCCCAGAGTCGATAGAAGAGTTATGAAGATAATCGTCGACGAGACCTTGAGTTTAAAGTTGGAGACATGATTTTTCTACGCATATCTTCGTGGAAGAAGGTCATGAGGTTTGGAAAGAAAGGGAAGTTAAGTCCAAGGTACATTTCCCCCTTCGAGATTCTTGATTGTGTCGGGGATGTGGCCTATCTACTAGCACTTCCACCTACCATGGCCAAATTATATGATGTCTTTCATGTATCCCTCTTAAGGAAGTACATACCAGACCCTTCACATGTACTCTATTCTGAGGTGGTACAATTGGAGGATGATCTTTCTTATGAGGAGCAACCAGTGAAGATCTTAGATTGTAGAGAAAAAGTTCTACGAAATAAGGCAATGCCCCTCATCAAGGTGTTGTGGCGAAGCCACAAGTTTGAAGAAGCGACTTGGGAATCAGAGAAAATGATGAAGCTAAGTTACCCACATCTGTTTTAGTGTGGGAAAAGGAAATTTTGAGGGCGAAATTTCTTAAGGGAGGAATATTGTAACGACCCAAAGTTTCATTAATGGAAAATCCCTCTTGACCTAGTTAAATGCCTCTTTATGTAAAATGTTTATATAATATGTCAACTTCTTTGGTTTTATGTTAAGAATTGTGACCGTTACTTTTATATCCATTGAACAGTGATCACATGATTAGTATAAATATAGGGCTTTAACAAATCCAATTTACTCAGACAAAAGAAGTGATGGCCTCATCCAGTAGAATTTCTCCATACGAAGCCCATTTGTTGGAGCTCGGAAAAGAGGTGGCATCCTTGGGTTTCTCTCTTGACCAAGCCCAAGATGAGCTTCATCATGTCAAGCTCGAACAGAACCATCTACGGGAAAAGTGGAAGTTGATAGAGATTACCACTCGAGCGACGTTATCTGAGCCCCCCCCCAAGAGTCTGTCACCACCGCACACCTTACCCTTAGGTCTTATGCGGCTGTTTTAAGGGGTTATGTAACAAATCTCTAGTACTATGTTCATTTACATTATTTTTGTATATAATAATGAATATAATTTCTTGTCATTATTGATACATTGTAAATAGTTTTTAAAGTACAAATGGTGTTTTTAGTTATTATTTAATTAAGAAATCTATTTTATTAAATTAAAAGATTATTGAATTAAATAATATTTTAATAAAATATTATTATTATTATTATTAAATTAATCTTATTATATATAAATTATCATATAATTGTATGAATGCAATTATAATTTTAATTAAGTTTTGAAATCCATTTTTGTTAAAACCTATGAATTTTTGATAAATGTCAGTTTTTATTTTAAACGTGAAAATTAACATATTTAGAAAATTATTTAGATAAAATAAATGTTATTTTTGGAATCAGGAGGTCTAAATTATCCAATGGTGAATTTTTCATAATTTTCTGAGACAGTCAATTTTTTGGGTAAAAATTAAATACCGTTTAAATATATAACGTATTTTATGACATCATAATGACCCAATAGTGATATAATAAAATACTATAAGCTTTATGTTCGGCCAATATATGTTTTACCATTAAAATAATGTGATTTTGGGTTTGTTTGACTTACTTTTCATAGCATTAATGGACCCTTCAAGACTTATTAAACACTTTGTCTTTTTAAATTGTTTTCGATGGGAGTGTGACTCACCTCCACATAAGCAACCCCATTATTTTAAGAAGTTCAGACTATAGACTTATAAAATATTTTTTTCCTCTTCCCTTTTCCAAAAACCATGGGCAAAAACCATGGGATGGTTTGTGGTTTGGATTAATTTAATATAAGGGGTCCCAAACCTAAATAATAAAGAATTCCCTCACCTTTCCTATATAAACCCACCCAAACTCCCACTTCCTCCTCACTCAAAGCCTTTGGAGTTCGTCCAACCTCTGCCTTACTCTCTCTAGAATCCTCCCAAGGTTCCCCAAGCTCCCAAGAATCCTCTCTCTAGCCTTTGGAAACACACTTCCAAGTAAGGGTTTTTCTTCCTTTCACTTTTTGTCCAATTTTCTTAATATTGTTATGCCCTTTTAATTTCAATTATAAATTTTGGGGTATGGTTTTGAACCTCCCCCATAATTCCCTCTTATTATTTGAATTATGTGAGACCCCTTTCTCTCTCATTAAATTCCTTCCATGTACACCCATTACTATGCCGAAATTCCGAAAGGAACTTCTCTCTCCTCATTTACATTCAAGCAATACTTTTGTATCATAAATCTAAATTCCATTAAAATTGTTGGTAAATATATCTATATGACCCCCTTACTGTTAATTTCATGTATATATGATTAGAAACCCCTTTCTCTCTCATCAACCATTTTTATGAATTCTTATATCACATCGTTACGCTGCCGAAATTGCACCAATTTTCTAAGCCAATGCCATTGTGTAGTGAATACCATGCCCATTTCTCCATAAAGGGTATTCACCTTCATGAACATTAAATTATTGATTATAAAGTTTCATTCCACATTCCTTTTTCGTGGAATAAATGATTATGTTTTACAAATCCATGTTTTATGATCCATGTGGCACACTTATGCATGAAATGAAATGTTTAAGAAGGGTGTGCCCTTATAGCGCTCCAATACATTGGGTAAAGTATAGTATCATGATACGTCATGTGCAATGAGTTTTGAATCATGATAATTCAAGTGCAATGAGGGTTTACTCATTCTTCATGTGCAATGAGGATTTACTCATGCTCCATGTGCAATGGGCCTTGGCTCATGCTAATTCCATGTCAAGTGTTGTTGCCACATTTCCATGTTATGATCATCATGATTTATCATGCCTTTATGTTCATGTTTCTCTTGTGCTCTATTGATATGCCTAATGTATAACATGTATTGTACTCCTCATGTTATTCCATGTGTATTCCCTTACTGGGCTTTATAGCTCACCCTTTTCTTATGCATGTCCTCAGGTTATCCCATGCAATGCTAAGTACGAGGGAAAGTAGTGGTCATGTAAAGGAAGTTTTCAATAAAGATGTTGTATTTCATGTTTCAAGTTTTTATGTAATGATCCTAATCCCCAAAGACACTAAACCTCTTGATCTTCTTTGTTGTATCAAGTGATTTTTTATGTAATAAATCATGTTTAAGTTTGTAATAAAAAGAAGGGTTGTCATATTATTTAACTAAAATTTTGTATACACTTAGTGTGTGACCCTCTAGTCCTCTTTCTCGGTAAAATTAGGCGAAGTATCCCAAAGTACAAGGTTAAAATTTATCAACACACCGATGCACCCATAGATAAAGAAGTTAATGTCACAATGAAATAATACCTCATATGGACACTTATTGTGTAATATAATCCCTTTATGAAGATTTCTCTAATCTAGAAGGTTGCATGCTGGTGACATCAACCAATGTGCTCAATGTATCTTTCTTTGAATTTTTAGATATAAAACTTTCCTATAGAACACCATGACCATGAATTTATTTTGGATATATCATTTCCATCAAAGGGCCTAAGATATCAACTTCCATTAAATAACAGAAGGGAAAAATCACTTCTTTTATAATTAATTAAAGAAATATTACTCATGACGCACCCAATGTATCTTACCTCACCACGAGCATATGTTGTCATGATTCTCATAAATACATCAAAGTATGTGAATTATAATTCTCATTAATAATAATCTAAAAGACTATGGATCAATACACACATCTACAAATAGGAACATCTAATGACACATATAAATGTGGATTTCCTACCAGCAGGTCTCATTCTCATAATATCCTATACTAGATATTACCAAGGGTACCATGAGAAGGTCCCTCAAAATCTAATGATTCTTTACCCCTGATAGCCAATATCATTTGTGTCCCTCAAATGATTTCATACGACTATAGAACATATATTTAATAACACTATCATGGCACTTCTGGGATCATCATAATGAGGAACTACTATGGCCTTTCAGTGTGAGATCTAGTCTTAGAACATTATCAAATACTATGTCATGAAGAACAATAATGATGTGATAAAAAATTTATTAATAGTAAAAACTATAAATATAGGTTATCATAAAGTATATAAAAGTTGGTTTGAGGGAACCAACTCCAACAGACCCCCACTTTCACTAGAGCCAACTTCTAACATCCTTCAGTCTTATAGCTCTCACATAATACTCATGCTTCTGTTGAGATAGGTCTTTAGTTAAGAGGTATTTCGTGTTTTCTTCTATGATAAATTTTCTTACTAAAACTCCACCCCTTTGAGAAAAATCCCTCAAGTGGTGGTAATTATAAATTATGTGTTTTTTCCATTGGTGTGACAAGGGCTATTTTACGAGAGTCACCATTCCAATATTATCACAACATACTATGATAGGGTCTTTACTATTAGGTACCACATCAATCTCCTAAAAAAATATCTTATCCAAATGGATTTCTTGGACACATCAGAATCCTCTATATACTTAGAATCCACTATAGAATCAGAAAAAACTAACTACATTGAATCTTCTAACTCACATATAATCTATTGAGATAAACAAAATATCCTGACTATGACTTCAGATCATTCTAAACTGTTTGAAAAATAGCATCAGCATAACCCCTGACTAGCTCCTTGTCTCCTCCATATACCAAGAACATATGCTTAGTTCTTTATAGATACTTAAAGATAGACTTAACAACATACCAATGTTGTTCTCCTCAATTAGCTTTATATATTCTTATCATTCTCAATGCATAAACAACATCAAGTTTATTACATAACATGGAATACATGATTGATCCTATCGCTGAAGCGTATTGGATATTACTCATTCTCTCTTTATCCTGTTGTGTCTGAGGACACATTTTATTAGAAAGATGTATACCATATGACACTGGAACCAATCCCCTCTTGGATTGTTTTATATTAAATCTATTTAGCATCTAGTAAATGTATGTACTTTGAATTAGTCTAAGAAATCTCTTTGATCTATCACGAATGATCTTTATCCCTAAAATATAGGTTGTTTCACCTAATTACTTAATAGAAAAACACTTGTTTAACGAGTAATTATCAAACTATAAGACTGGTTTGTCATTTCCAATAAGTAATATGTCATTAACATATACTACTAGGATAATGACCACATTCCCACTAAACCTATTATAAACACATGTCTCACATTCATTCTTAATGAAACCAAATTCATTTATAGCTTCATTGAATTGAATTTTCCATAACCTAGATGATTTATTTAATCCATATATGGATCTATATAACTTTTATATTCTTTTGGAATCACCTGGAGTCACAAACCCTTCTAGTTGTATCATCACTACTAGAAAAATGGGTAAGGGAAGCACCACCTTTTATCAGCGCTAAGCAAAAAGCACTGATAAAGGTAATTCTTTATCAGTGTTAAAATTTTAGAACTGATAATTGGTGCCTTTATCAGCACTTTTGTAGTGCTGATAAATGGATTATTTATCACTGCTAGAAAAGCGCTGATAAAGAGCACCCTTTATCAGCGCTAAAATTTTAACGGTGATAAAGGGTGCCTTTTTCAGTGCTTTTATAGCACTGATAAAACCATAGTCCCATTTTATAAAATGGGGTGTACAGTGCCCTATATTTATCTGACCCTAAAGCTCTTGTGAGACTGTACCCTTGCGACAACTCCCCTCCCCCACCCCCGATCTTCTCTTGGCCGAACCTCCGCCACCGCTAGCCCTACTCCGCCGCTAGCCCTATTCTGCCACAAACCCTACTCCTTATCCTCCCACTTGAACCCCTTCCACGGATCCTCCTCCCCACGAAACCTATTTCTCATTCTCCTCGCTGGACCCTATTCCCCGCGAACCCTACTTCAACTGTTTGGGATTCCTTTCAACGAGGTTTGATTCTTGGATTCCCATATTTGATCTTTGGTGATGATTTAATAGAAATATAATATTTTGTAATGGATTATGAATTGGTTTTGTAGTTTATAAGTGTTGGGGTATATATGATTCTTTTATTGTGGAAGAGTATCCCTTGGTGTTGGTAAGTTATTTAATTTTTTGGATTAAATTTATTAATTTAGATGCTTATACATGTTGAAACATTATTACGGTAAAGTGCATAGGAAGTAGAAAGAGACATGGGATAGAGTGTTTTCAAATTTCAATAGTAGGACGTGTTGATGTTTATTGTCTAAGTGTTGGGTCCTAAGGTTAAGAATTGTCTAGAAGCAGTTGAGGAGGGTTTTGAATTGGAAAATATTCTAGATCATTTATGGGTTTCCTTAGTAATGGGATTACTTTTAAGGGTGGTTTGAGAATAATGGAAGGAAAATCATGTTCAGTAAAAAGTGGTTTTAGGAAGAGTTTTATTCCCTAGATATAGAAGTATGAGTGTATACAAAATATCATGGAATTAAATCAAGTTGTACACAGTGTGATTTCCCTTGGGATTCACATATGTGCATTGATGGTCTAGTTTTTAGAACACTTGGTTGATGAATAAATGAAATCATGTAATTTTGAGTCATCTTTGAGGTTAGAGATTCTAAGGAAGGTTGTGAGTTTATTTTTGAGGTTTTTGTTGTAGATGAGGGATTGTGATGAAGTTATCAAGAGTGGTTTTCTTCTAGTTTCTTAGAAGGATAAATATGGTGCCTTGAGTTGTGGTTCTAATGGAATGAGGAATAAGGGAGTGATGATATTTTCTAGATTTAGGGTGGGGATTATGCCCTAGGGTTGAGTATCTCAAGGTGTACCATAACTATATAGTTGATCTATTTCAACGGTGATGCAGTGGGGCATCAGTAGTATGAGTTCCCCATGATTCATGGTGTTTCTTGGTTTCAGTAAGGTGTAATTTTATTTAGTCAGATTGTCATGTTTTAGTTGATAAAATTTTGTGATGTGGTGAGTTTGGTTTGAGATTCTAGGCATGATTATGTCTTGAGTTATTGAACTCATCCCTTTATTAACCAATACCCTCTTTCAATCGATACTAAAAGATTCAGTTGAATTATTTTCAATGGAATTATTTATCTCTCTTTACCTTCAAATTCCTGTGAAAATATGAATTTTATTGAGTGGGTTAGTGTGTTTTCCAAATTTAATGATTCATAAGAAAAAAAGGAATCATATTTATATTTTACCTAAATGGATGGGAATTTTTCTAATCTAAAGGTCATGCTTTTGGGAAATAATTTATTTATGGTAGGTATTAATATTATAGAAGGTATTAACAGTTAGTGAGATCAGGTTTGAGCGGAGGTTTGAGTTTTGGGTAGGGATGGTTGATGTGGTACTTCTCCCCCATGTGTGAGTTTTTTAACACTAAGGGATTGTTGTTTATCCCTTTGTATGGGAATGTTATTTTTTATAGAATAGATGTAAGACGTGTCTGTAGAAATTACTTACAAGTTTGGGGAAGGTGATGGAGAGTTATTTCATATTCTTTAGATGTTCATGATGGAATTTATGTTCACTAACCTCAATTTTCTATTTCTTATGTTAATTTGGGTAACAAAACCTATGATATTCCCTAGTAATTTTGGATAAACCTAGGTTATTTTTCTCCCCCGCGAACCCCTTTGTGTTTGGAAATGTATCTACTATATTAGTTTTCTCATCAAAATTGTATCCTTGTTTTCATTTATTTGAGTTTGGTCACTAGTTTTGGTGCTGTTTAATGTGATTATTTTATTATGAATGAGGTGGCTGGTAGGGGTGGTTAAAAGGATGTTTAATGTTTTGCTGTAAGGGTTATGGGTTCTAGAAATATTGGTAAGGGTGTTGGAAAGTGTATTGATTTTGATGGGGGGTCTATCCTGGTTCTGTTGATTTCCAAATATTATTTGGAAATGGTTAGGCTCTATTAATCTCTATTTTTATAAGTGGTTCTCTTGTACTGTATTTGGAAGTCTTGTTTTGTGTATTTGAATCATAAATAATAATATTTGAGATTCAAATAGGATGGAGATGAATAAAGATTGGATGAATGCTAATCACTTGACAATAGAGTATGAGAATGGAATAAAAGAGTTCATCAAGTTTGAAAAGGATTACGCAAAGGATCCTTCTCAAATCCTTTGTTCGTGTTTACATTGTTGTTATTCTAGACTAATTACTCTAGAGGAGTTGGAAGAACATTTGATATGTCATGGAATAGATCAGAGTAATAAATATTGGAATAAATATGAAGAAAAAGTGAATGTAGCTACTGGCTGCGATAAAACTGTGTTTTATGGATCATCAATGATTACAACAATGGATAATTAAGAAGACTGTAAGGAGGATGTGATTATAGATGTCAATGATGATGAAGATCATATTGAGGAAATGACAAGGAAAATTGAAGTTGAACTCCATGATTTCCCAAAATTGTTTGGGAAGTTAAAGAGTTGTGCAAAGATGTCATTGTATGCTGGTTGCACTAAATATATAGCATTGTCAGTTGTACTGAAGTTATATAAATTGAAAGCAGGCAACAGATGGAGTAATGTTAGTTTTACGGAACTACTTGCTCTCTTTAATGACATGCTCCTGGAAGATAATGAGCTCCCAAGATGAACATATGAAGCTAAACGAATGCTACACTCGATGGGTAAGATTTATGAAAGAATACACGCCTTCCCCAAAGACTATATATTGTTTCGCAAGGAGAAAAAATCACTTATAGAATTCCCAAAGTGCGGTGCTTCCCGATACAAGAAAGATGAATCTAGTACTAAGAAAGTTTTATAGTACTTTCCAATCATTCCAAGGTTTAGGAATCTATATGGAAGTGAAGAAACTGCGAGACAATTATCATGGCATGTAGAGAAACGAAATAAATATGGGAAATTACATCACCCAACCGACTCTCCTCAATAGAAGAGAATTAATCATGGGTATCCTGAATTTGAAAATGAGCCGAGAAACCTTCGTCTTGCGTTATCTACAGATGGAGTGAATCCTTTTGGTTTTCAAATAAGCACTCATAGTATATGGCCTGTTATGTTGATAAATTATAACTTGACACCCTGGTTTTGCATGAAACAGAAATTCCTCATGTTATCTATGCTTATATCAGGACCAAAACAACTAGGTAATGATATTGATGTTTATTTAGCTCCTTTGATCGATGATTTGAAGTTATTGTGGGATTCAAGTGTTATGTTGTATGATTCTTATAAAAGTGAATACTTCACGTTGAGAGAGATGTTGTATGGGATGATAAATGATTTCCCTTCTTATGGAAATTTTTCAGGCTATAACATTAAAGGAACTCAAGGGTGTCTTATGTGTGAATAAGATACATAATCAATTAGGTTGAAACATTCATCAAAATATGTATTTTCTAGGACATCGAAGATTTCTACCTCATCGGCATAAGTACTGATCTAGGATGACATCATTCAATAGAAGTTTATAACAACGTAAAACACCGTCTCCACTAATAGGTGATCAGCTATTTGAGAAAGTAAAATATGTGAACATTGTTTTTGGTAAACAATTTTTGAAAAACCTTATGAAAATCAGTTGGAAAAAGAGATCAGTTTTTTTGAATTACCATACTGGAATTTTCTGTATATCAGACATTTTGTTGATGGGATGCATGTGGAAAAAAATTTATGTGATAGTGTTATCGGAAATTTTCTAAATTCCCCTGAAAAAACAAAGGATGGAATTAACGCAAGGTTGGACATGGTTGACATAAGAATACGAGAAGAGTTGGCTCCCGTGAAGGGTAAAAATCGAATGTTTCTTCCTCCAGCTGCTTACACTCTTTCCAGGGAGGATAGATATTAGTTTTTCAACTTCTTCAATGATGTAAAGGTTCCAGAGGGGTATTCATCAAATATAAAGAACATTGTGTCAATAAATTATTTGATGTTAAAAGGTTTGAAATCACATGACTGCCATGTTTTGATGCAAGATTTAATTCTTACAGCTTTACATTGTATTTTTCCCAATAATGTTCGCCATACATTAATCAAAATTTGTTTCTTTTTCAAATCTATATGCAGCAAAGTTTTAGACCCAGAAAAATTTCCATCTATGGAAAGAGAAATTGTCATCATATTATGTGAATTATAAATGTTCTTCCCGCCATAATTCTTTTATATGATGGTTCATTTGATTGTTCACTTGGTGAGAGAGATTTGACTTTTTGGTCCTATGCACTATAGATGGATGTACCCCGTTGAACAGTATTTGAAGATTTTGAAAGGGTATGTCAAAAATCAAAGTTGGCCAGAGGTTTGTATTGTGGAGCGATATATTGTTGAAGAATCCATTGAATTCTATACTGAATACTTATCTGATGTGGAAATCATTGGTATCCTGAAATCTCATCACACTGGATGTATTGAGGGTGAGGGAATTTCTAGAAGAGATGTTGTGACAATCAATATTACAGATCGGAAGCAGGCCCACCTTTATGTTTTGCATAACAGTTGGGAGGTTGCTCCATATATTGAAACCCACAAAGAAATTGTTAGGAATTTGAATCTATCAAGGGCTGAAAAATGGATATCAAATACACATAATCACCAGTTTATAGGATGGTTTTGGGACCATATTTTTAAGGAGTTAGCTGAAAATACGAATTCAATTTTAGAATGACTTCGATGGCTAGCCGCCACACCAAGTGTGTGTGTATTATATTACAATGGTTATGTAATTAATAGTTATACATTCTATATATATGAACATGATGAAGATAGTAGCATGAAAAATAGTGGAGTTACACTTGTGGCTGAAGCGATGCATGTTTCTGGTAGTAAGGAAAAAAATCTAATTTATGCAAATATGTCATACTTTGGAATTATCAAACAAATATGGGATTTGGATTATACGACATTCCAATTGCTGATTTTTCAATGAAAATGGGTTGATAACAGCAGTGGTGTTAAAATAGATGAATTGGGATTTGTGAAAGTTGATTTTAGTAAAGAAGGGTACAAAGAAGAACAATTTATAATGGCATTACAAGTGGTACAAGTACTTTATGTTCCAGATCCCACAAATCGAAGGTGGTCAATTGTTCTATTATCATCCAAAACTACTGAAGGGTCCGATGAAAAATATGTTGAGGATGATCCTTTCAGTGGTACGTCTCAATCATTTTGCAGCGGTACCAATGTAAATGATGTTTTTTATGTTAGAGGAGACTACAATGAAGGGGTTTGGATAATCGATAGAGATGTCAAATCTCTTCAGACTTTAAGAAAAAGAAAGAGAGCTCAATAAACAGGTTATATATTTTTTGTAATATAGATCCTGTTATCTCATGTTATTATCTTATTATTACTGAATTTATGTAATCTAAATTAACTATTCAACTACTTTTGCAGATAATGACTTCTCTACGTTATGGTGCTCCTAACCTCGAGGCTGAACAAGTCTCTCAAGATACTAATGCCGTTTCTCACAATGCAGAGCAACAATAGTTTTTTGAACCTGTTGCTGCTCCTAGTGTTGAGGTCCAACAACTATCAGCACATGTTGTTTCTACCATTTCAGATGAACATATAGATGATGTTGTTATCGATGAAATGGTCGGGGATGAAGGACCAACATCGTAGAAAACATAGGTGTGTCGTAGTTTGACAGTGTTAGCCAAAGTTATTAAGGCGAAAATAAAAGGCATAAAATTTGATGTTGGATGGAATGCACGAGGCCAAAACGTGAATACCAACAAGGCTATTTTTAGTAGTTACATTAGAATTGTCACTCGATAATGCATGCCGATTGACATAGATTCATGGCACCATGTTGTGTCCGGGATGAAGGATGTGATCTGGGAAGAAATTACAATAACATTATGATATTATTTCTTTAATTTACTAGAAAATAAAATAACAAATCAGTGTCTTACTCTTCTCAATGTCTTGCAGAGTACATTTATAGTAGATGATTCACACAAGAATTATGTACTAAGGCTTGCAGGAAGGATTCATCAAGGTTTTTTCACTATTTTAACAAAATTTCACCTGAATGATTCCAAAGGTAAAATAAACCTACACCCACCCCTTGTCTACGCTCACTTGATATCCCAAGAAGCACAAGATGCATTTATTGGCCACCATGGGGATGCGAAGTTTTAGGTACATTATGGCTGATAATACGTTGTTTGAGGATACATGTATTCATCAATTTGATTGTCAATATTTCATTTATGAAACATCAACTCAGTATTGAAAATAAGGAACATGCATCAAAACCAAAATACCCTTTTCATAAAGCAAGGATGGGGTACACTTCACTAAAAAAGAAAATGGTACGTATTTTAAATTTACAATAATATTGTTAGGTGACAAGAAACAACATCATAATTATATTTCTATATTTATATGTAGATTGATGAGTCTAAATCCAAAGACACTTCTATCCCATGTCATGTGCTATAGAAGTAGGCACGTGTGAATAAGAAAGGGAAGCTAATAGATGAAAACACACAAAAAGTGTGGGAAATATGTGTAAGTATGACATGATAAAAAGTTTTGTTTTAAATTGCTATTACATAATAATAATTACTTTATTTACTATATCTAATATTCATAGGAATCAGCCACTCCTATAGCAGATTCAGACCTATTATCGACAACTTTGAATTGGCCAGAACAATACGGTCGTGTTAGAGGTGAGGGGTTTGGGGTGACATCCTGAGTATATTTTGAGAAAAAATCCAACGGATGATAGAAATGAAGAAATGAAACAAATGAGAAAAATAATAACAACTCTTGAAGAACTATTTAAATGGAAGGGAGATTTTCTAGAAACTTTTATGGGTGGGAAGCATGGATAAGACATAACTCAGGAACAACCAGCGCATAAAGATGCCTCCCCACCCCCCACCAGCTTTGAGGCGAGCCATTCCCCTCAAAGAGCTGTCTTAGCCATGGTAATCAATATTCTAATAATTATTCCCATGAAATGTGAATCAGACCAACACTGATACTTTTACTATACTGATCTTCTACAGGGTGATAATGACTTTGATTTATATATGTCAACACCCACCCATAACCTTGTAGCAAGGGCTACGGTGTTCAACATCCCATAGGACAAGCGACATAATATACCAATTCCAAAAGATCATATGAAAGTGATGATTATTATAGCTCATGAGCCAAATGTAGAACTAACTATTCCACTTGATGACGATGATATTCCATCACAATTTGTAAGAGTATATGTGGACAAAGAGGCATTTATTTCCATTTTTTCAAACTAAACCTTTAACAATTAATGAAAAAAGGTCTGAACCAATGAATGTTATTATAGATGGAGAAAGGGAAGGGGTGATAAGAAACGTGGGCTCAAAAGTATCTAAAGGATCAACCAACTGATCCCAAAGAGCTACTAAAAGCACAATAACACCACCAGTTCTCTATCCACATTTACTAGCATTGAAGACTCATGTGGATACAAAGCTAAAAAGTGGTAGTAGTCATATAGTGGTTTTTGAAAAGAATATATACTGAGAGGATATTCAAGATTTCTTTACTGCTGAAAATGTAAATCAGATCCTTGAATACGGTTGGCTATGCGTCAAAGTTGTAAATTTATATATGAGGTATGTTTTCATGAATTGATTTTATAAAAGCTAATATAATGTGCTAATTATGACTAAATGAATTTTATATTATTGGTAGGCGTATATATGAAAAACAATTGAAGGAATTTTCCTATGATCCAAAATTCAGACTCGTTAGTCCTCATACCACATCAACACAACTAATGAAATTAGATCCATAAAAAAGGGATGAAATAGTGAAAGGGTTACTGAAAACATTTGAAAGCAAGAATATGGATGACATACTCTTACTAATACCAACCATACAGGGGTAAAACTCTATGATTAAAGAATATCAATTATATTTTCACTTCTTTTATTACTTATTCCTTTTTGTGTTTTTAGGAAACATTGGCTGCTAATTGCGGTGAACTTGCATACTCCAAAGATTTATTTTCTGGATTCAATGCAAGGATATCTAACAAACCGACCACACATGATGGAGTTTATGAATATGTAAGACATTATATCCTATTTTTTAGGTCTAAAAATCATGTAATATAATTTATATTATCTTTTACTAAGGATTCTTCTATGATAGGGCGGTGTATCAATATCGTCTAAAAAAAGGAATAAGGACAGGAGCTAAGCATAAGGAGGTGAGAAAGTACTACGTCTGGAAAAATATCAGGGTATATATAATAAAATTTCACTATCCAAACACATATCAAAACAAGTTACTTATTCTACTAATGATCAAAGTTGTTTTAGTTTCCAAAACAAGCAAACTATAATGATTTCGGTTATTATGTTTGTAAATTTATGAGAGAGATCATTTTCCATCAACAAACTATCATCCCTAAAGAGGTATTTTAAAAAACAACTACTATTTCATTTAAATTATTTATTAATTATTTATTTATATATTTTGAAGAACTACTATGAATCTCAAAAAGCCTTATATTCACAAGATGATATAGATTTGTTCAAAAATGAGTGGGCCGCATACTTGATGGAAGATTGTACGCAAATAGCATGAAGATCTGACTTGGGGACGTGTACAATTGGCAACTATTTTTGAGAGGGGTTAAGAAGATCAAAAGATGAAACATTGTTGTATATAAATGTTCGTAGTAAAATTTTTATTATTATTAAATAAAACATCCTTTCTCCAATGAGTCATTTGTCCATTTTAACAGATGAAAATGCACCAGCAACATGGAAGAATGATGAACCACTTTTCTTTGGTCTTTGGATAATAAAAACCAATAAAGTCTCCAAAATACCTTCATATCCAACCAAAAACATTTGGATTGTGTTGATACTTTAGGAGAATGATCCATGGGTCATTTTCAATGTTTACGAGTCAACCCCACCACAATCTGAGGCACGGTGTGACCGGTATCACTCAAAGTGTCTCTATTTTGTTTAGAATGGATGGAATTTTAAGTGAAAACAACAACTGATGTATGGAAAACCAAAAAAATGCATTTTTATTGTGTTGATACTTTAGTATAACGATTCATGGGTCATGTGTGATGAGTAAGAGTCAAACCCGCCTCAATTCGAGGCACGGTGTGGCCGGTATCACTCAAAGTGTCTCTCTTTTGTTTAAAATGGACATAATTTTAAGTGAAAACAAATGACGTACGAAAATCTGACCAAACACATTTAAATTATGTTGATACTTTAGGAGAATGATTCATGGGTAATTTTTGATGTGTACGAGTCAACCCCGCCTCAATCCGAGTCAGGGTGTGGCCGGTATCACTCAAAGTGTCTCTCTTTTGTTTAAAATTGATAGAATTTTAAGTGAAACTAATAACTGATGTATGGAAAACTGACCAAAAACATTAGTATTGTGTTTATACATTATGATAAAGATACATGGTTCATTTTTGATGTGTAAGATTCAACCCTGCTTTAATCCGAGGCACGGTGTGGCCTGTATCACTCAAAGTGTCTCTCTTTTATTTAAAATGGACATAATTTTAAGTGAAACCAAATGACATACGGAAATCCAAACAAATGCATTCATATTGTGTTAATACTTTAGGATAAATATCCATGGATAATTTTTGATGTGTAAAAGTCAACCCTGCATCAATTTGAGGCACGGTGTGGCCAGTATCACTCAAAGTGTATCTCTTTTGTTTAAAATGGACAAAATTTTAAGTGAAACCTACTGACATATGGAAATCTGAAAAAACACATTCAGATTGTGTTGATACTTTAGTAGAATGATCCATGGTTCATTTTTGACGTATATGAGTCAAACTTGCCTTAATATAAGGCACGATGTGGCCGGTATCACTCAAAGCGTCTCTTTTTTGTTTAAAATGGACAAACTTTTAAGTGAAAACAACAACTGATGTACGAAAAACTGACCAAACACATTTTTATTGTGTTTATACTTTAGGTGAACGATCCATGGGTCATGTGTGATGTGTAAGAGTCAATCCCACCTCTATCTGGGGCATGGTGTGGCCAGTATCACTCAAAGTGTCTCTCTTTTGTTTAAAATGGACAAAATTTTAAGTGAAAACAACAACTGACGTACGGAAATCTGACCAAACACATTAGGATTGTATTTATACTTTAATAGAACAATCCATGGGTCATTTTTGATGTTTAAAAGTCAACCCCACTTCAATCCAAGGCACGGTGTGGCCAGTATCACTCAAATTGTATCTCTTTTGTTTAAAATTGACAAAATTTTAAGTGAAATCAACAACTGACGTACGAAAAACCAACCAAATGCATTCGGATGACGTTGATACTTTAGGAGAACAATCCATGGGTCATGTGTGATGTTTAAGAGTCAACACTGCCTCAATATAAGGCATGGTGTGGCCGGTATCACTCAAAGTGTCTCTCTTTTGTTTAAAATGGACAGAATTTTAAGTGAAAACAACAACTAACGTACATAAATCTGACCAAAAGCATTCAGATTGTGTTGATACTTTAGGATAACGATCCATGGATCATTTTTGATGTGTAAGAGTCAACCTCGCCTCAATATGAGGCACGATGTGTCCGGTATCATTCAAAGTGTCTCTCTTTTGTTTAAAATGGACAGAATTTTAAGTGAAAACAACAACTAACGTACATAAATCTGACCAAACGCATTCAGATTGTGTTGATACTTTAGGAGAACGATCCATGGGTCATTTTTGATGTGTATGAGTCAAACCTGCCTCAATATGAGGCACAATGTGGCCGGTATCACTCAAAATGTCTCTCTTTTGTTTAAAATGGACAGAATTTTAAGTGAAAACAACAACTAACGTATGAAAATCCCCCTTCCTACCATACACATCAAAAGAATTAATTTTTTCTCAAAGAAACACATGCTATTTAAATAAACACTATTCCAAAACCATTTAAAAATACCAATGATCTTAAAATCCATGAAATTCATTCCATTAAAATCATTAAAGCCCCCACCCCTTGGAAACCACCCCACCCCCCTAGACACCACCCCACCCACCTAGACACCCCCATGGACAACCCCCCACCACACTGGACATCCTCCACCCCCATGGAAACCCCATCCCCTTGGACAACCCCCACCCCTCCTAGACACCACCCCACCACCTGGACACCCCACCCCCCATGGACACGCCCACCCCCATGGACAACCACCCCCACCCCCTGGACACCACCCCACCCCCCTTGGACAGCCCCCCAATCCCCTGGACCGCACCACCCCCTGGACACCACCCCACTCCCTGGACACCCCCACCCCCTGGACACCACCCCACCCCCATGGACACCCCCATGGACAACACCCCCTAGATAGCCCCCACCCCCTAGACACCCCCACCCCCATGGACAACCACCCCCACCCCCTAGACACCACCCCACCCCCTCAGACAACCCACCAACCTCCTGGACCACCCCCACCCCCTGGACACCACCCCACCCCCTGGACACTCCCACCCCCTGGACACCCCCACCCCCTGGACACCCTCCACCCCCTAGAAATCCCCCAACCCCCTGGACACCACCCCACCCCCTGGACACTACCATGGATAGACCCCCTGGACAGCCCCCACCCCCTAGACACCCCCATCCCCCCAGACACCCCCACCCCCCCGGACACCCCCTACCCCCCTTGGTGTAATGGCCCGACCCCAGCTATCCAGAGCCGGTGCATTACTTCGTAACATTGGCATGATCACAAAAGATCAAGTCTCGAAAGACCGATTAGTTTAGTAGCCTTGGAAACACTAGATACATTCATAAGTCTTTCATTACATCAAAAAGTAAACAAACTACAATAACATGGTCTTCATAGTCCACACTCATATCCCTTTCTGACTATCCCTGCAGGTCATTCATAAAATACCTCTTCACATCCTGGAAAAATATTAAAACATTGAAAGGGGTGAGCTCAGATGCTCAGTAAGGATAACAATATTGCGGAAGCTTTCATAAATAAACATAAAAATTTAAGGCAATGTATAACAAAAACAAAATCCTTTTAAACTTGAACATCAACATAATATGGAAAAAGTAAAATGAGATAATGCCATTTACTTACTCACATGGATATTCTACTGGTCGAATAATCACATGAAATATCAATAACCACTTTCATAATGATGGAATGCATAATGCCAGACTATCATAACCACGTAGCCAAGGCCTCGTGCCAAGACCACAAATAATATTTTGTCAAGGCCTCGTGCCAAGACACTAGTTTGTCTCATGAGACCTGCCGATGCATCGAGGAGCTATAGCGGGCTCCACCCATCACATATTAAGTCCAATGCATTCCCATATGAAAAGGTTTAAACATAACATAAACGTTCGTATTAAAACTAGCATACGAAATGTCAATAATTTCACCATAAACTATGAATGGTATAAAATAGAACATCCACAGTCAAACATATCACAAAACCTTCAATACAATATAGAATTTTTGTATTATAATAAATCAACTTCAAATAAGCGTAAAATCCATCAAAGGATGTTGACATAGATGAAATCAAAACACCTTTTAGAGAAATATCTCTTTATATTTTTGAAATCATTTAAGAGCCATATGAAACAAAACATTTTCTTGAAAATATTCTTATAATCTTTTAAGGAAAGCTTTGAAGATTTTATAACGGCAGAAAATAACCGCACCCGCCGTATAAGTTAAAAAAACATTCTTACCTCAATTCTGTCGAAAAGGTTAAAAAGGACCTTGTTTTGAAAACGACGGAAAGATTCCTCTTATAAAAAAGTAAAAAAGGGTATAAATGACTTTAAACCATATTCTTGTAATTAATAAAAATGTTTTGAAATACATTTTGAAGAAAAATGGATGTGGATGATAACGAGGTCCCAGTAGATAATTATGTATAAACAACCTTGGATAATGAAGAGGTTGTGAAGTAAACCCTTACCTCGTGTCTGACTTGACTCAACCGTTCTTTAACCTCCTGAATAATAAACTAGAGTTAATATATACCTTATTAAGAACCATTTTCAATTTCATTATCCTTTTTATATCACTTATTACAATGTTATGAACTTTATGTAATTATTTAAGTTAATAACGGTCGTTTTGTCGATCTTTGGTACTTGAGTCAACAATAAACTTCTTATAATTACAAGTTGTTTATGTGGTAGAATATCCATTATCTCCAGAATTATATTCATGATTTATATGTCATATATATCATATATATTCAGTATATACATTCATTTATAATATTACGTAACATTTAGAGGTAAGAAATGAAATGCACCGTTCATGGAGACGGTAAGCCGTACGTACGCATGAACGCTACTTTCATTTAAATTTCATATTTAATGGAACTAAATCATAATGATATAAATGTATAATATAATTTTAGTATAATATGGTGTATAATACCATTTAATCCATCCTTTATACATCCCACATATGGCATTAACGATTCAAATCACTTTGAGGGGGCGGTAGTCCGCACTTCCTAAAATGAAATTATCGCGTTTTACCCATAATGGAAATCATAAAGTATGCCATAAATGAGAAATACAGAAGAATAAGTAAAACATAAACATATTATATATCATATATAAAAATAGTGACATCTTAATGGCCACCTTTGAAGGTGTTATATGAGTGTTGAACAATCATCGTTTCGTGAGGCAGAAATTCGCCATCCACAGAAACCGTATGTTCTTTAACTATTAGATGTAGGTGTGTGTAAGTGTAGCTCGAATAATTCTTATAACAACATCCTAGTATATTGAGGATACTTGTGTTGTTACAAAAGAAATGAATAAAAAGAGTTTAGGGGGTTGGAGAAGAAAAATAAAACAAAACAACATTAGAGAAGACATTACCTCAAAATCGGGTAACTCATTTTGATTTGAGCCAAAGGCTTCCTTGGGAAGAGTTCTGCCCAAAGTGAGGCTTCTATGAGTAAGAGGGGGAAGTTTGGAGAGTATTTGGGCAGGGGTTGGCCGAGCCAAATGGCTTGAAGGTGTGAATAAGGTGGAAGAGGTGGGGGCCTTTTATAAGTGGAGAGGAGGGGCTCTTTTGGAAAGATTGAAATGTTACATTATTACACAATGATTTTCGGATTCTAAAGGTCCCACACTTATATAATTCGAGGATAAGGTGATAAGGGTTCGAAATATCCTCATCCAATTGGCTTTGGACAAGTGTAATCCTTGGATTTTGCATTATCTTCCCATTTTTTTTAAATCATTAAATAATGAGGTCATCGCTGCATCATCATGATGTCATAAATAATTTAATTTATTTAATGTCTAAAAATTATAAAAAAAATACTATGATGTAGGAAATCTTTTTATCTTTCTAATGAATATTTATAATCAAAATTTGGACTTGTGTAACCCCACTTAAAAATTGTTTTAGTAAAACAACTCATGTTTGTGTCAATTTAATTTTAACATTAAATAAATATATATTAATGTCATTTTCCAACTAAAGTGGCTCCATGGGGTCCCCAAGTTGACCCATGGGTTTTCTTGGTCGGCCATGACTCATCCAATAGGAGTAGGACAAGTGTCATGCTCATCTCATATTATTAAAACATTATTTTTACCTTAAACTATACTAATTACCTCTAATCGCGATTAAGAACTTAAAAGTTACCATTCACCAAAAAATTATTTTAATCTCATTGAACCACATTTTACTTCTTAATGAAAAGCATGTATGTCGGATTTTTGAAAATCAAATCACAGAAGTGGTAATATTTCATTTAAACGAAAAATCAGTTATTTAACTACCACTTAGTGGTTTCACTATTCATCAAAAATTGAAGTTTTTCAGAACAAGGCCAAAATTTCACCCTAAGCTATAATTGATATTCCGAATTCAAAAATGATGTCTATTTTACAAAATTCTAAACATATAAGTTGCATTAATTAATTTTATAATTAATTCCCGCTGTCACAACAAATAGCGTGTTTTTAAGAAACAATTTATATCAAAAGATTGGCAATTGTTTATGTCCAATTTCAATGTTAAATTAATTCTAATGACCACCATTGGATAAAATGGTAAAAATATATTCTAATTATACCTTAAAACCACTAAATAGTATAATTTATCACATTAAATTATTTTGATTAAAAAATTTGTTTTAAGTATTTTTCACTATTCATAAAAAAATTGGAAGTTCTCAGAAAGTTACAAAAAATTCAACTTAGGATAATTTCGATATTACGAATACAAAAATGAAGTCCATTTTGAAATATAAAATTTATATAATTTTAAAAAGTGGTTATTACTATTCATAACGGCTACTTTGATTAGTCGCGGTGTTTTAGAACTCGAAGTTGCGTACAATGCAAGCTATTGCATTATTGAATGAGAAGCGTATCGTGGAAGCTCGGGGTGTTACACTTGGACAGCCACACCAAACCTCTGAACATTCCCCCAACCCCTTGAATTCTGAATTGAATTCTTTATGTATTTAATTAACTTATGAATTATGTGTTAATGGTGTATGGGTATACTTGTTGTATGGGTATATTTTTTGTATGTGTATACTTTTTGTAATTACCTTATTAATTATGTGTTAATTTTGTATAGGTATACTTGTTGATATGATGATTTTTTTGCAGGTCTTGTTTAGGTGTGCTGCTGCAGAATTTTATGTTACAGTAGGTAGGGCATTTATCAGTGCTTTTTTAGTGCTGATAAAGGATCCCTTTAATAGTGCCTTTTTAGCACTGATAAAGGCTCCCTTTATCAGTGTGTTTTTAGCACTGATAAAGTCTCCCTTTATCAGCACTTTTTTAGCACTGATAAAGGATATATTTATCAGCGCTGAGCTTTAAAACACTTTTTTAGCACTGTTAAAGCCCGTTTTGAGTGATGATAAAGCCTGTTTTTGTAGTACTGCATGTATACATCTTCCTAAAGGTTCCCATTATGGAAATTTGTTTAGACATCTATCTTAAAAAATTTATAGTCATGGTAAGTAGCTTTATCAAGTAGAATTATGATGGATTTAAACATGGTAAATATTTAAAATGCTTCATCATAATCAATTCCTTGATGTTGTGTCAACCCTTTAGCCACTAGCCTTGCTTTATAGGATTTTAAATTACCTTCTATGTCCAGTTTTCTATTGAATACCCATTTACACCCCACGGGCCTTACATTAACCAGTGCGTTGACCAAATTCAAAACTTAGTTCAGATACATGGAATCCATTTTAGAATTAATGGCTTCATGCCATTTTACAACTTCTGATCTCTATACTACCTATTTGTGGGAGGGAGGTTCATCACTGTCAACCAAAAAGGATTCACCATATTCGATGACTAGAAAACCATATCTCTATGGTTCTCTTACCTCTCCAATGTTCCTAGATAATACTTGTGTTTCATCAACTAGTTCTTCCATGGTGACCTATGGAATCTATTCCTATACCAACTCTTGTGTATCTTGAGCATCAACCTCATTAATGTTGATATTGGTCCTACCATTATTTTTGAGGATGTTCTCCCTCTCATGAAAGACATCTTCTCTGGTGACGGTCTCTTTCTTGTCAAAGGGGTTGTATAGATAGTATCCCTTTATTTACTTTGGATACCCTATAAAAATACAATTCATTCCCTATGGTGTTACTTTGTTTCCTGATAAAGCCTTAACAAATTCCTCTCAACCCCATACACATGTATGAGATAAAACAGGTTTCTTTCCACTCCAAAACTTCAAGGGAATTCCATTTTCTAGTTTAGTTGGTACTCAGTTTAGTGTTTATATTGTAGTTTGTAATGAATATACCCAAAAGTATAATGGATTATCTACATGACACATCATTAAACTTACTACGCCTAAGAAGGTACAACTATTACTTTCACTAACTCCATTCCACTGTGGTGTGTATGGTGTATTGAATTGAGATAGAATCCCAAACTCTCGTAAAAAGTTGATAAAATCTTGGTTAAGATATTTACCACTCTAATATGATCGAATCTTCTTTATCTTCTTTCCAATTTTATTCTCTACTTCATTCTTAAATTCTTTTATTTTCTCAAAGGAATCAAACTTATACCTCATCAAGTGACATAACCATATCTACTCAAGTCATTAGTAAAAGTTATGAACTAAGAATACCCACCTCTATCTTCTACTAGAAATGGTCCACACACATCAGCATGTACCAATATTAAAATATTTGTGGACCTTTCACCCTATCCACCAAATGATGGTTTGGTCATTTTATATTGTAAACAATAATGACATGTCTAAATAACCATCTAGATATATCTTTGTCAAATGATTCTCATTTAAATGACCAAGGTAGTGATACCATAGCTAGGTGTTATATGAGTCACGTGGACATGTTTTATTATCTATTTACAATACTTGGTTTTTTTAATTTAATACATAAATAATTTTATTTAAATTTTACATACCATAACATATGTTGTCTTTATAAAATAATATAAAAATTATTTCCAAACTTGAAAATAAAAAAATCTGTTTCTAGGCATGATACAAAAATTTTGTTCCTGGTAATAGTTAGTACATAATAAAAATCTTTTAAAACCAATATCATTAATGTTGGAAATAAAAGGTGATAGTATCTAATGTTTAGAGAGCCATACTTGCACCATTGACAGCTCAAAAATCCACCGCTCTTCTAGAAATATTTCATAATCTACTTGGAGCTCACGACATCCTCTCATTGCCCCATGCTGAGATCATTCAGGAGCTTCGATGCATTATTGGCACTAAACAACTTTTGTACATTGGAAAAATTATGAGGGAGATATACCTGAAATTTTGGCAGGGACACACACTCCTGCATGTACTTCCTTTGGAGAAACTTGCATGCCGCGTAGGGGGAGTTTGACGATGAAATCTCCTACACCAATAATTTCATCTTTCCATCGAATTTAATCCCTGAAAACCCCCCACTAATATGACAAGTCCCTTCAAAAGGGAAAAATCCTAAAATGACTCCCAAGGGATCCAAAACAATGTACAAGATTACATATTAAGAAAAAATCAAGATCAACCAGAAATAACATGAAATAATTCCTAGAATTGTGAATCCGGGATGAAATCCCAGAAACATTAAGAACATGATATAGAATAATCCATCGATGAAAATATAAATCAATAAAAATCTCACCACCAGATATATTTGAAATATCCCTCCCTCCCTCCCTCCCTCTATCAATTAGTTGCATCCAACCACTGAAAATTGTGTGCTGAAGAAAAGAATGCAGTCTATGTTGGAGTTGGTGACCTATAACCAACTACTTTGTACTTTATTCATTAATAAATACCTTATCACATCTTGATTTTTCTTCTACGTGATAATGCATGTGATAATTTCCTAAGGATAGATATTTCATTAAAGATAATTTTAAAGAAATTTAGAAAAGGGTTTAAGATTGGGAATTCACCAAGTTGCCACCAAGGTACACGTTACGTACAAAGATAATTTTAAAGAAATTTATTTGTTTAAAATTATGATGGATTAGAGTCTCAAGGAAATTCAAAAAAAGGTTTAAGATAAAATGATTGATTAATTAAAGATAATTAATTGATTTGAGTGTGATTTATCTTAAACAAGAATGATTAAATAATTGAATGCTAGTTTTATTTATGTGTAAATATCATTGCATGTATGGATGATCATGAGCTAGACCAAGAGCTTTGTATGTGAATGAATTCTTTTAAATTTTTTGTTCAGCAAGCCTTCTCCTCATTAATATGTAGGGAATGCGTGCCCAAGGTTTCTTTTATGTAAAACCCCATTTTACCCCTCACCCACGCATGATATAAAAGCATATGTAATGGATGGAGCTCCTAAGCAGGTGAAGGCGACTCAAGTTAGGAGCCAAGGTGAAACCAATCCAAGGAGATACAAAGGTGAACATGTGGAAAGCTGTAAATATGAACCCAAAAGGTTCAAGGTGTTTCTCCCCCAGGTCTTGGGTTAGTTTATAAACCTCTAGATAAAATAAACAAGAGAACAAGCTCATGATCATACCATTTATTTTATTTCTGTCAGTTGCATGGTTTATATATTGTGAGTGTGTTGTCACGATTACACAATTAATGAATTAAAAAATCATGCAATATGGAACTAAAGTAAGACTATATTATGCGTAAATATTATATTAGACATGGTTAATCACTTAATTATATCCCACATAATATTAAAAAACATGTAATCAAAGAAAATAAAATGGAAATTTACGTATAAGGATAAAATATCTTAAAGAAAATATTAAGTCAATATAGCCTTTAATAATCTTGGTTAGAATCGAACCATAAGTTTAATGTTCTTGACATGTTTTAAATTATTGGTGAATTATAATTCATGGTTTTGGGTTGACTTGACTTGGTTTTAATCAAGGTTTGATTGCCAGAGTAGGACTTGATGTGACCAAGAGGCTAAGGTTGAGGAAATCCAAAATAAAAGGATTTCAGGATTGGGGAGTCTACTCAGCGGATCAAGGAGATGCGAGTTAATGTAGTTGGAATTTGGAATGCCTACGTAAAACCCTTGAAGTTTCTTTACCAACCCTAGTTGGGTAAATGCAAAGGGAAATATGGATCCTTTCCACTAGAATATTCAGGCAATAGAATATGTCAAAGTTAATGGTGAGGGATATTGGATTTTGATAAAAAAATGAGAGACTAATAAGTATTAATTTATTTATTTGTATTAGTTTTATCATGATAAAGTACTAAACCTTTGCTCTTCATAATTTGTAGAAATGATAAGAAAAATGACTTCAAATATATCATTGCAAACCATACTTGAGAAGGAAAACCTTCTCACCGACATCAATTTCCAAGAATGGTAGAGGTGTTTATGCATCATCCTTTTCCATGAAACAAAAGTGTATGTGCTGGAAGAGACTATTCTAGTTGTACCTGGAAAAGAGGTTAGTGATGAGGAACTATCTCTCTATATGAAACATATGTATTATGCCAAAAATGTCCAATGTTTCATGCTATCGACCATGTCTAATGATCTCTTGAAGCAACATGAAAACATGGGCGCGTATATCATGATGTATCACCTTAAGGATATATACCAAGAGAAGGCAAGACATGAGAGATATGAGATATACAACGATTTTTTTACAACTAAACTTGGAGAGTCTGTGCTAGTTGGGCCACATGTAGTTAAGCTTATTGGAAACATTGAACACCTAGACATATTAGGGATTAAGTTCCTGGATGAGTTGCATATAGATCTGATCCTAACATCACTACCCAAGACCTTATCTAGATTTATTATCAACTATAACATGAGAAACAATGAGAAGAGTCTATCAGAACTTCTGACCTTGATTCACCAGGTAGATAAGGACATGGGGCATGACAAACCCACATTCCTTATGGTGAATAAGAAAAGTAAGGACAAGGAAAAGGGGCCAAGGATTCATAAATGATCTGAATCCCCTGAGAACCATCCCTCCAAGAATGGGAAGATCCAGAGGCAGGGCAAGGAATGAGAGACGATATGTTTTTCATGTGGAAAGCAAGGCCACTAGAAGAGGAACTACACCTAGAAGTGCGGGGATGCTAAAGGTGCATTCATTATCGAGTGTAATATTTCCATTTCTACACATTGGGTATTAGATACAGCTTCTGGGGCTCACATATGTATTCAAATACAGGAAACAAGTAGATTTATAAATATTTCCAGAGGAGAGGTAGATCTTAGAGCTACCAATGGCACAAGGTTGGCTGCGTTATCCATTGGCGATTACCACATCTCATTGCCAACTGGGATGATTTTGGTTTTATATAACTGTTATTATGTTCATAGTGTTACCAAAACATAATTTCTGTATCATGTTTGGATATGGATGAATTTATTTTCAAGTTTTTAAATAAGGGTTTCTTATTTTATAAGAACAACATATGTTATGGTATGGAGCATTTAAATAATGGTTTGTATGTATTAAATTACGAAAACCAAGTGTTGGAAATCGATAAAGAAATAGACTCACATGACTCATACATCACCCAGTTGTGGAATCATCGTCTCGATCATGTAAATGAGAAGCGATTGACAAAGCTTTTCTAAGATGGTTATTTAGACTCTACGGAGATAAAACCACTTGATAGATGTCACGCTTGTTTACAAGGTAAAATAACCGAGCTGCCTTTTAGTGGATAGGGTGAAAGGGATACAAAGATTCTAGGATTGGTACACATAGATGTGTGTGGACCATTTCTAGTATAAGATAGAGGTGGATATTCTAACTTCATTACTTTTACTGATGATTTGTGTAGATATAGATATGTCTACTTAAGGAGGTATAAGTCAGAAGCCTTAGAGAAATTTAATGAATTCAAGAACGAAGTAGAGAATCATATTGGTAAGAAGATAAAGAAACTTTGATTAGATCGAGGTGGAGAATATCTGAACCAAGAGTTCATCGATCTTATATGAGAGTTTGGGATTCTATCTTAGCTCACTCCTCCTTATACATCACAGTGGAATGGTGTTAGTGAAACGAGGAACCACACCTTGTTGGACATGGTAAGGTTGATGATGAGTCATGAAGATATTCCATTATCCTTTTGGGGATATGCATTACAAACTGCAGCATACACATTAAACCATGTACCAACTAAGCCGGCAAATGGAATTCCCTCCGAGTTATGAAATGGAAAGAAACTGATTATCCACTAAATGAGGATAATATTAATTGGTAATATATATAATATTCATGTTCTTTATTATTCATAAACACCATTTTAGTGCATTTTACACTTTGAACATCATTTCACATTATGATTGTAATACTTTCTTAAAATGCACTATTATGTGGTACATTTTTAACATCATTTAAAGTACCAAATGATTCATCTGATTATACATATTTTAATTTGATATTTTTGGAAATTTATCTACACTCCAATATGAACATGTTTCATTCAGGGATCAATGGATAATTCATGGAGGATGATGGAGATATTTGTCAATGAAAAGAAGCAATTCTGGAGAAGGCAGATTGGACACCAGCCCACTGATGAGACCGCGGGGACCAAAATACAGGCCCAATTAACCCCAAATTTCGTGGGATTCTAGAAGACATGTATAGGAACAAATCACTCTTCAGTATAAAATGCTAATTCGGCCTCCATGGTGTCCATTTAGGCGTCCCAAGTTAGAGATAAAATTCTGGGCCAGATTTTGCGGCCCAGAAAAACAGACCACTAATATGATCATATCTTAGAATCCAAAACTCCTAAACCACCTTCCCACATTCCATGGAATGGAGTCCAAGATGACATACCTGCACATTAAGGAGTTCAATGACATTGTAGAAACCATGTGCCCCCCAAATCAACTAGAATCAGTTAAGATGAGGCTATTTCCTTTTTCATTAAAGGATAGAGCTAAAAATTGGCTAAAAAATTTGAGACCATCATCCATCAACTCTTGGGGCCAACTACAAAGATAATTCTACAAAAAATACTTTCCCCACCACAAAACAATTACACTTAAAAATAGTATCCAAAATTTTTTTGAAAAAGAGGGAGAGTCATTCTATGAAACATGGGAGAGGTTCAAAGACACTCTAAACATGGTTCCACACCATGGTTTTTCTATACCTGAACAAGTGAGAATTTTCTATGAAGGGTTGGGTCTGGGGAACAAACAATTCATTGAAATGATGTGTAATGGAACCTTTAAAAACAAAGCCCCAAATGATGCTTATGAGTATCTAGAAATCCTTTCTGAACAAAACCAAACTTGGGTAACTTCACCTTATTCTGAAAAGACACAAAGAACTACTGGAATTCATACACTTAGAGAAGAGGAAAGCCTTAGGGCTAAACTCGTAGCACTCTCTAGGAAGGTTGAAGAAATAGACCTTTGGAAAGCCCATGAAATCCAAACTGTTGACCCTGTTTGCACAATTTGTGACAAACATGACCATAAGACAGATAACTGCCCAACCATTCCATCCATCAAGGATGTTCTTTTAGGAGGAACCCCAGTGGAAGTAAATGCCTTGAACTTTCAAAAGCCTCAATACCAAAACAACTTCAACCCAAGGTATAATGACCACCCAGGCTTCCGCTGGAAATCTAACCAACAACCTAGCCAACCACAGGGACAAAATCCTTACCCCCATCAGAACTACCAGACCCATAACCAATTCCAAACCCAACCTATCCAATACCAACAGCCACCGGTCCATTTTCAACAAACCATCCCACCTCCAAAATATCCCCCTGGGATAAACCAATCTACTCAAGCACCAACCCAAACTGTTCCACAAAGTCTACTAGAACAACTGTGAAAAAAAATGGAAAGGATGAACTCAGAAGTCTCTTCCCTTAAACAAGAACTTCAAACCATAAAAACGGGAAAGGAACCCATGCCTACTCAGGCGGTGCCATCCTCAACTTCAAGGGGAGAGTCAAGTTGCACTCAAACAACTCATGAATAACTAAAGGCTGTGACTATTTTAAGAAGTGGGAAATCAATTGAGAATCTTGAACAACTAATTCAGAACCCACATGAAGATTCAAACATGGATGAAAATTCAAATGAACCAAATGATCAAACTGAAAAACATGATAACATTGTCAAAGAAACAACTCTTCAACAAACAACCCAACAACCTGCACCATTTCCTCAAAACATGAAGGGGAAAAACAAGCCTGAATTGAGTGACACATTAAGGGAAATATTCTCACAAGTCAAGTTGAACATTCCTCTTCTTGATTCCATCCAAACTATACCTACATACTCAAAGTACCTTAAGGAATTGTGCACTTTTAAAAGAAAATTTTCACATAAAAACCAAGTCCTTTTTCCTGCTAATGTGAGTACCACCATTCAAGAGACCATTCCTCTTAATTTGAAAGACCCAGGCTTCCCTTACATCAATGTTGAACTAGGAGAAAGCAAAGTTGTAAAGGCCTTGTGTGACCTAGGCGCTAGTGTCAATCTCATCCCATATGTTGTGTACTGCCAGTTAGGCCTAGAAGAACTCCAACCCACATCTGTCACACTTCAACTTGTTGATCGTAGCATTAGGGTTCCAAAGGGGATTTTAAAGGACATTCTGGTAAAGGTTGAAAACTTCATCTACCCTGATGAATTCATTATCCTTGACAACCATCCAAACTTAGGAAATAAGGAACAAACCCCAATCATCCTTGGTCGTCCTTTCCTTACAATAATTAACTCTGTTATTCGAGTCCAAAATGGGAACATGACCATCACATTTGGGAACATGATTCTAGACTTGAACATCTATAATGAAAGCTCACAAATAGGGGATGACGAGGACATTCATGAAGTAAACATGGTAGGAAGCATTGATAATGAATCCATGGAACATCAAGGAATATTTGATGAATGTTTAAGTCAGGATAAGATTGATTTCCTTTGTTCATATGAAGGAAGTTTATCTCCTTGGCTTGAATCATTTTCAAATTTCTCTTATGATGAAGTCTTAGGTCCAACAATCAGTGAAACCTTTCAGCAAACCACATTCATGGAGACCGATCAAAATTCCTTCCCTAAATCTGATCAAGCCAATCTAGTAGCTAAAACTTCTACATGTGGGGAATCAATCCTATCTGAAACTCTGAAAAAGGAAATTGAACTTGATGCAATGTCCCAATATTCTTTTGAAATTCCGAACCAACCTGATCTCAAATTTAAGGAAATTCCTACTGCACTAAAGTATGCCTTCATAGGGGACAATCAAACACATCCTATTGTCATTTCTTCTTCTCTTGAAGTTGATCATGAGAGGATTCTTCTAGATGTCCTTAAGAAACATAAGAAAGCCATTGGTTGGACCATATCTGATATTCCCAGGATTAGCCCACTTGTTGGGACTCATAGGATTGTTTTGGAATTTGATTCAAAGCCATGTCGTCAACCTCAACGGTGACTCAATCCTAACCTCATGGAGTTATTAAGGAAAGAACTTCTGAAATTGTTAAAAGCTGGTATCATATATCCCATAACTGAGAGTGAGTGGGTGAGCCCAATCCAAGTGGTTCCAAAAAAGGCCGGAATCACAGTGATAACCAATGAGGATGGAGAGATTCTTCCAACAAGGGTGAGTAGTGGATGGAGGGTCTGCATTGACTATAGGAAGCTAAACTCATTAACCAAGAAGGACCATTTCCCCTTACCATTAATTGACCAAGTCCTTGAGAGAGTGGCAGGTCATGCCTTCTACTGTTTCTTAGATGAGTACTCGGGGTACAATCAAATTGAGGTCTCCCTAGAGGATCAAGGGAAGACTACATTCACATGTCCATTTGGAACCTTTGCTTTCAAACACATGCCCTTCGAGTTATGAAATTCCCCTGGAACCTTCCAACGGTGCATGATGGGAATATTCTCAGACGTGGTAGGGGATTTTCTAGAGGTCTTCATGGATGACTTCTCTGTGTTTGGGGATACATTTGAGGGATGTCTTCAAAATGTGGAGAGAGTCTTGTCAAGATTTGAAGAAAAAAATCTGGTCCTAAACTGGGAAAAATTCCATTTCATGGTTAAAGAGGGACTAGTTCTAGGCCATCTGGTATCAGGTAGGGGGATTGAAGTTGATAAAGCCAAGGTTGACATCATTCGTCACCTTCCATCGCCTAAAACTATCAAGGAAGTGAGGTCTTTCTTAGGACATGCTGGTTTCTATATAAGATTCATCAAGGACTTTAGTTCAATATCCCGTCCCCTTTGTGCTCTCCTAGTAAAGGATGATCCATTTGTTTGGACAGAAAGCTGTGAGGGTTCATTCTCAACCCTCAAATCCTCTCTCACCTCTCCTCCCATTATGAAATCACCAAATTGGAACCTTCCTTTCGAACTCATGTGTGATTCTAGTGACTTTGCTGTAGGAGCTGTGTTAGAAAAAAGTTGTGATAAAAATCCTTATGTCATTTCTTATGCAAGAAAATCCTTAAATGATGCCCAAATCAACTACACCACCATTGAAAAGGAGTTACTTGATATTGTGTTTTCCTTAGAGAAGTTTAGGTCCTACCTCTTAGGATCCCCCATCACTGTGTTCACTAACCATTCTGCACTAAAATACCTCTTCCAAAAACAATATGCTAAGGCTATAATGATTAGGTGGGTCCTTCTATTACAAGAATTTGACCTCACAATCAAGGATAAAAACGGATTTGAAAATGTTGTAGCTGATCACTTCTCTAGGATGGAATTCAAAGACAACACAAATCACCTTTCTGTGTCTGATTCATTTCCTGATGAACACTTATACTCTGTGAGTGACTACCCTTGGTATGCTGACATAGACAATTTCTTAGTTACAGGAGTCATTCCAAAATTCTTAGGGACTCCAGCTCGAAGGAAATTCATTTCTGATATTAGACACTATGTGTTTGATGATCCATACCTCTATAAGTTCTGCCCTGACCAAGTCATTAGGAGGTGTGTTCCAGAATCTGAACAAGATTCCATCCTTAAATTTTGTCATAGTGAGGCATGTGGAGGTCACTTTTCCTCTAAGAAAACATCTTCTAAGATTCTTCAATGTGATCTCTTCTGGCCCACCCTCTCAAGGGACTCCTACACATTTTTTCAAATCTGTCCTAGGTGTCAACAAGTAGGGTCCATCACAAAAAGGAATCAAATGCCACTCACCCCCATCTTAGTGGTTGAAATCTTTGACTGTTGGGGAATTGATTTCATGGGTCCCTTCCCAAACTCTTAGGGATACCTCTACATACTCTTAGATGTTTATTATGTCTCAAAATGGGTTGAGGACATTCCCACTAAGTCCAATGATCATCAAGTTGTGATTCTATTTCTGGAAGAGAACATATTTTCAAGATTTGGAATTCCTAGGGCTATAATCAGTGATCGAGGAACCCATTTCTGCAACCACCCATTCTCTTCACTCATTTCTAAGTATGGTATTTCTCATAAAGTGTCCATTGTATACCATCCTCAAACCAATGGTCAAGCTGAGTTAGCGAATAGGAAGATTAAGAAAATTCTTGAAAAAACTGTCAACCCCTCTAGAAAAGATTGGTCTGAGAAACTCTTAGATGCTCTTTGGGCCTATATAACCGCATATAAAACCATTTTAGGAATGTACCCATATAGGTTGGTTTATGGTAAAGCATGTCATTTTCCAGTGGAGATTGAACATAAGTCCTTTTGGGCAATTAAGAAAATGGATTATGATCTCTCATTGGCCGGAACAAAAAGGAAATTAGATCTCAATGAACTGGAGGAACTAAGGATGGAGGCGTATGAAAATTCAAGGATCAATAAATCTAGAGTTAAAGCCTACCAATCTAGGAATATCAAGGTCAAACATTTTGAATCGGGAAAACTTGTGCTCTTGTATAGTTCAAAACTTCATTTACACCCAGGAAAGTTAAGGTCTAGATGGTCAGGTCCTTTCATAGTGCATCATGTATACCCCCATGGGGCAGTAGAGATTCAAGATCCCACTAGTGGTCACATTTTCAAGGTCAATGGTCAAAGGTTAAAAACATTAATTGAATCATTCAATAAACAGGAAATAGATGTTGAGTTAATTAAGCCAATCTATGAACCAGGAAAAAATTGATAAATTTGGGGTCCATGTCGGGTTAACGACGTTAAACAAAGCACTGAATGGGAGGCAACCCATGGTTTTCAAGTTTCCAATAATTTCGTTGTTTTAATCAACTTTATATTTTAAATAGGGTTAATGAGACATTTTGATATTTCGAAATAAAAAAATAAATAAATAAATAAACTGTTGACCTGTTCTTCTATAATGAGTATGGATAGGTACGAAAGGGGAGCGCCATATTCATCAGTGTCACGTGGTGTGATCCTTGAGTAATACCTTACCCATAAATTTAAGAAGAAGACAATGTATCATCAATTTAATTTACTTTATTTTTATGTGTTTGTAGGTTAAAAAAATAAAAATACAAAAAAATAAATAAAAATATAATAATAAAAAAAATTCCACATCGTAGGTCGTCGGGCAAACCCCGTCACAACCGACGAAGCCACGGGGATTTGAACCCGGGACCGAAGGGAGACAGGGGTGCGCACTTACCACTGACCTATGGCTTCTTGTTCTTCCTTATTCTATAATTTTTATATATATACTTATATTTTACTTCCTTTATTATATAAATATAAATAAATAAATATATATATATTGTTTTTTTGTTTTTTTGTTTTGTTTTTCCTTTTTCTTCTAGGGAACTCTGCAAGTGACATGGATATCAAAGGATTGAAAGGAAGAAACAAGAATTTCAACTTCAACCACCAGGTGACTTCATTCCATGATCCTCATTTTCAATTTCCTTTTTTGAACTTCCATTATCTACCTCTACTCCTTCTAAATTTTCATTTCTTCAAACACTAGGGACAATGTTGTTTTAAGTTGGGGGGGAGATAAAATAAAAAAAAATGCTTTTGTGTCAAAAATAAAATGAATTATTTGAAAAAAAATGTGTAAATGGAAGGAAAAATTCCTTTAACTTTGAACATGGTAATACACATTGCACACTTTGAAACTGAATATCAAATAATTTATCATACCCTAATTCTGATTTTAATCCTTGTATAATTTCATGAGCATAGATTTTGGAAAGTGTGGTTGTCCAATGTGATATTTCATCGCTTATATTTTCATCCAAATAAAAAAAAGATCACAATGCACATCCTTTGGATAGTGGGGTATTAGTTTGAGTTCATGGGGTCCCCTAAATAAATAGCATAGGTTTGGTGATCATTTTAGTTTAATATGAGTATTCTTAAAAAAAGTTATTAAAAAAAAATTGTGCGTAGAGCAATGAAATGACCTAATGTGTGGCTTTCGGCACTTGGGGATCATGAATCCATAGTTTTCTGGCCCAAAGTTAGTAATTTTATCTCTATATTTGGTAATTTTAATTTGTTTTTGACTGAGTTAACTTGAGATGATGCCCGAGTATGCGGGATTCACTTGGTGCCCTAAGGTCTTTGAGCCTGGGAGTCATCGACAAAGTCTCACTACAGGGGTTGACTCTTTTGAGTGCAACTTCAATTACCATGGAAAAATTGAAAAAACAAAAAAAAAAAACAAAAAATTATACAAAAAAAATGAATACTCATCTTAATATTGAAATGTGATTCCACCTATCACTTCTTTAATTTCCCCCTTGAATAAATATGAACCCCCATGTCTATTGTGATTCACAACACATCCTCATACTTAATTGATATTGGATGAAATATGGCAAAGAATTTGAACAAAGGAATGGGCTTGGGATTGGGATCTGCTTATGAAACTATCTTTCATTAAAGTATTTTGATGGGTTTCATGATTGTTTGGTATAAGGTTTTTTGGTGATCATTGTGTATTAAAATGTTTTTTTGGAAAAGGAAATTCGAATTTCATATTGTTGAGATATATTTTGCTCGGGAATAGAAAAAATCAAGTTGGGGGATGTGATTAGCCACTAAATGAGGATAATATTCATTGGTACTATATATAATATTCATGTTCTTTATTATTCATAAATACTATTTTAGTGCATTTTACACTTTGAACATCATTTCACATTATGATTGTAATACCTTCTTAAAATGCACTATTATGTGGTACATTTTTTAACATAATTTAAAGTACCAAATGATTCATCTGATTATACATATTTTAATTTGATATTTTTGGAAATTGATCTACACTCCAGTATGAACATGTTTCATTCAGGGATCAATGGAGAATTCATGGAGGATGATGGAGATATTTGGCAATGAAAAAAAGCAATTCTAGAGAAGGAAGATTGGACACCAGCCCACTTATGAGACCGTGGGGCCCAAAATACAGGCCCAATTAACCCCAAATTTCCTGGTATGCTATAAGACATGTGTAGAAACAAATAAATCTTCATGATATAATGCTAATTCGGCCTCCATGGTGTCCATTTAGGCGGAACAAGTTAGAGATAAAATTCTGGTCCAGATTCTGTGGCCCAGAAAAATAGACCACTAATATGATCATATCTATGAATCCACAACTCCAAATGGACCCAAATTTTACAGGCCGTTAGCAGACGTCCGGGTATCCATTTTATTCTTCTATGGCCCACTCTGATTCTACCATCTAAAAGGACTTACAAGCGCTTATGTTCTGTGGAAGCAAGCTGGCTGCCACCTCGGGTCAAGGGTGGAAAAGTCTCATCTCCCTTACTTTACACCACCCTAGGCCTACCATACTCAAGTGGGATCCTTTTTACTATTGGAGGCTCGACCCAAGGCTCCCAAAATGACTATTTAATGCAGTGTTGGTGAATGATTTTTTAGTTTTTGGTGCTTGGTTTCATTGTAGTGTTATGTTGCCGCTTTGTGTTTGTAATCGCATTTCTTTCTCATGTATGTTGTTTAATTCACCTTAGTTTCTTAATAAAAGTTCTTAATTTAATCTTATTATGTTATTATACTTATCACGTTGATACCGTTGGTTCAAGGTGTGAATTTATTCACACCATACTTTGTGATATTTATCACACAACGGAGGAGTGGTCTTTTTTGTTGTTGTTGTTTTTACTTCTTCAATTCCACCCTTATAAGTCTACTTTCTGCTTCTGTTGAAGACATGTCATCAATGGAGGGCTAACTCTTTTATGGGTTGATCCAAGGGAGTAGAAAGGGGCTGTATTGGATGTTATTTATCACTCTATTAATGGAAAATCACTTCTTTTAAATGAGATTTTTATTTGGTGATTTTAAAACATCTTCATCCTTATTGAATTTAAGGTCACACATTTCAAGTGCTAATACGAACCTATACCTTGGAGTGATCAAAATTTGATCCTTCAAGTGTATAGGTGATTAGTATTTGGGTGTGTAGGAATTAAACCAATAAGTGATGATTTTTTTTGATCTTCTTAAATGAATCCATCTCAATTATAATAAATTTAAATCATTAAAAAAAGCAATTCATCCAATCCAGCCCGAGCGATAACCTAGGATCAAATCATTCTTTTAAATTGAATTCACTTAAATCTGTTAGTTATCCTTTAAACCCATATAAAATCAACCCAAGTTGGCCACTTTATATCCAAAAACATTCCATAGAATGTACGTGTCTATAGGTTTGTTCTTAGGTCTTTGAGGATTCGATAACCCAAGCTAAACTACAAGGACCGTTCTACCTTCATCTCTTGGGTAAATTTGAGCGAGAATCAGAAACCCATTTTTTCACACACATGTGAATGAGGATGTGAGGAATTTGTTAATGCCTTCCCAGGAAAAAAACTAGCACCCTGGGGCACGAGGTGTATATTTATAGGATATCCCAAGGAAAAAAAAGTATATTACCTATATAACCCTTCAGACAAGAAAGTGATTGTCGCCAGACAAGATGTCTTTCTTGAGAGGGAGAACATCCTTAAAAAGGATATTGAGATAAATATTGACTTATATGAAGTTCATGCTCAAGATACAAAGGAGTTGGTATAGGAACAAGTTCCACAGGTCCCCGTGGAAGAGGTTCTAGAAACACAAATACTATGTAGGAGCTCAAGAGAGGTAAGGGAACTAGAGAGATTTGGTTTCCTAGTCACTGAGGATGGTGAATCATTATTGTTGGATAATGATGAACCTCTCTCCAAAAAGGAAGCAGTATAAAGATCATAATACATAATATGGATAGAAGGTATCAATTTTTAGATGGATTCAATGTATCAGAACCAAGTATGGGTTCTGGTCGATGAGCCAGTTGATGTAAAGCCTTTTAGATACAAATGGGTATTCACGAGAAAACTGGACATGGAAGGTCAAGTTATCACCTATAAAGCAAGGCTAGTGTCTAAAGGATTTAGATAGCATCAATGAATTGACTATGATGAAACCTTTTCTCCATTTTCCATGCTTAAATCCATAAGAATCATACTTTCCATAGCAGCTTACCATGACTACGAGATTTTGAAAATGGATGTAACAACAGAATTCCTTAATGGTAACGTTCAGGAAGATGTCTATATGACACAACCAGAAGGGTTTGTGACACCAGGTGAAGCCAAATGGGTTTGCAAGTTGCATAAATCCATTTATGGATTAAAGAAAGCATCCAGGTCATGGAACATTCGATTTGATGAATCCATAAAGAAATTTGGTTTCATTAAGAACGAATGTGAGCCATGTGTTTATAAGTGGTTTAATGGGAATGTAGTCATTATCCTAGTAGTATATGTTAAAGACATGTTACTTATTGGAAATGATATACCAGTCTTATAGTCAATTAAGGACTAGTTGAATAAGTGTTTCTCCATGAAGGACTTGGGTGAAGCATCCTACATTCTAGGGATTAAGATCATTCATGATAGATCCAAGAGGCTACTTGGACTAAGTCAGGGTATATACATTGACCATATACTAAAGAGATTTAGTAAGGAACAATCCAAGAGGGGATTGGTTCCAGTGTCACATGGCCTACATATTTCTAAGAAAATGTGTCCTCAGACACAACATGAGAAAGATAGAATGAGTAAGATCCCATACGCTTCAGCTATAGGATCCATCATGTATGCCATGTTATGTATCAGGCTTGATGTTGCCTATGCACTGAGCATGGTAGGCAGATATCAAGAAGATCTAGGAGAACAACATTGGACTGCTGTTAAGACAATCCTTAAGTATTTGAGAAGAACTAAGTATATGTTCCTAGTGTATGGAGGAGATGAGGATCTTGTCATCAGAGGGTATGTTGATACTGGCTTTCAGACAGATCATAACGATATGAAGTCACAATTTGGATATGTTTTCTGTCTTAATGGAGGAGTTGTGAGCTGGAAGAGTTCAAAGAAAACAGTTGTCACCGATTCTACAGTGGAGTCCAAATATATAGCGGCTTATGATATAGCCAAGGAAGCCGTCTGGATTCAGAACTTTGTCCAGGAGCTTGATGTGGTGCCTAATAGTAAATATCCTATCACATTGTATTGTGATAATACCACAGTAGTGCCTCTTGAAAAAGAATCAAGGTCACATCAATGGATAAAGAACATACTCTGAAAGTATCATCTCTTAAGGGATTTCTATCAAAGGGGTGGAGTTGCAGTGAGCAGAGTGTCCATGGAAGAGAATGTGGTGGACCCTATGATTAAAGTCTTATCTCAGTAGAAGCATGAATATCATTTGAGAGTTAGCGGGTTAAAAGTTATTAGAAGTTGGCTCTAGTCCAAGTGGAATTCTGTTGGAGTTGGTGTCCTACAACCAACCTCTTTGTACTTTATTCATTAATAATTGACTTATCACATCTTGATTGTTCTTCTACGTGAAAATGCATGTGATAATGTCCTAAGGATAACTGTTGCATTAAAGGGTCATAGTGGATCCCTACTATGATGAGAACCCGGAAGTTCCATAACAATGTTCTTGAATATATGTTCTATGGACGAATGGTGTTATTTGAGGGACAAAAATAATATAGGACATTAGGGGTGAGGACTCATAAAACTTTAAGGAACATTATCATGGTGTATACACTTGGTAATATTTAGGAGGATATTATGAAAATGAGACCCTCCAGTAGGAAATACACATTTCATAGTGTCATTGGATGTTCCTATCTGCGGACGTGTGTATTGGTCCATAGAATTTAAAATTATTATTAATGGGTATTATAACTCATGCACTTAGATGTATTGATGAAAACTATGATGACACACTATTCGTAGTGAGGTAGGTTACGTTGGGTGCGTTATGAGTGATACTGCATTAATAGATAATGCAAGAAAGGATTTTTCCCTTCTGTTCCATAACAGATGTAGATATCTCAGGCCCTTTGATGGAATTGATATGGCCTAAATAAATCCATGGCCATGGTGAGAAATGGGAAAGTTCAATTCCAGAAAGTCAAACAAAGAATAATCAAGCACAGGGGTTAACAGAACTAGCATGAAACCTGCTTGATTTGAGACATCGTGACAAAGGTATTACATTACACGGTAAGCATTCGTCAGAGGTGACACATCATTGCAGCATTAACTTCTTTCTCTATGGGTGCCTTGGCGTGTTTCTAGATGCTAACCTTGGACTTTAGGCAGGCTCTACCTAATGCCCCTGATAAAGAGGCCTAGAGGGTCACACACTAAGTGTGTCCAAGTATCTCAGTTAAATATTAATTTGACAAGTTGAATAAAGATTATTCCTGATTGTGGTTTAATAATTATTTAAGAATGTCTAATCACATTTATTTCAATACTTTCTATTTGAGAGAATATATTGTGGGAGAAATAATATATTTATCAACTAGTAATGTAGTGATATTTATTTTAGAAATAAATATCCATTATTTAAGGTCTAATAAATGTAGTGGAGGAAATAAAGAGAATGTAAAAACAAAGGTACACGCCGTGTATATTAATATACACGCCGTGTATTTTTTCTGGGAATTTATGAGAAATAATATTATTTATTTAATTAAATAATATTATGTTTAATTTTCTAGGCGCATGTCAAGTAATAATAATAGTCAACTGTTATTATTAGACATGGGGTATTGATAATAATTAAATGAAATGAATAAATGCTTTCAGGTAATTAATTCATTTTATTATTCTATGTAATTAAAATCCCAATTATATAATTCTCATTAGCCTAGCCATTTTTGGGGGTTGTGCACAATGGATCTAGAGAAATCTCTCAAGCTAAGAGAAAATTATTTTCTTCCAAGAACTCTCTCAAGCTACGAGATAGAGATCCTTCCCCACCGGATCAAGGCGATTGAGGGCGGACATCGCAAGCGAAGGTTCTTCCACACTAGGACCCAGAGATCCCTTCGGTGATGTCCAGAGATATGTGGAGCATGTGTGGATCAATTCTAGAGGAATCCTACACTTAGATTCTATGATGCAACGAAGGATCACATCAGATCATGACTGGATACATCAACAGAGAGAGAATTCCATCAAGGTAATTCTTGTCTTTTAATTAAATTAATTATTACCAATATATGATGATCCAATATATAGTTTCGGGACTCCCCTATTTTCTTTTGTTCTTCATTCTATTCTGAAGATCTGACATTTTATTATCGTAAAAGATCTCAAATTAAACATCGTTAACGACAAAAATTAAAGTTGGGTACCCCCACCAACACGTTTCCGCTGCACCCGGAACCTACAGTCTATGGTCAGAGTGTAATGTTAGAAATGGCCTATTTTGGGACCCAACTACCATGGGTTCATTGGAGAGACCTCCACCAGTTGGAGGTGATCAGATCTTCATGCTTGAAGATCTCAACAGAGGGATAATGTTTTTGAATTTTTATTTTATAGATTTGGAAATGATCTGAAGATCTAAACAAAAAAGAAGGGATCCTCGCGATTAATAGAAAGAGAGACCCCAATAAAATCATGATGACATCATCATTCGATATCATATAAAAATATATGCATGTATGACCAATGATGATGACTTCATTTAAGACCGTCCATGGGTGGGAATTTGGATGCTAATCATCGGATCAAAAACTGATTCTATTTATGTAAAGGTCCTCCGATTCTGAGAAAATTAAATGGTGCACCTAACTTCACCCTTCATCCCCCGACCTGTCTACATCATGCGCCCTAAGCCACTTTTATATTTATTTTTTATGAATTTAACAATATTTATTTACATAAAATAACCTATAAATACATTTTAAAATTATTTATTGACTTGTGGAAATTTTTAAAACTTTGACTCTGTAATCAAAAATTTATTTCCATCTATATATTAAAACATTAAATAATTATTGATAAAATATTCAATGTCATGAATATGTTCATTAATAAATTTAGTCCATTTGTTTCAAAAAAATGAATTAAATTTTAATAAAATATTGTGATTATGGGTAATTCCATCATGTATTTTATCCCAAATGATTCCCATTCACATAATTATTAGAAGTAAATAACATTTCTAAATTTATTAATGGTTTTATGATCTTATTTAAAAATTAAATATTCAATATTTTGGAGTTTGGCATGATTATAAAAAATAACTTTAAAAAGTGTTTTTATGTAAATCACATTTGATTTTGAAAAGGTTTTCTATTTTAAATTTTGAGAAAATGTTCTAAAACATGTCATAAGATAGGTGTATCTCATACATAAATACATGTACACGCATGCACACATACACATATATATTCTTACAGTTAAATGGTATATAAATATAATAATAAAAATATGAAAATAATGTATAATAATATAAATATAAATAGTGTGTGTATTATATATATATATGTTACATATTTCATATTTATATTCAAAAATCTGTTTCCCATAGATATTGTTTTATTTATACACCACATTGGAACTGCCTCGTGCCACTATAAACTCATTGAAAAATGCTAAATCACATCCCTTAAAACTCCATTTATGGTTAATCCATACTTCTCCCCACAACTACCATTAAGAATGAGAAAAAAATACAATATTTATATGAATATAAATAATATATTTTAAAAAAATGTGAGTAAGCCCACGGGCTACCCGTGGGATTCTGCAAGGAAGAGTGGGTTTGAAATTTTTTGTTCACATTGTGTGTGGGCTTTTGTGGGACAAAAACACATGATCTCAAACCCATGTGGGCTTGGCCTGCCCCACCCCAACCTGCTCATTTTATATTACTATTTATTTCTATACATACATACATACATACTGAAGAACCTTTGTAATGTTTTTTTAACAAGGTTTTTGTATTTGTTGAAAATAATCTTTTGTAAAAGAATATTTTTGAAAAATATGTGAAATTTGTTGAATTTTCAAACCCAAACACAAAGGAAGAGAAAGGTTTTGTTATTGGGGATGTTTTTTTTCTTGATGCAGAGGATTGAACTGAGAAACACTAAACATAGAGTATCAAACTGATCAACACTAGACACAAAAGTTTTCAAAAAGTTGAATTGTTGATCAAACACATAATCATTCTCATATTCATTGGTATGAAGATAAAGTTTCATCAAACTCAATGTTAGTTAGAAATTCAAAAAGTTGATGAAGAAGTTGAATGAAAATAGTGATGTCAGGAGTTAGAAATTTTTTCACTTTCTGACCTAATGTTAGATGATGCTTAGCCAATCTTTAAGTTCTCATAAATCCTGAAAACTCTCATGATAAAAGCTTTTGAAGAAATGGGGGAATCATAAAGATTTTATCAGTTTCATGAATTAGGATAAAGTTTTCATTGGATCGAAAAGTATCAGGTATAGAAGTTTTCCAAAGTCTGAATGAGTTATAGCTGAGAATGTTAGAAAATTTTCAAAGGTGCAGAGTGGAGGTTTAATCATAATGAGAATTCCATTATAATGAGAATATCATCGTAATGAGAATTTCATTGTAATAAGAATTACATCATTATGAGGATTCCATTGGACTGATTTTGAGGAATTTCCATCAGAATGAATCTGAGAAGGAAAGTCAATTAGACTGTATTAGAGGAGGAAAGTCAGATCGTTATGAGTAGAGAATGAAGGTTAGATCATAATGAGCAGAGGAAGAAAGTTAGATCTTAATGAGTAGAGGAAGATATTCATATCGTAATGGGAATAAGAAGAAACTCAGATCATAATGAGCAGAGGAAGAAAGTCATATCGTAATGAGCAGAGGAAGAAAGGCATATCGTAATTAGAGGAGGAAGAAAGTCAAATTGTAATGAGTAGAATAAGATGGTCATATCATAATGAACAGATAAAGAAAGTTAGATCATAATGAGTAGAGGAACAAATTCAAATCATAATGAGTAGAGGAAGTTAGTCACATGGGATTGAAGCTAAAGAATTTAATTGAATTGAAGCAAAGGAAGTTTTTCAGACTAAAGCAGAGGAAGTGACATCGGACTAAAGGAAAGTTAGTATGTTTGAGAAGGCTGATTTCAGAGAAATATTGAGAATGTTTAAATCAGTCAAAGTTGAAGTTTAAATGTGAGTAATTTTCAGAGTTTTAAAATTTGATTAAGTGGGAAAAGTTTTTCAATTTCCCACCATTTCTATTTTGAGTAACCTATAAATAGAAGTACAATTAATTCGTACTTTTCAACTTTTTACAAGTGCAGAAAAGGCGGAGTGTTGTATAATTCTTATCAAGTTTTCTTTCCAGACTGAGATCTCAGAAGAAGGTCAGACACCCGAAAGTTTTGTTTACTAAACTGAGAATATTGGACTAAGGAAGAACGTACTGAGCATTTTAATAGATTTTTAGAAGTGTAGATTGAGAAAGAGAGCATCATATTGAGTCGATCAGACTAAGTCAATTGGATTTTGTTCATTAGACTGAATTCCATCAGACTTGGGTTCATCGGGCTCAGGAAATTTTGTAGAGAAGATAAAACAAAGTCTTCATACTTTTTCATTGGCTCAATTGTTTATAATAAAACTTTGTAAACTGATGGAATTCAGTATAATAATTTCTTTTATGAGATATAAGGTTTATAACTGGAGCTATCACAAGTTGTATTCACTTCTTAATAGTGAATTTCTATAGACCCATGAGAGTGGCTATGGATAGGATGCAGGTTTTCACACTGAGGTCAAACCTTTTAAAACTTGTGTAATTTACTTTATTTCCTACTTTTTTATGCATGAGTATTTACTAAAATATGACAAGGAAATTAACATTAATAGGTTGTATGGGTTAAGTATCTAAAATTCTTGAAAATTATAAAAGGTTAAAAACTGATTCAAACCCCCCTTCTCAGTTTTTATTTGATCCTTTAGAACTTTAATTAGTATCCGAGCCAAGGTTCCCTTGATGAATCCTTATCATTGATAATATAAATTCTATAAATAGTATAGGAATTCCTACATTTGATGGAAAAAATTATTATGGATGAAAAAATAGAATGATTCTCTATATCCTATATATTTCCCTAGAAGTTTTCAATACTGATATAATTGGGTTTCCATCTATTGAGAAGGATTCCCTGATGAATTTTTCTGATAAGATAAATATCAAAGTTGATGGAAAAGCTAGAAGTGTTACCATTATGTCTTTATTAGAAAATGTTTATATGAATGGGATAGGTCTCAAAACTTCAAATAGTATGTGGGACAAGTTGGAAATTATTTTCAAAGGGAATAATAAAGTGAAGGAAGTAAAGATAAAAATTTGGCATAGTAAGTACGAAGATATAAGAATGAGAGATGAATAAACTATTGATGAATAATTTACCAGAATTGATGAAATTGTTTGAAACATCATAGGATTTATAGATTTATTGGAAGATTATACAATTATAAAGAAACTTATGATAAACTTTCTTGATAGGTTTGATTATAAAATTTCCTCTTTAGAAGATAAGGAAGATTTATCTTTTGATTAATTGCATAACTTTCTTTTTTCTTATTAAATGAGGAAATATATAATGTTTAAAAGGAACATTAAAGATGAAATTTATTTTGAATCCATGAGAAAAATAAAATTACAAGATATTTAATGAAAAAATAAAGCCTCTTATATCTAATATCTATCGAATAGGAAGAGGAAAGTATATAGGTAAACTTCATCTCAAATGTTTTGAGTGTGGTGGAATTAGACACTTTTCTATGAAGTTCCCCAAGAAGAAAGTTGGTGAGTATCAAGATGATTTTGATAAAACACTTCAATGGAAGAAGTGGAAAAGAAGTTATAAATAATAAAAGTCATCCAACAAACATAAGAATAAGTTTTCTAGAAACAAAAGAACTGTATTTATTAAGAAATTTGAATCAAACTCAACTGATAACAATTCTTAAAAAAATTAATGTTTAGAAAAAATCAAAACCTTCATTTCAAAATTTGAGAAGAAAAAAGATTCCTAAAATAGTGAAGAAGGTGGTGAATAATCATATAGAGAGTATCAACTCAGAACATAACTTTTTTGCTTGTCTTAAGAAAAACAGAACTCTTAAGAAAAAAATTAGATTAATGAAGAATGATTGTGAATAAGTTGTTGAAGGAATAAAATATTTCATCAAGCAGGAGGAATAATACATTAAATAAATATTAAGTTACAAATTAAGAGTTTCTGAATAGATAAAGATGATCAAAGATCTCTATAAGAAATTGGATTCTAAGGAATAAGAAGTCAATAAGTTTCAATATAATCTTCTTGAGTCTAAAATTACCTTGAGTAAGATGAATGAAAATTTCAAAAAAACCTTGTAAGTAAAAGCTGAGACTTCTAATGTTTCTGAGAAAACTGAAATCAAGAATTAGGTGAAACTATCAATCTTCAAAAATAAATTTTCATTTTATCTTTCTAACATTTCATGTGATAAGAAAATTTCTAAGAATGTTTGGATTAAGAAGGGATTGGATAAACCAATAAAATCTAAAAAAGTTGAAAACTTCCTTACTGGGAAATACGGTCCATATCCTAAGTATGATAGAGCAGAAAGAAGTTATCAACCTCAACAAATTTTATACATAGAAAGATCTTACTCTAGTAGAATATCAAGATTTTATGGATATTTCTGGTGTTGCGGAATATATGGGAATAAATCTTATAATTTTTGGTATAACTTATCACTTCTTGGAAGAATATTTGAACAAAGAGAAAGAAATTGTGAAATAATGATAAGAAAATTTCCTAACCCATTGAAAGTTAGAAAATAAAAAAATCAAGATGTTAGAACCATTCCAAGAAAAAAATCAATTTGAATGTCTGGAAGAAGTTTGTGTAAGATTTTATCAGGTTGGTCATCATGTCGAAATATGTATGGAACTCCTTCTAGAATGAATTTATTATGATAGAAAAGAAAAGTTAGCTAGAAAGAATAAAGTTTAGGAAAGATCTTTTGTGGTTGAGACATCTTTGAAAGTAAGTAAAAGGAACAAACCATAGATATACTATGAAAAAACTGGTTTTATCAAGTTCTAGGGTTTTAACAGTGCTAGATAAAAGCATTGTTAAAACCTACCTTTATCAATGCTTCTAAAAAAGCACTGATAAAGGTTATATTTTAAAAAAAAATTATATTTAATTAAAAATAATATATTGATATAAATATAATATATATTTTTTAAATATGTTCTAGATAATGGTAAATATCCATTTACACATAATATAAAAGATATTTAGTAAAAATGGATTATAACTAATTAAAAAATATATTTTTAATTAATAATTTTCTAATTATTATTGAGAAGGAGTCATTTAATAAAAATTTGAAGATTAAAAAATAAAAAATTTAATAAAAGATCTAAAATAAGTTGAAAACATAACTCGAACTTCAAACAACCATAACGTTTGATTAGAGATTCCATTTGGGCTCTACCACATATTAAATCAAAGACTATAATGAGCTCTACACCGTGTTGATCAAGGGGACCCCTACCACTATTTTTTCAAGGCCAAAAGAGGCCATAAAGGCCTACAAAACCGAGTTTTTATGCGGGCTACCCCAATTTTTTTACATTCAAGGGCTTTTCAGTCTTGTTTAAGGCTGTCTTATTTTTTTTCAATGGAGAATGAATTTATTCTCATGCCTTACATTCATATTGATATTATGTACTTGAAATTTTTTCATTTTTCACAATGTACTATTATTTATAATAAAATATATAACAATATATACATATTTTTTATATATTCACACATAAAATTTTATTTTTATAAATAAATAATTAAACATATTTACATATAAAATATATTTATCAATATATAAACCTTATCTAAACAAAAAATAATATCAATTTTATTTAAAATAAAAATGTATGGATATTTATATACCAATACAATTAATATATATAATGTTTATGTGTATACATATATATTTGTGTGTGTGTATTGACAAAAAATATATATTTATCTATATATTCTAATATATGTATATAAATACTAATATATAATATATGTAAATAAATATAAACATGTATAATTATATTTATAAATGAACACAGATATATATATATATATATATATATATCTGTTTGTATGTATTTATAAACACACACACACACACAAAAACATATTTTATATGTGTATTTTAAAAAAAATATAAATATATATATAAACACATATATAAATATATGGATAAAAAATGTAATGAAATATATATAAATATATATATATATCATAAAATGTAAAAAAAATTGTATAGGGGAGTCTAAAAGGCGCCGGTGTATAAGATGGAGGTCTCAGGTTCAAAAGTCGCTGGAGGAAGGGGCGTGCACAGAAGGGTGGGATTATCTAAAGCACTGATTAAGGGGTGGGGGAAGCACTGATAAGGAGGGGGGGGAAACACTGATGAAGGGGGAATGAAAAAAAATTATCCCCTTTATTAGTGGGGCCATTATTAGTGCTTTTTTAGCACTGTTAAAGGAGAGGTTTAAAAGTGCTAAAAGCGATGATAATGGTGGCCTTTAATAGAGCTTTTTATGAGCGCTATTAAAGCTATCCCTTTAATATCGCTTAAATTATCAGTGCTTTTATATTGCTGATAAATCTCTTTTACTACCATTGTTAATGGCCTAATTTTCAGTAGTGATACTTGATAGTGGTTGTTTTTCACACATGACATGTGATATAAAAATTTTGAAACATGTTGAAAGTTTTGATGGATGAGAAGTTACCTTTGTTAATGGTAGTTCCTTAAAAATAAGAGGAATTAGAATGGTTGATATTGAAGCAAAAAAGTTTAAATTTAAGGAAGTTTTACTTATTTATGGAATAAAACATAACTTACTTAGTGTAAGTCAAATTTTTGATGATGGAAAAGAATTGGTTTTCAGAAAATATTCTTGTTTCATCGAAAGTATGAAAGATGGAAAAATTATCAAAAAAGGAGAAAGAAATGGTGGTAATATATTTCAACTTGGAGAGTTTAATAACTCCTGTTACTTGAGTAATGAAGATAAAAAAAAATTGTGGCACCTAAGACTTAGGCACCTTGGGCAGAAAAACATGAATAAACATTCTAAGGTCGATGTTTTCCGTTATTTTTCAGAATTGAAAATAAGATATGAAGATTTTTGTGTTACTTTTCAAAAAGTTAAGATAACTAAAAAAAGTCATAAGAGAGTTTATATTTAGTCTACTATACCTCTTGAACTTATTCATTCATATTTATATGTGATAATGATACATCAATAAAAAAAATGAGATTTATACTTTATCACTTTTATTTATGATTTCAATCTGATGAAAAACATCATGTTTCTGAAACATAAATCAGAGGCTCTAAAAATGTTCGGGTTTTTCAGAAAAGAAGTTGAGAAATAAATGGGGGCTTATATAAAGAAGTTTATAATAGATTATGATACTGAATTCACAAGCAATTCTTTTGACACTTATATGTGAAATAATGGTATCAAACATCAGTATAGTTCTCCCTATACTCCATAACAAAATGGATTAGCAGAAAAAAAAGAATAGAAGTTTGGTGGAAATGGGAATAAGTATGTTAACAGAATACAAACTATCAAAGTTCTATTTTAGATAAGTTGTTAGTGTTACTATTCATGTTCAAAACATATGCTTGTTGAGACTGGAAACCAACATGACTTCTTATGAAATGTGATATAAGAAAAAATTTTCATTGAAGTACTTCAAAGTTTTTATAAGTCCATTTTTACTTAAAATAAAATATTTATATTAGGGGAAGTTTGATGATAAATCTGAGGAAGGAACTTTAATAGGTTATTCACCCAATGGAAGAATTTAAAAATGTTGGAACAAATGATTTCAAAATTCAGTGGACTCATATAATGTGAAAATAATTGAAAACCAAAATTCCGTAATAATTTTTTTTGAGAATATTGAGGAGGATAAATTGGAGATTTCTAAATATATTTAAATTGAGTAAAAAAATCCTTATGAAGATACAAGAGAATCGTGTGATGAGGATAGTTCAATTGGAAGATAAAATTTGAAATTTCACAACTTACAAAAACATGTTGAGTCTGAAAACATTTTTGGTAATCAAAAGGCTCTAGTTTAGACCATATGAAAGTTGAGATTAGAAAATTAGACTTCACTTGTTTCAAAAGTTGAACCAGAATCAGTTTCAGAAGCTATTCAAAATAAATAATGGCTAGATTCTATGAATGAAGAGTTTGATTATATTGAGAAAAATTAAGCATGATAACTTGTTCCAAGGACAACAAATAAAAATTTTATCAGAAAAAAGTGGGTTTACAAAAACAAATTGAATGATCATAGAGAAGTTTCAAGAAAAAAAGAAAGAATTATTTTTAAAGGATATGTATGGGTGGAAGGTGTGGATTTTAAATATTTTTTCCAAGTTTCAAGATAAAAAACTATTAGAATGTTTAGATTAGTGGTCACACATCAAAATTACAAAGTTTATCAGATGTATGTAAATCCATCTTTCTTAATTGATGGTATTAAGGAAGAAGTTTACATTAAACAACCTTTTGGTTTTCAACTTTATAATTATGAAAAAAAGTTTTGTAGATTGAAGAAATCATTTTATGGTTTGAAATAAGACCCAAATTCCTAGTATTCAAAACTTGATAGATTTTTGAGAACGTTGATTTTTTCTAAATGAAAAGTTGATAGCAACTTATATATGAAAGATGTTGACTCTGAAACTCTAACTGTAATTTTTTATGTGGATGATATAATTTTTTTGGGGGTGGAAGAAAATATTTGTAAAGAATTTGTTGAGGAAATGAAGAAGAATTTTGAAATTTCAATGTTCGAAGAATTAACTTTATTCCTTAGATTACAAGTTCAATAAAAAGAAAAGTACATTTTCATTTCTCAAGAAAACTATGTCAGGGAATTGTTAAAGAAGTTTGGGATGGTAGAATCTAAAGAAGTTTATACTCTTATATCTATGAGAACAAAGTTGAGTAAAGATGAGTCTGGAAAAAGTGTGAATTAAAAATAATTTTGAAATCTGATAGGAAGTCCACTTTACCTTACAACCTCATGACCTAATATTTTTTATGTTGTGAATTTGTGTTCTAGGTATCAAAGTAATTTGAAATAATCACATATGTTGGTAGCAAAGAGAATTATGATATATGTAAAGGGAAAAACCTCACATGGTTTGTTATGAAAAAGAAATTTTGAGATGTTGTTTGATGGTTATACTGATGTTGATTGGGATGGAGATTGTAATGATAGAAAATCATACTCAGGAAGAACATTTTTCTTGGTTGAATATTGTTTGAGTTGTAATAGTAAGAAATAATGTTTATTAAATTTATGAATAATATAATAATAATATGTTTTAGCTACTCAATCTTGTACTTAGATGTTGTAGATGAAAGTTCAATTACAAACCATTTAAGATACTTTGTGATAATTAGAGTGTAATTGATCTTTATAAAAATATTTTCCAACATTAAAGATCAAAACACATTGATATAAAGTTTCAATTTATAAAATATAAAGTTATTTCTGGAGATGTTTTTCTAGAATATATCTCTATGAAGTATCAAATTACTGATAAATTCAAGAAAGGTTTGTTGAGTTGAAGCTACAACTTCATGTTCAACCTCATCCATTGACTTCTTAAATCTCGTAAGGAAGTCCCCCACCATGCTTTGGATTATGTTGAAAAAGGTAGAGATAAAGTAAAAAAAATTATTCTGTAAGAAGTTTTTACTTATCTTTTTTTATGAATCTAAAGTCATGGTTATCAGATAATGGGGGATATAATAATCAAGGGGGAGAAACAAAAAAGAAAAGTGAGAAAAGATAAAAGTGAGGATGAGTTTATCTTAACATGGATTCAAAATATTCTTACCCCAAAGGGATGGAATTCCTTCAAAAACATTACTTTATCCATTAGTTTGGTTTTAAGAAAATCTCTTTTGAGAAAGGTTGTGTTTTGATAAATGTCAAAATAACTTTATTTGTATACAAAATATGAGTTGTAAAAGTTGTTAATGAATTTTTTCATACAAAAACAAAGGGGGATATTGAAAAACTTTTGTGATGTGTTTTTAACAAGATTTTTTTTTATTTTTTAAAAACTAATATTTTTAAAACATTTTTTTAAAAAAACATGTGAAAGTTTCTAAATGTTTGAATCCAAACACAAAGGGGTAGAAAAGTTTTGTTATTGCAGAAGTTGTTTTTTCGGGATGTAGAGGATCAGACTGAGCATAACTGGACATAGAGTATCAAATTGAGTAGAACCAGATAGAAAAGTTTTCAGAAAGATTAATTTTTAATCGTACGAATCATTGGTCTTAGATTCATCATTATGAAGATCATGTTTCATAAAACTCATTGTTGGATAGAAAGTTATAATTTTTCTGAATAATTTGAATGAAAACAGTGATGTTAGGAGTTAAAAAGTTCTTCACTTTCTAACAAAAATATAGATGATTCTTTTTCGATCTTGAAGTTCTCATAAATCATTAAAATTATCATGATAATTTTTTTTGAAGAAATATAGGAATCATAAATATTGTATTGGTTCTAAGAATTAAGAAAAAGTTTGCATTGGAACTAGAAGTACCAGGCACAGAAGTTTTCAAAAGTTAGAATGAGTTATAGCTGATGGGGTTTGAAGATTTTCAAAGTTGAATAGTGGAGGTTTCATTATAAAGAGAATTAAATAATAATGATAATTCCATCATAATGATAATTCCATCGTAATGATAATTTAATCGTAATAAAAATTCCATCGTTATGAGGATTCCATTCGAATGAAGTCGAGGAAGTTCCATTGGGCTGGCTCTGAGAAGGAAATTCAATCAGACTAACTCAGAGGAAGAACGTGAGATCGTTATGAGAATTAGAAGAAATTCATATCGTAATGATCATAGGAAGAAAGTTAGATCATAATGAGCATATGAAGATAGTGAGATCATAATGAGTAGAGGAAGAAAGTCATATCGTAATGAGAGGAGAAAGAAAGTTAGATCGTAATGAGCAGAGGAAGAAAGTCATATCGTAGTGATCAGAGGAAGATAGTTAGATCATAACGAGAAAAGGAATAAATTCCTATCGTAATGAGTAGAGGAACAAAGTAATATCATAATGAGAAGAGGAATTTAGTCACATAGAATTCAAGATGAAGAAGTTAATGAGATTGAAGTAGAGGAAGTTAATTGTACTGAAGCTGAGGAAGTTACATTAGACTGAAGAAAAGTTAGTATGTTTGAGTAGACTAATTTCAAAGAAATATTGAGAAGGTTTTAAGTGGTAAGAGTTTAAGTTTAAATGTGAGTGATTTTTGGAGTTTTTAAATTTTATTAAGTGGGAAAAGTTTTTCACTTTCCTGCCTTCTTGTCAGGTTTTCTTTCTGAACTAAGATATTAGAAGAAGGTTGGATACCCAAAAGTTTTGTTTACCAGAATTAGAATATTTGGATAAGGAAGAACATACTGAGAATTTGAGGAGATTTTGAGAAGTGTATATTAATAAAGGGAACATAATATTGAGTTGATCAGACCGATTCAATCGGATCATGTTCATCAGACTGAAGGACATTAGACTCAAGGTCATCAGACTCATGAACTTTTGTGAAGTAGATAGAACAAAGCCTTTATTTTGTATTGGCATAATTTTTTATAAGAAAACTTTTTAAACTGATTGGGGTCTATATAATCATTCCTATTGGGAGTTATAGTGCATCTAACGAGAGTTGGAACAAGTTGTATTCTCTTCTTCTTAATAGTAATTTTTCATAGACCCATGGGACTGACTATGACTAGGATGTAGGTTCTCACACTCAGGTCAAACCTTGTAAATATTGTTCGATTTAGTTGATTTCCTACTTTTTCATGCATGGTTTTTTACTAAAATATGATAAGGAAATGAACTTTAATAGTTTGTAGGTTTAAGTTTCTAAAGGTCTTGAAACTTATAAAAATTAACAACTGATTCAAACCCCCTTCTCAGTTGTTATTCGATCCTTTAGAACTTCACATATATGAATACATACATACATACATACATATATATATATATATATTCACACACACACACACACACATTCACTGTAACAACCTAAGTAAAGATAGAATAAATCACTTTCGTGTTTATTAATATAGTTATATTCATTATAAAATTATTAAGTAATTTTTAAATAAAAAAGGAAATAGTTTTAATTAAACTCTTTTATTATAAGGTTTTATTTAAAAGTTTTATTTATAAATTTTAGAATTTTAATTATAAAAATTTAATTTCAATTTTGAAATCATCATATCAAAATTTAATTTGAGTGAAATTTTGGTGTCTTTTAGAAAATATATATTTTTCAGTGAGTAGTGAAAAATAAAGATTAAAAAAAGTTTTTTATTTTCAATAAATTTGGTAATTTAAAAGTACCAGTATTTATTGAATATGATTTAAAGTAACATAAGTATTATTTATTTATTTTTAATAAAATTAATTACTTTTCAATCGACATTATATTTAATTTTAGTATAAGTTTTTTTGGAGTTTATACATAGGTTTTCTATAAACTATTTTAAAGTACACATTTTTTATCCTTTTTAATTAATTAAGATAATACCTAATGAGAAATATTTTAAATGGAGTTTATAGACTATATTTAAATAATTATTTATTGATATTATTACAATGATTATTAATAATCATATAGTTAATGTAAAATTATCTTTTGCTTGAAAAATACCCTCCTTAAAAAACTATTGTTTCGCTGTGTTTGTGGATTTTGTTTTAAATTAAAATTTTCCACTTCCATGAATTGAATTTCATAAGATGGATTAAATATTTTCAATCAGTATAATTTATATTATCTATTAAGTTTAACTTAAGTTTTTACCACAATGAATAGTGAAAATAGTAAAAGTTAATTACCACAATCAAGGTAAAAATAGATTTACTAGGGGTTAAACTAAAAATATAAGAGTTAAAATGAACTAATAACTTCTCTAAAATATATTTTATGGTCATATTTCTACCTTATCAATTATAAGGCACGATAATACTCCATTTTTTGACCCTTTTTCATGTGAAAAATGTGGGTATACCTTTTTCTTTTCAAAAATTACATGTGTGCCACTCACCTCACTTATAAAAGTTCACACCCAGTCCTCTCTTATTCACACCTTAAAACCTCTTTGGTTTGGAAAATACCTACCAAATAGCTTCCCAACTTCCATACCATCATCATAGAAGTTTTTTTGTCATAAAACATTCTAGGAATACTTTAGGTGTAATCCTAAAGTGGTGGTCTGAGAAGAGGAAATTTTTTTAACTATGTGTTTTTGTTTTATTTCTTCTTCCACCTCCTTCAAGTATTCTTCATTTATAATTATATTATAACACCGTTATATCCAATATAATGAGATGTTATTATGTTAAGTTAATGACTTATATCCATCTCCTCTTCCCTCAAATAGGAAATGATATCACCGCTCGTGTGTACGGTAGACTACAGCCTCATGCACTAATGTGACATGTTTTACATAAACACCTCTAACATTTGGGTATGATGATGGATATAAAGTATATATAAAATATCCATATAGGTTCTGGGAATAATAGAAGTGGAGTATGGGGCATTCCCAACTCACCTTTTTGTCATGATAGATGATTAATCTGAGATGTACACGATGATAAATTCCATGATCAATGAAATTGAATCAAAGAATATATACAATAGATAAATGCCAGAACCAAAGAACAAGATCATCACATATAATTTATAATTAATTTAAGTAATTAAATAATTACCTTGTGAGATTTTATTTCTATATTGATGGATCTGACAACATCTTTACATCGTACTTTCATTGCATTATAGGAATCAAGAATAGATTCCCTCCAACAATGATCCACATGTGTTCCACGAACATCCGAACATCATCATGGGAATCTATGGGTGATAGCATGGTAGATCCTAATGCTTTCATTTTTCACCTTTGATTTCCCTGAGAAACACTTCAAGGAAGGGTTCTCCTCGATCTCTCTGGACTTTAGAGTGGTGGTGGAGGACGATCGCTCTCTGTTCTTAAGATCATTCTTAGATAGGGATATATTTAGATATTTGAGAGGATTATCTCCAAATCTTATTGTGAATAACAAAAAATGAATTAGATCTCTTAATAAAATGATATAATTGGGTTTATATCCCTCTAGGGTAATAAAATAATAATTGAACATGCACCCTTATTATTTTTGTAATCCTTAAAGAACCTCATGTCTATAAGAATAATAACATTATTATTATTTCTTGAAATATTCTAACCTCATGTATTAAATTAAATATTATTTAATAAAATAATATTCAATAGATATATTATTTCGCACCGGACCATTAAACTCAGTCCGTCATTCCTCCATAATTTTTATCGAGCATTGAATAGTGAATATTTATTTAATAAATAAATATAACTACATTATTATCTGATAAATAAATAAATATTATATCGAAAAAATAGAAAATAAATTTTTATTAAATATTTTTCTTGCATAATATTATTTCGAATAACTGGTGGAGGAATATATGTGATCAAGAAAACAGGAATAATTACTAAACCACATGCAATAATAATATTTATTCAACTTGTTAAATAATAAATAATAATATATCATTTAACTAAAATTCTGGATAAATATAGTGTGTGACCCTCTAGGCCTCCTTATCGGTGGTATTAGATAAAGCAGCCCAAAGTCCAAGGTTGACATTTATAAAAACTTCAAGACACCCATAGATAAATAAGTTAATGTCAAAATGACATTGTACTTCATGTGGACACTTACTATGTAATATAATACCTTTATCATGATATCTTTAATCAAGAAGGTTGCATGTTGGTGCCATCAACCTATATGCTTGATGTCTCTTTCTTTAACTTTTCAGATATTGAACTTTCCTATAGAAAACCATGACCATGAATTTATTTTGGCTATATCATTTCCATAAAAGGGCCTGATATATCAACTTTTGTTAAATAATATAAGTGAAAATCATTTAATTCATAATTCATTGATAAAATATTAATCATGACGCACCCAACGAATCCTACCTCGTCGTGAGTATATGTCATCATGGTTTTCATAAATACATAAAAGTATGTGACTTATAATTCTCATTAATAATAATCTTAATGGATATGGATCAATACCCATGTCTATAGATAGGAACATCCAAGGACACATATAAATGCGGATTTCCTACTGGAGGGTCTCGTTCTCATAATATCCCACACTAGATATTAATAAGGGTGTATACCATGATAAGGTCTCTCAAAGTCCTATGAGTCCCAACCCTGATAGAACATATCATTTATGTCCCTTAAATGATTTCATCTGACAATATAACATATATTTGAGAACATTATCATGGAACTTCTAGGTTCTGATCATGGCAGGGAACTACTATGATATTTCAGTGTAACAGATACTCTTAGAATATTATCATATACTACGTCACATAGAAGAAAAATCATGATTTGATAAAAAGATTATTAATAATCAAAACAATAAGTATATATTATCATAAATTACACAGAAGTTGTTTTAAGGGAACCAACTCCAATACACCCCCACTTGCACTGGAGTCAACTACTAATAACCTTCAGTCCGTTAACTCTCACATGATACTCATGCTTTTTATGAGATGAGTCTTTAGTCAAGTGGTCCACAATGTTTTCTTCTGTGATAAATTTTCTTACTAAAAATCCACCCCTCTGAGAAAAATCCCTCAAATGGAAGTACTTCTAGAGTATGTACTTTCCTCATTGGTGTGACCTTGGCTCTTTTTCAAGAGTCTCCATTGTAGTATTATCACAATATATTGTGATAGGGTCTTTACTTAAGTACTAAATAAATCTCCTAGAAAAAGTCTCGTATAAAAAAGGTTTCCTTGGCTACATCAGAAGCCTCTATATACTCAAACTATACTATAGAATCAATGAAAAATGACTGCATTGAACTCTTATAACTCACAGCTTCTCTATTGAGAGAGAAAACATATCCTGAATATGACTTCAGATCATTCTGAACTATTTGAAAACTAGAATCATTATAACCCCTAATGACTAAATCCCCATATCCTCCATATACTAGGAACATATGATTAGTTCTTCTCAAATACTTAATAGAATCCTTAACAAAATACCAATATTGTTCTCCTGGATCATCTTGATATCTACTTTCCATGCTCAATGCATAAGCAACATAAAATCTAGTACATAAAATGGAATACATGATCGATCGTAGTGCTAAAGATTATGGGATCTTACTCATTATATCTTTATTCTATTGTGTCTGAGGACACATTTTATTAGAAATATTTATACCATGTGACACTGGAACCAATCCCCTCTTGAATTGTTCCATACTAAATCTCTTTAGTATCTAGTCAATGTGTGTAGTTTGACTTAGTCTGAGAAGCCTATTGGATCTGTCACGAATGATCTTGATCCTTATAATATAGGTTGAATCACATAATTACTTCATATAGAAACACTTATTTAACTAGTCCTTAATATAATTTAAGATTGTTATATCATTTCTAATAAGTAATATGTCATCAAAATATACTACTATAATAATGACCACATTCCCACCAAACCTATTATAAACACATGACTCACATTCATTCTTAATGAAACCAATTTCATTTATAGCTCCATTTAATTGAATGTTCCATAACCTAGATGTTTTCTTAAATCCATAAATGGATCTATGAAACTTGTATATTCTTTTGACATCACTTGGAGTCACAAACCATTCTAGTTGTGTTATGTAGGCATCTTCCTAAAGGTTCCCATTAAGGAAATATATTTTGACATCCATCTTCCGAATTTCATAGTCATGGTAAGATTCTATATCAAGTATAATTATGATGGATTTAAACATGGAAACAGGTGAAAAGGCTTCATCATAGTCAATTCCTTGACACTGTTTAAACCCTTTATCCACTAGCCTCGCTTTGTAGGTATTTACATTACCTTCCATGTACAATTTTCTCTTGAATATCAATTTTCAACCCATGGGCCTTACATCAACTGGTGAATCAACCAGATCCCAAACTTGTTTCAGATACATGGAATCCATTTCAAAATTCATGGATTCTTTCAATTTTTCAACTTCTGAGATCTCTACTACATTTTTATAGGATGTAGGTTCATCATTGTCAACTAATAATGAGTCACCATCATTGATGGCTAGAAAACTATATCTCTCTGGTTCTCTTACCTCTCTAGTTCCCCTATATGATATTTGTGTTTCCACAACTATTTCTTCTATGGGGACCTATATAATCTATTCATGTGCCAAATCTTGTGTATCTTGAGCATCAACTTCATCAAAGTTAATATTTCTCCCACTATCCTTTTTTAGGATGTTCTCCCAATACTAAAATCCTTAATTATATTTCCTCAACCTTTTCCTCTTAGTTACAACAATTTCTTCTTTCATAGTCAATCCTTGATGTGAACTAAGTTAAGTCAACCTAAAACTTCACGTTAGAATTCCATGATAATTAAAAACACCCCAAATTTGGATGGTCAATCACTTTGAACTATGATTTGATTTTAACTAACGTAGTGGAAGGATAAACTGACTTAATATATATAATTGAGGGATTTTATCTTTTATAATTAAATTTTTCAATTATTATCTTTATTATATTCTTGTTAATATTAAGTGTATTTACTTAAGTGATTAACCATTTCTTAGATAATTTTTACACACAAGTCAATTTATTTTAGTTCTATATTGCAAGCCTATTAATTTATTAATTCATGTGATCATGATAAAACATCTATAATGAAATAACCATGTAACTTTATAGAAATAAAATAATAAAGTGATATGAACATGATATTTTTATAATGTGTAGTTTATCTAGTTTATGATAAACTAACTATAATCCTAGGGAGGAAACACCTTGAACCATTTATGGTTTGTGTTGAAAATTTCCACATGTTCACCAATGTATCTCTATTAGATTAGTTTATCCTCAGCTCCAAACTCGAACCGGACCACTATCTTAGGATCTCCATCCATTACATATGCCTTTACTCACATGTAGGTGAGGGGAACCAAAGGATTGGTTAAGGGGTTTGCATAGAAGAAACCATGGTCATATAGGCCCTTGCATAATGAGAGGAGGGATGAAACATTGGCAAAAAATTTAATTTAATAGTAAATTAAAAGAAACCAATGAAATATAAAGGCTAGGTCTAGGATCATGATCATCCACTTGCATGCAATAAATTATGGAATGAATTATCATTAAATCCTAATCATTCTTGTTTAAGATAAATAGATATCAAATAAATTAATTTTATTCTTTAATTAATCAATTATTTTATATTAATTCTCAATTGAATTTTTATGAGAATCTCATCCATAATAATTTTTAAAAAAATATTTAAAGTTAACTATGTACAAAAAAAATGTACCATAGAGACACCATAATGAGTACCCGTCTGAATTACCCAATGTGTATTATAGTCATATACTATTTACTCCTGTGACATGTATCATACACAACTTATCATGTAATTTCATAGTGTGTACTATCAACTTAATGACCACATGTAACACATGGTATTGAATGATCACATTATTCTTCAATGTGCGTAGAGTAAGAACTGTAATACAACTTATACATGAAATATAGATTTGAACATTATGCATAAATTAATTAGACATTTATATATATATATATAACCTATCACATAGATTGTAATATCAACTTAATTACTAGATGGAAAACATGTAGATATGTTTTGAAAAGTATAATAAATTAATTTTTAATTCTATATAATTTGGTAAAATTACATGACGTATACATTGGAGCTACACGTCATGTATTATTATCACCGTCTATCTATGATGAATTCTTAGGGACTCAACATATAATTTTGCCATGAAAAATATTGGTGTACACAATTTGTATGTATCCTACATAGCATGTGGTCTCTGATTTACATAACCACCAGTAATGTAGGTTGTGTAAGAAGATATACACCCCATTAATGACCAAAGGACTACACATCATGTATGAAAGTTACACGGTGTGTACTCTTGCTGAATGTGTGCCAAGGTGACCTGGTCAACATGTTTTTTGTAATTAAATTCACCAAGTGTAATAAATTCACACATATTTAATTAATTCCAAATTAATTCAAGGTGCAATAAACACTAGTACATGGAATGTACCTCTAGGTTACATGGCATGTACTCTTGTGTTGTCCATCCAGAATTCTCAAAACCACTAGATTAGATCTTCAAATTTATTTCATTCATAAAATTAATTTATTTGACTATATTTTCAGGTGACTAAGAGGAATAAAGTTGATATAAAAATATGTATTAAATAATTATTAAACTAGAATTGAAAAATAAAGAAAAATGAGTAAATCAATCAATGATATTTAAATAATTATAAATAATTATGCAGCCTCTTTGATGTCACTTGTAGGTTCTGAGCACAGCAGAAGCGGGGGATGCAGCTTTCCCAACTCAAATTTTTGTCATGATCGATGATTTATTTGAGATTTCCATGATAATAAATTCCATGATCAATGAAATTCAATCAAATAATATATACAATAGATTAACATCATAACCAAAGCGCATGATCATCACATATTATTTAAAATTAATTTAAGAAATTAAAGAATTATTGTAACACCTGAGACTTTTATGTTATATAAATCATCAAAGGAATATTTTTCTACACAACACTTGCTTGGCTTTCTTTACACGAAATCGTGACCTTCCTCGATAGCTTGCGTCGTACGCAATACCGAGTTTCACTAAACAACGATATGCTATTAAAATATTATTAAAACTAGCCGTTATGAATAGTAATAACCACTTTTTGAAATTTTATAAATTTTATTTTTCAAAATGGACTTCATTTTTGGATTCGGAATATCGAAATTATCCTAGGGTGAAATTTTGGTATTTTTCTGAAAACTTTCAATTTTTGATGAATAGTGAAACCACTAAGTGGTAGTTAAAAAACTGAATTTTTCATAAAACTTAATTTTACCGCTTCTGTGAGTGGAATTTCGAAAATCTGAGAGACACAGTTAATATTAAGGAATAAAATGTGGTTCAATGAGATGAAAATAATTTTTGGTGAATAATAACTTTTTACTTTTTTTACCACGATTAAAAGTAAATAGGGTAATTAAGGGTAAAGATGATATTATTATTACCCTGAAACGTGTCCTAATTCTATTGGATAAGTGTAATTAGACCAAAAACAAACTTAGGAATAAAATATGACCATTTAGTCTCACTTGGATTAGATTAGGACATTTATTATTAATTTATTTAAAGAAGGGTTAAAATAGTTAAAATCAAAGTTTAATAAGTAAATAATTTTTAATATGGGGTTATACATAAGATAAATTCGACTATAAATATTAATTAGAAAGTTAAAAAGGTTTCCTACATAATGGTATTTTATTTGTAATTTTTAGACATTAAATAATTTAATTTATTTATGACACAAAGATGATGCAGTAATTATCTTATTAATGAAATATTGACATAATTAATGTTATAAACACCAAAATAAATGTAATTTGAGACTTTTTATGAATTACACTAATTTTCTAGGTTAATATGACATGTTAGTATTGATTTAATTAACTTGTTTAGAACTAATAATTCTTTTATGAATTTCACAAAAATCAATTACTAAATAGTGTCAAAATTGACATAAAATAGTTTTTAAAACAAATATTATATTCGTAATTGTTATTTTATTACTAAAAATCTAATGTTCGGCCAAATGACTTAGATAAGGTTATATATATTAATAATAAACAACTTGGGGTTCGTTTGGCTGCTTATAGTAAGTTTATTAACCTTATAGTATAAGAACACAAGAAGACACGGTAAAAGTAAAATTATTTAACTTAATGCTAAATATAAATGATAAGGTTAAAATAGGAACCTAAACTTGTCTAAATTCTATTTGATGATAGGATTTCGACCCATACCCACCTTAGCTTCTAAATATATCAATTTGGAGCTATTTAAAACCGAACTTGACTTTATAATAAAATAATAGTTTTAGTTATTCCAAAGGTACCCCTCTCCTCCCTTATAAAAGGGAACCTCCTCCCCCTCTTCCTCACACCACTTTGACCCTTCAATCTCAGACAAACTCTGCCAATTCCTCCTCTCCACTTCCCTAGAGACATCCTAGAGGTCCTGGTCTTCTTCAAAGACAAATTTTAGTGCCCTAAAAGAAGGTCTCAAAGAAGCACTTCAAAGAAGAGGTAATGTCCGTTACCGATTCTTTCATCTTTATTTCTTCTTCCACTTATTCTTCTTTAGTTGTTTCATTATGAAGTAATAAAATAAGTATCACTCATATACTGATATGCTATTATAAGTATGAAACAACCCTATTTCACCATCTATCCATCCTACGGAAAAAGAAATCACCGCGCGTGCGTACGTACGGAATACCGTCTCCACGCCGTGGTGTAATCTATTTTCCACCACCACCTTACTTGGATGGGTATAATGGTGTAAATAATGACTATATATGACTATTATAAAGTGATACTGATTCTAAAATAGTATACATACACTCCAATACAATTCCATTATCATAGGAACGATATCATCACTCGTGCGTACGTACGGAATACCGTCTCCACGATGTGATGCGACTCGTTCTACATGATATTAATTTCATAATGATTATATAAATGAATTAAATGAATGAATATGATATATATTACACTAATACCATTCTGTAAATGAGTTATCTATAACCTAAATATAAGAATAAGAATTTATTCGACAAAATACGCATAAGAACAAAAAGTTATAAACACCCAAATAACAAGTAGCAATGAAATATTACTACTAAGAAGCTAAGAAAATGACCACATATGATATCATAAAAATAAGTATGATTCTGGAATAAGTCAATAACATTATTTAAATCATTATACAGGAGGTTCAGACACTTACGAAGCAAAACAGACCTAAGGTAAGAAAAATATCACAATCTCATTTTTATCCGAGATTGTTTATACTTTAGTATTTACTGGGGTGTATTTTATCATCCACATCCATGTTTCCTCAATATGTAATATTATTTCCATTCACCTACAATTTTTTAAATCCTATTTTACCCTTCGGTGAGTTTTTAGTAAAAGATATGAAAGGAATCTTTTGTCATTTTTCATACGAGGTACTTTTTTGACTTTTCCGACAAAAGTACGAGAAGAATGTTTTTTTAACTTATACAGCATGAATGGATTTTTTAAAACATTATTTCCAAGAATATTCCCTTACAAGTTTTGAAGTTTATTTTTAATCACCTTCTTTTAGTTTAAAATTGTATGACATGTTAAAGAAAGGAAAGTGTTTTTGAAGTAGAAAGGATATTTTCCTCAAGAATGGAGTTCAAGTGTTTTATCAAAATTATTTTCCATCTAAGATAATAAAGGGTTCTGTTTCTATCCCTATTATTACATTAATTTGATTATGTTATGATGGAATTATTTTTATGAATTCCTTTATCTTATATGAATTGTTTTATGATGTCATGTTGTTTAAGAATCCCATTTTTATTACATGGGTTATGCAATGATGTATGATTTATGATTTTGTGGAACACATAAGAATGGTATCATTATGAGATGGGTGGGACCTATATCTCCCTCCATTGAATTGGGTAAAGATTTTATATCTCATGAGATAGACATGGCTGGAATCGGTAGGTTATACCGGTTCAGTGGAACATGACTGAAACGAGGAGTGAACTCGGTTCAGAAATGGACTTTGTCCACTAAGATAGTCTTGGAAACGAGTCTTGACTAATAAGAAATGATTCTCTATGATTATGTGTGTATGACACAAAGTTTCATGTTTTAAGTTATGATTATTTTAATTACATTTCACTGCCATGATTTATCCCATGTTATGAAATTATGATCTCTTTTGTAGGTTAAGATTTCAAAAAGTTATGTGCTTATGTATATGATGTGATTGATATTTCTTTTGTTTACCCTTACTGAGCATTTGAGCTCACCCTTTTGTATGTTTTCTTTCCCCAGGTTAGGAAGAAGGTTATTAAGTAAGATATTCCAAAAGGGACTATAGATATGATGAAATAAATGGGAGACAGTGTAGATATTTTATGAACCAGTTGTTTATGTTTCCCAGTTTCTAAAGACACTATACCTATATGGTCCTTTCGTGGTTTTGTTATATGTTGTAATAAGTATGCTTCAATTTTGAAGTATTAACAATGTATGTAAAGTATGGGTCGTTATAGTTGGTATCAGAGTAAAGGTATAGTCAACCTTTGGAAACTAGGATGTGAAAGCCTTAGTAAGAACCCTAAGGATAAGTCTAAGCATAGAACACAATCTTAGTGTTTTAGAAATGGCCATGAATAACCTAGGATAAGACCTTAAGTGTGAAATTTTATTCTTGATTATGTGGTTTTCCTATTACAATTAGTGTTTCTCACACTATTCTTCTTGGTTTTAGTCAATGGCTGGAACCCGAAGGAACCGTGTTAATGCAGAATGCGACGGGCAATGCAATGATTCTACACCTGAGCAACCAAACGTTATGGGAGCTGGAATGCAAAATCTTGTAGCCATGATCACACAACTTTCTCAAGCTATGAATCATGCAGGACTTCCAAACGAGCAAAGGAAGGAGCAACATTCTGTTTAATCCTTCATGAGGCAGCGTCCACCTTCTTTCAGCGGGTCTACTGATCCATTAGTTGCTGAACAATGGATTAGTACTAATGAAAAGATATTTTCAGTTATTCAATGTTCTGAACATGATAAAGTCATCCTAGCAGTGTATCTTTTGGAAGGAGATGCTGATCAATGGTGGAATATTATTAAGAATATGAGGCAAAGGGATGAAATTGAGTCCATGGAATGGGACGAGTTCAAGAACTTATTTTTCAATAAGTACTTCCATCGTATTCTCCGAACAAATATGGAGAATGAGTTTCTTGAACTGAAGTAAAAGGATGATGAATCTGTTGGTACCTATGAAGCAAATTTTACAAGATTTGCAAGGTACGCTTCTGGTATTATTATCCAACCTGAGAGTAAGATCGATCGATTCTTTAGTGGCTTAAAACCAAGTCTTCGAAGGGCCTTAGCCATAAGGGACTTCAATAGCTATGAGGAAATCGTTCGATGTGCTCTCAAAGTTGAGATGGAGATTGGAGTAACCCATCAGTCATATGGGTTTGATAAGAAGAGGAAAATGGAATTCAAAGGAAAATCTAAAGAGCACACTGAAAAGAAGATGAGCTTCCCTTATGCTCAAAGTGTGGACAGAAACATGGATGGAGTTGTCTTAAAGGGACAAGTAAATGTTTCAAATGTGTAAAGGAAGGTCATCGGGCATTTGAATGCCACGATGATGGGAAGAAGATGTCTAATGATGAAAACAAAGGAAGGGATACACAGAATGAACCTACTACACTTCAATGTTTCAAGTGCAAGGAGATGGGTCATTATGCCAATAAATTCCCTAATCCAAGGGTTGATAATGATGGTCGACGTCAACAAACTCTTAAGGCTAAAGAAAAAGGAAAGTCACATGCAATTTCTATCAGCGATGTGGAGTACGATAACGATGTGTTGAAAGGTACACTTACCATCCACTCTAAAGTAGCAAATGTTTTATTTGATTCTGGATCCACCCACTCTTTTATTTCTGAAGAATTTTCTACGGGTATCACCGTATTACCTCAACAATTAGATGTTGAGTTAGCTGTGACAACACCTAATGGCACAACAGTCGCATCAAAAGTTTATAATTCTTCTCTGATCGAAGTTTGTGGGAAAGTGTTTCCTGCAAATCTTGTGATCCTTCCTATAGTGAAATTTGATGCAATTCTTGGCATGGATTGGATTTCTTTATATGGATCTCATATCAATTACCAAATAAGGGAAGTCACATTTTATATTCCAGATCAATCTATGATCTTCTATCAATGCAAGGATGAACATAACCTTCCAGTGTAAATTTCTTCCATCTTATGGGTCTTGATTCCACTAAATGAAGGTTATTTATCTCAAATGGTTGGTGAGAAACTCAAGATTAAGAATATGCCCATTGTACGGGAGTTTGATGATGTCTTTCCGGAGGAATTACCGGGTCTTCCACCGAATCGTGAAGTTGAGTTTTCAATACAACTCATACCTGGTGCTTTGCCTATTTCAAAGACACCTTATATAATGGCCCCAATTGAGTTACAGGAATTGAAGAAGCAAGTCCAAGAGAATCTTGATAAGGGATTCATACTCCCTAGTGCGTCACCTTGGGGAGCACCTGTTCTATTTGTTAAGAAGAAAGATGGATCAATGAGACTCTGCATTGATTATCGAGAACTTAACAAGATCTCTATCAAGAACAAATATCCTCTCCCATGCATTGATGACTTATTTGACCAACTACGCGGAGCTCAATACTTTTCCAAGATTTATCTTCGTTCAGGGTATCATCAATTAAGGGTCAAAAGGGAGGATATACCAAAGATGACTTTCCGTACAAGGTATGGACACTATGAATTTATAGTGGTGCCATTTGGTCTTACTAATGCCCCTGCTATCTTCATGGATCTGATGAATAGAGTCTTTAGAGACTATCTTGATCAATTTGTGGTAGTCTTTATAGACGATATTCTTGTCTATTCAAAGAGCAAGGAAGAACATGAAAATCACTTGAGAATTATATTGAAGACCCTGAGAAAGGAGAAGATTTATTCCAAATTTACCAAGTGTGAATTTTGGCTTCAAAAAGTTGCATTTTTGGGTCACATAATCTCAAAAGAGGGGATATTTGTGGATCCAGAAAAAATAGAGGTTATCAAAAGATGGTCGAGACCAACAACAGTAACTGAGATCCGAAGTTTTCTTGGTTTGGATGGATATTATCGATGTTTTGTGAAAGATTTTTCACGATTATCTAATCCACTCACCAAGTTGACTCTGAAAAGAGTTTAGTTTGTTTGGACGGAGGAATGTGAAGAGAATTTCAAGGAGTTGAAAAGAAGGTTATCCAGTGCACCTGTGCTCACACTGCCTTGTAGTGGAGAAAGGTTTGTGATCTACAGTGATGCATCCAAGAAGGGATTGGGGTGTGTTCTTATGAAAAATGATATGGTGATAGCTTATGCCTCACGACAGTTTAAAATCCATGAGCAAAATTACCCAACACATGATTTGGAGTTTGCTGCGGTAATCTTTGCATTAAAGATTTGGAGGCTTTAACTTTATGGTGAAAGGTGTGATATTTATACTGATCATAAAAGTTTAAAGTATATTTTCACACAAAAGGAGATGAATATGCGTCAAAGAATATGGTTGGAGCTGATTAAGGATTATGACTGCTCAATCCATTACTACCCTGGGAAAGCAAACAAGGTGCCAGATGCATTAAGTCGACAAGACCATGATAGTTTATCCATGATGAGGATCAAAAAAGATCCAATATTTATGGATTTACAAAGGATGGATCTTGGAATTATAATGGAAGGGGAAAAATCTTATCTTTCTCAAATTAATGTTCAACCATTGATACATGTGAAGATTAAAGAGGCACAGAAAGAAGATGTCCAGTTACAAAAGAAGGTGAGAAATGTTCCTGAATTCAACCTTGATTGTGATGGGATAATAAAGTTCAGGAATCGGGTTTGTGTTCCTCCCATCCCGGAATTAAAGAAGGGGATGCTGGATGAGGCTCATAGTTCTTCATTCTCTATTCATCCTGGAAGCACGAAGATGTATAGGGACCTAAAAGAGTACTTCTGGTGGGATGACATGAAAAGATATGTTGCTGAATTTGTCTCTCGATGCTTGGTTTGTCAACAAGTTAAAGCTGAGAGACAAAAGTCTAAGGGGATGTTACAACCATTACCCATACCCGAATGGAAATGGGAAAACATCACTATGGACTTTGTCATAGGACTTCCTAAAACATCCAAAGGCAATAATGCTATCTGGGTCATAGTTGATCGTCTTACAAAGTCTGCACACTTCATTGCTATTAGAGAGGATTTCTCTCTGGATCAGCTTGCCATGATATATGTAAAGGAAGTGGTAAGATTGCATGGAGTACCACTTTCTATTATATCCGATCGGGATCCGAGATTTACCTCGAAGTTCTGGCGAAGTCTTCAACATACTCTGGATACAGAGTTGAGTTTCAGCACTGCTTATCATCCTCAGACAGACAGTCAGTCTGAGAGAACAATTCAAACCCTAGAAGATATGTTGAGAGCTTGCTCTATAGATTTCAAAGGTGGTTGGGATCAACACCTACCTTTGGTGGGATTTTCTTATAATAATAGCTTTCACTCCAGTATTCAGATGACTCCTTATGAAGCTTTCTATGGAAAGAAATGCAGGACTTCAACTTGCTGGGATGAAGTTGGGGAAAGAAAGCTATTAGGACCTGATCTCGTTGATGAAATGGCAGAAAAGGTCAGATCTATTCAACAAAACATAAGAGCAGCTCAGAGTCGATAGAAACGTTATGCCAACAACTGAAGAAAAGACCTAGAGTTTGAAGTGGGTGATAAAGTGTTCTTACGAATATCTCCCTGGAAGAGAGTTATGAGATTTGGAAAGAAGGGGAAGTTGAGCCCTAGATATATCGGTCCTTTCGAAATATTGGATCGTGTTGGGAAGGTAGCTTACCGATTGGCACTTCCACCGAATCTCTCTCAAGTTCACGATGTGTTCCATGTATCTCTCCTGAGAAAGTACATACCTGATCCTTCACATGTACTCAGCTCAGAAGTTGTACCGCTGGAGCAAGATCTTTCTTATGAAGAACAACCGATAGAGATTCTGGATCGTAGCGAAAAAGTCCTACGAAACAAGACCACTCGCTTGGTGAAAGTTTTATGGAGGAACAACCAATTAGAATAAGCTACATGGGAGCTTGAGGATATGATGAGGGAGAGGTATCCTCATCTGTTTGTTACAAAGTGACCAATTTCGAGGGCGAAATTCATTTTAAGGGGGGTAGAATGTAACACCCGAGACTTTTATGTTATATAAATCATCAAAGGAATATTTTTCTACACAACACTTTCTTGGCTTGATTTACACGAAATCGTGACCTTCCTCGATAGCTTGCGTCGTACGCAATACCGAGTTTCACTAAACAACGATATGCTATTAAAATATTATTAAAACTAGCCGTTATGAATATTAATAACCACTTTTTGAAATTTTATAAATTTTATTTTCCAAAATGGAATTTATTTTTGGATTCGGAATATCGAAATTAGCCTAGGGTGAAATTTTGGTATTTTTCTGAAAACTTTCAATTTTTGATGAATAGTGAAACCACTAAGTGGTAGTTAAAAAACTGAATTTTTTATAAAACTTAATTTTACCACTTCTGTGAGTGGAATTTCGAAAATCCGAGAAACACGGTTAATATCAAGGACTAAAATTTGGTTCAATGAGATGAAAATAATTTTTGGTGAATAGTAACTTTTTACTTTTTTTTACCACGGTTAAAAGTAAATAGGGTAATTAAGGGTAAAGATGATATTATTATTACCCTAACACATGTCCTAATTCTATTGGATAAGTGTAATTCGACCAAAAACAAACTTAGGAATAAAATATGACCATTTAGGCCCACTTGGATTAGATTAGGACATTTATTATTAATTTATTTAAAGAAGGGTTAAAATAGTTAAAATCAAAGTTTAATAAGTAAATAGTTTTTAATATGGGGTTATACATAAGATAAATTTGACTATAAATATTAATTAGAAATCTAAAACGATTTAATACATAATGGTATTTTATTTGTAATTTTTAGACATTAAATAATATAATTTATTTATGACACAATGATGATGCAGTAATTATCTTATTAATGAAATATTGACATAATTAATGTTATAAACACCAAAATAAATGTAATTTGAGTCTTTTTATGAATTAAACTAATTTTATAGGTTAATATGACATGTTATTATTGATTTAATTAACTTGGTTTGAACTAATAATTCTGTTATGAATTTCAAAAAAATCAATTACTAAATAGTGTCAAAATTGACATAAAATAGTTTTTAAAACAAATATTATATTCGTAATTGTTATTTTATTCCTAAAAATCTAAGGTTCTGCCAAATGACTTATATAAGGTTATATATATTAATAATAAACAACTTGGGGTTATTTTGGCTCCTTATAGTAAGTTTATTAACCTTATAGTATAAGAACACAAGAAGACACGGTAAAAGTAAAATTATTTAACTTAATGTTAAATCTAAATGATAAGGTTAAAATAGGAACCTAAACTTGTCTAAATTCTTTTGGATGAGAGGATTTCGACCCATCACCATTTTATCTTCTAAATATATCAAGTTGGAGCTATTTAAAACCGAACTTGACTTTATAATAAAATAATAGTTTTAGTTATTCCAAAGGCACCCCTCTCCTCCCTTATAAAAGGGCACCTCCTCCCCCTCTTCCTCACACCACTTTGAGCCTTCAAGCTCGTCCAACCTCTGACAATTACTCCTCTACACTTCCCTAGAGACATCCTAGAGGTCCTGGTCTTCTTCAAAGACCAATTTTAGTTCCCTAAAAGAAGGTCTCAAAGAAGCACTTCAAAGAAGAGGTAATGTCCGTTACCGATTCTTTCATCTTTATTTCTTCTTCCACTTATTATTCTTTAGTTGTTTCATTATGAAGTAATAACATCAGTATAAATCATATAATTATATGTTATTATAAGTATGAAACAACCCTATTTCACCATCTATCCATCCTACGGAAAAAGAAATCACCGCGCGTGCGTACGTACGAAATACCGTCTCCACGTCGTGGTGTAATCTATTTTCCACCACCACCTTACTTGGATGGGTATAATGGTGTAAATAATGACTATATATGACTATTATAAAGTGATACTGATTTTTAAATAGTATACATACACTCCAATACAATTCCACGATCATAGGAACGATATCATCACTCGTGCGTACGTACGGAATACCGTCTCCACGATGTGATGCGACTCGTTCTACATGATCTTCATTTCATAATGATTATATAAATGAATTGAATGAATGAATATGATATATATTAAACTAATACCATTCTGGAAATGATTTATCTATAACCTAAATATAATAATAAGAATTTATTCGACAAAATACGCATAAGAACAAAAAGTTATAAACACCCGAATAACAAGTAGCAATGAAATATTACTACTAAGAAGCTAAGAAAATGACCACATATGATATCATAAAAATAAGTATGATTCTGGAATAAGTCAATAACATTATTTAAATCATTATACAGGAGGTTCGGACACTTACGAAGCAAAACAGACCTAAGGTAAGGGAAATATCACAATCTCATTTTTATCCGAGATTGTTTATACTTTAGTATTTAATGGGGTGTATTTTATCATCCACATCCATGTTTCCTCAATATGTAATATTATTTCCATTCACCTACAATTGTTTAAATCCTATTTTACCCTTCGGTGAGTTTTTAGTAAAAGATATGAAAGGAATCTTTTGTCGTTTTTCGTACGAGGTACTTTTTTGACTTTTCCAACAAAAGTACGAGAAGAATGTTTTTTTAACATATATGGAATGAATGGATTTTTTAAAAAATTATTTCCAAGAAGCTTCCCTTACAAGTTTTCAAGTTTATTTTTAATCACCTTCTTTTAGTTTAAAATTGTATGACATGTTAAAGAAAGGAAAGTGATTTTGAAGTAGAAAGGATATTTTCCTCAAGAATGGAGTTCAAGTGTTTTATCAAAATTATTTTCCATCTAAGATAATAAAGGGTTCTCTTTCTATCCCTATTATTACATTAATTTGATTATGTTGTGATGGAATTATTTTTATGAATTCCTTTATCTTATATTAATTGTTTTATGATGTCATGTTGTTTAAGAATCCCATTTTTATTACATGGGTTATGCAATGATGTATGATTTATGATTTTGTGGCACACATAAGAATGGTATCATTATGAGATGGGTGGGACCTATATATCCCTCCAATGCATTGGGTAAAGATTTTATATCTCATGAGATAGACATGGCTGGAACGGTAGGTTATACCAGTTCAGTGAAACAGGAATGAAACGAGGAGTGAACTCGGTTCAGAAATGGACTTTGTCCACTAATATAGTCTTGGCAATGAGTCTTGACTAATAAGAAATGATTCTCTATGATTATGTGTGTATGCCACAAAGTTTCATGTTTTAAGTTATGATTATTGTGATTACATTTCACTGCCATGATTTATCCCATGTTATGAAATTATGATATCTTTTGCAGGTTAAGATTTCCAAAAGTTATGTGCTTATGTATATGATGTGATTGATATTTATTTTTTTTACCCTTACTGAGCATTTGAGCTCACCCTTTTGTATGTTTTCTTTCCCCAGGTCAGGAAGAAGGTTATTAAGTAAGATATGCCAAAAGGGACTATAGATATGATGAAATAAATGAGAGACAATGTAGACGTTTTATGAACAAGTTGTTTATGTTTCCCAGTTTCTAAAGACACTATACCTATATGTTTCTTTCGTGGTTTTGTTATATGTTGTTATAAGTATGATTCAATTTTGAAGTATTAACAATGTATGTAAAGTATGGGTCGTTGTAATTATCTTGTGAGAAATTATTTCTTTGTTAATGGATCTGACAATGTCAATAAATCATATTATTGTTGTGTTGTATAAATCAAGAATAGATTCCTTCTGGTGGTTATTCACATGTGTTCCATGGACCTCCGAATTTCGCCACAAAAATATTCAGGGGCTAGAATAGTAGATCCTAACGCTTGCATTGTTCACCTTTGATCACCCATAGAATCACTTCAAGGAAGGTTTCTCTTCGATCTCTCTGGATTTGATAATGGTGGTGGAGGAGGATATCTCTATGTTATTAAGAGTGTTATTAGAGAGTGATATCTCTAGGTATTTGAGAGAATTCTCTCTAGATATCATTGTGCACAACACATAATGAATTAGATCTCTTAAGAAAATAATATAATTAGGTTTATATGCTATTAGGGTTAGAAAATAATAATTACACATGTGACCTTATTATTTACATAATAGTTTCGGAAAATCTTGTCTATAATAATAATAATAATAATAATAATATTATTATTTTACATGTGCTAAATATTCAAATTAAATTAAATATTATTTAATCAAATAATATTCAATATATATATTATTTCTCATGGGAGTGCTAAACTCGGATCCAAATTCCTCTCTGATATTTATCGATCCTTGAATAATGACTATTTATTTAATAAATAAATATCACTACATTATTGTCTAATAAATAAATAAATATTATATTCACTAAATATCAAATAAATATTTATTAAATTTTTTCCTCACATAATATTCTCTCTAATAACTGGTGACAAAATATATGCCATCAAGAAAACATGAATAATTATTAAATCACATGCGGGAATAATATTTATTCAAATTATTGAATAATAAATAATAATATATTATTTAACTGAGATTCTGGATACACTTAGTGTGTGACCCTCTAGGCCTCTTTCGCAGTAACATTAGCTGAAGTAGCCCAAATTCCAAGGGCATCTAGAAACATTGTAAGATAGTCATAGAGTAAGAAGTTAATTAATAAAGGATATAATACCTCATATAGATGCTAAATATTTAATATAATCCATTTATCATGATATCTCTAATCAAGCAGGTTTCATGCTGGTGTCATCAACATATGTGCTCGATGTCTCTTTCTTTGACTTTTCAAAAATTAAACTTGCCCATATGTAAGATCCTGAAATTTTTTGAAGATGTATTTAGATTGTTTATAAGTACTCTTTTACCATGTTTTGAGTACTTTTTGTTTGGGTTGTACCTTAGGGAGTTTTGGGTGATTTTTGAGAAAATTAGGAGAGGTTGTGTGCGGTTGGTGTGTGGTTCAGGTCCTGTTGAGAAAAGATGTACCTGATGCTTTTGTGATCTGTGTATACTACAAACATATCACCCATGAGATAGTGTCTCCAACTTCTCAGGGAATTTACCACTACTACTAACTCAAAATCATGAGTAGGATAATTCCTCTCACGTGGTCTCAACTAATTTGAGCCATAAGAAACCACAAGATCCTCTTATATTAAAATTGCTATGAATCTTGTTGCACATGTATCACAGTGCACAACATATGATTTACCTAACATTAGTAAAGTGAGGATAGTTTTTGAGGTCAAACTGCCTTTCATCTCTTGGAAATCTCTTTCTCAAGAAACAAACCAAAAAAACTTCACCCCTTTCATAGTAAGACCGGTCATTGGTGTTATCAAACTGGAGAAATACTGGATAAAACATCGGTAATAACTTGATAAACCTAGAAAAATCCAAATTTAAAATATGTTCTTGGGTTTCTCCCAAGATATCATGGTTATGAATTTCTCTGGGTCCACTAATACTTCTATCTCTGAGATGATGTATCCCAATAAGTGCACTATTTTAATCCAAAAACTACATTTAGTTAGCTTGGCGTTAAGTCAATGATCTCTCAATGTACTCAGGATGATGTCAAGATGTGTGGCATGATTTTATTCTAACTCGGAGTACACTAAGATAGGTTTGACAAAAACTTCCCCAAACTGATCCATAAATTGATGAAAATCCTATTCCTTAAGGCCATGAATACTACAGATGCATTAGTAAACCCAAATGACATCACTATGAATTTACACAATCCATACCTACTTCTAAAACCAGTTTGAGGTATGTCCATTAGTCTCATCCTTAACTGATTATATCTTGATCTCAAGTCAATATTTGATATGATCTTATCACCTCACAACTAATTGAAAAGATCATCAATTCATGGAAGAGGATACTAGTTCTTGATCTTCATTTGGTACAATATTCAGTAATCTACACATAAATGAAAATATACACCATCCTTTTTGGAAAATAGAACTGGAGAACCCAAAGGAGATATACTCGGCCGTATGAATCATTTAGATTATATATATTCCAACTGAACCTTCAAATCATGAAGCTCTACTGGCACCATTCAGTAAGGAAGGATAGAAACTGGCTCTAGTCATGGCACCAACTCGATCATGAACTCAACCTATATCTCGGGTGGTAATCCATAGAACTTGTCAGGGAAAAAATCTTGAAAATGGTAGACCATAAGAGGAAAATAATCATGCTACATTTCACCATCTAGAGAAAGATCATCTATTAGAGTTGTGATACAATTCAATCTACACTAAATTGGTCCCGCATGACCAACCTATGGATCTCACTCACCCTGGTGAGAATAACTACTTCCTTTTAGAGATATTAAAGTAACTCTCCTCTTATAAAATTTGATATGAGCCTGGTATAGGACTTACCAATCCATACCAAGAATCAATTTGAAGCCTGTCATTTTCAACATGAATGGTTCCCAAAAGAAATGGTAACCACCAATTTCTAGAGAAAACGCCTTGCAACATTTGATATTTTCTAACTGCACTCCCAAAGGTGTGTCAATGGTTAAAACACCATATATGATTTCCACTTCCAATACTAAACCATTTTCAAAAATAAAATATATAAAATAATGTGATACTACTATATCAAACAAAACACAAGCTAAGGTGAATGATACAAGAATCCTACCTCTGGTGGTAAATGGTCATGCATCGACATTATCTAGAATAGTTTTCATAACATGCAACTGAATTTACCTCTACTCTGGGCTCCAGAATGACTACCATGAGATATGTACCTTGCTTAGTATTTTTTCTCTAACACTGGGGTACCACATCCGATGCCTCAGCCTAAACAGCATGTGGAACTCCAGCTACCAACCTGGTGAGGTGTAGCTGAGCCCTTTCCCAATTCCAGTGCTTGTCCTGATCCTTTTCCACTAGTATACTGTGAAACTTTAGAATAGTACCTTTGAATATGTGCTAGTCTATCGTATATATGACATTCGAATATGGGGTAAGGACATTGAGGGTTATTGTGACCAAAATTTTCACACTGATAGCACCAAAATGGAACATGGTCTTGAGATGGTAGTCCACTACCCTGACAATTATTCCCATTACTTCCTTGGGGGAAACTATCATAATGGTGCTTCTTACCACTCGAAGAAGAACTTTCATATTTACCCTACTGAAATAGCCTAGCCACTGCTTGTGGACTCTTTTAGATTCTATTTTGTGATGAGATCCCGATTCATCACATATTTAAATCTACTTAAAAAGAAAAAATTTACCTATTAACTGATCTCATAATAAATACTATCCTAGAAACATCTTTCCCTAGAGATCTCATCAGCTGGAAAAGAAGGTGTAAAGCATTGTAGGTTAGTAAAACGTACAAAGTAGTCTAGTATTAACAAACCATCCTGTATAAGATGTATGAACTCATGAGGTTTTTTATCCATCATATTTTTGGGATAGAAATGGCTCATGAACTTCATCTCAAATTCCTTTCAAGATATCTTATTTCGCTTCCAAACTTCTTCCAGAATAGCCCACCAACTCTTGGCAGGTCCATGAATCATATAAATAGCAAGATTTACCCTCCTATAAACGGGTTTCTTGAGATGATTGAAGATTTTCTAGACTGTCTCAATCCAAAACTCGGCTTCCTAGGGTCCCCCTTCCCCATTAAAAATAAGTGAATGTTGAAGCTGAAACTCTATTGTAATCTTCATCATCATAAAGTAATTTTATTAATATAGGGGGGGAGAAACGATGAGAAGAGACAAAGCCCCAAGATAGAAACTAAGGGTGTCTAAAATAGTGAAGACTAAGCGTGTACCATTTAATAACATCAAATCCATTGGGTTTGATGTTTCCAGACGTGTGCAGGAACACCTCCACCATTCTAGGGAATTCCACAGAGGCCAAGTAGTCTACAACCTTATTCCCCTCCCTCTATATATGTAGCACACTAATGTTATTATTGAGAATACTTTTACATTTTCTTATGGCATAGAATATCATCCATGGAGAAACACCACAACCTTTCAAGGAATTGTGAACAATTAAAGAGTCAGTTTCAACTTAAAAGATCTCCATCACATTTTGTCTGCAAATTCTGAGGCCTATGAGCAAGGCCATGGCCTCTGCTTGGAGGGAAGTGCCCTGGCCCAGTCTGGTTGAATTGGATAAGTACACCGAGCCATTGGTTTCACGAATCACTCCTCCACCGCACATGATCCCTTGGAAACAAGAGACGTCTGTGTGAAGTTTCAATCTACCCAACAGAGGTCACCATATAACCTAGTTTCCAGTCCTGTTACTGGAAGGAAACCCCACCCTGGTTCCTACCTAAAAACAGTGAAATGATGGAGCTTCCTTCAAAGATATCACCGCCTTTTTCAGATCAAGTAACATGTTTTTTCCCAGACAGTAATGACCCGATCCTTCACAGCCCCACCTTCATGCTTCGACTTGTTCCTCACCTACCAATGACTCCAGCATCCTGCATGCAGTACCACTGATTGGGCCACCCTCTCCAGTCCTCTCCCCTCAGAGCCATGGAACCATTTTTCCAAAAAGGAAGGGATGTCATCATTCGAAGAAAGACACGTAGATAATTCCCCTAGGACTTTCCACACCTCGCTCACCCATTCACTGCCGAAGAATAGGTGAGTAGTGCTCTTTTTCTTATGCACACTACAACACACTCACCTGGATGAAAGGGTAATACCACATCTACAGATATTATCATCAGTAGGGAGGGATCTTTTTCTAATCCTCCTAGTGAGAAAGTTGAACTTGGTGGGAATATTTTTAACACAAATGATCTCATCTCATCCCCCAGAATATGCCTGATCATTGAGTAGACTCTGTAACTCCCTAAAGGAGAAAAGGCACGAGGAGGAAGAAGTGAAGACGCATTTATCCTCCTCTTCATTAATCTTGATGAGATGAAAGGACTCAATATTATTCCTACCCAAAACCAAATTTATGAACTCAGGGTAGAGGCTTGCATCCTTGAATGAGATGTCAGTGGCCAGATAGCCCAGAAACCCCAGCACAACGCCACCCCAATCCTGATGCCAGAAAGAATAACCCCCTTTACCAACCATCCAACGGGGGAAGGGGTGAAGAAAATCAACAGTGGGACCAATCATCGACCAGCGGGAGGAGAAAAACCCTTCTAGGGAGCCTCGAAGACACATAGCGGTCTTGTTCATGGAGATTCCCCAGAGAGTGCATCGTTACAGCACACCCCATGCAAAACTTTCATGCATGTAGTAGAGGTTATCTTTTAGGTTGTGCACATTGATACCTCCTTCACCCACCGACCTTTCCATTTTGTCCCAGGCCACCTAATGTTTCTTACCTCCTGAAAAAGGATCCCAAATGAAGTTGGCTAGAATTATATTAATAGATTTGATAACTCTATTAGGTACCTTGATATAGGAGAGTCTATTGATTAAAGATTCCACTAGATTTCTATTCACCATACGATCCTTTCGTCGAAGGAAAAGGAAATATTTTTCCAATTCATCACTCTGTCAGTAATCCTAGTGAGAAGAGCATCAAAGTCCCAGATCCAAAGTATTCCTGGAGAGATGGGTGCATTGAGATAAACCATGGGGAACTCCCTACTCTGGATGCTCAGAAGCCTGCTGACAAACATCACCCTCTCGGCATAACACCTGTTGGAAATAAAGAATTCTCTCTTACCTTTGTTAACACTCTAACCACTCCATCAAAAATACCCTTACAATGCTTTTTTTATGCTGATATAACTTTGTTAATGAATCTCAATTCAACTTGATCATAGACTTTGTTCATGTCAAGTTTAATGACCATGTTATACCCCCTGAGATTTGAAGTTGATGTCGTTGAGCATCTCATGTGTCAGATCAATGGCTTCCTATATTGATCACCCCTTGATGTATCCGTATTGTTCTAGGGAAATCCACTATGTTAGATGAGCGACCAGTCTAGAGTTGATGATTCTAGCTAAGATATTATATGGCATGTTTCACATACTCACTGGGTGGTAATGAGAGATTGAAGATGGGCTCTTGATCTTCGGCAGGAGAACCAGGGTGGTGGCGCTGGAAACTCGGGGCAGGTTACCCCCTCTAAAGAAATCATAAAAAACATCTATCACATCCCTCTTAACCATATCCTAGGAGACCCTATAAAAAGAATATGGGAACCTATCCGGCCCTAGGGTGCTATTTGGGTTTAAGTGCATGAGAGCGTCCTTGATCTTTGACTTGTCAAGCACCGCTCCTAGGCTATCGTTAAGATGACCAAACACAATTCTAGGAATCACTTCAAATAAATTCATGGAATCCGGTGGATACCCATTGGGAATGATTTCATTTAGATTGGATAGAAGATCCTAGAAGAAAGAGTTATCCATGCCTCCCACAACATCCCTGTCATTAGAGAATGATCCATCCTCAAGCATGATATTTAGCTTGACCAGCCGTCTCATCTCCTTGATGCATATAATAAAGATGGATGAGTTCCTATCTCCATCCTTAAGGCATTTAATCCAAGATCTCTCCCTGGCCAAGTGCTCCTGCTTGAGGATCAAGTCCTCCATAATCCACTTCTTCCCCAATAGCTCCTCATAGACCCTTTCATCCCACTCCTCCACCAGACTATTCTGAAGCCGGTTGACCTCCTTCGTGATATCATTTAAAGCTTCCTCAGGGGGAACGATGTCGTGGGACCATGAAATCATTTTGAATTTAAGCCTCCTCTATTTACCATGAAGGATAGAACACTTGTTCCTATGGGAAGGGACAACCCACACCAAGCTAACCAAGTCATGGTACCCCATGTTGTCCTCCCAAAACTAGGAGAACTTGAATGTCACATGCAACCTCTACGAAGATCTCAAAGAAACAAGAAGCGGGGAGTGGTCTGAGATACCCCTAACCAGGTGGGTAACCTTCACGCTGGAGAATATGGAAATAGATTTCATATTATCCAAGAAATTATCTAACCGACCCCATGAACGATAGGCCCCCCTCTGATTTTTACACTACTTATATTGATCTCTAACAAACCCCAGGTTGGAGAGACCCTTAACAAACATAAAATGAGTAAAATCCATGCTATAACTCTTAGGAAATATCCCTTTTCCCTTCCTTTAATATGGATCAGACACTACGTTGAAGTCCCCCCCCCCATGATCCATGGTTCAGATCCAGGGCCAAACATGCCTACCTCCTTCCACAAAGACTCTTGGATGTGAATATGATAGCTCCCATACACGAAAGAGGTGAAGAAGGATACTAGGCCCTGGAATATCTTAACAGTTAGAAACTGGTCCTCCTTGTATTAAATCCATAGAGCACCTATTGTTCCAAAATACCCAAATATGCCTATTAACCGATTTGGCCTACATGCTGCCATGTAACCTCAATTTTCTAGAGAACTCCACGATTCTAGAGGATTGCTGTTTATGTTCAAGAACAGACACCACAAACACATTATGATTGTAGATGTTAGAATCAGGGAAGTTAGACTTAACCCGGGATCCCATCCCTTGAGCATTCCAGATTAACAGATGAATCATTTAAAGGATAGAACCCTGAGAATGGATCCAGATCCATTAGCCAACATGATGTGGGAAGAGAACTCCCCTTGAAAAAACATACCTTTGGATCTTGAACACATCCCTGAATCCTTATCCAACGCTCCCACGGGAGACCTAGTACTGCTTAACATGCAAGTACTATGATTCCTTCCAGGGCGAGCAGCAGACCAAAACCCACTACCACTGGATCCCGTTAGGCAAGGTGAGGAGCCCTCAGAGGGAAGATGTAATAGATTGGGTAAATCCACCAATGTAGGAGGTGGGGAACCCCCAGAAGCCTCACCTAAGATATGATATAACACCATCAAGGACGTCTGGTACACTTTTGATTCTCTACTTGAAAGGGCTGTGCCGAGAGGGTATGGGGACAGAGGCCCTAGGAGATTCAAATCGACTAGGCCACATACACGAGTGACTTACAGGAGATTGTCTGGGCCCAACAGAGAAGGAGAGACACGAAAGGCAACACTTCTCGGTATAAAGGGGATGAGCACCAAGGCATCCTCTGAAGAGTCCCACTCCACAGATGATGAAGAAACCATAGGGCCATCTTCATAGGGAGAGGGGGCCCTGTAAGCTCCTGAACCACCACCGAGACCTTCTCAAAAGAAAACGAAAGATGAGACAAAATAATACCACCACCCCTAACCTCCACCTCATAATATTTACATCCCTTGTTCCTATGGCGATGACAGTTTTAGAGAGAGTGGCCTTGCAGGAGGTAATGCGAGCAGAACCTGGGATATATTGGGTACACCAAATCCTGACCCCAGGAGAAGGATTCCTCAACCTAGAGGTCAATATTCTCCAGTAGGGTACACGTGATGTTGAGTTAAACACAAATGTGTGCCGCCGAGGCCGAGAGGCCTCTCCTTGTGGTGTCATCGGAGCATCAAAAGGTCCCAATAGAGTCACTGATCATCTTCAAGAAACCTTTATTCTGGAACGACAACGGGTAGACTAGTAGTGGGGGTGTGGATAGTATAGTGGGGGGATGATATCCCCTAGGTATGAAGTTTCATAGCAGTAGAAAAAATCATAATAGAATATAAATAATAATCAAAGTAAATACAGTAGCATAAGACCCAAATAATAGCCAACTGAATAATCCAATAATAATAAAGTAATAATGTAATGACATGATAGAATGTAACTAAATTTCATTCTAGAAAAATATAATAAAAAGACTATCATGCTAAAATAAAATTATCAAGGTCTCCGGTCTCGAGCCCCATACTGGTCCCATCTCCAAACTCCATTCGAATAGCAAAAAAGTAATCAACTGCAAGGTACCTTGTCCTTGCCTAAACCCACACCCATAAAATCTACTCGGGTGTGTCACGACCCGTCCTTGGGGCCCGTGCCGTGAGTACCCCAAGCCCTCCTTCCATAGGCTAGGGGCTGGCGACTAGCACCAAAGGCGTAAATCCTGATAACTGGGAAGGCATTCCCTTTATAAAAGTAAACAAAACACCACAGAGTACAAGCGGAAGTAAAACACTAAGTACAAAGAGAAGTGATGAAAGGTAAATGGGCCAGAATACAAACCCAAAAGAAAGTACAACTACAACTGAACAAAGTACAACAGAAAAAGACAATAGCTGGAGGGACAGAAGCGGCTCCTGGGTCATCCTCCTCGGATCCTACCTGAAGGGTAGGTACAGATGGCGCAGCTCCTGGATCATCCACCACGGATCCAACATGAAGGGTAGGTACAGATAACCTCCACAATGCTCTCACCCGTCAACCTCCTCCGAGTTTCGTCTCGCCGTGAAGTTCACCTCCGGATACTGACTCGTCGTGTAGTCCACCTCCGGGTACCGTCCAGTCCTCGAACACTCGGCCTCCATCAGTACTGCCCGTCATCTGCAACCAACAAAACGAGGTGCGAGCATAGCCCGTGCAAGGGTGAGTATAACGATACTCAATAGGGAACCCGAGACCCTCAAGGTCTAACTAAAACCAACAAGGATAACCACAAATAAGATCTCAACAGATAACCCCAACTTAGGTATATGCCCATGCATATACCTAAGTTATCAAGTAACCCATCTCAATCATGAGGAAAACAACAAGATCATGAAATCAACGGATAACCAATACCCAGGTATATGCCCACACATATACCTAAGTTATCAAGTGACCCATCTCAATAATGAGGTAAACACAAAGGTCAAAAGTCTCAGTTCAAACCAGGATTTTCATTATCGAAACCGTAACTGCTGAAGAGCTCCGTCTCTCGAGTGTACAGTGGTCCTGTCACGACTCTGAGGTACTGCTCACTAACCTAAGACTGCTGAGGTACTCCTCCTGTCGAGTACCGTGGGCCAGACACCCAAACATAGTAGTGCTTCCCACCGAGGTATGTCACCCAAACACAGTAGTGCACACCCCCTAGTAGCATGCTGAGGTACTCTCCAGACGAGTACCGCGGGTCTGCACTGTCACACAGGTAGTGCTCCGTCCGCCATGGGTCTGCACCTCACAAAGTAGTGATCCGTCCACTGGGCTAGTCGACTCACTCCAAGTTGAGTCGGTCAAGCAGTCGTCAGGTCTCAGTCGGCTACACGGTCTCCGTACTCCGCACGCTCGTCTCCAGGAGGGTCTGCTCCACGAGCTACAGGTCAATACTCCAAGTATCTCAAAGTCCCACTAAGAAGTATCTCAAAGGACCGCCTCGTCATAGGGGTCTCAACGCAATAGACGGCGCGTCAATCGGACGCCCGGTCTGTGAGTTACTAGCCTTTTCGTCCCAGGGGCCCGGTTGGTTTCGTGAGCGAACCAATCCCGACCGTATCTCAACTGTACCCCGAAATCTCATAGGGTATACTCAGAGGGACCGTTTCTCAACGTGATCATCAACGCCGCTGGCTGTTCGTCAAATGGACGTCCTGTCTGAAAGATATCAGCTTTCCCGATCCAGGGGCCTGGTTGGATTCCGGCTACAATCCAGCCCGACCACTATCCAACTGTATCCAAAACTCGGGCGAAGTATTCCAAAAGTTCCGTCTCATCAAGAGGAATTCAACAAGACAGACGGCACGTCAATCAGACGCCCGGTCTGTGAGTTATTGGCTTTTTCGTTTCAGGGGCCCGGTTGGATTTCGTGAGTGAACCAACCCGACCGCACTCCGACGGCATCCAAACCTCGAGCGGAGTAAGCCAAAAGATCCATCTCACTTAGAGGAATTCAACAAAGTCTACGACACATCAATCGGACGTCCGAAGCTCAAGATATTAGCGTTTCCGCTCCGAGGGCCCGGTTGGTTTCGTGTACGAATCAACCCGACTGAACTCAAAGTAATCTGAAACCTTGAGTGTGATATACCGAAACGACCGTATCGTTCCAAGAATCGTGTCGCCGCTGACGGTGCGTCGATCGGAGGTCCGTAGCCCGAGTTATGGGCAATTGAACCCAAGCGGTCCGAAACAGGGGTTTCAGGCCCGGACTGACCCGGCCCGAGACACCCCAGTCAACCCGAACCAGGTCGACCCGCCCTGATCCTGGTCGGCCCGGCCCGGCGCGGCACGACCCGGCGGGGCGAGGCCCGGCGCGACGCGGCCCGGCGCGGCTAGGCGCGGCGCGGCCCGACGAGGCGCGGCGCGACCCGGCCTGGGCGCGGCGCGGCTTGGCGGTCCGGCCAGGCGGTCCGGCCCGGTTGGGCACAGCGCGCCCAGCGCGCTGCCAGCTCGGCCGAAGGCCGAGCCATTGGAAAGGGGGGGGGGGGGGGCTGCCCCCCTTGTGTAACCGCGGCCCCCCATTTATGGGGGCCGTTTGAAGTCCGGCCGGGGGAATTAATTCCCCCAGCTCCTCCCTGTCCGGCCGGCCCGACCTGTCCGGCCGGTTCCTGCTCAACGGGACCGGCGATGGCCGGTCCCCTTCCAGCTCCGACGCCGACGGCCCGGTCAGGCTGCCGGTCACCTTGCTCCTCCGCGGCCCGGAACCAGCCGCGACGCTTGTCGTCCGGCACGACGCGACGACGCTGCGCCCCTCCGCCGCGGCCCCGGAACCGGCCGCGGTATATTCGGGTGTCTCCGACGCGGCGCGATGGCGCCGCGTCCTTGGATTAATTCGCGGCACGGCGCGACGGCGTCGCGTCCTTGGTCTTCTTTCCACGGCGCGGCGCGACAGCGCCACACATTTTCCTTTCGCTTGATTCCGCGTGGTGCGACAGCACCACGCCTTCCCATACCAAACCACAAAGAAATCCAACATGGAGAAAGGATGTGGGTTCGCCGTGTTTGTGCAGACCGACCCCCTCTCGTTAAACGATAGCAGTTGGACATATTCACGAAGAATAAAAATCAAGGGAGTAAACGAGGGTTCACCAACAATCACAATTTAAATTCCCTACCTCGTAATTGTCGTTTGTTGACGATCTCGGAAAAAGGGAAGATATCGATTCCTCGATTGTCGTGTTCGTCACACACTCCCAATTCTCACGCTCATGCGTCGGAAAGTAAGAAGGGTACTCGTCGTTGGTGGACGAGCGTTCAGAGGTGATGTCGTCGTTGACGACGTTCTTCACGGGCGACGTCTTGTCCTTTGATGCGGATGAAGGTCGTTGGAGATGTCGTGGGCGTCGCTTCCCTTTCCTTGCCTCGGTTGAAGAACGATGAAGAAGATGGTGTCATCGTGCTTCAGTGGCGGAAGAGACGTTCTTCGTGTTCTTCGTCGTAGAGAAAGAAGAAACTCAGGATTTCCAAATCTTTTTCTCCAAAGGCTCCCAATCAACTAAACTCCAACCCAAATAAAATAAGTTCATAACTTGTTTTATTAACACAACAAAGCTTATGAATTTCAAGAGTTTGAAATTTAAATTAACTCACATAATTAAATATCTCAAGTTGTCAAATTTAATGAGAGGGAGGTGGAGAGACTCATTTAATGTGAGAGAGTTTCATCCACATAAATGGAGAGTTCAAGAGTTAAGGGGGTTAAGGGGGTTTGATACTCATGTGGGCCCCACCTTATAATATCCACCCAAGGGAGGTTATTTGCGGGTGGGCCCCTCCACTAACCTCCCCTTGGAGGTTCTAAGTACCACTTCAAATAAAAATATGGCAAACACATATTTTTATTCAGTTTAATTAAAAACCCCCCAAAACTAACTTCCAAACTCGATAAAACGCAACTGCGGAATAGGTGTTCCTAAGCAAAAACCAGTGTTGCGGTTCCATCAGTGCCCTCATAATTTGATTCCGAGCCCCGGTTCAAAAGATAGAAATTCCCGCTCGTTCGTTCACTAAACGTACCCGAGCCAAACTTCGGAAAATGATTCCGGGCACACCGGGCCTCAGAATCAGGCGCCGTCAGAAACTTACTTCTTGTAAAATCCCAAAGAAAATTAAGAAAAAAAATTCCTTGAAATTTCAGGGTCTTTACAGGGTGCCAAACAACAGCCCGAATAGTGTGTGAGTGTAAATTAGTAGGTCGACACCACCATGTCTAGATAAAACCATCCAGATAAGAAGTGTATGAAATAAATTGATAAACATGTGTATTAAATTAATTCAACAATTAATAAAATACCCCAACAACTTGATTCAGTGCCATGCCAAAATAACTCGATGATTTTCTTACGACCATGCCAACCATATCCAAATAACCAAGGTAAATAACCTACTTCAATGCCATGAGAAAATAACTCTAAGTATGTCTTACAACCATACCAACCATATCCAAATAAACAAGGTAAACAAACCTGTTTTGATATCATGAAGGAATAACTATGAGCATGTATTATGACCATGCCAACCATAACCAATCCAGGAAAAAGACCTATAATCATAAAAACATCTCCATATCAAATCCCTATAAGCATTATATCATTTTTGGTTCAAATACCTATAAGCATTACAACGTAGGGACTGGGCTGAGCCCACTCATTATAAGCATTATGACATATTCATGTGAAAGTTCCTAGGTCTAGCCCATTATATAAGCGTTGCAACATAGAACACAATCCCTATCATATATCATGGATATCAAAATATCATATCATATATCTCAATGGTTAATTATGAGAATTATCATTATTATTTCAAATTCCATATACAATTCAATTCAAAATTGATCAAAAATTATAACAATAAGCAATATACCGCAAAATAGGGATTCTATAACAAGAAATCACCCTAGGTCTCATGTTATTCTAAACATACTTTAAGAAATTATACAATTATAAATCCATTGGAAACCAAAGGAATTAATGGGATAATATCATTCTATTATTTAATGAATTTGGGTACACAAAATGTGGGTGCAATCACGATATTGCATAAACTTAGAATTATCAAACCATAAGGTTTAAATTTTAGACCCCCAACCTTATAATGATGATCCAAAAATGCTTCCTACTACCAACACCCATGAGTAAGGGGATGTGGATGATTGTGAAGGCATTCCTAGATCAAATCTTGATCAAGAACCAAACAAACAACACAATTGGGTAAAGGATTTCACCACGACGGTTGGAGAACCAAAGGGAAAATGAAGAAATGGGAACAAAAGGACTTACCGGGGATCGATTTAATGAATGAGATGTCCATAAAGGGGTTTGGCACTCAAAAATATTCTAGAGGGTCACTTTAGGTTGATAGGAGAAGAGATGAAACGTTCTTCTAAAGAAAATCATCCACACAACATGTTTAAAATAGAAGGTCAGGAATTTACACTCCATGTAATACAGTTACACTTTTTGTAAATGTTTTCAATGGTATTTTCTAAAAAACTCATCACCTAATATTTATTTATTAAAACCCACAAAAAAAATATATGACATGCAATCCCTTTATATGACGTGTAAATGTTCTAAAATTGAGTTTTCAACCCATTTTTCCTTTAACTATATGAACCTCGTTTAAAGCTTATAAACTTACCAAAACCCATTTAACACTTAGTACCATTTATAATCAGACTCCATTAATTAAAACAAGAGCATATCTCTTAACTTTAGGTCATTTTCCTCAACAAATACTCTCTATCTCCAAATAAGATATGACCACTAGGGATTAAATGAAAAACTCAAAGAAAAATATACTTGGGAAAAGACGAGATCTTACAAAATACCATGCTGATAGTTCATGTATTGTAGAAACATGGGTGTGTGTAGAAGTAAACATGAGGAATATAAGACTATATATAGGATCAATGTCCCAATATTTTTGTTTCGGAATCTTAGATATGCTTGGGAGTACAGATCGAGTATGAGATGTTGTAAGGTGGAGAGATTGTAAGATCCCGAACTTTTTGGGAGATATCTAGGGATTGTTTGTAGGTACTCTTTTTCCTTATTTTCAGTAGTTTTTGTTTGGGTTGTACCTTGGGGAGTTTTGGGTGATTTTGGAGAAAATTACAAGGAGGGGTTATTCATGGTTGGTGCATGGTTTGACCAAACTTTTCACTCAGTCTAGCAAACCGTGTGAACCCAAACAGAGGGTATTCAAATAGCTGGCACAAAGTTTTTCAAACTGTACATCCTCTTAGGGGTAACCATGAACTCCCCTAAGAAGAGATGCATAGTTAAGGCATACAGTTTAGTAAAACATGTTCCCCTACCCAGAAAACCATGCATGTGGTTATAATTACCCCTAAAATTATTTTAAAATACCAAAATCCCCATTATTAACCCCAAATTGGCCCTAGCTTGACCCTAAATGATTTTTCTCATTTTTAAAGGCTCTCAGATGGATTCCAAGCCCTTATGACCTCCATTATTGATGATTAAAATCCCTAATTAAATATTCATACCTCTCTCGATAAATGAATCTTATCCCATGTGGTTTCCCCCCTCTTTCCCATTCATCTCCCATCCTTTGAAGGGATGTTTTACCCTGAGGGATTTATATTTAGATCTAGGTTTGATGGATCATGATTTGTTTGATTTTTTTTTCTAGGATTTGATTTAAGATCTCATTCTTCCTCATGGGTTTTACCTTTCCATTCAAATTTGGGGAATTTGTGACGATCGATCTCTCATCAATGATTTGAGGTAGGTGGTCACAATTAAATTCCAATAGCCTTTATTCTAATTGTATTTATGTGTTGTAAGAATTAAATTGGAATGTTGGTAAATTGAATCTTTAATTGATTAATTAATTTATAGAAACATGGAAATTGGATTACTTAATTGTTGAATTAAATAATGGAATGTGTGAATGGGGAATTGATGAGAAATTGAGATTGTGAAATTGGATTGATTAATTAGAGAATTAATTTATGAGATATTGGGATTTTGGAATTGGATTAATTAATTATTTAATTAATTAATGGGATATTGAGATTGTGGAATTGGATTAATTAATGGAATATTGATATTATGGAATTGTATTAATTAATTGGTGAATTAATTAATGGGTTATATTGATAAATGTTGATAAATGGATTAATGGTGATTTTCTTATTTTATTCCATGTCATTAATTGAAGAACCATGTTTTTTTGTGATAATTGTGATGGTGTGCCTTAATGTGAAATATTGATAAATGGTTAATGTTGATTAACCTTGAATGATGTGATATATGTGATATATTTCATATATATGATATATGTTATATATGTGTGATATATGTGATATTCATGTGTGGGGCATGGACTGATGCTTCAAAATCTCATAGTGGTAAATGAGTGTGGGACAAGGTCTAATGATCCAAATACCGATATGAGATAAATGAGGTGTGGGAAAAGGACAAATGATCCAAATACCCATATGAGATGATGGGTATGGGGAAGGGACAGAGGCACCAAATACCCATGTGATTAATGAGGTGTGGGATAGGGACTGGGGATCCAAATACCCGTGTGGTGTTAGACACAACATTCTACGCCCATGAGTTGGTATTGGACTATGGTTCCAATTGTCCTTAACATGAATTGATATGAAATGATAAATGATAACCCTGGTTATGTTATATTTTTTAGACTCTAGCATGGTCCAAAGAAAGTGTTGAGGGTTTGGGTTTCCTTAAGAACCCGAGTGTTTATGTGGTTAGTTAAATAATAATAAAATGTTATAACTATTTACTTATTCATTATACTTTATTCCTTATATAACTGCATACATTGTTATTTGATTGGATATTTTTTTAGACATCATTGGTGGTGGCCTGATGAGTTGTACTCACACCCTACGTAGGTTGTATGAATGGTACGTGACTAGATTTCATGCTTGTAAGACAAGATAAGGGAAATATCCATATTTTAGATGTTTTATTTGGGATGGAGTGTGGATGAGGGAACCAAATGTGATTCAGGACCCGCTTGGAAGTTTTTAGTGTCTTTATTTATTTTGGGTTTGTATATTGACACTTGACATGAATTTTTTATGACATATCTACAATTTAGTTTGGGATATTGTATTTCTTGTTTTGTTCATCAAGTGATACTGGTTTGGTTTGGTTATTGGTTATATATTTTGGCTGTTGTTTATTTTTCCCTAATGGCCCGAAGGCCTTATTTTTATTTTATTATGGATAATCCCCCTATTAAGGGTTGAAGGGGAATCTATACATGACCCGTAGACCCAAGGCTCAAGGCATGACTGACCCGCAATACATGACCTGAAGGGCCAGAGGCATACCATGCCCATTACATGACCTATAGGCCCAAACCACTAGAATTGCCCCTCCCCAGCTTCTGTGTCATTAATCACCTATCTCCCCACCTTGAATTTCTGGTCGGCTAGCATTGCCCTATACAAAGCTGCACGATGCCTGGTCCTGAGGGCGGCTGTCATACCCTTTCATTCTTCCAATCCGGTTAGCTTTGCTTCTGGTGGCTACTACTCTTGTTGCTTTGATCCTCTCTTTTGGGCCCTATTCTGTGTGAATTGGGCTACTCCATGGTCTTTGTGGCCCGAAGGCCCTGTGTACTGAAGGCCTTTGATGACCCAAAGGCCCTTGAGACCTGTAGTCACAAAACGGTGGCCTGAAGGCCCAAATCGGGTGAATAGTTCCAGCTACTACAATACCGAACAATAACTGCTATAGTGACTGCTACAGTACCCGAAAATTCTCCTCCACTCGGTTTTGAACCTGGGTGTCTTAGATGCCAAGAAGGAGCCCTTACCACTCGGGTACGAGCTCTTTGGCATTTTGGCTATTGTTTATTTATTTCCATTATTGTGCTACTTTGATAAAGAGGGTATAGTCTCCTTATGATCAATATTAGACCCTCATTGCTAGTCAGCATCCTATGGAATATAGGGAGGCACGCATGAGGTCGTGTAACTGACCAGCTTGGGGCACCGGTGTGTAGAACCCGTGTTGGGATGTTACACTATAGATTACCATGGCCATATATTTATTTAGGTTATATCATTTTCATAAAAGAGCCTTAGATTTTAACTTCAATTAAAGAATATAAGAGACAAATCCATTATTACATTATTTATTAATGAAATATTACTTGTGACACACCCAACAAATCCTACCTCACCACGAGCATATGTAATCATGGTTTTCTTCAATACATCAAAGTATGCAACTTATAATACTCATTAATAATAATATTAAATTATAAGGATCAATACACACATATGTAGATAAGAGTATCCAATGACACATATAAATGTGGATTTCCTACTGGTGGGTCTCATTCTCATAATATCCTACCCTCAATATTACCAAGGGCATACACCATGAGAAGTTGCATCAAAGTACTTTGAGTCTCCCCCTTGATAGCCAATATAATTTGTGTCCCTAAAATGATTTCATCAAGCTATAGAATATATATTTAAGAATAATGTTGTGACAATTCTAGGTTCTCATCATAGCAGGGAACTACTATGACCTTTCAATGTGATAGTGACTCTTAGGACATTATCACATACTATGTCATGGAGAATAAAAATCCTAATGTAATAAATAGTTTATTAATATTCAAAAAAATGAATATAGGTTATCATAAAGTACATAGAAGTTGTTTTTAAGGAAAAAATACAAGAATTCATATCATAATTATACCTATAGAGTCATTATATCATATATACCTTTTTATTTTATATACTTTAATGGATATGATAATGTTGCTTGTGTGTACAATGGACTACTGCCACATGAAGTGATGTGATTCATTTTTCACTAACGCTTTACATGGAAGGTAATAAGGATAAATTTAATGAATATATATGATATACATGACATAATTATGATATTAATGATATAATTATCATTCTTAAAGTATAATATATCATCTTATTTCTTACCTTTTTACTCGCTGAAAAATGATAATGTTTTTCATGCATGTGTGGAATATCACCTTCATGAAGCGATGTGACTCTCTTTTCATCACCACACCACATGAATGATATATATGATCATATTTAAAGAAATAACATGGTATATATGATATTATTATAATTATTAAAGGATAAAATATTACTTACATCCTTTCCATAATGATCATTAAAAAATGTAAATGTTACTCATGCGTATGTATGACCAATCGTCTCCATGATTGTAACGTACTTAATTTATCAAAACCATATTTTATAATTGGTATTAAATTAAAATTGTTGTATAAATATGATAATTATTTCATGATAATTATTCTAGAGATGTTTAAATAATGACCTTTTTGACCATACTCAACCTACCAAATTCATTTTTGACACATAAGCCAAATATCATCAAAACATCTGACATAAACTTAATTTATTAAGTAATCATATATAATATGGTAATAAGTGAAAAAAAAGGAATAATAAACTTGATAAGGGTTATTAAGAAAGTAAATAATTAATCCAAGTTTATTATTCAGAAAGATAAAGAATGAACGCAATTATTCAGACTCAAGTTAAGGGACTTTGTCTCAATTTCCTTTCATTGAGGCATATTTTGATGTTATAAAACTATATTTTTTTAATAGTTGTAAATACAACCCCTTTGACATGTTGTGAAATGAATTTATCTATTCACATGGTATTTAAATTTTTATTTAATTTTATTATTTCTTGGGGCTTATGATTGAAATGTTGTTAAATTGGTAAAGGGATTTCTTTTTAAAACAAATCCTCGTTTAAAATTTTCCTTCCAACTCTTTCTATTTTGTGTACAAATTTTTAAAATGATTTTATGAAAGTTTTTATATGGAAATAAAATATTTATAAAGTACACTTTATGTCTCTTTTTACTTTATTTCAAAGGTTTTCAAAAGGAATATTTTTATATGTTTTATATGGAACATTTTGAGAAATGATAAAAGGAATGTCTTGTTTTTAACGTATACGGTGATAATGAATTTTCCCACCACTATGACTATAATTTGATTTATAAATTCCTTTGAAAGTTTTCATATTTAATTAAATGAAAAACCCTATTTCCCTTTTTTGAGTATTTTGGTATTGAAAATGGGTTTTTTAAGAGAAAAGAGTGTTCTGAAATCCAAAAAGGTTTTTCATAAGGGTTCCCAAGTGTTTTTCAAAGGGTTTTATGATGAAAATTTGCATGCTTAAAATGTTTTATTAATGATATGGTCCTTAGAAATTTTTTATTATGGGTGCACTTAGATAATGTTAGGTGATCCCATTATAGCTTATATAATGGGTGTGCCTAGATATTTTCCCAATGCATTGGGTAATGATTAATTTCTTCAAAGAATTATATTGAATGTTGGCTATATGGTAATTCCAAATTGTAAGGGTTTTGTAAGGGTTCTATGATATGATGTCCCAAGGAACCTACATGACTTTTCTATGATTTCTAGAGAGTTTTCATGGAAATAATTTGTTTTAAAAAGGTAATATAAATGATATTTTTAAAATAATGGTAATTCCCTTTGTGGGTTAAAAGTTATGTTTTTAAGAAAAAAAATCATGTTTTTTCATTTTTTTCACAAGATGAACAATTTTCTTCTTTTTATGTCCATTACTGAGATTTCTTTCCCATCCCATATTTTAAAAAAAATCACAGGATTTAAGGATGGTTAAGGGAAAGGAATAACTCAAGTTGAAAGTCATGAATATTTTTCAAAAAAGGAAATCGTGTTTTATTTAAAAATTTTATATGGTGGAAAAATGGATACTGATTAGAAGTGTACACTTTGTATTATATAGTTTTGTTATGTATGAGTTATGATTTAATTCTCTAAAACTATAAACCTGAAAAAATCCTCATATATAAGAGAATGAATTCTTGACTTAAAACTCAAAATTATGTAATGTTTAAGGGCGGACCCTTATACGCATAGTGTGTGTGTGTTTACATTGATATATACACATTCATAATAATTAAAATATTTATATAATTATATATATATATATATATTTTAAATATACATGTAGTATTTATACTTATATATACAATAACATATATACGGGTAAGATAATTAGTATGTGCTTCTCCATGATCATGTCTAATAATCACATCACTGCAAATTTAAAATATAAGTTCACAGTGTATATTTATATTAGTATATATCTACACAAACAAACTAATGTATATTAGTATATTCATATATATATATGCATGCATGAGTATATATAGTAATATAGATATATGCATGCATATGTACATACATACATACATAAATACATACATATATATATATATAAATTTGATATAAGTTGTGTTTTTATTTTATTTTTTTATATGGGTCTAGTTTTTGATTAATTTGAAAAATGGGGCACAACAATGCCACTTCAAATGGGGATTTTTGGAAAAAAATACAAAGCGCCTATTAAAGTGGCACTTCAGACATGCAGACCTCAAAGCGCCACTCGAAGTGTCACTAATAGATTTAAAAAACACCTTATCATCGCCACTTCATGTGGCGCCTAAGTTTTCACATCCTATGAAAGGGGGCTCTCCCCCACCATTCACAATCCCATATCTCAAACTCCTTCTGCCGTTGTTGTACCTCTCTGGTTTCTCTGCTCTCCTATTGCTCTGCCTCTCCAGTTGCTCTACCTACGTAGCCATTCTGCCCCTAAACATCACCACCTTTCTGCAAATTTGAGGTAATTATTTTTTTAATTTGTTTAATAATTTTATTTATTTATTTATTTATTTAGTTCATATTTAATGTATTTTTTTAAAAAATAGTTCATAATTAATGTATTTTATTTAGAAACAGTAATAGTTTATTTTAATTAATTGTAATTAACTAACTAATTCACATTTTCAAAATTGTAGTTAGTTCATTAATAAATAATTTTAATTAGAAATTATTTAATTATAATTGGTAAATAAAGTAATGTGATTAGTAATTAATTAACTTTAATTAAAACAAATTTAATTGCAAATATTAATTAATTAATTTAGTAATTAAATGTAATTACTAAGTAGTTAACTATAATTAGGTAATTAATTAATTGAAATTAGGTAATTAATTAATTGTAATTAGGTAATTAATTAATTGTAATTAGGTAATTAATTAATTGTAATTAGGTAATTAATTAATTGTAATTAGGTAATTAATTAGTTAACTATAATTAGTAATAACATAAATGTAATTAATAATTATAAACTAATTAATTTTAATAATACTTGGTTAATTATAATTATTAATTAATTAATTTAGTAATTAGGTGTAATTAATAAGTAGTTAGCTAAAATTAGGTAATTAATTAAGTGTAATTAGTAATTAATTAATCGTAATTAGGTGGTTAATTAATTTTAATTAGGTAATTAATTAATTGTAATTAGGTAATTAATTAGTTAACTATAATTAGTAATTACATAAAAGTAATTAGTAATTAGCTAATAACTAATTTAAATAAATACTTAGTTAATTGTAATTATTAATTAATTAATTTAGTAGTTAAATGTAATTACTAAGTAATTAACTATAATTAGGTAATTAATTAAGTGTAATTAGTTAATTAATTAAGTGTAAATAGGTAATTAATTAATTCTAATTATGTAATTAATTGATTTTAATTTGGTAATTAATTATAATTAGGAAATTAATTAGTTAAGTATAATTAGTAATTACATAAATGTAATTAGTAATTAGAAACTAATTAATTTTAATAAATACTTTGTTAATTGTAATTATTAATTAATTAATTTAGTAATTAGATGTAATTACTAAGTAGTTAACTATAATTAGGTAATTAATTAAGTCTATTTAGGTAATTAAATAAGTGTAATTAGGAAATTAGTTAAGTGTAATTAGGTAATTAATTAATTCTAATTAGGTAATTAATTAATTCTAATTGGGTAATTATTTAATTCTAATTAGGTACTTAATTAGTTAACTATAATTATTAATTACATAAATGTAATTATTAATTAGCAAATAATTAATTTTAATAAATAATTGGTTAATTTTAATTATTAATTAATAAATTTAGTAATTAAATGTAAATACTTAGTATTTAACTATAATTATTTAATTAATTAAGTGTAATTAGGTAATTAATTAAGTGTAATTAGGTAATTAATTAATTTTAATTAGGTAATTAATTAATTATAATTAGGAAATTAATTAATTGTAATTATATTAATTAGAAAAGTAATTATATTAATTATCAAAGTAAATATATTAATTAGAGTAGTAATTATATTATTTATCAAAGCAATTATATTATTTTGTGAAGTAATTATATTATTTTGTGAAGTAATTATATTATTTAACAAAGTAATTAATTTAATTTTCTAAGTAATTGTGTTAATTAGCGGAGTACTTATTTTAATTAGAAAAGTAATTATTTTAAATAGAGAAATAGTTATTTTAATTAGAGCAGTAATTGTTTTAATTAGTGAATTAAATATTTTAATTAGCGAAGTAATTATTTTACTTAAAAAAGTACTTATTTTATAAAGTACTTTTATAATATACCCATTGGATTAAATTCTAAGTATGACAATGAATTTAGTTTTTCATCTACCTTCACCTCAGTTTGTAATTGAAGTTATGAACTTGAATTTCATTGATGAATATATTTTGTGCATATTAAGTGTTAGAGTTGTCACGAATTTAATGCTCTATTAAGTAAAGTATCCCTGGGTTGAGGGGATTTGGGTCGGAGCACCTACTTTCCTGGAGGCTTGCCTTGGCTAAGAAAGTGAATGAGGTTGGATATCTATTTCTCTGGGCTTACTCATGTGGAGTTTGTCAATCTCATATAACTCTATGCTTTTATATGATGCTTTCATGTACCTCGTGCATATGATGCATGTGGATATGTATGAATATTTTTGACTTCTATTTTTGGGTAAGTAACACAAACTTATGGGTTTTGTAAAGAGTTAAACATCAATAAAGTTTGAACATATTGATTTGGAGGATGGATTAGGATTCCAACCTAAATTACCAGAACCATGCGTATACAAATTGAATCTACGATCACATTTAATTAATAACAATGGTTTATTTTAGATAAAAAAAGATGGTTTCCTATATTTATTACAACAGTCAAATAATTGAGACAGAATAAGGATGTAGTTATAGTATATGGTCAGAAGGTGTTGTGATGCTTGGAGTTTGTACTACTTTGGAATCTGTGCAAAGGAAAATTCATCTAAAGTTAAAACTGACGAGGAATAAAGTGATAAAGTCCATCACATATAGACATCTTTGAATTATATATATGTTTTAGCATGCACCCTATCCAGTAACTGATGATGAAGAATGGGAATATGTACTTTCATTAGTTAAGTACCAACCCGATAATAAAATGATGGAGTTGTATGTCACTATTGCTACAATGGAGGTTCCATCAAAATTGGAAGTTGGTCTATCATAACATCATGATACTATGTCATAATCTCCTACTATAACACATCAAGAAGTTCCATCAACAATGGTAGTTTTTCCATCCTTTCCTTTGGACACAATTTCTATAGATAGTCCTCCACAGATGAGATGGTCGATGATTTTGAGGATGATGAAAATTTAGAACAGAAAGATGAATTAGAAGTTGAAGAAGAAGAAGAACATGTGGAAGAACAGTCTGTTCCCACTCATGTAAGGTTCAATTGACCGTTGAACCATCCTCCACTATTGGATTCATGGTTGACTGAAGACATGAATCACTTTCCATAATTTGATTGGTCATTTATTACTCCCAGTATAGAATTTCCAAGAATCATTGGTGGCACAAATTGAGTGTTGGATGGTGGTTTTCTATATATTAGAAGAGAGTTTGAGAGAAAAGATTCAATGAAAAATGTGATAAAAAAATATCACATTGAAAGACATTACTCTTATGTTGTAGAAGAGTCAAAGAGGTCTTATTATGTGATCTGTTGTGAAAAATATGATTTGAACTATCAAATGCATCTACGGTCTATAATTGATAACACTTTTCACAGCCAGCGCATCACTAGATTTACTCAACACACATGTGTGAACCCAAGATTTCCATAGGAACACTCTTCTTTAGATGTTGAGATTGTTTCAACTATTATTGTTGAAATAATTAGAGCATGTCATGACGTTCCTATCATTCTGGTGGTGGAGCGAATCAAACAACTTTTTGGGTATCAAATCTATTACTGGAAGGAATGGGAAGCATAAAAAAGGCTATTGTGAAAGTGTACGATGATTAGGATGACTTATATTTAGTTTTACCATAACTTATGGAGATTTTACACCATAATAATCAAGTGATCTATCATTTACATACTAATGAATATGTTAACCAACATAACCAAGTTGATCAATCGATGGTTGTTTTTGATAGATTGTTTTGGAAATTTTTACCATATGTGGTAGCTTTTAGAAATTTAAAGTAGTTTATACAAATATATGGAACATTTATGTATGGAAAATATACATAAAATTTATTGATTACTGCCACACAAGATAGAAATCAAGCCCCTCTACCTTTGGAATTTTTAATTGTGGTGAAGGAGAACTTATCATCATGGAGCTGGTTTCTAGCCCATCTTCAAGAGTTTGTTATGGATTCAAAAGTGATTTGTCTTATTTCATATCTCTATCATGCAATCAAGGGGGCATCATGGTCTGAGGGTATTTACTGGAGACCATCCTATGCCCATCATCAATACTGTATTCGATGCATTTCCAGAAATTTGCAAAGGAAGTTCAAGAATGAATTGATGAACAAAGAAATATTAATTTTTTTTTATGAATATCCTTTTCATTTTAAAAAACAGTGTCATAATTGTTTCCTTATGTGTTTAGATCATTTATTGTTTGATAGCATATGAGCCTCAACAATAAAGGATGAAAGAGCGTCTTAAATATATTCACATAGCTAATTTGGAAGTTTATGATTACATGATGAAAATTCCAAGTATAAATGGTCATTGACATATGATGATGGTAGGAGATATAGACATATGATGAACAATATCATAGAATGTATAAATGGAGTTTTTAAGGGAGTTCAAAAATTACCTATCACAGGAAAATAAGAATATTTGATTATATGTTACTTAGAAGAGATAAAATTATAATATAATATTAGTATAGTGTTTTAAATCTAAATTACAGGTTTGGTACAAGAGACCTTCTATCGTAGTGTTCAGTATTTTATAGAATGAGGAAAGCAGACTGAAGAGAGTCTGAATAGAGGGATGTGCTATGGACACCATTTCCAATGCGAGATAGATAAATTTCTTCAGAAGGCTATAACTTATTGTGTAGCTTCATTTAATCATCTAGAGTAACGATTTGAGGTCGCTCAGCCTGGTGATGTTGTGGCTTGTAGCAATGGTCGTGTGTGAGTTGTTTTATTGGAGAAGTGTTACTATGAATGTGGAAACTTTCAAGCATTAAGATATCTTTATGTCCATGTGATCACAACACATGCTTACGTAGACTTATCTTGGGAGCAGTGTGTGTAGGTTCCAGGCACAATGGAAGCATGTAGTGGGGGGTGATATATTAAAATTTATTTTAATATTCGTTTCCTAAAACTAAGAGTGAGGATCTTGCACATAAAATTTATAATTAATTTATTTAATATTTGAAGAAATCAATACCAGGGATTATGAACTTTCTTCATTGATGACTATTGATCATCCAAAAAGGACCTTCCATATTACCTTCATTGTGCTTGTGAGGATCCAAGGGTATAATCCCTCTAACGGTGATCCACACATGCTTTAATGGTCTCCAAGCAACGCCACTCATTCTCTAGGTGCTAGTGCAGCAAATCAAATGTCTTGTGTTGTTTGTTCTTGATCGTTCATTCTTCAGTCACAAAGAAATTATCTCTTGGGTTTCTCATTCTTGAGAGGGGGAGAGGAGGAGGAGTTGTGAGAGAATTCATTTTGTGAAATAATTCTTTATTCCCAAACATGGAATTGGTTTTGAATGAATTACATAATAGATATAATAGTCTATTTATAGAGCAGGGATTTCGGTTAAAAAATTTAATTACATAAAAAACATTAAATATAATTATAACCATTAATGAAATCTCATGCCAAATAATAATAATAATAGTATTATTATTTTGTGGTGTGCCAACTTGCGCAAAATGGATAAATAATATTTACCAACTCGTAAATAATTATTTTATCACCATACACAGTCTTGGTCTGTTAGAACTCCTCTTGTATTTATTGAACACCCAAATAAATATTTTATTCTCTTAAATAAATGTTTTATTCACAAACTAGTAAATAAATATTTATTAAATATTCAATAAAATAAATAAATAAATTTTATTCACAATCCAATGAATAAATATTTATTTAATTTATATGATAAATATGACTTAAATAAAATTATTCCTCAGTCTTGAGAATAATATTTATTCCATTAATTAAATTAAAATATAATTTAATCGAGACCACCAAAAACCCTTAGTGTGTGACCCTCTAGGATTCTTTCTCATTGGCATTAGGTGAGCTTGCCTAAAGTCTAATATTATTATCTAGAAACGGGTCAAGGCATCCAAGAGAAAGAACTTAAAGTCATAACGACAAAAACCACATACAAATGCTCATCGTGTAATATAATCCCTTTGTCACATAATATCATCAAGCAGGTTGCATGACGGTATTGTTAACCTATATTCTTGATACATCATTCTTTGACTATCTGAAATAAACTCATCGTTACCCCATGGCCATGGAATTTAGGGCAACGGTTCTATTTCAATAAAAGTGTCGAGATATCAACTTACATAAATATGGGAGGTACAAATCCTTTCTTGACTTATCCATTAATAAAATGTCATTTGTGATACCCCCAACGTACCCTACTTCCCACCAACATATGGAATGAAGGTTTTTGTTATCAAATCTAAGTGTGCGAGTCGTGACATGCATTAATGATAATATTAAAGTCTAAGGATCATTACACATGCTCAATGATAGTAATATCTGATGACATAAGAACATATAGAATTATTATTGGTGGGTCTATTCTCATAATCTCCCATCTTGGAGATTACTGAGTGTGAACTTCATGAGAAGAAGTCTCATCTGCTTATGAGTACTCACACCTGACGGTCTATATACTATGTGTCTCATCCTAGTATATTATCCAACCACAAAACTATATTAAGAATATTATCATAGAACTTCAAGGTTATCATCATAGCGGGGAACTACTATGACCTTATCAATGTGACAAATACTCTTGGACATTATTACATTATGGACACGAAAAACAATGAATAATATGTAATAATTTTTTTAATTTAATATTTAATACATCAAATATTCATGTAATAAAAGTACAAACAATTGGTTTTAGGACACCAAATCTAATAGTTCATTGATCCAGTTTATCGACTAGAGAGTATTAATGACTGCTACAGTGCTCCATGGATGCCAATCGGGGAATATGAAAATTTTTAGTTGTTTGATGGTGCACCCACGCTTCTACCAAAAAATACTAGGTTTCGACCTAAAGGGAGGACAAAGTCAACTCATATTCAGAATGAGATGGATTGTCCCAGTGAATGGGCACCTAGATGAAGGTGAAACATTTGCCACTAGGAAGTTCATACGAATAAACATTTCCCTAGAAACATAAGGCAATCATCTAATGGTTAAAATGAATCATGTACTCTATCAATTACTGTAAAAGTTTGTACATGTAATCATTTTTATTATTATCACCATTTTTAATAAAAATTTTCTTATTTTTATATAGTGTAACATCTGGAAAATTTACATATATATTATAATACATACATATATTTAAATAAAAAGGAATAGATATCAACCCACAAGTTTCAAAAGTTCATTTAAAATTTAACAACTAAATGGTTTTTAAAACCAAAAAAAATCTAAGATTCATAAAAGAAATAAACTAATTTAATCAAAAACACACTCAAAACATTTATGGAAACCAATTTCATTTTATAAAAAATCCCAAAGTCTTAAATTTATAGAAAACATGTTTTCATGAAATCAAAACTTGTTTTATAAATAATACCCCAATATTCCTTTCAAACCAAAAATAATTTCTTTAAAATACACAATTTCCAATAAAACTAACTTGAACCAAAATCACAAAAAAAAGGAGGAACACCACAAATCTCTATGCATATGTCAACATATGACAAGACCCGCCTTGACTCGTTCCCCTTAAATGGGGATTCCCCAATAACGGTTTGAACAATAAGTAAAATGGGATGTAGAACCATGTTTAACTCAATCACATGGTTTGATGGGTTAGTGGTTAATCATAAAAAAATACCTATAATTTCTTCATGATTGAGCGTTTGGTCACTGCCTAGCTTATCAAACCATGAAAATTAACCTCACACCATCGATATTTTTTCCATTCCCATCCCAAATCGCTAAAACAACCCCCAAGGAAACTAACAACATGCCACAAGCTAAACTACCTAGTAGATCACCACCAGCTAAGTCTATAAAAATACCTTTGTAATAAATTTCATAAAGTAAAAGAAAAATCATTTTAAATTAAACTGAACACACTCAAGGTGATATAAAAATCAATCATAGCCACAAAATAAACATGTAATTTAATCCAAGTAAAAACCAAGAAAATGTTATATTTAATCAAATGAACTTAGAGAATACAATCGAGTCAAAAAGAGAAATACCCTAAAGCATACTGAGAATGACCTAAGAATCATTTGAAATATCTTAAGGATCACATATCTAGATCTTAAACTAGTGATGAGGAACCAAGGTCAACCCTAGTGAGCTTTTTATGTCTCGGTAGTCCTGTAGAACTAACCAAACTCTCTCATGATCAAGGATCTCAATAGAAATATTTGGGAACTTCCACTATGAAAATATAACAATTATTCATTCCAAAAGGCTATATTTTAATTATCAAATATAATAAACATTTTATAAAGGAGTCACTTGTGCTTCTAAAATTTATAATTAGAAGTACAGAAACATAAAATATATAAAATTATTACTAGGTAAATTAAATTTAAATAGATTTCATACATTACATGATAAATTTAATACATTACATGATAAATTTCATACCTTACATGAAATTAATGTTTTAATATTCATACATTCACATAGAGAACCCTTTTTATCTATCCATTACACTCATGTGTTACACGATGTGTTGTTGTGGCAACATGTTAGACTTCTTGCTGTTTGGAGAGCACATCATTTTCATCATGATGCGCCTTCATTATCCATTTGTCCATATGTCACTCATGATAGATTTTATAGAGTCTCTATGTGTGACTTCAAGACCATTGATCACCATTTGATTACTACATTGGTTGAGATATTGTAGCCAGAGACACAAACATTTCATCTCCCATAGGGGGAGATGACCATTACATTAGAGGATATTGCCTATATGCTATGTTTACCCATCCACGGGTAGGCAGTTACAGGTGCCACTAGTGGAGACTGGTGTGCCGTCATACAACTTCTACTAGGCATTGACATCGTCATCATACAATGTGTCCTCCAAGATTCCTTCTTGTGCATGTGGTAGATTGATGAGAATTTTGCCACCATTCATGATGATGTAGACGAGAAGAATCTTATTCAGTACACACACGCAAATATTTTGCGACTGATCATAGGCATGTTGTGCGTAGACTACTCCACCACTTTGGTACACATGTTGTACCTCCCATTACTTGATGATATTGATCAGATGGCTACATATAGTTGGGGATCCACTATATTATTACATATTTACATATGTATCTATACCAGTTGTCATGATGATGCACAACAGATTGTAGGTTGTGTGGTTTTGGTATAGATGTGGCATGTGAGCATTTTCTATGCAATGCTCCTCGAGCTGTCGCACCACTTCCACTGGAGCTATTTCAAGACTATCCACAGGGACTTTGGTATGTTTACGTCATTACTTTTAGTTATTTAGTACTTTTGTTATCTTTTTTTATAAACTTACTATATATTACTCTTTTTTTAACCAGGTGGAGTCAGTCTCAGAAGTATGTACATACTTAGAGATAAAGTGTGCACAGTTTTCAATAGATATTTGACACTATACAGTCAGCTGATGTAAGTTAAACATTACTTTTTTTGTAGACAAATTTATTTTGTTATTAATTTTTGAAGTTATTTCAATGTAATCTTAGTAAAATTATCATGAAAATTTATGAATTATTTTTTTAGTTTACAATTCAGGTTTCATTGAATTCATATATAGGTTTTATCTATGCATCACTTCCACCATACTGCATAGTTATGATTGGAGATCGGGTTATAGTGGTGCCACTCATCTACTTCCACATAATTGAGTGTCACCAGCCATACTGGTTCATGCAGCAGTTTGGTTATATACAACATATCCCCATGGAATCATGATATCTTGATAGGTTACATTCGATTATGCTTATAGGTAGACAGACAACGGACTAACGGTGGTATCATGCAACTTATATCGAGCTTTGGGACACGTGTACCCAATATGATATCTTTCAATACAGATATCCCACAACACGCTATCAGTTAACTGATCAGGGGTATTATGCAGACTGGTGCTGACAACACCCCGTCATGCACCTTACACGTTAGGGGATTGGAATTTAGAAGTTGTTATGTTTACTAAGATTTATTATATTTGTTTAACTCACTTTTGGTATTAATTTGAATGTTATTTAATTTGTAGACAAATGACATTTCTCGTCTTTCACATATCACAAATCCTCAGGAGGAGACATTTATTAGGTAGGATGTAGTTCCCCAGATGTGTTAGTTCTCAATGATCCTCTCTGGTTCATACGTGAGAGTTTCTATGTTGAGGATCCATAATTATATCCTGATCCATATCCTCCAGCTAAAGCTCCTGGGGATGATAATTTCCCCACTATACCAGTTGAGGATGATATACCACCACGTCCAACTAGAAGACAAAGATGAGGACATCGACAGAGGTATAGGAGATGACATATACTTCTGAGAGTGGCTCTTGCAGATGCTGCTGCACTACAGAGAGATGATACTACCCACCCGACTGATGATCTTTCATAGTAGGGAGGTGATTATATGACACATATGTCTCTCTGCTGACTACTTTGGACTACGAGCTAGGTGTAGTAACACAGCTTGTGGTGGCCCCCTCTTCTGCGGATGAGGGCTTCTTTAATATCTCATTTGTGCCATTTTAAGGATTTTTGGGGCTATATGGCTCCACATATGATTTTGGGTTGTCCTCCATGTGTGATGTTGACTAGTCCTCTACACAACACCATGAGGAGGCATCAGAAGCACCACAAGAGGAGGAACTCGCACATTCAATTAGGACACCAGAGCGACACAGACATCAGATGCGAAGTGGGCGTGAGGTTCAGATGCCGCATTGTGGCATTGGGGGGCATCGACATTGATTTATTCATATGTCATGTTGTATATATTAAAAAACATATTTACTTTGATAATTAATTGTTGTTTTAAACAAATAAAAAGAAATTAACAAATATAGTAAAGAAAAACAAATTTACATAAACTATTAATAATTTATATATTTTCAAAGTCTCATAATTGTAACATTATTATGTTTCATGTATGTGAATTTAGAAGCATATGAATTATAAAGTACAAATACAATCTAAATGAAATTTTTCACACTTACTAAACATATAAATATTATTTAAAAATGAAAATAAAATCAAACATATAATAAAAAAACTATTTTACATGACACCAACTCAAATATTTAAAAGTATTACATTTATAGTTTACATAATTTATGTACATATTTCTTATTAAGTTTATATTATTAATTCAATTATTATGAAATATTATTCATTATTTTATTATTATTGAATATTATTGTTTTTAATACATGCATACATACATACATACATACATACATACATACATATATATATAAATAAATATACATGTGAATGATAAAATTGGAATGCTATAAAAGAGGAAAATAAATTAGAAGATCCGGGATCAGACGAATCTGACATTGAAAGTTTACACCAGTAATTGGAAAGACTAGGTGAACACTACCCCAGGGGTCGAGGCTGACGGCGTTGGTGAGGAGATGAATAGAGAGCTATGCGAGAAGAGGAACACAAAATTCTTGATTAGATCAGGGAAAAACTTAGGACTCCTCGATGAAGGCATTGATGTCTTGTAAAAACCTTTCCCTACATCACTTTGTTCTCTTTCTTTTAATTCAATAAAATAGGCCTCGACTCTCTCTTTCTAAAAAAACATAAATATACATAATTTTTTTTCAAATATTTATATGATTATAAATAAAAAATATTATATTTACATCATTATAAAATAATAATAAAAATATTAATTATATTTACACTATATATTTATAATTATATAAATAAGTTTTTTATTTATATAAAGTCTATTTGTTGCCTATATATATATATATATAAATTTATAAACAAATTTAATAAGGTTTATTTATATATATATAATTATATATATAAATTATTTAAATATAAGTTTATTTAATTATATAATTATATATTTTAAATTTATTTATTTATATATATTTATATAAATATATATAAACCTTATATTTTAAATTTAGTAATGATTATTTATATAATATTTTTAAATAGATGTATAAATTTTTATGAATAATTTTATATAAGGTTTATTTAATTATATAATTAAATAAGTTTTATTTATAACTATATAAATGTAGATTTATAAATGTAGATTTATAATTATATAATTGTAAATATATTTATAAATGTAATTAAAAATAATTTCATATTTTTAAATACTTATTTATAAATATATTTTTTAAATACATATTTATAAATATATTTTTTAAATTTTCATTATTTATTTTTAAATATAATTATAAATATATATATATATATATTATTATTATTATTATATATATTTATATATATATTTATTAATTTATATTTATATATATTTATTGCATTTATAATTATATATTTATTATATTTATTATAAATATAAACATATTTATTTAATTATAAATACATAATTCTCAAAATAATAATTATATTTTTTATATTAATTATATGTATATTTATTATACTTATGATTATATATTTATTATATATATATTTATCATTATATAAATTATAAATAAAAATATATTTATATATAATTATTAATATAGAATTATATATTTATATAATTACAATTATTTATATAAATAAATATATATATATAATGAATATATTTATTTTTATATAATTATAAATCTATATTTATAAATATTTATTTATTTATAAATAAAATTAATTTTTTTCTAAACACATAATAAGTTATAAATATATATTTATGAATATAATTATAATATTATATTTATATTAAATATATTAAATGAAAGAGGGTTGGGACGAAAAATTGGTGGAAAATAAAAGGAAAGCGCCACTTCAAGTGGCGCTTTTCAGCTATACATAAAAGTGCTACTTGAAGTGGCACTTTTGTGCCCCATTTTTCAAAATAAACAAAAGGTAGACCTATAAAAACAAAAAAAATAAAAATAAAAAACGCCCCCATATCCAAAATTTGCTATATAAAATTATATACATATATACATAGGAAAAAATAGCTGGAAGAGTTTATTTATTTATTTAATTAATTAATGGGGTCTAGGGTTTTGATATGTTGCAAAAGGGGTGGGCACAATGCCAATCCACCCGACATTTTGGGATTGCTCTCCCAAAACACCATATTAAGTGACGTTTTTCCATTGGGACACCAAAACGCCGCAATAAGTGGTGTTTTGGCCCATATATCGAAGAAAAACAACAATATATTTATATGTATTAATGATAAATATATTTTAACCCTTTATATATATTATAATTATTACATAGGGGGAGGATGAGAGAGGGATAATTTGGCCACAAGGGTGTTTTTTTTATTTTAATGGGTTTAGGGTGAAATTATTTAGGGTAATGGGTCAGTTGAGCGCCACATGAAGTGGCGCTCAACATTTCGGGTGGCTAGTGACACCTCAAGTGGCGCTTTGCCACCCTTTTTTTGGTTTTTTTGCACCTCTCCCTTTTATTGTTTTTTTTGTTTTGTTTTTTTTGCCCCCCATCACTTTTTAAATAAATAATTACAAAATAAATAATTAAAATTTTTAAAATATACTTATAAATATGTATTTAAAAATGTTAACTTATTTATAATTATTTTTATTAATATATTTATAATTATATAATTATAAATTTATATTTTTATAGTTATAAACCTTATTTAATTATATAATAAAATAATGAAATAAAACTTATATATAATTATTTATATAAATTTATAAATTTATATATAATTATGTAAATAAAAAATATGTTTTAAATTAAAAATATATGGCTTATTTATATTTATATAGTTATATTATATAAAATATAAGGGTTTTTTTCTGATTTGTGTGTTTTATTTATATATTTACATATAAATATTATAAATATTATAATTATAAATAGTTAAATATATATGTGTGTATAAATATAATTATGTATATATATAATTAAAAATAGATATTTATAAATATAAATCTATTTATATATATATTTTAAAATAAAAAATATATTTGTAATTATATAATTATAAACTATTCTTTATAAATAAATATTTATAATTATATAAATATGAATATATTTATAAATATATAATTATGAAAATATTATTACAAATATATTTAAAATTTATTTATAAATATATTTAATAATCATATATAAATATATAAATATATATATGTATTATTAAATTTATAATTATATTTAGAATTATATTGTAATTATAGTTATACTTATATATTTATAATTATATATTTGTACATATATATATATATATATATAATTTTATATCTATAATTACTAATCTATGTTTATATAGTTATAAGTAATTATTTATAAGTAAATTTGAAATATTGTTAAACATATAATAAATTGGTAATAACAATAGTATTATTAATAACTATAAAATTTAAACTGTATGACCAATATAAATGAAACTTAAAACCTGGATTAAACATATACTAAATAGATGGAATTAAAAAAATTACGTAAACAATGTCGATAAAAAATATTTTATAGTCTTTCAAAACCACCTACTTGAAACTTAAAAATGTTTCAAGTATTTGACTTTGAAAGCCTATAAAATATAAACTATATGACCAATATAAATGAAACTTAAAACATGGATTAAACATATACTAAATAGATGAAATTAAAAAAAGTACATAAACAATGTCGATAAAAAATATTTTATAGTCTTTCAAAACCTCCTACTTGAAACTTAAAAATGTTTCAAGTATGTGACTTTTAAAGCCTATAAAATATAATCTATATTACCAATATGAATGAAACTTAAAACATGGATTAAAAATATACTAAATAGATAAAAATAAAAAAATTATGTAATAAATGTCGATAAAAAATAATTTATAGTCTTTTAAAACCACCTAGTTGAAACTTAAAAATGTTTCAAGTATGTGACTTTGAAAGCCTATAAAATATAAACTATTTGACCAATATAAATGAAACTTAAAACATGGATTAAACATATACTAAATAAATTAAAATAAAAAATTTACATAAAAAATGTCGATAAAAAATAATTTATAGTATTTCAAAACCACCTACTTGAAACTTAAAAATGTTTCAAGTATGTGACTTTGAAAGCCTATAAAATATAAACTATATGACCAATATAAATGACACTTAAAACATGGATTAAACATATAATAAATAGATGAAATTAAAAAAATAACGTAAACAATGTCGATAAAAAATATTTTATAGTCTTTCAAAACCATCTACTTGAAACTTAAAAATGTTTCAAGTATGTGAATTTGAAAGCCTAAAAAATATAATTATTAAATATACAATAATTAATTAGTTAGTAATATAATTATGAATTATTATTCATCAATATAATTATTAATTATTAATGGTTAATTATTAATTAATTAATTACTAATTAGTAGTTTACATTTATAAATATATTTCTTATTATATAATTATAAATTTAATGTTTATAAATATTTAAGTAGTCATGTAAAATATTTTTTGTTTACTATATGTATGTTTTTCTTTTCATTTTTCAAGAAATTATCAGATGTTTAGTCTGTGTGAAAAATTTTGTTTATATTATACTTGTACTTTATAATTTAATAGTTAATTTAAATCAGTTTGTATTTACTATATTTTTGATTTTCTTGTTATTTGTCTTAAACAACAATTACTTATCATAGTTAATAAGTTTTTTAATATATAATTCATGACATCCAAAAACATCAATGAAGATACCCCCCCGGTACCACAACGCGGCGTCTGAATCTCACGTCCTCTCTGCATCCAACATCCATGTCACTCCGGTGTCCTATCTGCGGGTTCCTCCTCTTCCGGTGCTTCTGGCACCTCCCCATGGTGCTATGTAGAGGAATGACCAAAACCATGTGAGGAGGACGCCCCAAAATCATATGGGGTGTCATATGGATCCAAATCTCCTATAAATGGTAGAAATGGGGTACTGAAGAAGGCCTTGTCGGGAGGAGAGGGGGCCTCCATAAGTTGTGTGACTGCACCTAGATCGAAGTCCATATTAGTCTGCGAAGATGCCATATGTGGTATATAAGTGTCTCCCTGCTGTGCAAAATCATCAGTCGGCTGGGCCGGATCGTCTCTCTGTGGTGCGGTGACATCTGCAGGAGCCGCTCTCAGATGTTGTTATCGTCGCCTCTACCCCTCTGGATGTGCTCGTCTCTATCGTCTAGCTGGCGGTGGTGGTGGCGGTGCATCATCCTCAGCAGGCATAGCAGGGACATCGTCATCCTCAGGTGCTTCAGCCTGAAGATATGGATTAGGATAAATCTGTGGATCCTCATCAAAAAAACTATCACATATCAACCGAAGATGATTGAATAGAGCCACCACATCCTAATGAACTACATCCCGAAGAATATATGCATGCTCCTGAGGATGTGTGGATTGTGCAATATGACCAATGGTGTCTTCCTGCAAATGAAATAACATTCAAATTAATATCAAAAATGAGTTAAAAAAATAATAAATCTTAGTAAACATACCAATCGTCGAATGCCAATCCCCTGACATGTAAGGTGAATGATGGTTTGACGTCGATACCAGTGTGCATAATCCCCCTAATCAGATAACCGAGAGTGTGCTATGGTATATCCATGTGGAAAGATACTGAATCGGGCACGCATGTCCCAAAGCTCAATATAAGATGTATGATGTTGCCGCCAGTCTGTCATCTATCTACCTATAAGCACAATCAAATGTAACTCAGTAGACTGTCATGGTGCCATGGGGATATTCTATATAAAACTGAACTGGCGCATGACCTAGTCTGGCTGGTGCCACTCAATGATGTAGAAGTGAATGAGTGGCACTACTGTAGCACGATCTCCAACCATAGCTATGCAGTATAGTGGAAGTGATGCGTAGACATAACCTGTATAAGGAATCCATGAAACCTGAAATGTAAACTCAAAAAATAAGTCATATAGTAGCATGAAAATCTTACTGATATTATATTGAAATAACTTAAAATAGTGATAACAAAACAAATTTTCCTACAAAAAAGTATTGTTTAACTTACATCAGTTGGCACTATGGCGTCGAATATCTGTCGGAAGCTGTGCACACTATGTCTCAGAGTATGTGTAAACTTATGAGACTAACTCCACCTGGTGAAAAAAGAGTAATCTAAGGTAAGTTTATAAAAAACAATAACAAAATTACTAAATAACTGAAAGTAATGATGTAGACATACCATTGTCCCCGAGGACAGTCCTGAAATAGCTCCGGTGCAAGCGGTGTGATAACTCGAGGAGCGATGCATGGAAAATGCTCCTAGGACCACATCTGTACTAATACCATGAAACCTGTAATCTGATGTGAATCGGCCAGATAACTGGTGTAGAGAGATCTGTACATATGTGCTAATACAGCGGAGCCCCAACTGTATGTAGTCGTCTGATCCAGATCCTCAAGTAATGGGAGGTACATCATGTGTACCAAAGTGGTGGAGTAGTCGACACACAACATGCCACCAAGTAGCCGCAAAATGTATGCACATGTGTACTGAAGAAGCGTCTCCTCGTCTGCATCATCAGGAATTATGTTGAAATGATGATCAAGCCACCTCATACACAAGCGCGAACCCTGGAGGACACCCCGTGTGCTGATGATGTCAATGCCTAGCAGCCTCTATATGACTACAGCCCAATCGCCAGTACTGGCACCCGTAACTGCATGTCCATGGATAGGTAACCCCAACATGTAGGCGACATCCTCTAATGTAATAGTCATCTACCCCTATGGGAGATGAAATGTGTGTGTATCTGGCCGCCATCTCTCAACCAACACAGCTATCAAATGATGTTCAATGGTCTTGACGTCACACATAACAACTCCATAAAATCCCGCACATCTAAGGTATGGACAAATAGCTGCCGGCGGTGCCTCATGATGGAAATGATGTGCTCTACGAACATGAAGATATCTAACAGGTCGTCGTGCCAACACATCGTGTGACACGTGCGTCTCCTATCAAGATAAAAGTGGCTGCTCCATCTGAATGTGCAAATAGTAAAACATTAATTTCATTTAAGATATGAAATTTATCATTTAAGATATGAAATTTATCATTTAATGATTGAATGAAGCATAAACACATTGGGTCAGTTGTTGTCTCCCGTGTTGGGGTGTTGGGGTGAAGACGTTCAGAGTTTCCTCGTTTTTGTTTTTTGGCCATTGTAAGTTCATCTTTCATTATAAAAGACTGATGACATTTTCATTTAATAGTTCAAATGGTTTTGTTTTTTTGAATGTGAACCTTTAAATTGTTAGCACTGCATGAGTAGCTTTAAACAAAAACACTACATCAGTAGAAACAACAATAGAAATAACCATAATACATCATCATCATTTCAATTTTTATTAAAGAAGAGGCAAAGAAAGAAACAGACCTGACCACTTGACCACACGACCACATGACCACAACATATAAATGTTTTCTTATATAGGTACATTCTTTTTTTTTGAGTTGGTGTTGTCTGTTTAAAGCTACTCATGTAATGTTGACAGTTCGACAAATAATGTCAAGTGAAATCGTGGTATATTTTCCAAAAGTTACCCTATATACAAGTAAGACAAATATGATAAAAAATGGTGATAATGATAAAAATGATTACATGTACAAAGTTTTACAGTATCTGATAGAGTACCTGATTCATTTTAACCATTAGATGATTTCCCTATGTGTCTAGGGAAATGTGTCTTCATATGACCTTCCTGGTGGCATATGCTGCACCACCCTCCAGCTGGATGTTCACTAGGCCAATCCATCTCATTCCGAATACGAGTCGACTTTGGCCTCCCTTTAGGTCAAAGTCTATTGTTGTTCGGTAGAAGCGTGGGTGCGCCATCAGGCAGCTGAAAATTCTGATATTCCTCGATTGGAATCCACGAAGTACTGTAGTAAGAGTTGATGCTCTCGCGTTGATAATCCGGATCAACAAACTGCTCCGAAGATACATGTATGTAAGCACATGCTGCAATCACATGGCCATAGGGATATCTCAGTGCCTGAAACTTTCCACATTCACAACAACGCTTCTCCAGTAAAAAAACTTGCACACGACCATTGCTACATGCCACAACATCACCAGGCTCAGTGACCTCAAATCGTTGCTCTGGATGATTAAATGCAGTTACACGGTATTTTGCAGCCTCCTGAAGAACTGTATCTAGCTCACGTTGAAAATGGTGTCCATAGCGCATCCCTCTGTTCAAGACCTCTTCAGCCTACATTCCTCGTTCCAGAAAGTACTTTACACTACAATAGAAGGTCTCTTGTACCAACCCTAAAATTTAGATTTACGACATTATACAAATATTATATTATAATAGTAGCTCTTCTGAGTAACATATATTCAAATATTCGTATTTACCTGTGATAGGTAGTTTTCGAACTCCCTTGAAAGCTTCATTTATACATTCTACGATGTTGGTCGGCATATGACCACATCTCCTCCCATCATCATATGCCAACGACCATTTCTTCTTTGGAATTTGCATCATCTAATCATACACTTCCGGATTCACTCTGTGAATATCTTGAAGATGCTCCTCCATGATTTGTTGTTGATGCTCATATTCTATCATACAAGCAATCATCTGAACAGTTATGAAAATAACTATGAAAAAAACATTTAAAACAGAAAAGGATGGTCATACCAATTTTTAAGATTGCATTTTTCATCGACTCATTCTTGAACTTCTTTCACAAATTGTTGGCAATGTGTCAAATACAGTATCGATGATGGGAATAGGTTGGTCTCCATGAAAGACCCTCAGACTGTATCGACTCCTTGATTGCACAGTGGTGATTGGAAATAAGACAAATCCCTTCTGCATCCGTAACAAACTCTCAGAGACATGCCAGAAACCAGCTCCATGATTAGAAGTTCTCTTTCTCCACAATTGCAAATGCTATAGGTAGAGGGGCTCGATTTCCATCTTGTGTGGCGACAATCAATAAAGTTCCTGTATAATTTCCATACAGAAATGTGTCATCAATCTTTATAAACTACTTGCAATGTCAAAAATCCGCCACACATCGTAAAAATGTCCAAAATAATCTATCAAACACAACCATTGAGCGGTCAAGTTGGTTTTGTTGGTTAAAATATTCAACAGTATGTAACTGATAGACTATTTGATTATTGTGGCGTAGAAGCTCCAACAGTTGTGGTAAAACTCGATAAGAGTCATCCCAATCACCGTACACTTTCACAATAGCCTTTTGTCATGCTGCGCATGCCTTCCAGTAAGATATTTGATACCCAAAAAGTTGTTTTATTCGCTCAATGACCAAAACCACAGGAATATCTTGACATGCTCTAATCATTTCAACAATAATAGTTGAAATAAACTCAACATCTAAAGAAGAGTATTCCTGTGACAAGCTTGGGTTCACACAGGTGTGTGGAGTAAATCTAGTGATGTGCCAGCTGTGAAAAGTGTTATCAATAATAGCTCACAGATGCATTTGACAGTTCAATTCATATTTGTCACAACAGATCAATAGTAAGGACTCTTTGACTCTTCTACAACATATGAGTAATGTCTTTCAATGTGATATTGTTTTATCACATTTTTCATTGCTTCTATGCTCTCAAACTCTCTACCAATTTACAAAACACCGTTATCTGACACTCGATTTGTGCCACCAATTATTCCTGGAAATTCTGAACTGGGAGTAATAACTAAATAATCAAATTCTGGAAAGCGATTCATGCCTTCAGTCGACCATGAAGCCAATAGTGGAGGATAGTTCAATGGTTGGTTGAACCTCACATGAGTTGGCACAAACTGATATTTTTCATGCTCTTCTTCTTCTTCAACTTCCTCTTCATCTTCTTCTTCGAAATTGTCATCATCCTCAAATTCACCGACCAATGCATCTAAAGTATGTGGAGGACTATCCATTGAAACTGTAGCTGATGGAAATGATGGAGTAACTACTGATGCTGATGGAACTTCTTGATGTGAAGGAGTATATGACATAGTCTCATGAATTTGAGATGGGTCAACTTCCAATGTCTATGGAACCTCCATTGTAGCTATAGTGACATACAACTCCATAATTTGATTCTCAGGTATATACTTAACCAATGAAAGTATATATTCCCAATAATCATCATCATTTACCGGATAGGGCACATGCCAAAAACCTATCTATAAATTGGAGATGTATGAATGTGATGGACTCTATCACTTGATTCCTCGCTGGTTTTAACTTCCGATGAATTTTCCTTTGCAAAGCTACCAAAGTAGTACATCCTCCAAGCATCACAACAGCTTCTGGATGTATACTATAACTAAATCCTTGTTCTTTCTCAATTATTTGACCGTTGCAAAAAATATAGGCGACAACCATCTTTTTTATCTAAAATAAACCATTGTTATTAATTAAATCTGATTAAAGAATCAATTTTTGTATGCATGCTTCTAGTAATTTAGGTTGGAATCCTAATCCCTCCACTAAATCATTATGTTCAAACCATATTGATGTGTAACTATTTACACAACCCACAATTTTGTGTTACTTACCCGAAAATAGAAGTCAAACATATTCATACATATCCACATGCATTATATGCAAGAGGTACACAAACACATCATGTAAAAGGATAGAGTTAAATGAAATTGAAAATCTCCACATGAGTAAGCCCGGAGCGACAGATAGCCAACTCCATTCGCTTTCCTAGACAAGGAAAGCCTCCAGGAAAGTAGGTGGTCCGACCCAAATCCCCTCTACCTGGGGATACTTTACTCAAGAGAGCAATCGTTTCATGACAACTTTAACACTTAATATGCAAAAAATATATTCAACCACTAAATTCAAGTTCATAAATTCAATTACAAACTGAGGTCATGGTAGATTGCAAACTAAATTCATTATCATACCAAGAATGTAATGCAAAGGTATATTTGAGAAGCAATTTACAACTACTCTACTAATTAATATAACTACTTCACTAATTAATATAACTACTTAATTGATTAATATAACTACTTCGGTGATTAATATAAATACTTCACTGATTAATATAACTACTTCGCTGATTAATATAACTAATTATAATTAATTAATTACCTAATTCGAATTAATTAATTACCTAATAATGATTAATTAATTACCTAATAATAATTAATTAATTACCTAATAATAATTAATTAATTACCTAATATTAATTAATTAATTACCTAATTAGAATTAATTAATTACCTAATTAGAATTAATTAATTACCCAATTATAATTAATTAATTACCAAATTAGAATTAATTAATTACCTAATTGGAATTAATTAATTGCATAATTATAATTAATTAATTGCATAATTATAATTAATTAATTACCTAATTAGAATTAATTAGTTACCTAATTAGAATTAATTAATTACTAAATTAGAATTAATTAATTACCTAATTAGAATTAATTAATTACCTACTTAAATTAATTAATTACCTATTTAGAATTAATTAATTGACTAATTAGAATTAATTAATTACCTAATTATAATTAATTATTAACCTAATTAGAAATAATTATTAACCTAATTATAATTAATTAATTACCTAAACAGAATTAATTAAGTACCTAATCAGAATTAATTAATTACCTTATCAGAATTAATTAATTACCTAATTAGAATTAATTAATTACCTAATTAGAATTAATTATTAACCTAATTAGAATTAATTATTAACCTAATTATAATTAATTAATTACCTAATTATAATTAATTAATTACCTTATTATAATTAATTAATTACCTGATTAGAATTAATTAATTACCTAATCAGAATTAATTAATTACCTAATTAGAATTAATTAATTACCTAATTAGAATTAATTAATTACCTAATTAGAATTAATTATTAACCTAATTATAATTATTTATTAACCTAATTATAATTAATTAATTACCTAATTATAATTAACTAATAACCTAATTAGAATTAATTAATTTCCTAATTATAATTAATTAATTACCTAATTAGAATTAATTAATTACCTAATTAGAACTAATTAATTACCTAATTAGAACCAATTAATTACCTAATTAGAATTAATTAATTAACTAATTAGAATTAATTAATTTCTTAATTAGAATTAATTATTAACCTAATTATAATTATTTATTAACCTAATTAGAATTAATTATTAACCTAATTATAATTAATTATTAACCTAATTATAATTAATTATTAACCTAAATATAATTAATTGATTACCTAATTAGAATTAATTATTAACCTAATTATAATTATTTAATTTCCTAATTATAATTAATTAATAACCTAATTATAATTAATTAATTAACTAATTAGAATTAATTGTTAACCTAATTAGAATTATTTATTAACCTAATTAGAATTAACTATTAACCTAATTTGAATTAATTAATTACCTAATTAGAATTAATTAGTTACCTAATTAGAATTAACTATTAACCTAATTAGAATTAATTAGTTACCTAATTAGAATTAATTAGTTACCTAATTATAATTAATTATTTACCTAATTATAATTAATTAATTACCTTCTTATAATTAATTAGTTACCTAATTATAATTAATTAATTAATTAACTAACTATAATCATTTCATTACCTAATTACATTTAAAAAAACTATATTATTTATATAATACAAATATTATAAACTAATTCTATAAATTAAAGAACTAAATTATTAAATCAAAATATTAAATAAATTTAAAGAAAGATTTACCTCAAATTTGTGGAGACGTAGCTACGCAGACAGAGCAACCGGAGAGGCAAAGCACAGAGGAACCAGAGAACTTTGAGAGAGAGAGGGAGGGGGGAGTGAGGAGATGGGAAATGGAGAGGGCGAGCGACCTTATTTATAGGTAGGGGGAAGGTTTAGGCACCACTTCAAGTGGCGCCGAAGGGAGAGGGGAGAAAGGAGCTGCACCACTTGAAGTGGTGCTGCTTGTTGGTAGGATATTCCTTCAGTGGCACTGAAGAGATGGTTGTCACCGATCGGTTGTGACTTCCAGTAGGTGTTTGTTCCTCACCGGACGGTCCAGATCGGCACTGGGGTTCGTCTGTTTCCAGTCGGTGTTCATCGCTACGCAAGTGGTCTGATTCTTGTGAAGGGTCAAAATCTGAGCCGAAGGTCTGGCGCGTTTCATCAGCACTACGGTTCGTCCTTTCCAGCTGGTGCTCCGTCGTCGATCTGTCCGGCAGGTGGTTCACTTGTCAGATGGTTCAGATCTGCACCGTGGTTCCTTTCCAGCTGGTGGTTTGATCCGCGCTAGAGGAGTCGTGACCACTGTCTCGCTGCGGGAAGGCTCCACGGTTCATCCAGTCTGTGGTCCTTGTTCTCACCGAAGCCACAAGTGTTCTGTCGTGACCAGTTTCCTATGATTAATGGAAGCTGTTGTTGAATACTTTTTGGCCCGGGGGTGGTTTGATTCATATAGATATGTTCTAAGGTCGGCTCGTGTTGATGTTGATCCAGTGATTTTGTGCCCGGATACTGTGGTTTTTCAGCTGATGTCTGTGGTGAAAAAATTGTGGATTTTGATGGGGCGGGCAATCACTCTTTCTCGATCTACAAGGGTTCGAATGTCCCTCCCATTCGTCGGAAAGGGCAGTGTTGCGCACATCAAGGCAGAACCATATGTTGTTGTAGAGCATTTCAAAATAGGTGAACACTCCATAATTGCTTAAGGGTGCCACTCCATTGAAAATTGAAGATTAAATAGATCGACTCTCGAAAACCTGGGGGGTTCTCATCCTGGAATTGTGTTTCTTTGGGTTGCAGATTCTTTTAGATGCTCTTCCCCTCTGATGAGTTGAAGATGCGGGCATGGGGTTTCAGATCAATTTCGCTCATTCCAGGTATTATTCATATTCGTTAATGGGATAGGAACTTTAATTCACTTGAAGTTGGTCAGTCTTATATCCAACTATGGGTAAGGGTTTATGGTATTAATTGGATTTTATGGAATCCTAAGGTTCTGCATGATATTGTAATGTCAATTGGTCTTCCAATCAAAATTGATAAAGAAATGTAGACGACGAGATTTGGACACTTTGCCCGCTTTTTGGTTGAATTTGATTTGAATTCCACTTTGGTGGATCGTGTTCTGCTGTCCACTAATGATAACGATCTTGATTTGCGAACTGTGTATGACAAAATGCCAAAATTTTGTTCAGACTGCAAGGTTATTGTACATGACATTTCAATTTGTAGAAAATTTGTTGTTTGCGACTTTTGCTCCATGTGTGGGAATGATTCTAAGATGTGTCTGAAGAAAAATAAAAATGAAGCTGCCAATGCTGGTGGCCGTGATCAGGCTTGGGTTGCAACAACATCAAATGATGATATTGGGCATGGACAGATTGTGCATGCTACATAGGTGGATGATATTACTAAAAAGTATTGCACACAGTAGAGGGATCCTGCTCAGGTGTCAGATTTTGGCAATGGAAGTGAAGGGGCTGGACAACCAGTTGATGGGACCTCTGAAAAGCTGCTAGGTGTCACTAGGCGAGTGGAGGAAGGGGCTACATCTCTTCCTGACATTCATTGTACTAGTTAAAAGAAATTATGGTCAGATATTGTTGTTGGGGTGAAGAATGTAGGGGAGAAAAGTTTGGATCAAGTTGCTCCAAAATCCACTAAGTTTGTTAGCAGAAAATTGACTGATGAGCATCCATCACCTATTTTGAAAAAAATGGAGTTTATTGAGCATGACACTAGGGTGAAAGTTGCAACGACTGATGATTTAAGAGTCATTAATGAGTCTATGGAGCATTCTCTCAATAAACCATAGGAAGATTGGCAACAAATGAAAACATGGAAGCGAGGTCGGCATCCAAGAAACCGTGGATGAGGACATGGTAGAGATGACTGGACTGGGCATGGCCGGTCCATCCAAACTTCTTCAAAGGATCTCACTCTAGAGCAGATTAAACTCATGGAAAAGTACTTTGTGCATTTTAGTCAGAAGAACTCACAGGCAGAATGAGAATCTGCTGATGATATCTATGATCAATATTATGGGGCTGACCCTGGTTCTACCCATTTGTAGTTTTCTTTTCTGTATGAGGACTTTTCCTTTGTTGTTCATGTCCTCTCTCCTTCACATTCCTTGTCTTTATTTTTTAATAAATTTTTGTAGGAGCAGGCTAACCTCACTCCTGAACCTTTCTCGTATAATTATTATATAATTATAAATATATATTTATTATCAATATTTATTATAGTAATTATATATATTTATTATATGTTTATAAATATTTATTATAAATATTTATAATTATGCATATGTTTATTTTTTAAATTTTTATATAAATATATATTTATAATTATAAATAAATAAAACTATAAATATATACATAATTATAAATAAATATATATATATATATATATACAATTTAGGAGTGGGCTCGCATGTCTCTTGAACGTTTTGAGTAAATATATATTTAAATAAATAAATTTGTATATAATTTATAATATATTTTAAATATATATATATAAATATATTAGGCTTATAATTATATATTTACAAATATATTTAGAATGTATATATAATACTTAATTATATATTTATTATATTTATAATTATATATTTATTATATTTACAATTATATATTTATTATATTTATAATTACTAAAATAAATATATTAAATATAATAAATATAATAAATATATTTATTATATTTAAAATTATATATTTAAAATTATATATTTATAAATATAAATTTATTTATGTAAATATGTATTTTTAAATTTATATAAATATTGATTTATAATTAATTTTATACACTTATAAATATATATTTATAAATATATATTTATTATATTTATAATTATATATTTATTTTACTTCTATTTATTATATTTATAATTATTTATATATTATATTTATAATTATATATTTATTATACTTCTATTTATTATATTTATAATTATATATTTATAAATATAAATTTATTTATGTAAATATGTATTTATAAATTTATATAAATTTTGATTTATAATTAATTTTATACACTTTTATAAATATATATTTATCGTAATATATTTATTATATTTATAATTATATATTTATTATATTTCTATTTATTATATTTCTTATATTTATAATTATATATTTATTATATTTATATTTATTATATTTATAAATATAAATTTATTTATGAAAATATGTATTTATATATTTATATAAATATTGATTTATAATTTATTTTTATACACTTTTATAAACATATATTTATAAATATATAATTATTATATTTATAATTATATATTTATTATATTTCTATTTATTATATGTAATGTCTCAGAATTTCCATGTAATTTTTTTTATTACATGAAATTATTTCGAAACCAGGCTTTGAGACGACATGTGATTCTGAGGCCCAAAGAGTCCGGAATGTATTTCATAATGTTTTTTTAAAGTACGTTAAGTAATCGTGCTAGCAGGTTTTTCTAACTTTTAAACCGATATCCGGATCAAAAATCTGAGGGCACCATTGAATTCAGAATGTCATGATTTTCCAAAGAAGGGCCTAACCTTGACTGGCGCAGGTCGACCGAAAAATAAAAATTTCAGACCTTTAGTGAAAAATAAAATAAACTTAAAGGTTTATTTAATTCAAACTATTTCTGCTGTGACGCAACCATCGGTTAGTGCTGCAGTGCAATGATGAGGTAATACTAAATCATTAATGAACCACATTAATGATACAATGTGGCAACAAACAACACGTCTCCTTCCTTTAATTAAATAGAGATCCATAGTTGAAACATGCAACGTCCCAGTTCCGGAAGCCGCCCAGAGTTGCTCCGTACTCGGTTGGTCATATGGCTCAAGCGCATTTCCCCAAACACCAGAGGCTGCCGACTAGCAGTGAGGGCATTGGGTGTGATAGTGGGGAAACTATTCTCTCATTGGCAGAGTAACGCAATATAAATAAATAGATAAAAATAGTGGAAACAATGATAATACCATACAACAGTAAACAACAGAAGACTAAAGAAATAAACAACTAGAGAACATATATAAATGATGCATGATACATATGTCTAGGAAAGAAGCCAAACAAGTCACAATGCTGGAATACAGTACTAAACCAAAGTACAAAGAAAACAAATAACCTCCAATACCATCGTAAGCCTCAGCTTGGTCCCATGCTCTCCAGCTCCACAGCAATCAAGCACCTGAAGTAGAAGGGAGCTTTACCTTATCTAGACCTGTAACAATATAATCTGTTTTGGCCTAAAAGCATGACCCAAATAGGGTGTGAGAAGAATCCTAGTAGGAAACCACCCAAAGATCTGTGCCTAACAGTCAGTGGATATATATGGCAGACAATATACAAAATGAAGCAATAAACAAAGAAGTACTCAAAAGTAAACAATCCTACAGTTCCAATTACATCCATTTTCATTTATTATTTAAGCAACCAACAATCATAAGTAACCCTCTGGGAAGTACTCACAACCTAACCCTTCTGGTTCAACCAATCAAACACAAACAACCCTCTGGGAATTACTCACAGTCTAACCCCTCTGTTTTAACTTTAGCACAGACTCTCTGAGGAAGAAATCACCGTCAATTCCCCCTGAGGTCTTGTATCAGTAACTATAGACACTCTGAGGAAGCACTCAACATCCAATTCCCCTTGTGGTCTCACAACGATGAACTACATACACTCTGAGGGAGCAAAAAGCCCATCCCACCTATGGTCTCACAACGTAAAAGTAAAAAAACACTATGGGGAAGCCCTCAACGTCCATTCCCCCTATGGTCTACTACACCAGGTTCCCACAGCCTTGTGTAAGTCAATCGTACACAAATGGTATATGAAATCCAAATTAAACTTCAAAAACTACTTGGTTAAACAGTCTACAGTATTCCACAGCATGTTAGATAAAATTCACTCCATCATGACAATGCTAGGCATGGAAAACAAAGCAGCCTAACAAGAAAAGCGAGACCAAACAGTCAATATCAAGCAAACATGGGAAACACATCCATAACAAGGTAAATAACCCTATTTACAATCATAAATCCTCTAATCAAGCACAAAAGGTATAGAAGACAATAACAGGGCTAAAAACCATAAACACGCAATACCCCGAACAAGGGTATTGGGCACTTTTGCACATATAACTCAAAGACTAACTACAGAAAGGAAAAAACCACCCACCACGATGTTTTATGATCGATATACATGAACCTAGGTCCTTGAATCTCCATATAACACCTTAGATCTACAAAAATGATAAAAATGTTCAACCGAGGATATCTCACAAAAGGGGAGGAATCAGGAAACGAGGCTCTAGAAGAAGGAAGAGCTTACCATAGTGATTACATCACAATCAATGGAGGTCGATTCGGAGAATAGACAATGAGTCTGGGGCTCAAAGAAGAATCACGCCTTACGGTCACTCTTAAACGAGACGAACAGAGACGAAGGGTGTTCTATCGATTAGATACGACCACATACTGTTTAATGAAAAAAATTAAGTACATAGTGTGTTCTTCAAGGGTACATGATGTGTTCTTGCATTAACCGGCCTCCACTTTATGTGTTCTCCTGGTCACCCCACACGACCATGTACTCAACCGTTACATGGTTAGTACACGGTCACCTGTGGAAACCAGGTACACTACTTGTACTCCAAAGTACATGATGTGTACTCCTTAAATTTCCATATTCTCCTCTTTTCCATAAAAACAACCAAAAATGAAAGACATAACTGAAAAGAAGATCTAGGTTCTTACAAACTTTCCCCCTTAAATAAATTCATTCCCGAATTTCCCTAGCAAGGCGGTGTAGAAGAAGAAACCTCGAATAGCTCCAACCACTACAATCGTACATCAGTCTCCCTCTCCCAAGTCTCGTCTGGTACTCGCCCGTGCTTCCATAGCACTCATAACAGAGGAACAGACCGGCCATAGAGAACCTTTTCACTGCTATCAATAATCTGGATAGGATGATCCTCGAACTATGCATCCACCTCTAGCTCAACCTCCTAGGGTTGAAAAACATAAGACGTTTCTGAGAAGTAATGTTGTAGCTGAGAAATGTGGAAGACGTCTTGCATAGCCTGGTACCTCTGAGGTAACTACAACAGATAGGCAACCGACCCGACTCTCTGCAAAACCTCAAACGGTCCAACATATCTCGGTGAAAGCTTGCCCTGTCTCCTAATCCTTCTATGTGCCAACCTTTGTGTGACACGCAGAAAAATTTGATCTCCGACCTCAAACTCTAGAGGTCATCTCTGTGGATCAGCATGAGACTTTTTTTCATGATTGTGAAGTATCCATCCTCTTCATAATCAACTCCACTTGCTTTGTGGTCTCTTGAACAAGATTATGTCCCATCATAGCTGCCTCTCCTACCTCCAACCAACATAAGGGGGATCAGCATGGCCTACCATAAAGAGCCTCATAATGTGCCATTTGAATAGTTTCTTGAAAACTATTATTGTAGGTAAACTCCACAAGAGTTATGTGCTTCTCCCAAGAACCTCAAAAATGTAGGACGCATGCTCAAAGCATGTCCTCCAGCACCTGAATCATACGCTCAGACTGACCATCTGTCTAGGGATGTGACACGTGCCTATCGTGGGGTGTGGAAAAAACAAATATAACCTAAGTTAAAATGTATTAAAGTGGGTTAACTAGGTTGTATCCAGATAGGAGTGCTCAACAATAATGTTTGTCACTTAAAAATAAGAGAAAGAAGAGATGTTGTTTTTGAAATTGTTTGATTTGGAAAATACAAGAAAGAAACTAAATAAAGTAAAGTAATTAAGTGAATGTTTTAAAACAAATTGAAAAATGATGTGATTTTAATCAGTTATATGAAATGTTGATCAGGTTAGGGTCAGTTTTCCAATTTTAATTCTATCATAGTTCATTTTACCCAATTCTCTTCTGCTAAATCATTAAGAGTGAGAATCCACAATCATTTCTTCTCACTCCCTTGGTTAATTAAAAATGTGAGAATAAACCTTACTAAAATCTTAGGTTGGTATACTCTCCTTCCAATGTGTAATAGAGTTGTATAAAACACCCCAAATTATCTTAGGCAATTCCCAATTGGGTCTTGTTTATCCCAAGTAATCAAGAACATTCACTACTCCTCACACACGTACCAGTGATCATCGAGTACTTTACCAATAAGTCCTGGTATATTCCATCGTTTATAAACCATAACATAGTGGAGGGAGATATTGATCATTGAACAACTATAAATGAACAACAAAATCTAAAATCAGATACAATCGTACATGATAATAAAAATTGTTATAAGAAATTGAAACTGATTCACAGAAGAGAAAAGTGGATTTTAAAACATTAATAGAAGGAACTAATGAAATACAACATGGAAAACCTATCCTTCCATAATCACACATAAGTTTACCCCACCATGGTAAGGGTAATTGTGACTAAGGGGAAAGAAGAACACATTACAAGGCTAAGAAGTGTAAAACAAAGAAAAGAGAGAACAGAAATTTGATCCTCCAGAATCTGTCCTCCAGAAGTTTGCCTCTGTTATGCCCACCAGCCGACTGAAAATCACTGAGTTACCTTCTTATAGAATGTTTTAAATGAAGTTGGATATCGACCCTCAAAATGTTAGAGTCATTGTACAGGTTTAAAGAAAGATATGACCAAATCAATGACCATTGCTTTTCTGGCCGCCAAAAACTGTTTCACCCACTCCACTTGGACGAGCCAAAAATATGCCTTGATGAGATTCATATTTTATCAAATTTATTGTAAACCGTCCTTTGGATTTTCTATATCGAAACTAGTTAGAATCACCGCATTATAAGGTCGGATGTATGAGATATTGTTGATTTAATGTGGTGGGGTCTATTCTGCCAACCAGACTGAGTTCTCTACTTGATTGATTTTTCTATACCATTGGGTTTCTAATTGGGTCTTAGTACAGAAGAAAAATGTGAATCCCACGAGCATATTAAGCCTAAAAAAGGATTCAATTACATTGAACCAATATTTTAAAAGTTATGTCCGAAAAACAGAAGCTATATAAAACTGTCAATTTTACAGAATTACCCCATTTTCACATTTAAGCCCAAAATACACCAAAAACACATAAATGATGAAAAAACACTCAAATTGAATAATTGAGAGGGATTAAATCATTCAAAACATATTAATAATATTGAAAATATTAACTCTATCAATTCCCCCACACTTATCACTTGGATTCCTGGACAAGTCAGAATCAAAATAAAATCAAAGTAAATTCAAAACACATATCAATGAGATCCACCAATTTGAAAACAAGAGACTAAATATATCATGCCTCATCAAAATATATTATTTCATGTTCTTAATTTAATATCATTCAATATATTTAATCTTCATTTTTCATCTCATGCACACAAAACACTTACCTAACTTTCATTATCTCTCATCACACAAATTTCAATTTTTTAGCAATGTCTTTCTCATCCGAACTCATACAAGGGTCACCATAGGCTTGATAAATTACTACATCTCCAGCTGATGTGAGTCGAAGAAATATGTTTATCATGAGTACTTGTCAAGGTTGTTCTGTGGCTATAGGTTGGTAGGATTTAGATGTGAAAATTCTGATGCTGAATGAAGAGGGCTTTGCTCTTTTTGAAGAAAAATTGTATTACTCTAATTTTCACACAAGTATGGTCTCCTCTTCACTCCCCTTAGTAGAAAATAAGCTCATTCTTCATGGAATATCAAGGAATGTTCACACAGTTCACATTTCTGCAGAAAACATTTCAATCTTCTCAAATATAATATTTCGTGAAAGCTCTAGAAAATGCACAAATTTTTTTTTACATTAGAAGCTCCAGAAAGGTACAACTTCTCTCATCGTGAAAGCTCCAGAAAAAGCACAGCTTTCAGCAGAATGATTATTTTTTGTAGAAATAACATCTCTTCAGCATTTTATTTTCCACCCAATGTTTCATAAAATGAGCTAGCACAACACAAGACATCTTCCCCCACACTTAAGTTCAAATAGATCATGCAATTTCACTTCAAGAGAAGGTTGGATAGGGAAAATTGACTTGTAATGTGGCTAACCTAATAGGATTTTCATGGATTCTATGGGATACAAGGATTAAATTTACAAGGTATACTAGAATTAAAGGGATTATCTTGAAAAGGGAGATTTCAAATCAAAGAAATTCCTCAATCATTTAAAACACATGTACCTCAAACCCTCAAGTTTTTAAAGGAATAAATCAAATTCTTGTTAAAACAAGCATGGTTTGGTTCTCTCAAGAAGTGAGGTGAATGTAAAGAATATGAAAATAATAGGTTCATAAGCCTCATGGGAATGTGATTTCAAATATAAAGACAGTGATATGTGGCATTTGATTTAAAAAAGAGTATTTTTTTCATGAAATTCCCAAATAATTAAACTTGAAACAATTTCATTTTCAGCATTCATTTAAGCTAAGTTTCAAGGAATAAATTATTTCACCCATGGAAATTGGTTTCAAAAATGTCAACGATAATCATTTCAGCACAAAAGTTTCGAAAACACACAAAAATTTAAAAATAAACTCACAAAATCTGAAACACACACATGTTTTTTTTAAAAAAAAATAGGAAAACAAACAACACATAAAAATCCTAAACTACAAAGGTTCCCTCCCCCACACTTAAATTATGCAGTGTCCGCAATGCATTCAAATTGATTTAACACATAAGAATATTTGAAATTGAATCACAGAAATCAATAAAATATAAAGGAGAGGTACGACCTAATGAAGTTTATTGATAAATAGGTTGGAGGAGTGTGATCTCCTCCATTGGCTCTGATGGCATGGTCCCAAGGAATTTATTTAACCTGTGCCCATTAACAGTGAATGGATACTTCGCTCCATCCTTCACAATATGAACAACACCAAAAGGATATACATGAGTAATAATAAATGGACCTTCCCACCTGGAATGAAGTTTACCTCGCATCAGCTTGAGCCTTGAATTGAATAAAAACACTTTGTCTCCAGGATGAAAGTCTTTTGGTTGGATCAGTTTTTCATGATCCACTCTTGTTCTCTCTTTATAAATCCTAGAATTTTCAAATGCTTCCCTTCTAATTTCATCCAGCTCCTTTAACTGCAATCTTCTCTCTTTCCCTGCACTTTCAAGATCCAGATTCATCTTCCTCACAACCCAGTATGCCTTGTTTTCCAATTCCACGGGTAGGTGACAACTTTTCCCATAAATCAACCTATAGGGACTCATTCCAATTGGGATTTTGTAGGCTGTCCTGTAAGCCCATAATGTGTCTTCCAACCTTTGGCTCCAATCCTTCCTATTTGGATTAACAGTATTTTCCAAAATTCCTTTGATTTCTCTATTGGACACTTCATCTTGCCCATTAGTCTGTGGATGATAGGGAGTTGATGCTTTATGATGCACCCCATAATTTTTTAACAAAGCCTCCATTATCCAATTAAAAAGTGATTCCCTTGATCACTAATGATGGCTCTGGGAACTCCAAACCTACAAAATATGTGAGCCCTAACAAAATCACAAACAACTTTAGCATCGTCAATCCTGGTGGATTTTGATTCCACCCATTTGGAAACATAATCAACAACAAGTAGAATATAAGAATTTCCAAATGATATTGGGAAAGGGCCCATAAAATCTATCCCCCAAAATTCAAATATTTCACAAAAATTAAGTGAATTTTGGGTAATTTCTTGTCTCTTTGAAATATTTCCTGTAAATTGACATTTTTCACACCGTTTACAAAATTCATGAGAATCTTTGAAAAGTGTTGGCCAATAAAGTCCAGATTCTAAAACCTTCCTTGCTGTCCTTTAAGGTCCAAAGTGGCCTTCACAAGCTAATGTATGACAAAACTTAAAGACAGAATCAATTTCATTTTTAGGCAAACATCTTCTTATCATTTGGTCATTGTAAATCTTCCATAGAAATGGATCATCCCAGATGTAATATCTAGATTCAGCTTTCAATTTATGAATTTGGGGAGAATTTAAATGATATGGTACCTAATATGTTACCATATAATTGACCATGTCAGCATACCAAGGTACTTCTCCTTCAATCAAGTACAAATGCACTCCTGGAAGGCGATCATTTAGTGGTTCAATGTCTAGAATTTCAACTCCACCAGTGTTAGGCAGTCTACTTAAGTGATTAGTCACTTGGTTCTCAGATCCCTTCTTATCTTTGATTCCTATGTTAAAATCCTGTAGTAATAGCATCCATCTCACAAGCCTTGGTTTTGCATCATCCTTCTTCATCAAGTACCTAAGAGCTTCATGATCAGAAAACACAATGACTTTAGTTCCAAGCTAATATGATCTAAATCTTTCTAAAGAAAAAACAACTACTAAAAACTCTTTTTCTATTGTTGTGTAGTTGAATTGGGCCACATCTAATGTTTTCAAGGAATATGCAATGACTTTTGGCCTGCCCTCAATTCTATGAGAAAGGACTGCTCCAACAACTTGGTTTGAAGCATCACAAAGCAGCTCGAATGGTTCTTCCCAATTGGGTGGCTGCATTACTGGTGGTGTAATCAATCTCCTTTTCAACTCATCAAAGGCTTCCCTACATGAACCATCGAAATCGAAATCAGAATCTTTCAAAAGTAATCTAGAGAGAGGGAGATAAATCTTACTAAAATATTTGATAAACCTCTTGTAGAGTCCTGTATGTCCTAAAAATGATTTAACATGTTTCCCACAAGTTGGGTAAGGCAAAGAATTTATCACTTCAATTTTTGATTTATCAACTTCAATTCCTTTTTGTGAAATGACATGCCCAAGGACAATTCCTCTCTCAACCATAAAATGAAACTTTTCAAAATTCAAAACATGGTTCTCTTCAATGCAAGTTTTCAGAACTTTTTCCAGATTTTTCAAACAATGGTCAAACAAATTTCCAAAAACTGTGAAATCATCCAAGAAAAACTCCAAGAAATCTTCAATGTGATCATAAAATATACTTACCATACACCTATGAAATGTACCTGGAGTATTACACAATACAAATTGCATCCTTTTTTATGAAAAATTACCGAAAGGACAAGTAAAGGTAGTCTTCTCTTGATCCTCAGGAGTAATGGGTACCTGAAAATAACCTGAAAATCCATCCAAAAAGCAATAATGAGTTCTCCCCGCCAATCTCTCTAGAATCTAGTCATTCAAAGGGATAGGTAAATGATCTTTTTGAGTGACCTGGTTCAACTTCCTATAATTTATGCACACTCTCCAGCTATTCTGGATTCTTATAGGGACTAATTCATTATTTTCATTCCTCGCAATGGTTAGACCAGTGTTCTTTGGGACTACATGGATGGGGATAACCCATTTTGAATCTGATATGGGATAGATGATCCCAGCTTCTAACAGCTTCACAATCTCTTTTTCACAACCTCCATCAGGGTGGGGTTCAACCTCCTTTGGGGTTGTCTGACAGGTTTGGAATCTCCCTCAAGAAAAATTCGATGTGAGCAAATTTTTGGGTTTATTCCTAGTATATCACCTAAGCTCCACCCTATTGCTTGGAAATTATCTCTCAAAATATCAATCAATTATTTTTCTTGAGTTTGATATATATTATTAGCAATTATTACTGGTAATTTCTCTCCCTCTATAAGGTAAACATATTTTAGATCAGTGGGGAGTGGTTTTAATTCTAGATTAGGAGGATGATCAAGGGATGAAACTAAATTGAGGCTCTCCACTTCCATTGGTTTGACATATTGCACACAATAAATAATATCATCTTCATCATCATTTAACAAATTATCAAAGAAATCATATTTTACCTCTTTTTCAAACATGAAATCAGAATCTCCAGGAGTTTGGGCATCCATATGTTCAATGACATATTTAATGAAAAAATTCTCTCCTAATGATAATAATTCATGAAATATACCTTATTATTCAATTGGTTATGTACCATCTTCCTGGGAGAGTGCGAAGAGTGAATGATCATCTGATGGGTGCCTCATGGGTTTAAAATTATTAAAGTGGATAGTGTTGTCTCCAAACTCCATGGTAAGTGTCCCTTCATGGACATTGATGATGGTTTTGGCCATTTTCAAGAAATGTATTCCCAAAATGACGTGTGAGTGTGATGGGATCCTATGATCTTCCATATTTAATACATAGAAGTCAGCAGGGAATAAAAGATCTTTGACTTTTATCAGGACATCCTCCAGAACTCCTGCTGGGAAAATTGTGGATCTATTTGCATGCTGGACCACCACTCTTGTGGGCTTCAAGTATCCCATCTGCAAAGAAGTATATACCAAGTTAGGCAATACATTAATTTATGCACCTAAATATCACAAATAATTAGAAAATTTTAATGAACCAATGGTGCATGGAATAGAAAACATCCCTGGATCTTGACATTTGGTTGGAAATTGTAGTGTGATAAGGGCTGAGACACTTCTTCCCAAATTGATACTCTCATTCCCTTGAAGTATCCTCTTCTTAGTGCAATTATACTTCAAAAATTTATCATACTTTGGAATTTTTTTGAGTGATTCAAGCAGAGGTATGTTGATTTCCACTTTCTGGAAGGTGTCCAGAATTTCTTTTTGCAGTGTTTCTTCTTGCAACCTCTTTGATTCAATAATCCTTGATGGAAATGGTGGCGTTATATCTTTCTTCTCCCTTTATTTCCTTTGAAATGGCATTTCTTGTTTCTTATACCTTTGCCAATCCTTATCATCCTCCTCTTTCTTATCTTCTTCCCGATGCTTTTTCATAGAATTCTCATCATTTCTAACTTTATTCTCGCCTAGATCAGGTTTTCTTGTTTCAGGTTAAATGGTGGATGGTGGTGGGAGTTCTTTTCCACTTATTTTAGTTATAATACTAACATTCTCTTTTGGGTTTGGGATTGTTTGGGAAGGGAGTTTACCTGGATTTTTGGTCAGAAAGTCCACGAGACTTTCAAACATGTTGGAAAAATCTTTAACAGTGTCTTTCAGTCCTTAAAATGCAGATTTTTGTTGGTTTTGAATTGAAGGTTGTGCAATGGTGGATGGATGCTCATAGGGTCTTTGTAAAGTGGGTGGGTTTTGGTATGAAGGCTGGTTATAAGACTGCTTTTGTTGAAATGGTGGTGGGTTTTGGAATTGATTCTGGAATAGTAGATAGTTTTGAAACTGGTTTTGGTATGGGGGTCTACCTTGATTCTGCTGATTTCCAAACCCATATTGGACTTGGTTAGGATCTCTCCATCCTTGATTTTTTTGAAACTGCCTTGGCGGAAAGGTTGTTGCACATGTTTCCATTCCCTATATTTCAGAACACTAGTCAGTGAAATGATCAGGTGATGAGCATAAACCACATACCTTAGTTGGCGCTTGTTGGTCACTAACTTGCTTCAAGGCCATCTGTCTCACCAAAATAGTAAGCTCTTAAATCCTAGTTTCTAATAAGGGTGATGGATGAGAAGTTTTTACCTCATGAATACCTGTTGTTCCAATACCTCTTGTTCCAAACTACTGTGAGTTCTGGGAAATCTTCTCAATCAATCCCTTGGCTTCTTCTGGCGACTTGTCAATCAGTGCACCTCCAGATGATGCATCAAGAAGGTTTATGTCATTGTCCAGTAGTCCTTGATAGAATAAGATAATAAAGTGGTGTTCCTCAATGTCTTGATGCGGACAACTGGCACATAGCTTCTTAAATCTCTCCCAGTACTCATAAAGGGTTTCTCCAGATGATTTTCGTATGATGTAGATTTCCTTCCAAATGGTTGTGCTTCTAGAGGTAGGGAAGAATCTTTGCATAAAACATCTTACTAGGTCATTCCAGTCATCTAAGTCTCCTTGTTGTAGTCCGTACAACCATTCTTTAGCAACTCTATCCAATGAAAATGGAAATTCCTTCCACTTTACCTGCTCCTCAGTAATTCCATGGGGTCTGAAAGTTGAGCAAACATGTGTGAACTCTTTAATGTGTTTGTTTGGATCTTCACCTGCCAAACCATGAAACTTTGGAAGCAAAGGAATCATGTTAGGTTTCATTTCAAAATCATTTTGTAACACTGGCATGAGAATTTGATTGTTTTGATTAAGGAATTTTGGTGCACAGAGGTCTCTAAGTGTTTGGTTTTGATTTTCAGCCATGATGACAGGCTCAGAGTGAACACTAGAAGTTTCACTTGAGTCTGCAAGGGGAACTTCCTCAAATTCAGATTCCAAATTAAGGTTTCTAAGTATATTCAACAAGGTTCTTTTAATTTTAGGATCTATGGGTAAAGGTTCAGTTTTTGAGGTTCGAGTCATGCAATTTTGAAGAGAAGAGATGAAAAGAGAAAGGAAAGGAAAGAAAATAAATGTTGGCGCCACCTCCCCATCAACGACACCAAGTTTTTACATGTGCCTATAGTGGGGTGTGGAAAAAAAATTATAAACTAAGTTAAAATGTATTATATTGTGTTACCTAGGTTGTCTCTAGAGAGGAGTGCTCAACAATAATGTTTGTCACTTAAAAATAAGAGAAAGAAGTGATGTTGTTTTTGAAATTGTTTGATTTGGAAAATACAAGAAAGAAACTAAATAAAGTAAAGTAATTAAGTGAAGGTTTTAAAACAAATTGAAAAATGATGTGATTTAAATCAGTGATATTAAATGGTGATTAGGATAGGGTTAGTTTTCCAATTGTAATTCTATCATAGTTCATTTTACCCAATTCTCTTCTGCTAAATCGTTAAGAGTGAGAATCCACAATCATTTCTTCTCACTCCCTTGGTCAATTAAAAACGTGAGAATAAAACTTTCTAAAATCATAGGTTGGTATACTCTCCTTCTAATGTGTAATAGAGTTTTAGAAAATACCTTCAATTATCTTAGGCAATTCTCAATCGGGTCTTGTTTATCCCAAGTAATCAGGAACATTCACTAATCCTCACACACATACCGGTGATCACCGAGTACTTCACCACTAAGTCCTGGTCTATTCCATCGTTTATAAACCATAACCTAGTGGAGGGAGATATTGATCATTGACCAAATATAAATGAACAACAGAATCTAAAATCAGATACAATCGTACATGATAATAAAAACTGTTATAAGAAATTAAAACTGATTCACAGAAGAGAAAAGAGGATTTTAAAAAATCAATAGAAGGAACTCATGAAATACAACTTGGAAAACCTATCCTTACCCAATCAAACAATTTTTTAACCCACCATGGTAAGGGTAATTGTGACTAAGGGGAAAGAAGAACACATTACAAGACTAAGAAGTGTAAAACAAAGAAAAGAGAGAACAAAAATTTGATCCTCCAGAATCTGTCCTCCAGAATTTTGCCTCTGTTATGCCCACCAGATGGCCGAAACTCACTAAGGTACCTTATTATATAATGTTGGAAATGAAGTTAGATATCTACCCTTAAAATTTTAGAGTCATTGGACAGGTGTAAAGAAAGATATGGCTGAATCAATAAACATTACTTTTCTAGATGCCAAAAACTGTTTCACCCACTCCACTTGGATGAGCCAAAAATATGCCTTTATGAGATTAATATTTTATCAAATTTATTTTAAACCTTAATTTGTATGTCCTCCGTCAACACCAACTGTAATAAACTCATTATAAGTTCGGATGAATGAGATATTGGTAATTTAATGCGGTGGGGTCCATTCTGCCAACCAGACTGAGTTCTCTACTTGATTGATTTTTGTGTACCATTGGTTTTCTAATTGGGTCTTGGTCCAGATAAAAAATGTGAATCCCACGAGCATATTAAGACTAAAAAAAGGATTCACTTACATTTGACAAATATTTTAAAAGTTATGCCCGAAAAACAGAATCTATATAAAACTGTCAATTTTACAAAAATACCCCATTTTCACATTTAACCCCAAAATACACCAAAAACACATAAATGATGAAAATACACTCAAATTGAATAACTGAGAGGGATTAAATCATTGAAAACATATTAATAATATTGAAAATATTAACTCTATTAGGATGGTAAGCTGTACTTAAAAGTACCTATGTACCCAAAGCCCTATGTAGTCCCTGCCAGACCCGAGAAGTAAAACGGGCATCCCTGTCTGAAACAATAGAGTGTGGAACCCCATGTAGACGTCCAATCTCCTGGATGTACAACCTTCCCAGATCATCTACACTGAAGGTATCCTTGATCGACAAAAAGTGATCAACCTTCTTGAGTCTGTCAATGAAAACCCAAAATGCATCATTACCTCGAGTCGACCTTGGTAAACCTGTCATGAAGTCCATTGCGACATATTTCCACTTCCACTCAGGAATGGGTAACTAATAAAAAATCATTTCTGGTCACTGATGCTCCACCTTCACTTGCTGACAGGTGGAACACCTCATCACAAAACCAACAACATCTCTCTTCATACCTGGCCACCAATACTGACAGTGTAGATTACGATACATCTTGGTGACGCCAGGATGAACTGCCCAAAATGAGGAATGAAAGTCCCTCATAAACTCCTCGCGTACGTCTGCTGACACTCATATGCACTCATGGAAACAAAATATCTCATCCTCTCCTATGGTCCATCCAGTAATAGGGTCCTCTCCTGACACACTTTCTCATATGACTAGGCCTTCTGAATCTGATAGCCGCCTCATTCGCACTAGATCAAGTAGAGTAAAGGTAATAGCTACTGAAGAAAGGAACGTCTGACCCTGTCTATTGTGCACCTCCAAATGTATCTTAGAGAACAGATCCATAAGTTTACACTCACTATTAGCCTCCGGAACTACCTGTATCTAGGTCCTACTGCTTAATGCATTAGCTACTACGTTGCCTTTCCCAGGCGTGTAGGAAATCTCAAAGTCAAAGGACTGAAAGTACTCAACCCACATTCACTGTCTCAAATTCAGATCACACTAGGTAAATATTTACTTGAGACTTTTTTGGTCAATGAAAACCACAAAATACTCTCCCAATAGATAATGTGTCCAACATCACAGTGCCTGAACAACTGCTGCTAACTCAAAATTGTGCGTCGAGTAATTCCTCTCATGTGGCCTCAACTGCCGAGACCCGTACGCAATGACTCCTTCCCCCTGAATAAGCACTGCTCCAAGCCCAATACCTGATGAATCATAGTAAATAATATAGATCTTACCCAGCTCTAGAAATACTAGTATCGGTGCTGAAGTCAACCTCCCTTTCAACTCCTGAAAGGCTGACTCACAAGAATCTATCCACAAAAACTTCGCACCCTTCTTAGTCAAGCCCGTCAATGGCGCTGCTAAGCATGAAAAGTCCTGTGTAAAACATCTATAGTATCCAGACAGCCCAAGAAAACTTCATACCTCAAATATATTCTTTGAATTTTTCCATAAAACTACTGATCTCACTTTCTCTAGGTCTACTGACACTCCTGTCTCTGAGATAACATGACCTAAGAAGTGAATATGGTCCATCCAAAAGTGGAATTTTGACATCTTAGCATATAACTGATGCTCTCTCAGTATAATCAAAACAATCTCAAGAAGGGTGGCATGGTCATGTCATGTGTGAGAGTACACACAAATATCGTCCACGAAGACTACCACGAAAGAATCCAGGTATAGATGGAATACTTGGTTCTTCAGTTCAATGAAAATTGTAGGCACGTTCGCGAGACTGAATGGAATAACCCCATATTTGTATAGACCATACCTGATCTGAAAGTCTGTAAGTGGTATATCTAATGGTCTAACTCACAACTGATTATAACCGGATCTCAAGTTTATCTTTGAGAACACCCAACCTCCTCGAAGCTGATCAAAGAGATCATCAATCCTCGGCAAGTGATATCGGTTCTTGATCATCAACTGGTTTACCTTCTGATAATCCACACAAAGTCTGAGGGTACCTTATTCCTTTTTTGCAAACAGGAAACATGAACCCTAAGGAGAAGTACTGGTTCGAATGAAACCCTTTGACTATAACTCCTCTAACTACTTATTAAGCTCCTATAACTCTGGTGTAGCCATCTTATAAGGATGAATGGACACTGGTTCCACTCCTGGCACAAGCTCAATAGAAAAGTCTACCTCTTGCTCCAGAGGAAAACCTGAAAAGTCCTCTGAAAATACATCCTTGAAATGATCCACCACTATAGGAAATTACAATAGTGATATCCCCTAGTCATCCAGATACAGACCAGCAATCTGGGTTGTAACTCCTCCCAACCCACGATGCTCGGGTCCTGCTCTGCTCACCTTGAATTCCCATTCACCTTTGTGTAAAAACAAACCGCCCTATAGTGATGTGAAACTCGCCCTATGATGATAATAGTTGACGACTGCTTAGAAGGGAACTAACCTGTCCATCCCGAGAATGACATCATATCCTGTAATCTCTAGGACATAGTGGTCCCATAGTATGTGGCACCCATAGACCTCAATAGGTTACTCCTTGTACTGACGTACACTATCCATTATTGTCCCCAATAGAGTGTCCAGTGTCAAGACATCAGTAGAAGAAAAGATATAGAGCCCAAGGATCTCTACAACATCAAAAGATATGAAACTATGGGAAGCCCCTGTATTGAAAAGTGCATAAGCTAAGACTGAGGCAACTAGGATCGTACCTCGAACTGTAGAGGGTATGAGATCCTGCTCCTATTGGGTCTGCTCCACTACAAAATTCTAGCATGTACTGCGGTCCTATGGCCCTGTCTGACCACCCTGAGTTGATCCACCCTGTTGTCAATGGAATCATGCTAACTGGCTACCACAACCGCGACCTCCACCTCAGCCTGAACGAGTGACAGAACTCCAGTTCCCAAACTGATGAGAAGCTGGTGGTGCTGCTCCTGAACATAGAGTCATAGAAGAACTCCTATCACCATCTTCTAGTGAGAAGAACTGACAAAAACACAGAAGACGACCCATCTTGCTGCAAGATCAACACTCCACTGGGTCTCTTGGGCACTGTGACCTTGTATGCCCGCTCTTCCCGTACTGGTAGCACACCACCTGGATACCAGATGAAGTATCCTATCTACTACGATCTCTGCATGTAGACTCCTTGCGGTTCTTCCTGTTGTCCTTCTGAGGGTTACCAACTCTGGATGCCGAACCACCCAGGCTCACAGCTCCAGAATCCATCAGATTGTGCTTTGTGATCAGCACTTGGTTGTCTATAGAGGTGATGGGAGTCAACCTGAAGATGTTTATCTGAGATCAAATGTCGTGCTTGAGACCATCCTCAAACATACTCGCCATAAATAACTCACCGCCTCTTGGAATAAGCGTGAAGCACTGCAACTCTCTGCCATGTCCAGTGTCTGGTCACTGCCCTGTAACTGGCATACAACCAGAGGATGTCTCGATGGCATGACTCTGCAAGGTCAAGCACACACATAGTTCAAGACTATCAAGGACTGAATCTTATAAGTATAAGAAGGTAATGGGAGAAGGAAAGAATTCAATATTTTTAAAATAGGGATACACGGCGTGTATAACCCCTACATCATGTGTTCCTTTAAGCCTTCACATGTGCATGTACTCCAACAAAATCTGGTCGTGTAATACCCCATACACATGGCGTGTTCTCCCAAGACACGACATGTACTTGAATCCTCCTTCTCTTCTCGAGTTCTTCTACATGTCTTAACAAACATGGTTCTCCTAGATCAAGACTACACAACGTGTTTTTTCCAGACATGGTGTGTACTAGACGAACTTCACTGACTCATTTTGTTAGTCACATGGCTAGTTACAAGGATAACTCTACACGACATGTTTGTTCTAGACACAGTGTGTACTAACTACCCATTATCCACCCATGTTGTTGGTCACATGGCTGGACACATGGTCTATACCACATGACATGTACGTTTGATACATGACGTGTGCTACCAAAGAATTCCCAACCCCGTGTCTCTGCCCACACAACCAGTCACACAGTTAAGGATTACATGGCATGTACATACAGTACACGACATGCACTTAAGAAAAGTCATTACTTCCTGAACAGAAGGACACATGGCGTGTATTAATCATTACACGCCGTGTATTCTAGGTTTTTCTGGACAGTAAGCTTCAAAAACTACTCTGGAACCCAGAAAAACACTGAAATGAACATTAAAGTGAAAAATTTCGATCCGTGAGGGCCCATACTCCCAGTGAATCAAATATTGAAATCTTCTACATGTCAAATACTAGAATAACAGTGCAATGATCCACCAAATTCTGGTCCACAAGGGACCATAACACCTCAAGGACCAAATTTTGGCATTCATTCAAGTGAACTTTAAATATTAGCAATACCCTATCAAACAATAGGTATCCTATAAAGGAATCTATCAAAAAAACTTGCATATATAGCACAACATCAATCACAACAACATGCAATCACTAATGCACCCTAAATGGCATGGTAATAATGCATGACATGTGATCTTTAGCAAGTTCCTATATGATGCATGAGATGGAATGCCCTCATCTCATTGGGTTGCAACAAAAATAAAACCTTAATAATATCAAAAATAATAACACAAAACATGTAAATCACCCAAAGATGAAATAAAATCAACTGTAATAATTAAAAAACTAGAAAAATTGAAATATACGAGGCAAATTGGATTTTCCCTATAAACGGGTTAGCTACTCTCGAGCACAACTTTTTACCAATTACCTATTCCTTCCTATACTTAGCTATAGGCTCAAAATAGTAAGCCAGGAAGAAAAAACTCCCTCTGATACCACTTTGTAACGTCCTGGTTCCGGAAGCCTCCCAGAGGTGCCCCGTACCCAGTTGGTCACATGGCCTTAAGTGCATTTCCCCAAAGGCCAGAGGCTGCCGACTAGTTGTAAAGACCCGTAAATTTCAAGGAATTTTTTTTTCTTAATTTTCTTTGGAATTTTACAAGAACATAGTTTCTGATGGAACCTGATTCCAAGGCCCGGTGTGCCCGGAATCATTTTTCAAAGTTTAGCTCGGGTACGTTCAGTGAACGAACGAGTGGGTTTTTCTAACTTTTGAACCGGTGATCGGAATCAAATTCTGAGGGCACCGATGGGATCGCAGCGCCGATACTTGCTTAGAAACGCCTCTGATACCAATTTTTCACGACCCGTACTTGGGGCCCATGTCGTGACTACCCCAATACCGCCATCCATAGGCCAGGGGCTGACGACTAGCACCAAAGGCGTAAATCCCGATAACTGGGAAGGCATTACCTTTATAAAAGTAAACAAAACACCACAGAGTATAAGCGGAAGTAAAAAACTAAGTACAAAGAGAAGTGCTGAAAGGTAAATGGGCCAGAATACAAACCCAAAATAAAGTACAACTACAAAAAAAAACAACAGCTGGAAGGACGGAAGCGGCTCCTGGGTCGTCCTCCTCGGATCCTACCTGAAGGGTAGGTACAGATGGCGCAACTCCTGGATCGTCCACCATGGATCCTACCTGAAGGGTAGGTACAAATAGCCTCCACAACGCTCTCACTCATCAACGTTCTCCGAGTTTCGTCTCGCTGTGAAGTCCACCTCCAGATATTGACTCGTCATGTAGTCCACCTCCGGGTACTGAATCGTCGTGTAGTCTACCTCCGGGTACCGTCCAGTCCTCGAACACTCGCCCTCCGTCAACACTACCCATCGTCTGCAACCAACACAACGAGGTGCGGGCATAGCCCGTGCAGGGGTGAGTATAACGATACTTAGTAGGGACCCCGAGACCCTCAAGGTCTCACTAAAACCAACAAGGATAACCACAAAGAAGATCTCAATAGATAACCTCTACTTAGGTATATGCTCATGCATATACCTAAGTTATCAAGTAACTCATCTCAATCATGATGAAAACACCAAGATCATGAAATCAATGGATAAACCCTACCCAGGTATATACCCATACATATACCTAAGTTATCAAGTGACCCATCTCAATCATGAGGTAAACACAAAGGTCAAAAGACTCAGCTCAAACCAAGATTTTCATTATCGAAACTGTAACTGCTGAAGAGCCCCGTCTCTAGAGTGTACATTGGTCCTATCACGACTCTGAGGTGCTGCTCACTAACCTAAGACTGCTGAGGTACTCCTCCTGTCGAGTACCGCGGGCCAGCCACCCAAACACAATAGTGCTTCCCGCCGGGGTATGTCGTCCAAACACAGTAGTGCACACCCCCTAGTAGCCTGAAGAGGTACTCTCCGGATGAGTACCGCGGGTCTGCACTGTCACACAGGTAGTGATCCGTCCGCCATGGGTCTGCACCTCACAAAGTAGTGCTCTGTCCACTGGGCTAGTCGACTCACTCCAAGTCGATTCGGTCAAGCAGTCGTCAGGTCTCAGTCGGCTACACGGTCTCTATACTCCGCACGCTCGTCTCTGGGAGGGTCCGCTCCACGAGCTACAAGTTGATACTCCAAGTATCTCAAAGTCCCACGAAGAAGTATCTCAAAGTACTGCCTCGTCACAGGGGTCTCAACGCAACAGACGGCGCGTCAATCGGACGCCCGGTCTGTGAGTTATTATCCTTTTCGTCCCAGGGGCCCGGTTGGTTTCGTGAGCGAACCAAACCGGTCGTATCTCAAATGTACCCCGAACTCTCATAGGGTATACTCATAGGGACCGTTTCTCAACGTGATCACCAACACCGCTGATGGTTCGTCAAACGGACGTCCGGTCTGAAAGATAACAGCTCTTCTGTTCCAAGGGCCCGGTTGGATTTCGGGTATAATCCAACCCGACCACTATCCAACAGCAACCAAAACTCAGGAGAAGTATTCCAAAAGACACGGTCAAGCATTTATACCTGGTGAGATGACCTGGTTTGAGATGACATTTAAAAACTTCTGGAAACACACACGCAATCAGTGTTTTCGTGCACAAAGTCGGAAATCAGTTGTCAGGGTCCTGGTGTATGGATACGTCAGCCGCCCGCACCAACACTGGACTCCCTGAACTGAAGACCACACTCGGTACTCTTAACACTATTTCTTCATAGAAAGAAAATATCTGAGTTATAAGTTCTGCGGCAGAACCGACTTCTCTGATACCAATTTTTCACGACCCTTAGAGGCGAGAGTGACAGTTGGATCTCTTGGTAGTTACGTCGAGGCCTTACGACGTCATCCATGGCATGAATACATCATTCATGTCAGGATTGACTATATTAGGCAATGGGCGTGGTTCATCCAGGGGGGATGAGACCGAGTTTCTCTTTTTGGCAAAGGAGAAATTTTAGCAGCTCTTCCAGATCGTAGGCAAAGAAGGTGAATATCATCCAGGAGCGGATGAAGACTGCACAGTGCAGTAAGAAACAGGAAACTGATGCCAGTCTTAGAGACTCGGGCATGTTAAATGTTTCAAGAAGAGGAAGCTTTAAAGAGAGATGAGTCTGCAAAGTGGTATACGTGGAGGCAGATCTAGGAGAGCAGCATGAGGTGGTGTACATCTTAACATGCTACAACCACCCGCCTTAGTTATCCCCACCAGGCACAGGGAGATGGAGGGCGTAGGACGAGTGCGGCTGCATGCGGTCAAGGAGAGTGACCCGATGGCTCTAAGAATGATTCAAGGGACAGTCTGTGTCCACTACTAGCTGCTGTAGTAACAGACGTTGATATGAATCATTCCTCACTTTCACAAATCTTGTCCCAGACCTAGAGTTTCCGGTAATCCGTGGACTTGACCCTCACGTCTGGAGATACCTTGGGAGGAGACTCGATAATCACACTTACGCCGATGGTGTGGTCAGACCCTCGAGGTGAGAGTTTCGGTTGGAATCTCTTGGTGGCAGCGTCGAGGCCTTACGACTTTGGTTTGAGTATGGACTGGGCAATCACAGTTCATACACAAATTGAAAGTTTTAGGCAAAAAGGTTGTGGTTTAACTACGATGTCGGGATGGGTTTTCCTTGGTCGGCGAAAAGGAAACCCCAGGCAGCACAGGGTAACTCATGCACAGGGGGGGTGCGACCGAACACTCTTGATTCGGTCAACCTTACCCTCGTGGCAACAGTCGTTTTGGGTTTCAGTTCTAACCGGAATTAGAGACCTCTAGAGTTCGAGGATGACGATCATGTCTTTATACGGGTCTCACCTCGACGAGGTTTATGGAGATGTGGCCAAGGCGGCAAGTTATCTCCGAGTTCAGCGGACCTTCTTAGGTCCTCAGCTGGGTAGGCGGGGTGGTTTACCGCTTGTACCATCCACCTCATTTGCACCAGGTGCACGAAGATTTTCCACGTATCTCAACTGAGGAGATACGTGCTCGACCCTTCGCATATCCTCGACCATGAGGAGCTGGACGATGGCGATGAGGTGACTTCCACGAACGTTCCTGTGGGGATCGAGGATCAACAGGAGCAGATCCTAGGAGGACGGTCGATTCCTCTTGTGCACTTTGTTTGGCAGCACGAGAACCTCCAGGTGAGCACATGGGAGCGGAAGGCTCAGATGCATGCTCAGTACCGCTTTTGTAACCCTAGTTTGTGTTAAAGCCTTACGAGGACGTAAAACCCTGAGGTGGGAGTGATCTAAAAACCCATAAATTTCAATGGAATTTTTTTCTTAATTTTCTTTGGAATTTTACAACAACGTAGTTTCTGACGGCACCTGATTCCGAGGCCTGGTGTGCCCGGAATCGTTTTCCGAAGTTTGGCTCGGGTACATTCAGTGAACGAACGAGCGGGTTTTTCTAACTTTTGAACCGGTTCTCAGAATCAAATTATGAGGGAACTGATGGGATAACAGCGCCAATACTTGCTTAGAAACACCTCGGATACCAATTTATCATGACCCATCCTCAGGGCCCGTGCTGTGACTACCCCAAGCCCGCCTTCCATAGGCCAGGGGCTGGCGACTAGCACCAAAGGCGTAAATCCCGATAACTGGGAAGGCATTGCCTTTAAAAAAGTAAACAAAACACCATAGAGTACAAGAGGAAGTAAAACACTAAGTACAAAGAGAAGTGCTGAAAGGTAAATGGGCTAGAATACAAACCCAAAATAAAGTACAACTACAAAAAAAAAACAACAGCTGGAAGGACGGAATCAGCTCCTGGGTCGTCCTCCTCGGATCCTACCTGAAGGGTAGGTACAGATGGCGCAACTCCTGGATCGTCCACCACGGATACTGAATCGTCATGTAGTCCACCTCCGGATACTGACTCGTCATGTAGTCCACCTCCGCGCGGAACCGAGGGGCGGGACGCGGCTGGCATGCCACGGCCGGGTGCCGCAGAGCGGCCCCCGCGCGGGGGGGGGGGGGGGGGGGGGGGTGGGGGTTCCCTCGCTCGGCCGGTCGACCGAGCCGAGCCGACCCGCCGGGCCGGGTCGCGCCGAGGCCGGGCCGGGCCACGCCCAACCGGGTCGGTCTGGGCCCAGACCCCCCGTTTCCAGACCTTTTCTGTCTTTTGCTCATAACTTGAGCTACGAGCCTCCGAACGACGCACCGTCAGTACCCGGAGGTGGACTGCATGATGAGTCAGTATCCGGAGGTGGACTTCATGACGAGATGACACTCGGAGAAGGTTGACGGGTGAGAGCGTTGTGGAGGATATCTCTACCTACCCTTCAGGTAGGATCCGTGGTGGACGATCCAGAAGCTGCGCCATCTGTACCTACCCTTCAGGTAGGATCCGAGGAGGACGACCCAGGAGACGCTTCTGTCCTTACAGTTGTTTTTTTTTTTGTAGTTGTACTTTCTTTTGGGTTTGTATTCTGGCCCATTTACCTTTTAGCACTTCTCTTTGTACTTAGTGTTTTACTTCCGCTTGTACTCTGTGGTGTTTTGTTTACTTTTATAAAGGCAATGCCTTCCTAGTTATCAGGATTTACGCCTTTGGTGCTTGTCGCCAGCCCCTGGCCTATGGAAGGTGGGCTTGGGGTAGTCACGGCACGGGCCCCGAGGATGGGTCGTGACACTAGTAGCGAGGGCCTTGGGTGTGATAGTGGGGAAACTATTCCCTTATTAGTAGAGTAAAATAGTGGAAATAAATAGATAACAATAGTGGAAACACTGATAATACCATACAATAGTAAACAATGAAAGACTGAATAAATAAACTAGAGAACATATATAAATGATGCTTGATACATATGTCTAGGAAAGCATCCAAATAAGTCACAATGATGGAATATAGTACTAAACCAAAGTAAAAAAGAAAATAAATAAACTCCAATAGCATCACAAGCCTCAACTTGGTCCCATGATCTCTTGCTCTACAACAATCAAGTACCTGAAGTAGAAGGACACTTTACCTTATCTAGACCTACAACAATATAATCTGTTTGGGCCCAAAAGCATGACCCAAATAGGGTGTGAGACAAATACCAGTAGGAAACCACCCAAAGATCTGTGCCTAATAGTGGGTGAATATATAAGGCAGGCAATATGAAAAATGAAGCAATAAATAAGGAAGTACTCAAAAGTAAACAGTCCTACAATTCCAATTACACCAATTTTCATTTATTAGTTAAGAAACCAACAATCATAAGTAACCTATGAGAATTACTCACAGCCTAACCCCCCGGGTTCAACCAATCAAACACAAGAAACCCTCTAGTAAGTACTCACAGTCTAACCCCTCTAGTTCATCTTTAACACAGACTCTCTGGGTAAGCACTCACCTTCAATTCCCCATTGTGGTCCCATATCGGTAATTGTAGACACTCTGAGGAAGCACTCAATGTCCAATTCCCCCTATGGTCTTGAAACAAGGAACTACAAACACTCTGAGGGAGCACAAAGTCGACCCCCTATGGTCTCTCAATGTAAAAGTAAACAGACACTTTGGGGAAGCCCTTAGCTTCCATTCCCCCTATGGTCTACTACACCGGGTTCCCACAAACCTGTGTAAGTCAATCGTGCACAAACGGTACATGGAATCCAAAGTAGACCTCAAGAACTACTTGGTTAAATAGTCTACAATATTCCAAAACATGTCAAATAAAATTCACTCCATCCTAATAATACTAGGCATGGAAAATAAAGAATCCTAACAGGAAATTCTAACCAAACAGACAATATCAAGAAAACATGGGAAACACATCCATAACAAGGTAAATAACCCTATTTACAATCATAAATTCTCTACTCAATCACACATGGCATAACAGGCAATAACACGGCTAAAAACCATAAACACGCAATACCCCAAACAAGGGTATTGGGCACATTTGGAGGACGGTAGTGAGTCGGGGGCTCATAGAAGAATCAAGTCGTATGGTCACTCCTGAATGAGACGAATAGAGAAGAAGGATGTTCTATCGATTAGACACGACCCCATTCTGTTTAATAAAAAGAAAAAAGTACACAACATGTTCTTCAAGGGTACAGGGTGGGTACTTTATTTAACTAGCCTCTGCTTTAGGTGGTCTTTAGGTCACCCCACACGGCCATGTACTCAGCAGTTACACGGTTAGTACACGGTCACCCGCAGCAACCGGGTACATGACGTTTACTCCAAAGTACACAACGTGTACTCCTTAAATTTCAAGATTCCCATTTTTCCTAAAAAACAACCATAAATGAAAGACATACCTGAAAAGAAGATCTAGGTTCTTACAAAACACAACCCTGAGAAATCCTCTGACGAATGAGGAATCTCTCCCTCTGTCTCCAATGATGAATGCCATAAAATCAAGGATCGACAAATTCCGGTGGGACATATTCGAGAGATGAATAATGACAACGAACACTAATAGACCGAGGATCAAAAACGTCTTGGAGCTTCATCCCTCGTCAGCGACAGATCCTCAATCCAAGTAGGGGTCTAATTATTTTAAGTTTTCCACTTTTTTTCTAAAACAACGAACGTGGATCAACCCACGAACATATCGATTTTCAGATCGTGTGTTCTGGCAGGAAGGTGTTTACCTTGGGGGTTTTGCACTGTGATTGATGATTATCTGATAAAACTATGATCCCAAGCCTCCTCAGTTTTTTAACTTCTAACACGGAGGGCGTGAGCCGACACGAACAAGGCCTGAGACCCTTAGCTTGTGTGTTCTTCATGGCCACATCCACAAATGGTGGAAAGGTGGATTCGAGGTCGTGGTAGTGATAGTGGCGACCGAAGAGGCCTGAAGGCATAGAAAAATTTGAGATCGGACCACCGGAGCAGACTCAGTGGCCCACATAAGGTACCGTCGGTGCGATAGCACTTGCAAGCTAGAGATGGCGCCAACCGGTGCCGCATGCAGGATGAAGCGGCTCGCCCTCTCCGACCGCGCCAGTGCGTGGTAAAGTAGAGGAGGGCCGCAGCCTGTCAGTCGCGACGAATGGTTGGATGTGGCGCCGTGTAGACAGAGAGGCCTGCTTCATGTGGGCCGCGTGCTGACCACAGGGGGCGGTCGGCTGACTGGCTGCGCGTGCCCTAGCCAGACTAGTCGAGTCGCACCAGGTCGGGCCGGGCCAGCGGACCGGGCCGCCCAAGAGGCTTGACTAAAATTTTAAGTTGGTCTACTTTAGCAGACTAGACCGACGGGATAAAGCCGGGTTGGGTCGGATAAATTCAGGTCACACGGTGACCAAGCGGACTGGACCCACGACCAACCTCAGTCAGGTCCAGTGAGGCCCAATGGCCTAGGCCAATGGGCCAAACTGACAGGATCAGGTCATGCGGGACCTGGGGTTGGGTTGGTCGAGTCGGTCTGAACCAGTCGAACCAGGTCCGGACACAACCAACCCCTGGTTAAAAAAAGATGTATCTCCCAGACCGTGCGTCTGATTGATGCGCTGTCTGTGGAATTAGGACCCACATGACGGGGCGGTCCTTATGAAATCCTCTAAGTAAGATTTCATGAAATTTGACCCAGTAAGGATCTGTGACTCAGCTACACATCAAGACTATGTGACCCAGCTATCAGCGATGGTGTGGGACTCAACTATCAGTGATCCTTTATGACTCAACTATCAGCGAAACTCCATGAATCAGCTACCCAGAGAGTCTCTATGACTCAACTACCCAGCGAGACTCCATGATTTATCTATCAACGAGACTGCATGAGTCCGCTACCCAACGAGGCTTCGTGACTCAACTATTAGTGAGACTCCGTAACTCAGCTACCTAGCAAGGCTTCGTGACTCAGCTATCAGTGATGCTCTATGACTCACCTACCTAGGGTGGCTTTGTGACTCAACTACTGAATAGTTCTAGGTGACCTAGCTAGCCTAAAGGACTCATCGGGGATGAGTTCCCTTGCAGTGTTTGATGTTCAGTGTTTGCAACCGTTGGTTTTGTTATCAACACTTTAAGTTACACCTGTGTCGAGCTAACTCTAGTGACTCTAATCTTTGTGCATATTTTTGTGATTACTTTTATGGATTTCTATGATACCCGAGTTGGTTTTGGGGTCCCTACTGAGTATTGATATGCTGACCCCTACACGGGCTTCACCCGTACCTATTGTTTCTTATGAAAATGACAAACAACTTTGACTGGGATCTTGGAGAGCCAGGTCCTGGTGGTTCTTGGAGGTGGATCTACAGATGCAGTATACTTCAGCGACATCCAATAGTGAGCTACACCTACCCATCAGGTGAGATCCTTGGTGGACGACCTCTAGAGCTTGTACTTCCTTTTACTATACTTTCCTATTCAGTTGGGTTTGTATTCTGGTCCCCTTTTTTCCTTTTAGTTACACCTTTACTTGTGTGGTTGCTTCTTTGCATGACATACTTGTTCTCAGTATTCTAGTTTCAGCTTTACTTTCCACAATATCGGATGTGTGTGTACATGTTTAAAGGAAATTCCTTCTCTTTTTGGGATATTCCTTTTTGGTTCTAGTCGTCATCCCCTGACCTATGGATGACGGACTTGGTGTAGTCACAACACGGGCCTCGAAGGACGGTCGTGACATTATATTTATAATTATTATATTTATGAATATATATATATATATATATATATAATTTTATTTATGTAAATATGTATTTATAAATTTATATAAATATTGATTTATAAGTAATTTTATACACTTATAAAAATATATTTATAATTGTATAATTATTATATTTATAATTATAAATTTATTATATTTATATTTATTATATTTATAATTATATATTAATTATATTTATAATTAATTATTTATTATATTTATAATTATATATTTATTATATTTCTATTTATTATATTTTAAATTATTATATTTTTATTGATTATATTTATAATCATTTTTATTATATTTATAAATATATATTTATTATATTTATAAATATTTATTTATTATATTTATAAATATAAATTGAACAATGACTCGAGGAGGACTCTGCTTCGGCTGGGAGCTCTCTCCTAGTACTAGGGTTTTGCCTCCTCGGCCTATTCGGTGTCGTCTCCTCTTTATCGAAGATTGGGTGATCTTCAGCGGATCCATGTGGCTTCCATTTTGTGGCTTCTCTGGATGTACTGCTCATCGAAGTCACAGATGGGATGATGGCTTCTTCAACCCTTATTGGGCGTGTCAGGGTTCTGTCTTTTGGGCGGCGGTAGGCGTGATGGTCTCGGCGTTGAGGTGGTGCGACTCGGTGACCTTGGGCTTGATGACTTAGGGGGTGTCTGTGGACTTTCGAGTTATTTTTGGTCTTTTGACCACTGGACCTTTGGGTCACTTCTGGACCTTCGCACTCCTACGCCACTTTTATCTTTATTTTTTTTTATGAATTTAACAATATTATTTACATAAAATAACTTATAAATACATTTTTAAAACTATTTATTTACTTTCGGAATATTTTAAATGTTTGACTATATAATCACAAATATTTCTATCTGTACATTAAAACATTAAATCAATATTGATAAAATAGTTAACATAATGAATATGTTTATTAAACAATGTAGTCAATTTATTTCAAAAAAATGAATTCAATTTTAATAAAATATTATGATTATGAGTAATTTCATTATGTATTTTAACCCAACCAATCCTCATTCACATTATTTATTTAATAACATGAATGAAAATTACTTGCGTTAAAACACACAATGCAATTACTCATAATCAAAATATTCATTTTAAAATTGAATTATTATTTTTGAAATAAATTGACTAGATTGATTAATAAACATATTCATGACCTTGAGTATTTTATCAATATTGATTTAATGTTTAAATGTATAGATGGAAACAAATTTGTGATTACAAAGTCAAACTTTTAAAATTTTCCGCAGGTAAATAAATAATCTAAAAAATTTATTTATAGGTTATTTTATGCAAATAAATATTTTTACAATATTCATAGAATGGGGAAACAAATGAAAATACTACCTAAACGCGCATGGGGAGGCTCGAAATCAAGACCTCCCATAAAACCACTACAGGGCGCAACCACTAGGGTGCACCAATGGGGCATGTAAATAAATATTGTTAAATTGATAAAAAGCTAAGGATAAAAGTGGCATAGGGAGAATGATGTGGACAGGTCGGGGGACAAGGGGTGAAATCAAGCACGATATTTAAATAGTGTGTATTGTATACATATGTTACATATTTTATATTTATTTCCCCACATGGCCTAGCCTAATGAAAAAGGGCCATGTGGGGTGTCAGGGAGATCTCGGGTTTGAGTCTCCCCAGCATTTTGACAGTGTGTATTGCATGTTTATTTGTAGCTTTGTAATCCCCTTTGCCGACCATTTGTAATACATATTTTATATTTACATACAAAAAGTTGTTTTCCATAAATATTGTTTTACTATCAAATAAATATGCATAATATATATATATATCTGTGTGTGTGTGTGAATATGCATATTTATATACATACATACAAATATATATATATATATATATATATCCATCCATATATACAATTATTATATTTATATATATACATAATTTATTTCTAGTAATACAAAATAGGACGCAAGCTTTGCGGATATGGGGCACGGGGCGGGTTGGGCCTAAACATTTTGACCATTAAGAACACAAACCAATGCGAGTTGAGCTCACATAGGTGCATGCCAAGGCTGGTTGATCCCGCCCGAGTGTCAGCTTACCTGCGAGCCTAATTAAAAAAAGAGATTATTTTTATAATATCATATTCTTTAAAATTTAATTTTTTAATAAAAAATCATGATTAAACCATGACATATGATTTCTCACTAGAATGGTCATACTAATTCTCCATTCATTCATATATGAATTTTAAATAGGTCTATAATTATTGTTTTAACAGTGATTGAGGAAAAAGATAGACAGACAAATGTTTTCCTTGAGAACTATGCTTTGTATACATGCACTCTCTTGGGTTTCCTCAATTTTCTTGCTTTGAATAAAAGAGGCATAACCTCAATCTTTCTATTGTGACATCCCACCTTTTAAAAAATGGATGTCATATCCCTTGCACATGGTTTCAATTCTTAAAGAGTTATTATAATCATAATATTCAATGGGTCGATTTATTATTGTTATTATTATTTTTATTTTTTTATTAAGAAAATAGGAGAGGATCTCATGGGAACCCTAATCGCCTCCTCTGAAAAGGGTCGTTACCTAAAGGGTCATCATTCATTCATAAGTTCACCTGTTCACATCACCACACAACCAACCCCATCATTCATAACCCCTCACTGATCACTCACCTACTTTGAAATGCAACATGTCACCACCACATCAACACCACCACATTCCACCATTAACCCATCAAAAAATGCTCCATCACATCCCTTAAAACTCCAATTATGATTAATTCATATTTCTCCCCACAACTACCATTAAGAATGAGAAAAAATATAATATCTAAATGATTATAAATAATATATATTTTTAAAAAATGCGGATAATCCCACATGCTACAGTAACAACCCAAGTAAATATAGAATAAATCACTTTCATGTTTATTAATATAATTATATTCATTATAAAAATATTAAGTAATTTTTAAATAAAAAAGGAAATAGTTTTAATTAAACACTTTTATTATAAGGTTTTATTTAAGAGTTTAATTTCTAAATTTTAGAATTTAAATTAGACAAAATGGATTTCTTTTTCGAAATATGCACATCAAAATTTACTTTGGCCGAAATTTTGGGATCTTTAAAAAAATATTGATTTTTCAATAAATAGTAAAAAATACCGATTTTTATAAAAAAATATTTTCTTTTCAATAAATCAGGTAATTTAAAAGTCCCAATATGTTTTGGATATGATTTCAACTAACATAAGTATTATTTAGTTATATTTAATCCACTTAATTAATTTTGAATTAAGTTTATATTGGATTTTAGTATAAGTATGTTTTTGGGTTTAAAAATGGGTTTTCTTGAAAACTTTTTAAAGTGCACATTTTTTCTCCTTTTTAATTAATTAAGATAATACATAATAAGAAATGTTTTAAATGAAATTTATGAACTAAATATCAATAAATATTAATATATATTCTTACAATGATTTTTTTAATCATATAGTTAATGTAAAATCATCATTTGCTTGAAAAATACACTTCTTGAAAACTCATTTTTTTATCACGTCTTCAGGTTTTGTTTTAAATTAAATTTTAACACTTATATGAATTGAATTTGGAATAATGGATTCCATATTTGGAATCATCATAATTTATATTATCTAATAAATCCAACTTAATTTTTGATCATAATGAATAGTGTAAATAGTAAAAATTAATTATTGCGATTAAGGAAAAAACAAATTTATCGAGAGGTTAAACTAAAAAGATAAGGGTTAAAATAACATAAAAATTATCTAAAATCTATTGGATAGTCATATTTCAACCTTATAATGTATAAGGATCGTGAATACTCCATTTTGGACCCTCGTGGCATGTCAAAAATGCATGTATTACTTTTTTTCAAAATTACAAGTGTGTCACTCACCTCACTTATAAAAGGCCACACTCAATCCCCTCTTCTCCACACCTTCAAAATCTTTTGGTTCATCTTAGATATATCTAAATAATTTCCCAACTTCCATCCCCCTCATCCTAGAAGCCTTGGTTTGTTTAATAAGCCTTTCAAGGAATACTTTAGGTATAATCCTAAAGAGGTGGTCAGAGAACAGGTTAAACTAGTACTCCGCCCATGCGATGCACGACACTGTAAAAAAAATATTATTTTAATTAATAGAATACCATTTTTCAAACATAATTAGTCATATTAATATTGAAAACATTTAAAACAAAAATTATTGGTGCATAATAATGGAATAAAAGTTACATAATTGGTGGGAGTGAACAATTAATCCATAACGAAGCATGGTATCTTAATGAAAGAGAAATCATGTGTTTGAAAAATTAGAATAATATAAAATCACTAGTTTTTGAACAATTAGAATAATAAAAAATGTCAATTCTGACCCTTTCACTAAATTCCATATAGGGAAGGAATACAAAAATTAGCTATCTCAGCAGTAATAAGTTGTTCCAGAACTCACAACCGGATTCTCTATCATTTTTATAGAAAGACTGGCTACCAGGGATCATTTCCAGGCCTCTCTTCCTCCAACAAAACCCTTAATGTCTCTATCAAAGCAACCTGGAAATAATTATCATTAATTTCTGTATTTTTGGATCAGTTTCATAGTACACCACATCTCTATCATCACTAACATAGTGATCCCACTGAAACTTCTGATCAAAGATCCAAGAAGGCACCATGGGAGGGGACCTGATTTCTTGGGTTAATGGTAGTATTTCCCAAGTAACATCTTATCCGACTCTATCTACATGGTTTGAATCAAAATATTAAAAACCATTATTGTTTTATCTATTCTTTATCGTAAAGTGAAGAAATATGTATGTACTCACTGCTTCTACGAGATGGTAGTGAGGAATTTGAGGAAAAAGATGATGAATGAAATGACTTCCAATATCATCCGAAGATAACTCCATTCCCATCCAAATGTTAATGAACCCAAGAAAGGAGTTGTGAGTGAAAAAACTAGTCTTTTGATTTTCCTCCTAAGGACAGTCATTTGGTAACAATTCATTCAATCAAAACCTTTCATCGAACCCCTTCAACAAAAAAAATTTGATACCTTTCTTAATTCATGAGTAAGGTTGAAGATAAAAGAATTTTTTTCCAATTACTAAATGTTCAATAATTTTTATTAACATGATTTTTTCATTTGAATCACATTAATTTAGCATGTTTCCATTATAAGATACACATATAATATGTTCCTTTTCTTTTAGTGTTGTTTATGAGAGAAATTATTGTAGTGATTTGAATGCTATACCATGTTGTGGTACCACATAAGTCTTTCTTCCTGACCATGGTGGTGCAAGTAAGTCACTGAATCTAGCCACATAACAAAAATTTGTCAAGGAAAAAACATATGTGAGACCATTTATTATAAAAGAAACTAATAATTGAAAAAATAGAATAAAATGATCACTTCTCAAAAAGAGGACATTGGTTCAACAACATTTCAAAAATAGGGGAAAATAGACAACAATAAAAAATGACAACCTTTCAAATCTAAAAATGATTAAAAAAAATAACAGGGATTGTTATAAATTTTCATTGATAATCAATTTCATTAAAATGCTTCAAAACTGGAAAAAATGGGCTTACCAAACTTGTTCAACAAGTGAAATATAAGCCAACATAAAATGAACACCTTTCAAATCTCAAAAATGGTTAAAGAAAATTACCAGGACAGTATAAATTTTCATGGATAAGAAATTTCATAAAAATGCTTAAAACTTGAAAAACCAGGCTTGCCAAACCATTTTAGGAATTTCAATTTAACCCATTTTAAAATTACCACCTTTCAAATATCGAAAATGATTAATGAAAATAACCAGGATATTTAGAAATTTACAAAGATAAATAATTTCATTAAAACGCTTAAAAACTAGAAAAACTGGGTATACCAAACATGTACAACAAGTTAAATTTAAGCCTTTATTAAATGACCACCTTTAAAATATAAAAATGATGAAAGAAAATAACTAGGATAGTTAGAAACATTAAAAGATAAGGAATTTCATTAAAATGATTAAAAACTGGTAAATCTGGGCTTACCAAACATGTTCAACAAGTTCAATTTAAGTCCACATAATATTACCAGATTTCAAATCTCAAAAATAATTAATGAAAATAACCAAGATAGTTATAAATTTACAAATACAAGAAAGTTCATCAAAATTCCTACAAAATAGAAAACTAGGCTTACAAAACATGTTCAATGAGTTTTATTTAAGCCAACAAAAAATAACAAAAAACCTAAGGAAATGCGAGCATTAAATTTTGAAAATAAAAATGGAAACCATACATGTTGAAAAAATAAATTAGAAATTGAACATTTATGCATATGAAAAAACAACCAAAACAACTCATACCTTCCCATATAAGACATATTCAAGTACTGTCTTGTAAAACTCACGAAGCACATGACTATCGTTGTATCATTAACCCCTTGATTTCTGAACAATATAAAATTGTTCAGTACTCATCCATAAATCAAATCCACATGAAGAATTAGTTAGTAAAAAACTCCAAGATTAAACCTCCTTGAGCTATAAGTGATGTGTATCTTATGTTTTTCCTCCTCCATGCATGTAAATCGAAGATACTCATTCCATAATCCCATGCACATTCATCAGGAATTATGTTCTTTTCTATGTGAGGATGAGAATAATTGAAGTATGTAATGAATCTCTTAGATATCACCCACTTATCTTCACGTTTGTATGTTTGTACATCTACATTGACTTTTCTTCTGAGATCAATATCTTATTACAGAGACAAATCCCATTGAATCACAACAACATTATATAAAAATACTACCTTGTCTAGGTTTGGAAAAATATGTTCAAACCATAGTAGTTAGTAAAATTATAAAAAATAAATAAAACTAACATTAAAGTCACTTAAATGATCATATAACATTTAAACAATAAAACCTCACAGAAAACTCTTAACGATGAAAGAGAAAAATGTGTAGGTGACACTTTAAAACATATCAATGAGGAAAGAAAAGGTACATAAATGTGCATAAAACTATTGAAGGGGGAAGAAACTAAGTAATAAAAATAATTGAAAATGAAGACACCCACCTAACCAATAGAACGAGAGTATAATGTTTTGGTATCAAAAAGTTGCAAAACATCTTTCAAAATCTTTCAAAATAAACAGTTTCAGTTTTTGTGTGGATCATTTAAAAAATGACCAAAACTGTATAATGCACAATTCACAATGGTGTTGTATAAATAAATCAGAATAAAATAAATGAGTGAAAATTACAAATATTTAAAAATTCATATGAAACAAAAATAACCTTCATGTGGTGGTACACTTCACCCATTTTCATCGCATTTCTGTTTAATGCAGCTCCCATAGAAATAGTTGTAATGCTTGTTAATATATATAAAATAAATAATGAAATAGTAAGTGGATAATAGTAATAAAAAGTATATTATGGGGAAATAATATTACTGAAAAATGATCATCAATTATTTACTCTATATAATGGATCTCCTAGAGAAACATATGTAATGCTGGTTACTACAACTCAACAAGTAAGAGTAATCTGTCCTCCCTAATAATGGACACACCTACAACCACCTATGGAATATAAAAAATCATAATAAAAATAGGGATAAATATTCAGGGATCTGATCAATGCAGGGATCACCTCATCATTCAGGTCTTTGATCGATGTAGTATTAATCTCAACTAGGGCTCTGATCAATGTAGTTTGACAGAAATCATTCCACAGTTCCATCATTCTCCCTCAACCATACTGATGATTTGAGATCAATAAAACTCAAAATCAATAGTCATATAATATTATGGATTTGAAATCAAACCTTAGAAAATAATTATAACATAGAATAATTGTTAAAATAAAGCTAAACTGCATGAAAAAAAATTACAAAATGGAAAGATAAATATGGGATGAAGGTAATATATCGAAGTGTGAAATGAAAATGTGAGCCCAATGTGGTTACGACACTATAAATGTAGGGTTACAATAGGAGTAGGAAAAAGTGGAGCAGGAAATAGCAGATTAGGCATAAGTGGATGTGGTGGAGGTGAAAAAGGAGCTAGAAGCAAACCCGCTAGTGGTAGACAAGTCTTAGGCAGAGTAGCCGGATGCAGAGGTTCCCCAAAGGTAGACCAGCTGGAGGCAGACCAGTCCTAGGCAGAGCAGCCGGACGCGTAGGTTCCGGAGGCCGAGACGAAGAAACAGGATGCAGAGCATGCAGTTTTATCTAGAAAAGTGGAGGAACCAGAGGTAGAGGATTTGATGGAGGAGTTTCCAATTGTGGAGAATTTTTTGGCGGAGGAGCCAAAGGCAGAGCACACCTAGGAGGAGGTGCAATTGGAGAGGAGATCTGGGAAGGGGAGCGGGAGAGGGGAGTCTGGGATGACAGCGGGAACCCTAGGTGAACCGAGGAAGAGCCGAGGATGTACAAAGGAAATGGAAACATGGAAAATAAATTCCTAATAATGGATGGAGGATTTAAGTTTCTTAGGTGATGTGGCTGCATAATGATGTGACACATAAGCCCGAAAACACCCATGATTAGTATATATAATAGATTCTTAACTATCAATTTTTGTTTTATTTCTTCTTTCACCTCCTTCAAATATTATTCATGTAACACCCCAGGTAAATAAAGAATATGAAATTTTCATATTTATCCATATTTGTGAATAAAATATTAATATTAATTTAAAGGGGACGCTATGCTCGATGGCGTACCCAATACGCGACAACGAGTTCCTTTGAAATCTTACATTGTACTCTAATAATAAAATAATATTATTTTAAATGGTAGTTAATGCCTAGCCATTGTAATGGCGGGAAAGAACAGAACTAACTAAAAAATGATTATGTATGTTTGTCAAATATTTTTACTTTTTACAATAAATGTTAGAAGATTAAAAATGCGAATGAATCCAATTTTAAGCGTAAACATTCTAATATTCTTTAAAAGGTCGATTAACCGCCTTTTGATGGAGAACCTATTTTAAATACACTTTTTGACAATTTTATGTGTTATATTTGACAAAATAAAATTCTTCTTTAGAATAGGGACATCAAAATTTACTTTGTGTAAATTTTTGGTATTTTTCCGATAAAGTTCATTTTTTAATGAATAGTGAAAAATGTTGTATTTTAATTCAAAACCTCTTTTTAATATAATTTATTTATATGATTAGATTATATTTTGAATTGGTTTTAAAGTTAAATTAGAATATATGTTTACCATTTAATCCAATAGTGGTCATTGGAATTAATTTCACTTTGAATTTGGACTTAAACTAGTGTCAATCTTTTAATAGATATTGTTTCTTAAAAACACGATATTTGTTTTGAGAGCAGGAATCGATTATTAAATTAATTAATGCAAATTATATGTTTTGAATTTTGTAAAATGGACATCATTTTTGAATTTGGAATATCAAATATAGCTTAGGGTGAATTTTTGATAATTTTCTGAAAAACGTCAATTTTTGATGAATAGTGAAACCACTAAGTGGTAGTTAAAGAAACAGATTTTTCGTTTAAATGAAACTTTACCACTTCTATGATTTGAATTTCAAAAATCAAACATACATGGTTTTCATTAATAAGTAAAATGTGGTTCAATGGGATTAAAATAATTTTTTGGTGAATAGTAACTTTTAAGTTTATTAATTGCGATTAGAGGTAATTAGTGTAGTTTAAGGTAAAAATAATGTTTTAATGATATGAAATGACCTAGACACATGTCCTAACCTTATTGTATGTATCATGGCCGACCAAGAAAATCCATGGGTCAACTTGGGGACCCTATGGAGCCACTTTGGTAGGAAAATTACTTTAATAACTTTTTATTTAATGTTAAAATAAAAATGTCAAAAACATGAGATGTTCTACTAAATATTTTTTTAAATGGGGTTATACAAGTCATAATTTTGACTATAAATATTCATTGGAAAGTTAAAAAGATTTCCTACATCATGATATTTTTTTATATATAATTTTTAGATATTAAATAAATTAAATCATTTATGACACCATGATGATGCAGCGATTACCTCATTATTTAACGATTTAAATAAAATGAAACAATAATGTAAACTCTAAGACCTAAACTTGTAAAAAACCTATCAGATGGGTGGATTTAGAATCCTTATCACCTTATCCTCGGTATTTTTAATTTTGGGACCTTTTTTATCTGAAAATCATTTTATAATAATGTATCTTTTCTTAACTTTCCAAGAGTGCCCCTCCTTTTCTCTTATAAAAGGCACCCACCTCTACCACCTTACCCACACCTCTCAAGCCTTTGGTACGGCCAAAAAATTACCATTTAATCTCTCCACATACCTCTCTTCATCATTGAAGCCTCACTTTGGGCAGAATTCTTTCCAAGGAAGCCTTTGAGATCAAATCAAAGAGAGTTACCCGATTTAAAGGTAGTGTCCTCTCTTGTGTTCTTATGTTTTATTTTGCTTCTCCAACCCTCTAATTTTTTTTATTCCTTTATTTTGTAACAAAACCAGTATATTAAATATACTAGGATGTTTTTATGTGAAGGATTTGAGCTAAACTTACACACACCTTCGTCTAATGGTTAAAGAACATACTGTTTCTGTGGATGGCGAATTTCTGCCTCACGAAACGATGATTGTTCAATCTTCTCTTAACAGCTTTCATGGTGGACATTATGATGTCACTATATTTTATATATGATATATATGGTATCTATGTTTTCTATATGCTTCTGAATTTTATATTTAAAACATGACTTTATGCTTTTCATGTTGTGCAAATGCAATAATTTCATACGAGGAAGTGTGGACTACCGCCCCCTCAAGTGATGTGACTCGTTCATGAAATACATGGAATGTATAAAGAAGGAAATTAATGAACATATGTGACCTATATAACATATATATTATACTGTAATTATAATATATATATCTCTCAATTATTTTTAATTACATTAATATGACAAAGAAATGAAAGTAGTGTTCATGCGTACGTACGACCTACCGTCTCCATGAACGGTGCATTTCATTTCTTTTTATCTCCAAATGTTACGGAGTAGTATAAAATGAATATTTACTGGATATATATGATATTCAAATAATTAATACTATTCTGGAGATGATTTACTTATAACTACATGGAAAATCATTTTCAAACAAGTTCATTTCTGACTAATGTACTAAACATCGATAAAAACGTCTAATAAGAACTCACATTATTAACCAATTATTATAACATTATAACATGTGATATGAACTGAATAATAATATTTAAAATAGTTCTTTAATCAATTATAAATTGACCAAAGTTTATTATTCAAAAATATAAAGAAACGAACAAGACAAGTCGGACTTAAGGTAAGGGATCGAACCTCTCTCTTTCTTTTTAAGTACTCTCTTTTATGTCATTTATTTTAACCTCATGTTTCTTATGTTTGGGGATGTTATTTTATATTCCTAATACTGTAATTTTTATGGTCATATTATGAGAGACCCTATTTTATCTCATAAATACATTTTTGGAAGTTTTTAGTGGCGCCGTTAGGCTGCCGAGTTTTCGTAAGGGATTTTTAATCTCACTTTTATTCCCATGACATTTATGCCACATTTGCCACTATTTACTTTGAGTGGTGTATGTAATGACCATTATTATACACTTTGTGTAGTATAATTTTATTTATGGGTATTTACATCTTCATTGTATGACCCTTCTTCCATGGGGTGTACGTTTCGAAAGTTACCCAACTCGGTAAGGGGACCTTTCACCCTCCTCTTTTTAAAAGACTTCTTTTGTTATGTCTTTTAATTTACATATTATTATGTTGGGATATGTTATTCTATATCCTTATTGATGTAAAGTTTATGTCCAAGTGGTGAGATTACATTCTCTCTCTCATCGATTAATTTTCTGAATTTTGAAGTGACGCCGTAAGGTTGTCGAATTTTTACAAGGGAACATCTTAACCCAATTTCGATTTCTTTGGGTTCAACTTGTACTTCTTGAACATGTAATCCTATGAATATGTGTGAATGAACTCTTATTGTTTCACAATTAATATCCACCTATATTGGGTGTATTTGTATTTCTCACACATAATTATGTGATAGATTTATCCTTAATTTAAGGATACCATCTTTATAATGGATTCCATCTCAATTTACTTTTCCATTGAGACTTCATTGTTGTTATGCACCAATTCACTCTTATATGGTGTGTATACTGACCTTTGACATATTATATCATGAATCCCTTTATTCTCATGATATTATAAAGTTCTGATTAAATGTTATTCCACAATTATTTGTATTCAAGAGTCTCTCATTTTGTTAAAAACTCTTTAACAAAAAATATCGTTTTAATTGTTTTAAAGATTTATTATTCTAAATATTTATCTTTAATGTCCATGTTTTCAAAATGGTTTTCAGTATTTATTTATACGGACATTAATGTTTTAAAATTGTAATTCCATTAAAAGCTTCAAAGTGGTATGGGACACTTTGATTCAAAAATCTCTTTTAAATGGTTTTTGAAAATGGATTGATTAATTCAATATCTTGGAATTACTTATTGTGATTGCAAATGAAATGTTGTTATTGAAATGTTTATATTTTCAATATTTTATGTGTAATGATGGTACATGGACATTTTAAAGGTGGTTACGTGATAAACCATATGACGGGTGGTGCCGTGAATACCAGGACGGGTGGTTACGTTATAACCTCCAATGCATTGGGTATGGAAGTCGGCCATATGGCTATTCCATTAAGTATGTGTGGAAGTTGACCATATGGTTATTCCATTTAAGTATGTTTATGTCCCAAGTTACCTTTATATGTTATGTGTTCTTTATATGGGTTTTATGGTAATATTTTGGTTACAAAAGGGTAAGTAATGATCTTTTATTCAGTAAAGAGTTTTTTTTACTACTTCATAAAGGTGAAAAGTATTACTTTGATAAAGTATACACGATTTACTTGTTGTTTTGAAAAACTAATAGTTTTCATTATTTGTGTATCCCTTACTGAGCTTTTTATGCTCACCCCAAGTTTTTTTGAAATGTTTTTCACATGACTTAATGTGTAATAGGGTCAAGGATGGGATCAAGGGAAAGTCATGCTATCTAAAACATGGAATTAAACATGTTTCTTTTTAAGAGTTTTTATTTTATGGAAACTTAGTAGAAGTGTCTACTTTTTAATCTTTTGAGATGTAATAGTTATGTCCTAATTCTCTAAAACTCTAAACCATGAAAATATCCTCAATGTGAATTATTCATTTAATTCAATATTAAGTAAGGATTAAGACTGGGCCTTATAGTTGGTATCAAAGGTCGGTTTAGACAACTTTAGGGATTAGGAGTTTTTGTTAGACACATGGTTAGTCCCTATATCTATTATTTCAGTTAAATCTTTGTTTTATAACCTTTTTCAGGGAAAGTAAAGTCAGTTACGAATGGAAAAAGAAGGATATCAAATGACATTCCTATCTCTTCATGATAACATGCTTGCAATAATTATTGCAAAGTCATGTTCGGATGATTGTGAAACTTTTTCTAGCATACAACTCACTTGCAAGAAGTTGTTTGAGATATCAAACACCTCCACTATACCACGTTATCATCATGTATCATGGGTTGTATTTAGACAAATACTATTTTCACAATATTCTCATATTTTCAAGAAAGGAAAATATTATCAAGGTATTTTCAAATATTTTACCTTATCACAAGAATTTGAAGCATATTATGATTTTAAAAATGGTGCTGAGGAAGGGGACCCTTGCGCAACCAACTTATATTTGATTTTAAAATATAGTCTCTCAGCACATACTTATGGTATTTTAAAAGGACCAATAATAGAAAGTTTCAACTCAAATTCTGTCCGACTATTCTATAGAAATCATGTTTTATCAGATGTTTTGTAATTATATGTCATACATGATTATTTTCCAAAACTGTTTTTCTGTGAACACCCATATGACCCATGTTGTACAAGGTGTATTTGGATGGAGGAAGCAAATTATTTTGAAGGATATCTAAATCATTATTGTAATGCATGGGACGTCTACCTACGTGAACAAGATGACAATGAAACCGAGTGGACTCCATGATCAAGGTATGCTGTTATTCATTTTGGGAATCATTTTATTTTATCTTATGGTGGTGAAATAAGACTTCAAGAATTAAGATGTTGAGATCGTAATGAATTTGGATGAAAATGAGATGTATAAGGAAACTATTGAGGTTAAAACACGTTAGGGTTATTTTTGGAGTTTTATAAAAAGGACAACACTCAGACCGTGTGACAACCCGTCGTGTCGGACAAAGCTGCAGGAATCGAACCCACAACCAAAGTGTGACTGGTATTTATCGCCTATCACTTGACTACGTGAAGTCCCTGGTTAGTTTGACTAATTCTTTTTAGATAGATGATTTTATGAATTAAGAGTAAGTTGATTTTGTGTTATCTATGGAAATTATTAACCTATCATGGAGGATATGTGATTAGGTTAATTACTATTCAATATGAGACTTTAAGAGCAACTGATGTTATTTGAAGATAAGTGTTATTTTGTACCTTGGAAGACTATGTGATTAAATCCTTAAAATATTTGGGTTTCAATTTTAGTTTGGTTTACATTGAAGAATTTTATGGACAAATTTTTTATCGAACGGTCTTCGTTGAACTTTGGGTTTTGTTGGACAAATTTTGGAGATTAAGAATAGATTTTCATTTTATAAAGGGTTATCCTTTTCTGGTTTATCTGATCTTGTACTAACCTTTTTGGTTTTGGTTTTGGTTAAAGTCTAAATACATGGGAAGTATATAGTTCTCTTTTGTGGATTAGGTGATTCTCTAGAAGTTGATTATAACTCTCTTAATGTAAACAAGTCATCCTAAATACTCATCTTTTGGAGAAAATATGAGTTCATGTAAGAAATCTAGTAAAAGTTGAAAGTCAACATGACAAGTAAGTATGTTCACTTATGTTTTAGTTAAGCTCAAAAATAAATTCCTCAATGAAAAGTAACTAAAAAAAATGTTGTCCATTAACTTTTCCTACTGGGTAATCCAATACCGTTTAACCCATCAGAAGTTTGTGATTTTCTGGTGGTTAACTTTCTCCTAAACATGTTTTCTATCACACTCCCTCAGAACATGACCCTTTGTTTTTTCTTCTATATCCATGTTTTCATACATGGAATCCTAGTATGGGTTAAATCGGGTGACCTTTGTACTTCCCTTTCTTTCTTTTAAAGTGATAGTTTAATTTACTCATTTTCCGATGTGGGGCTTTCAATAAAGTTTCTGATCCCAATTTTAAAATTGCGAGGACGCAATTCCCAAAAGGGGGGAAGGATTTAACACCCCAGGTAAATAAAGAATATGAAATTTTCATATTTATCCATATTTTTGAATAAAATATTAATATTAATTTAAAGGGGACGCTATGCTCGATGGCGTACCCAATACCCGACAACGAGTTCCTTTGAAATCTTACATTGCACTCTAATAATAAAATAATATTATTTTAAATGGTAGTTAACGCCTAGCCATTGTAATGGCGGGAAAGAACGGAACTAACTAAAAAATGATTATGTATGTTTTTCAAATATTTTTACTTTTTACAATAAATTTTAGATGATTAAAAATGCAAATGAATCCAATTTTAAGCGTAAATATTCTAATATTCTTTAAAAGGTCGATTAATTGCCTTTTGATTGTGAACCTCTTTTAAATCCACTTTTTGACAATTTTATGTGTTATATTTGACAAAATAAAATTCTTCTTTAGAATAAGGACATCAAAATTTACTTAGTGTAAATTTTTGGTATTTTTCCGATAAAGTTCATTTTTTAATGAATAGTGAAAAATGTTGTATTTTAATTCAAAACCTTTTTTAATCTAATTTATTTATATGATTATATTAAATTTTTAATTGGTTTTAAAGTTCAATTAGAATATATTTTTACCATTTAATTCAATAGTGGTCATTGGAATTAATTTCACTTTAAAATTGGACTTAAACTAGTGTCAATCTTTTAATAGATATTGTTTCTTAAAAAACACGCTATTTGTTTTGACAGCGAGAATCGATTATTAAATTAATTAACACAAATTATATGTTTTGAATTTTGTAAAATGTACATCATTTTTGAATTCGGAATATCAAATATAGCTTAGGGTGAATTTTTGGTAATTTTCTGAAAAACTTCAATTTTTGATGAATAGTGAAACCACTAAGTGGTAGTTAAAGAAACTGATTTTTCGTTTAAATGAAATATTACCACATCTGTGATTTGAATTTCAAAAATCCAACATACATGGTTGTCATTAAGAAGTAAAATGTGGTTCAGTGGGATGAAAATAATTTTTTGGGGAATAGTAACTTTTAAGTTTATTAATCGCGATTAGAGGTAATTAGTGTAGTTTAAGGTAAAAATAATGTTTTAATGATATGATAAGACCTAGAAACATGTCCTAAACTTATTGGATGTGTCATGGCCGACCAAGAAAATCCATGGGTCAACTTGGGGACTCCATGGAGCCACTTTGGTAGGAAAATGACATTAATAACTTTTTATTTAATGTTAAAATAAAAATGTCACAAACATGAGATGTTTTACTAAAATAATTTTTAAATGGGGTTATACAAGTCATAATTTCGACTATAAATATTCATCAGAAATATAAAAAGATTTCCTACATCATGATATATTTTTTATATAATTTTTCGACATTAAATAAATTAAATTATTTATGACACCATGATGATGCAGTGATTACCTCATTATTTAACGATTTAAATAAAATGAAACAATAATGTAAAATCTAAGACCTACACTTGTCAAAAACCTATCAGATGGGTGGATTTATAACCCTTATCACCTTATCCTCTATATTTAATATTGTGGTACCTTTTTTATCCGAAAATCATTTTATAATAATGTATCTTTTCTTAGCTTTTCAAGAGTGCCCCTCCTTTCCTCTTATAAAAGGCCCCCACCTCTACCACCTTACCCACACCTCTCAAGACTTTGGCTCGGCCAAACCCTGCCCATTTCATCTCTCCGCATCCCTATCTTCATCATTGAAGCCTCAATTTGGGCAGAATCCTTTCCAAGGAAGCCTTTGAGCTCAAATCAAAGAGAGTTACCCGATTTAAAGGTAGTGTCCTCTCTTGTGTTCTTATGTTTTATTTTGCTTCTCCAACCCTCTAAACTCTTTTTATTCCTTTCTTTTGTAACAAAAACAGTATCTTCAATATAATAGGATGTTTTTATGTGAAGTATTCGAGCTACACTTACACACAACTTCGTCTAATGGTTAAAGAACATACTGTTTCTGTGGATGACGAATTTCTGCCTCACGAAACGATGATTGTTCAATATTCTCTTAACACCTTTCATAGTGTCCATTATGATGTCACTATATTTTATATATGATATATATGGTATTTATTTTTTCTATATGCTTCTGAATTTTATATTTAAAACATGCCTTTATGCTTTTCATGTTGTGCAAATGCGATAATTTCATACGAGAAAGTGTGGACTACCGCCCCCTCAAGTGATGTGACTCGTTCATGCAATACATGGAATGTATAAAGAATGAAATTAATGAAAATATGTGAACTATATAACATATATATTATACTTGAATTATAATATATATATATCTCAATTATTTTTAATTACATTAATATGACAAAGAAATGAAAGTAGCGTTCATGCGTACGTACGACCTCCGTCTCCATGAACGGTGCATTTCATTTATTTTTATCTCCAAATGTTATGGAGTAGTATAAAATGAATATGTACTGGATATATATGATATTTAAATAATTAATACTATTCTGGAGATGATTTACTTATAACTACATGGACAATCATTTTCAAACAAGTTCATTTTTGACTCATGTACCAAAAATCGACAAAAACGTCTGATATGAACTCACATTATTAACCAATTATTATAACATTATAACATGTGATATGAAATGAATAATAATCTTTAAAATAGGTCCTTAAGAAATTATAAATTTACCAAAGTTTATTATTTAGGAATATAATGAAACGAATAAGACAATTCGGACTTGAGGTAAGGGATCGAACCTCTCTCTTTCTTTTTAAGTACACTCTTTTATGTCATTTATTTTAAGCTCATCTTTATTATGTTTGGGGATGTTATTTTATATTAATCATACTGTAATTTTTATGGTCATATTATGAGAGACCATATTTGATCTCATAAATCCATTTTTGGAAGTTTTAAGTGGCGCCGTTAGGCTGCTGAGTTTTCGTAAGGGATTTTTAATCTCACTTTTATTCCCATGACATTTATGCTACGTTTGCCACTATTTAATTTGAGTGGTGTATGTACTGACCATTATTATACACTTGTAGTATAATTTCATTAATGGGTATTTACATCTTCATTGTATGACCCTTCTTCCATGGGGCTTACATTTCGAAAGTTACCCAACTCAGTAAGGGGACCTTTAACCCTCCTCTTTTTAAAAGGCTTCTTTTGTTATGTCTTTTAATTTAAATATTATTATGTTGGGATATGTTATTCTATATCCTTATTGATGTAAAGTTTATGTCCAAGTGATGAGATTACATTCTCTCTCTCATCGATTAATTTTCTGAATTTTTAAGTGACGCCGTAAGGCTGTCGAATTTTTACAAGGGAACATCTTAACCCAATTTCGATTTCTTTGGGTTCAACTTGTACTTCTTGAACATGTCATACTATGAATATGTGTGAATGACCTCTGATTGTTTCACACTTAATATCCACCTATATTGGGTGTATTTTTATTTCTCACACATAATTATGTGATAGATTTATCCTTAATTTAAGGATACCATCTTTATAATGGATTCCATCTCAATTTACTTTTCCATTGAGACTTCATTGTTGTTATGCACCAATTCACTCTTATATGGTGTGTATACTGACCTTTGACATATTATATCATGAATCCATTTATTCTCATGATATTATAAAGTTCGGATTAAATTTTATTCCACAATTATTTGTATTCAAGAGTCTCTCATTTTGTTAAAAACTCTTCAACAAAAAATATCATTTTAATTGTTTTAAAGATTTATTAATCTAAATATTTATATTTAATGTCCATGTTTTCAAAATATTTTTCTGTATTTATTTATATGGACATTAATGTTTTAAAATTGTAATTCCATTAAAAGCTTCAAAGCGGTATGAGACACTTTGATTCAAAAATCTATTTTAAATGGTTTTTGAAAATGGATTGATTAATTCAATATCTTGGAATTACTTATTGTGATTGAAAATGAAATGTTGTTATTGAAATGTTTATATTTTCAATATTTTATGTGTAATGATGGTACTTTCACATTTTACAGGTGGTTATGTGATAAACCATATGACGGGTGGTGCCGTGAATACCAGGATGGGTGGTTACGTTATAACCTCCAATGCATTGGGTATGGAAGTTGGCCGTATGGATATTCCATTAAGTATGTGTGGAAGTCGACCGTATGGTTATTCCATTTAAGTATGTTTATGTCCCAAGTTACCTTTATATGTTATGTTTTCTTTATATGGGTTTTATGGTAATCTTTTGGTTACAAAAGGGTAAGTAATGATCTTTTATTCAGTGAAGAGTTTTTTTACTACTTCATAAAGGTGAAAAGTATTAATTTGATAAAGTTTACACGGTTTACTTGTTGTTTTGAATAACTAACAGTTTTCATTCTTTGTGTATCCCTTACTGAGCTTTTTATGCTCACCCCAAGTTTTTTTGAAATGTTTTTCACAGGACTTAATGTGGAATAGGGTCAAGGATGGGATTAAGGGAAAGTCATGCTATCTAAAACATGGAACTAAACATGTTTCTTTTTAAGAGTTTTTATTTTATGGAAACTTAGTAGAATTGTATAATTTGTAATCTTTTGAGATGTAATAGTTATGTCCTAATTCTCTAAAACTCTAAACCATGAAAAGATCCTCAATGTGAATTATTCATTTAATTCAATATTAAGTAAGGTTTAAGGCTGGGCCTTATAATTCATTTATGATTATATAATAACACTATTATCTATAATTTAATGAGATGTTATTATGTTAAGGACACGACTTATATCCATATACTCTTACCTAAAATGGGAAACGATAATGTCGCTCATATGTACGGTGAACTATCGACTCACGAATCAATGTAGCACATTTTCCGTAAACACATATCATGGTTGGGTATGCTGATGGATCTAAAATATATATATGATATTCATGTAGGTTTTGGGCACAACAGAAGCATAGGATGGGGTATGACCAACTCAGTTTTTTTCATGATCGATGATTAATCAGAGATTTACACAATTATGAACGCCATGATCAATGAAATTGAATCAAAGAATATATAAAATAGATAAACATCTTTACCAAAATTCATGATCATAACATATTATTTATAATTAATTTTGGAAATTAAATAATTACCTTGTGAGAAATTCTTTCTTCATTGATGGATCAGACAACGTCTCTACATCGTACCATTGTTCCATTATAGGAATCATGAATAAATTCCCTTCAGCGATGATCCACACGTGTTCCAAGAACCTTTGAACACTATCATAGGAATATCCGGGTGCTAGTACGAAATATCATAATGCTTGCGTTGTTTGCCTTTGACCGCACTAATAATTTCTTCAAGGAACAGTTCTCTTAGATCTCTCTAGACTCTAGAATGGTGGTGGCGGAGGATAGCTCTCCGTTCTTGAGAGAATTCTTAGTGAGTGAACTCTCTAGGGATTTGAGAGGATTCTCTCCAAATATCATTGTGCATAACACAAAATGAATTCGATCTATTAAGAAAATAATATAATTGGGTTTATATACCGCTAGGTTTAAAAAATAATAATTGTACACATGCCCTTATTATTTCCCTAATCTCTACAGAACCTCATGTCTAAAATAATAATAAAAATATTATTTCTTTACATGGGTTAAACTCACGTATTTAATTAAATATTATTTAATCAAAAAATATTTAATATATATTATTTATCATCGGGACATTAAACTCGGTCCATCACTCCATAATATCTACCGGGCCTTAAATAATGACTATGTATTTAATAAATAAATATCACTGTATTATTCTCTAAAAAATAAATAAATATTATATCCACTAAATAGAAAATAAATATTTATTAAATATTCTTATCACATAATATTATCTTGAATAATTGGTGACTAAATATATGTGATCAAGAAACCATGAATAATTAATAAACTGTGTGTGAGAATAATAAACATTCCACTTGTTAAATAATATATAATAATATATTATTTAACTGAGATTTTGGATACACTTAGTATGTGAAACTCTAGGACTTTTTCTCAGTGGAATTAGGTGAAGTATCCCAAAGTCCATGGTTTTAATTTAACAACACACTAATGCACTCATAGAGAAGGAAGTTAATATCATAGTGAAATAATACCTCATACGAACGCTTATCGAGTAATATAATCATTTTATCACGATATCTCTAATCAAGAAGGCTACATGCTGGTGCCATTAACCTATGTGCTTGATGTATCTTTATTTAAATTTTTAGAAATAGAACTTGCCTATAGAAGACTATGACCATGAATTTATTTTGGTTATACCATTTTCATAAAAGGGTCTAAAATATCAACTTATGTTAAAGAACAAAAGGGACAAATCTATTCTCACATAATTCATTAAGGAAATATTTCTTGTGACACACCCAACATATCTTACCTCACTGTAAGCATATGTCATCACAATTTTCATCAATACATCAAATTACATGACTTATAATTCTCATCAATAATAATCATAAAGACTATGGATCAATATATACATCTGTAGATAGGAACATCCAATGAAACATATAGATGTAGATTTCCTACTGGCGGGTCTCATTCCCATAATATCCTACACTCAATATTACCAAGGGAGTACACCATGATAAGGTCCCTCAAAGTCCTATGAGTCTCCACCCCTGATAGCCAATATAATTTGTGTCCCTAAAATTATTTCATCTAACTATAGAACATATATTTAAAAAAACTGTCATGTCATAGCGGGGAACTACTATGGCCTTTCAGAGGGATAACCACTTTTACGACATTATCACATACTATGTCACACAGAAGAACAATCATGATGTGATAATGACTTTATTAATATTAAAAAACAATGAATATAGGTTATAATAAAGTACACAAGAGTTGGTTCAAGGGAACCAACTCCAACAGACCCCACTTGCACTAGATCCAACAATTAACAACGTTTAGTACACTGACTCTCACATGATACTCATGATTCTGTTGAGATAAGAATTTAATCAAGGGTTACACCATGTTTTCTTCTGTGAGAACTTTTCTTACTACAAATTCACCACTTTAAGAAAAATATCTCAAGTGGTGATACTTCCAGAGTATGTGCTTTGTCCGTTGGTGCAACCATGGCTCCTTTTCTAGAGACACTATTAAAGTATTATCACAATACACTATGATAGGGTCTTTACTAATAGGTATCACATCAAGATCCTGGGAAAAGTATCATATCGAAATGAATTATTTAGCTACATTAGAAGCCTCTATATACTCATACTCCACTACAGAATCAACGACAACTAGCTACTTTGAACTCTTCTAACTCACATCTCCTCTGTTGAGACAAAAAAATATCATTTATATGACTTCAAATCATTCTAAAATATTTGAAAAATAGAATTAGCATAAACTTTGATGACTATATCCTCATCTCTTACATACACCAATAACATACGCTTAGTTATTATCAGATACTTATGGATTACCTTAACAACAGAACAATTCTATTCTCCTAGATCAGCTTGATATCTACTTACCATGATTGATGCATAAGCCACACCATGTTTAGTACATAATAAGAAATACATGATTTCTCCTATTGATGGATCATATGGGATCTCACCCATTCTCTCTTTCTCCTATTGTGTTTGAGGACAAATTTCCCTAGAAATATTTACACCATGTGACCCTAGAACCAATCCCCTTTTAGACCACTCCATACTAAATCTATTTAGTATCGATTCAATGTATGTACTTTGACTTGGTCCAAATATCCTCTGGGATCTATCACGAATGATCTTAATCCCTATAATATAGGATACTTCAGCTAAGTCCTTCATGGATAAAAATTTGTTTAACCAGTCCTTAACATACTATAAGACTAGTATGTTGTTTCCAATAAGTAATATATCATCAACATATACTACTAGGATAATGACCACATTCCCACTAAACCTATTATAAACACATGGATAATATTCGTTCTTAATGAAACCAAATTCATTTATAGATTCATTGAATTGAATTTTCCATAACCTCGATGATTTCTTAAATCCATAAATGGATCTATGAAACTTGTACATCCTTTTAGTATCACATGGAGTCACAAACCCTTATAGTTATGTCATGTAGACATATTCCTAAAGGTTTCAATTAAGGAAATCTATTTTTACATCTATTCTCCATATTTCATAGTCCTGGTAAGATATTATATCATGTAGAATTATGATGTATTTAAACATGAAAACTGGTGAAAAGGTTTCATCATAGTCAATTCCTTGATGCTGTTTAAACCCTTTAGACACTAGCCTTACTTTATAGGTATTTACATTACCTTCCATATCCATTTTTCTCTTGAAAACCCATTTACACCCCATAGGATTTACATTTACTGGTTCATCGACCAAATCCCAAACTTGGTTCAGATTCATGGAATCCATTTCAGAATTCATGGTTTCTTGAAATTTTGTAGCTTCTAAGATCTTTATTATATCTCTATAATAGAGAGTTTCATCATTATTAACCAATAATGATTCACCATCCTCGATGACTATAAAACCATTTCTTTAGTTCTCTTACATCTATAGTGATCCTAGAAAATACTTATGTTTCAGTAACTACTTCTTCCATGGGGACCTATGGAATTTATTCCTATACCAACTCTTATATATCTTGAGCATCAAATTCATCAATATTAATCTTTCAACCACCATCCTTTTTGAGTATGTGATCCCTCTCAAGAAAGAATAATTCTCTGGTGATAGTTACTTTTTTATCTAAGGAGTTGTATAAGTAGTATCCCTTTGTTTCCTTAGGATACCATATAAAGATACACTTTGTACCTAGAGGTGTTAGTTTTTTTCCTGATAAGGACTTAACAAATACCTCACAACCCCATACACATGTATGTAATGAAACAAGTTTCTTTCCACTCCAAAATTCAAAGGGAATTCCATTTTCTACTTTAGTTGGTACTTTGTTTAGTATATATGTCGCAGTTTGTAATGAATATCCCCAAAAGGACAATAAATGATGTGCATGAATCACCATCGACCTTACCATGTCTAACAAAGGTACGATTCCTCATTTCACTAACACCATTCCATTGTGGCATGTAAGGTTTAGTGAGTTGAGATAGAATACCAAAATCCCAGTAAATTTTTATAAACTCTTGGTTAAGATATTCATCACCTCAATCAAATTGGGGATTATTTATCTTCTTTTTAATTTTATTATCTACCTCATTCTTGAATTATTTGAATTTCTTAAATGACTCATACTTATACCTCATCAGTTAGACATAACCATATCTACTCAAGTCATCGATAAAAGTTATGAAGTAAGAATACCCACCTATAACTTCTACTGGAAATGGTCTACACACATCAATGTGTACCAATCCTAAAAGATTTGTAGAACTTTCACCCTGTCCACTGAATGGAGTTTTTGTCATTTTTTCTTGTAAACAAGAATGAAATCTTTCAAGTGGTTTAACTCAAAAGAGTCTAAATAACCTTCTTGATATATCTTTGTTAAACGATTTTCATTTACATGAATAAGGTGGTGATAACATAGATGGGTGTTATATGACTCATGTGAACATGATTCGTTACCTATTTCCATTCTCAGTTTTTCTAATTTAATAGATAAATACTATTGTTAAAATGTTTCATACCATAACATGTGTTGTCTTTATAAAATAAACAAATTTTATTTACAAACTTGAAAATAAAACTATCTATATCTAGGTAGGATATAGAAACTATGCTCTTGGTAACAGTTGGTGAATAATAACAATATCTTAAAACCAATATCATTCATGTTGGTAATGAAAGGTAATAGTCTCTAATGGATAGAGAGTCCAACCTCACACCATTGAAAGCTCAAAAATCAACCTCTCCTCGAAAAATCTTTTAGAATCTACTTAGATCCTGCATTTGGATACAGATGTGATCACCAAAAGCTATATCTAATACCCAATGTGTAGATATTAAAAGATTACACTTGATAATGAATGAACCTTTAGATTATCTTTGCTTATGGGTGCAGTTCCTCTTCCATTGGTCTTTCTTACCATATGAAAAACACACCGCTTACTTTTCCTTTCCCTGGATCTGGATCTTTCTCTTCTTAGAAGGATGGTGCTCGGGTGATTTAGACTTGTTATGATTCTTAGGACCCTTATCCTTATTATTCTTTTTTCTTATTCACCATAAAGATTTCAGGTTGCACATGAGCCTCATCCCAATTGGAGAGGTCTCTCTATGTGCATCCATGAGACCCAGGTTTGAAACCAGGTGGAGGCATAATTTCGTGGTAATGTAGCAGGCACTGTAGGAGTACTGTGTGGTTACTGTAGCAGGTATTGTTCGATACTGTAGTAGCTAGAACCATTCACCTTGGGCCACCGGTTGGGGCTTGGAGCCGTTAAGGAATTTGGGACACCTAGGAATTTGTGTTAGTAAAGATTTCAGGACACCTTTAAGGCCTTTGGGCCACCTCAAGGCCTTCGGGCCACATGATCAAATGCAGTTTCCCCAGATAGACTCTAAAAAAAAGAAGCAACCTTAGAGGAGGATTCAGAGCAGACACACTCACTAGAGCAGAACCAACAGATTTGGAAGAATGAGATGGTATGGATATGCCATTGGGACTAGCATGTACTTACAGAGGAAGCTTAGCCGGTCAACCATGTAAAGGTGGAGAGCTACCATCATGATGTAGATGCTGGAGAGGGGCAGTTCCTTGTAGTTATAGTTTGGTTGAATTCCCAAATACTTTTGCGTTATGTAATTTCTCTTAAACCTATGTTCCATGTAATATCTAACCATACATGCGTTGTAAGGGTCCCACCTCATCCCTTGAAATGGGGACTATCAAAAATCAATAAAAATGAAGGCCTTCAGGCCATTTGGGCATAAGGATTTTGGGTTTTTCATGCCCCATGTCCTTTTCCACTTGGCGAATCAGAGTAAGAAGTTTTAAAAGACAATTTTCATTATTGATCATGTTATAATTGACAATAAAGCTGGAGAATGACTTTTTTAGTGAGGAAATTATAATATTTGTGAACAAATCATCTAATAATTTAATCCTTAAGATGTCTAAGCATTCAATATATCCAATAATATTGTCTACATGAGGCTCAAATGGCATTTAATCTCTAAGATTAGTTGTAAACATAGCATTGTAGATATCACATCTCTATTTTCTTGACTTCTCTTGATAGAGATCCTGAAGGTGAGACATCATGAAATATTCATACATGTCCTCATATTTCTTCAAAATCTCATCGTTCATGGATGATAGCACGAAATACTAAACATATGTGGAATAGTTCAAATGTTTCTCATTGGTAGATAACTCTTCCTCACTAGCCTCTTGATGAGGTGCTTCAGGAATAAGTTCTTTCAACACATACAATTTCCTTTCATGGAATAGGATAATTCATAAGTTCCATTTTCACTCTTATAAATTTGTGTTAGTGATAAGGTTATCATTTTAAAGTATGGATCACAATGATATGTTTGAATCATTTTTATTACCATTTCTATAAATAAGTTGAGAAAAGTTTTAATACTTTATCTAATAAAATTTTGACAAATAAATAAATATTATATTTATTAATCTATCACTATTTACCAAAATCCAATATCCATCTCCATTGGCTTAGAAATATCCCATTTCTTGGACATTATAGTGTCAAGGACCCATATTATCCTTCTCATTACCCCAAATTTGTCCGATCAAGAAATTTGAACGGTTTTGGGTAGGAATTCCAAATGCCAACTGCATTAACTCACAATTCCTTGATATGTTGAGTGGACTCCCCAATCCTGAAATCCTGAAATTGAATTTTCTCAATATTTTCCTCTTAGTTACACCAAGTACCACTTTCACAATCATCCCTTGATGTGAACTAAGTTAAGTTAACCCAAAACTTCAAGTTATAATTCCTCAATATTTGAAAACACTCCAACTTTGGATGGTCAAGCACTTTGAACTATGATTATGTTTTAACTGAAGTAGTGGAAGAATATACTGAATTAATATATATAATTGAGGGATTTTATATTTTATGAATAAATTTATAATTATTATCTTTATTACATTCTTGTTAATATTAAGTAGTTTTATTTAATTGATTAACCATGTCTTAGATAATGTTTATGCATAAGTCAATTTTTTTAGTTATACTTTCATGTGTGTTAATTCATTAATTAATGTGATCATGATAAAACATCCATAATGAAATAACCATGAAACTTAATAGAAATAAAATAATAAAGTGGTATGAACATGATCTTTTACTAATGGTTAGTTTATCTAGTAGATGATAAACTAACCGTTGACCTAGGGGAAAAATAGCTTAAACCTTTTATGATTTTTTTCAGCTTTCCACCTATACGCCTTTTTATCTCTCTTATATTGATTTCACCTCAGATCCAAACTTGAATTTCCCCTACTATCTTGGGATCTCCATCCATTACATATGCTTTTAGTCACACGTAGGTGAAGGGAACCAAAGAATTAGTTAAGGGGTTTACATAAAAGAAATCATGGGCACATAGGCCCTTGCATAATGAGAGGAGGGATGACACACATACTAATAATTTAATTTAATAGTAAATTAAAAGAAACCAATCACATACAAAGGTCAGGTCAAGGTTCATGACCACACACTTGCATGAAACAAATTATGCATTGAATTAGAATTCAATTCAATTCATTATTGTTTAAGATAAATCATGATCAAATCATTTAATTTTATTATTTAATTAATCAATTATTTTATCTTAATTCTCATCTGATTTTTCTTGAGATTTTTATCCATCATATTTTTATAAAAAATTAAACAAATCTATTTAAAATTGACTATGTACAAAAAAATGTACCTTGGAGACAACACAATGAGTGCCCGCCCGAACTACCCAATGTGTATTATACTCATATACTTTTAATCTTGAGACATGTGGCATACACAACTTATCATGTAATTTCATGGTGTATTATATCAACTTAATGACCACATGGAACATGTGGTATTTAAGTAGTGTATTATGCTTCAATGTGCACATATTATTTATAGTAATATGAATTATATATCATATTCAGATACAAACATTACACAAAAATTAATTAGATATATATATATATATATATATATATAACCCATCACATGGCACATAATATCAACTTAATGACCACACAAAACACATGTTGATAAGGTTTGAACTGTATAATAAATCAATTTTTAATAATGTATAATTTGGTAAAAGTACACAACATGTACATTGGAGCTATATGTTGTGTGTTATTCTCACCATCTATTCACAATACATGCTTAGGGACTCAGTGTATAACCGTCCCATGAAAATATTGGAGTACACAAAATATACATGGGCTACATGGAATGTGGTCTCTGAGTTGCACGACCACCAGTCATGTAGACCGTGTATGAAGATACACAACCCATATGTGACTAAAGGACTATATGTCATGTATAGAAGTTATACATTATGTACTCTGTTCGACATGTGCCAGGATGGCCCAGTCAACAGGTGATGTGTAATTAAATTCATCATGTGTGATAAATTCACATGACTTGAGTTAATTTTGAATTAATTCAAGGTGTAATAAACACTAGTACATGACATTTACCTCTGAGTTACATTCCGTGTACTCTTATGCTGTTCGACCATACTCCTAGACCCCTCCAGATGAGATCTTCAAATTTATTTCTTTCATAAAATTAATTAATTAAAATAAATTTGTGAGATACTAATAGAAATAAAGAAGATCTCAAAATATGGATTAAAGAACTAATAAAAGATAATTTAAAACTAATGAAAAATGTTTAAATAAATCAATGATATATAAATAATTATAAATAATTATGTGTCCTCTTTGATACCACTTGTAGGTTCTGGGTGTAGAGGAAGCTGGGGATGGGGCATACCCAACTCAAATTTTTGGTAATGATCGATAATTAATATGAGATTTACATGATTACAAACACCATGATCAATGAAATTGAATCAAAGATTATATATAATAGATAAACTCCATAACAAAAGAGCATGATAATCACATCTTATTTATAATTAATTTAAGAATTTAAATAATTACATTGTGATAAATTGTTTCTTCATTGATGGATCTAACAATGTCTATATGTCATACTGTCGTTACGTTGTAGGAATCAAGAATAGATTTCCTCAAGCGTTGATCCACATGTGTCCCATGAACCTCTAAATGTCTCCATAGGAATCTTTGTGTGATAGCATGGTAGATCCTAATTATTTCATCATTCACCTTTGATTTCCTAGATAATCGCTTCAAGGAAGGGTTCTCTTCGATCTATCTAGGCGTGAGAGTGGTGGTGGAGGATGATCTCTCTCTATTATTGAGAGTATTCTTAGAGAGTGAGCTCTCAAGGTCTTTGATAGGATTGTATTTTGATCTCATTGTGCACAACATAAAATTAATTAGATCTCTTAATAAAATAATATTATTAGGTTTATATACCACTAGGGTTAGAAAATAATAATTACACAAGAACCCTTATTATTTCTATAATCCCTATGAAACCTCCTGTCTATAATAATAATAATAATAATAATAATATTAGTATTTTTTTACATTCTCTAAACTTTTGAATTAAATTAAATATTATTTAATTAAATAATACTCAATATATATATATTATTTATCATACAACCGTTAAACCGAGTCTACCATTCCTCTATAATATTTATCGATCCTTGAATAATGACTATTTATTTAATAAATAAATATAACTACATTATTCCTAAATAAATAAATAAATATTATGTTCACTAAATAGAAAAATATTTATTAAATATTCTCCTAGCATAATATTCTCTCCAATAATTAGTGACATAATTTATGAAATAAAAAAACAAGAATAATTATTAAACCATTTGTGAGAATAATATTTATTTTACTTTTTAAATAGTAAATAATAATATATTATTTAACTAAGATTTTGGATACACTTAGTGTGTGACCCTCTATGCCTCTTTCTTAGTGGCATTAGGCGAAGTAGCCCAAAGTCCATGGTTAGCATCTAGAAACACGACAAGACACCCATCAACAAATAAGTTAATGACTCAATGTCATAATACATCATACAGATGCTTACTGTGTAATATAATCCCTTTATCATGATATCTCTAATAAAGCAGGTTGCATGGTGGTGCCATAACACTATATGCTCAATGTATCTTTATTTTACTTTTAATAAATTTAACTTACCTATAGAACACCATGACCATAGATTTATTTAGGTTATATAATTTCCATCAAAGTTCTTGAGATATCAACTTCTATAAAATAATAGAAGAGAAAAATCATTTCTCGCATTATTAATTAATGAAATATTACTCATGATGCACCCAATGTATCCTACATCACCGAGAGCATATGTCTTCATGGTTTTCATTAATATATCAAAGTACAAAACTTATAATACCCGTTAATAATATTTTTAAAGTCTAAGGATCAATACCCACATACACAGATATGATCATACAATGACACATATAAATTTTTATTTCCTACTTTCGAGTCTCGTTCTCATAATATCTTACACTGGATATTACCAAGGGTGTACACCATGAGAAGGTGTCTTAAAGTACTATGAGTATTCACTCTTGATAGCCTATATCATTTATCTCACTAAAATAATTTCATCAAACTGTAGAATATATATTTAAGAGTACTTTCATGACACTTCTAGGTTATCATCATAGCAAGGAAATTCTATGACCTCTCAGTGAAACAGTTACTCTTAGGAAATTATCACATACTATGTCACATAAAAGAATAATCATGATGTGATAAAGAGTTTATTAATATTAAAAATAATTATTATAGGTTATCATAATGTACACATAAGTTGGTTATAGGTCAAAAAAATCCAATAATTAATAACATAATTATACCTCTAGACTAATTATATCATACATAAATTTTTTATTTTTCATTTCGTAAGGGATTATATAATGTTACTCATGTGTACGGTGGACTACCGACTCACGAAGCGATGCGATTCATCTTTTACTAACACTTTACATGAAAGGTAATAAGGATAACTTTAATGAATATACGTGATATACATGATATAATTATGATATTGATTCCATATTTTTCATTCTAAAAAGATAATATATCATTATCTTTCTTACCCTTTCACTCACAGAAAAATGATAACGTCATTTGTGTACGTGTGGACTACTGCCTTCACGAAGTGACGTGACTTTGTTTTCATCCCCACACCACATGGATGATATATATAAGTATATTTAAAGAAAAAATATGGTATATATAATATTATTATCATTATAAAAAGATAAAATATTACTTTCCTATTTTCTATAATGATCATTAAAAAATGGAAATGTTACTCATGCGTACGTACGAACTACCATCTCCATGATCGTAACATACTTCATTTCTCAAAACCATATTTCATAATTGGTATTTAATGTTTAATTTATGTATAAATATGATAATTTATTCATGATTAATATTTCGGATATTTTTAAATAATGATCTCTTTGACCATTGTCAACTTACCAAAGTCAATTTTGACATAAAAGCCAAATATCATGAAAACATCTGACATAAACTTATATAACATGGTAATATGTGAAATAAAGGAATAATAAACTTGAAAAAGGTTCTTAAGAAAGTATATAATTAACATAAGTTTATTATTCATGAAGATAAAGAACACACATGATGATTCAGACTCAAGTTAAGGGACATTATCTCAATTTCCTTTCATTGAGGCATATTTTGATATTATGCAACTATATTATTTTATGACGTGTATATAAAAAACCTTTGAAATGTTGTATCATTAATTTTTCTATTCAAATTTTATTTAAAATTTTCTTTAATTTTATCCTTTCTTGGGCCATATGACTCAAATGTTGTTAAAGTTGTAAAGAACTTTTAAAAAAAATCACATTTTAAAGTTTTCCTTCCAACTCTATCTTCCAAATCCAAATTTTTAAAATGATTTTATAAAAGTTTTTATATGGACATAAAAGATTTATAAAGTATATTTTATGCCTATTTTTACTTTATTTCAAAGGTTTTCAAAAGGAACCATTTTACCAATTTTATATTGAATGTTTTGAGGAACAACAAAAGGAAAGTATTATTTTTAATGTATAAGGTGGAAATTACTTTTCCTTCCACCGTGAATTTTATTTTATTTTTATATTCCTTATGTTTACATGTTTTATTAAATGGAAAACTCTCTTTACCTTTTTCTGGGTGTTTTGGTATTGAAAATGGATTTTTAATAGAAAATATTATTTTGATATCCAAAAAGGGTTTTCATATGGGTTTAAAAGTGTTTTTCAAAGGGATTTATAATGAAAAATTGCATGCTTAAAATGTTTTATTCCTAATATGGTCCTTGGACATTGTTTACAATGGGTGCAATTAGATAACATCAGGTGATACTGTTATAGATTATAGGATGGGTGATCTTAGATAGTGGTATAATGCATTGGGTAATGATTATTTTCTTTAAATAATTATATTAGAAGTTGATCGTATGGTTATTCCAATTTTTCAGGGTTCTGTAAGGGTTCTATGGGATGATGTCCCAAGGTAGATACATGAATTTTAAATGATTTCTAATCAGTTTACATAGAAATAATTTGTTTTTAAGAGGTGATATAAACGATCTTTTTAAAAGAATGATAATTTCCTTTCTGGGTAGAAAGTTAATTTTTAAGATAAGGTTTTCAAGGGTTTTCATGTTTTCCACTAGACTAACAATTTTCTTATTTTTATGTTCCTTACTAATCATTTTTTCCCATACCATGGTTTTAAAATGTTTTTCAAAGGATTTAAGGATGTGTAAGGGAAAGGAAGTGGTCAAGTTGAAATTCATGATTATTTTTCATGAAAATAAATAATGTTTTGTTTTAAAAGTTTTATATGGTTGAAAAAATGGATACTGATTGAAAGCATCAACTTTGTATTATATGGATTTTTTTGTATGAGTTATGATTTAATTATCTAAAAATCTAAACCTAAAAAGACCCTCAAATATAAGAGAATTAATTCTTGACTTAAAACTAAAGATTATGTAATGTTTAAGTCTGTGTCCTTATATACATGTATGTGTGTGTGTGTTTACATCGATATATACACATTCATAATAATGTAAATATTTACATACTTATATATATATGTACATATTTTAAATATAATTTCATCATTTATACTTATATATATAATAAAACTATATGGGTAGGAAAATCAGTATGCGTTTCTCCACAAGCATGTCTAATCATGACATCACACTTATTTACCTTTTGGTGATAGTGTAAATTTTCACTGCAAGTTTAAAATATATTTTCTACACACATGAACTAATGTACATTAGTATATGTATATATATACGTGCATGAAAGAGTATATATAGTAATATAAATATATAAATGTATATATACATATAAAAGTATATACATATATACATACATATATATTAATATAAATACACACACATATTAATATAAGTATATTTATACTTATGTACATATACATAAATATATACATGCATCTATATTAATACATACAGATATAATAATATATAATAATGTGTGCACTTGCGCACAACACACACACAAACAAAAATATAAATATACAATGGAAATTTACAATATATCTCTCTCTCTCTATGTGTGTGAGTGTGTGTGTTAATATAGGTATATACAAAAAAGGTCCAGCTAGAAGCCAAACCTCTTGACCATTTATTAAAGGTGAAAGAAAGAGAAAACAACGAAGCAAGAATATGGATAGGGTCATTCAAAGAGACATGTCATCATCCAGATAAGAAAACTATAGATCAAGAAAAGTATAATCATTTCCATAATCATAATAAGAATCACCATCATCAACATTTTTCCACTCTGACTGTGAATTTTTCTGATTGAGGATCTCAAGGATCCTCTCCCTGGACCTTTCCTTCTTTGGAGTGAGTGGGATCTTTGATTCCTTGAAAGATTACTTGGTAGACACATTACTAAGAAGGATGGAATAATCTTTCCATGGCCTTATTTTTGGAGGAACTGGAGAAAAAAATTCCCTCCTGACCATATTTCCATTATCGTTTAAAACAACATCCTTAAAAGAAACAAGATCATCGCTACCTGTAGATAAGAGATAAGTGATGTCTAGAAAAAATATAGGTATATACATACCTATGCACACACATATAAATAAGTATATACAAGTACACATATTTATCAATATATATTATTTTAAGTATATAGATATGTATTTATACAAGCATTTACAAATATATATATGTACAAGTATATACAAATATAAGTATTTACAATCATAATTATTTACAAATATATATAATAATATAAAAATATAACATAAATTTTCATAAGAAACATAACCTTCATGATAGATTTGGAAACCCTTGGGTTCCTTGAGTGATGGCGGTGATGATGACCACTCCCTTTCTTCAAGGGAGGGGCCGAAATCACAAGAGTTATTGGAGTAGTGAATCAATTTCCTATTTATTCCCATTCATGCAAGTAAAATAATTATCTCTTATTCTAACTATCATTTTCGATCTGAGACAACTAGGTGGTTCGATTCATAGAAAGGAATTGTGCCTAAAATTGGAAATTTTCTAGAAGACAAGATCAATTCAGTCCATGAATCATAGTAGGAGATGGATGTTCCTATTTTAGTTCACCCTATGTGCGGTGTGCCTGGAGCATTGGATGGGAATAAAGATGTTCAACCCGCTTATGAGGTCAAGGTCATGAGAATGGAATAAACATAAATTAGGGGATCAACTAGATATTTATAAGGTTCTTTGGTGTGGTATCAAACCAAATATATGCCCAATGCTGATAAACATCATTCTTGCACGACTTTCAAGGAAATAGAGGGAAAAATTCAAAATAGAAGTATTAAAGGTAGTAAAAGCTCATAAAATTCGATTCTTTGTTGTGCCCCTTATTTAAGAAGATGTATCCAAAGGGTTGTGACACCTTCATAGTTCCAATTAGAGATAAATTTGATTTTATTTATGATTATATAACAAATAATTTTCATCAAACCGATACTACTCAAATAGTTCATAATGATAATCGAGGAAAAATATCTTTTGTTTATGGTGAGTGCTTTAAATCTATCAAGGTGATGTCATATGGACCTCAAAGTGTCCGCTCTAATTATCCTAGAAGAGGTTCTACGATGTACTAAAGTTATTATAAATATTTTATGGTGGTTACCCTAGAAATTAAAGAAAATGTGATTCTCATGGGTTGATTTCATTATCACAGATCGTGCTTTATCCAGTAATGGATTTTATAATTGCTAAACATAAAGTTCTGATAAAAGGATAACCTTTATGTGTGAAGTTTTTAGTTGGATATTTATTAGCACTTTTCTTAGTGTTGAGAGAAACTTTTAATAAAAAACATTATTAATATATATAAAATTGTCATATTTATATTAAAACATTAACATTTATTTATAAACATTAATTAAAAAATGCAAGTGTATAATTAATATAAATATGATATATTAATATATATATTTTAATAATTCAAAAAATTATATAAATATAAATTATGTAATGTTAATATGTGATATTTGAACTTATATATTTATATCAATGTTTATGTGAATATTTGTGTATGCATTATGTTGTGCGTGTGTGTTTTATGTGTGTTTTGCAACATCCCATTTTTTCTCCAAAGCACGGACCTTTGTTTTTGGTTTACATTCTTTGGTTTGACCCTATTAATGATGTCTAATCGAGTTATAGAGTCCATGGGGGTGTCTAGGGTTTTTTCAGAGCCCTAGAATTTGAAGAAAAAAACTGGGCTGCACTGTTAGTAGAAATATTGCGGTCCCGCTCACACGGTTTCTCTAACTATACTACTTGAGATAGTGGGGTACTAGAGGACACACAATTTGTCTCTAAATTTGTTACCCTAGGTGCACGAACTTGTAGGATTTTAGACCATTTGGATAGCGTCCTTCTGCATGGTTGGCGCACAGTTTGGCCAACTGTGCAGCTAAACCGTGCGCCCCTACCTGTGTGGGTGTTTTTATAATTTTTACTATAAAATGTTTTAAACCAATAAAAAGTATTCCTCCTTAGTTCTTATCCAGCAGAATCCACCTGAATCCTCTTCTCCACCTCTTCATAGGGTTCAGGAGCTCTCCCACATCCGAGCTCCAAATCGCTTTCCTTTGGATCCATATAAAAACTAGAGGTAACCTCTTTAATTATCGACCTTCTATTTCAAGTTTCTATTCCTCTCTCTTATGCTATCTTGGTGCAAGATAATTTCCCCCATTTTTTGGGCATTTGATAATTTTTCTGATAACTATCATTCTATCTCTTATCAAAGTCCAATGATGGATGAGGAAAGTACTATGAGGATAAGGTAGGTAGTTTGGGTTCTTTCCCCACGTTTCATTGCATTTTATAACTTATGTTGTTGTTCCGTGAGATGGAACCTTCCGACGTCACCTCTAATTTTCTAAATAAATTCAACTGAGTTATTTTTCATGCCCATTTTTACTGTAGTGAGTGGAAAATCACCTCCTAGTTTTCTCGCCTTGACCCGAGCCATACCTTTGGGCATGCCAGATCCTTGATATCCCACATTCACCCCTTTTAAATTGTGAAACACCACTTGAGTAGTGTTACCTTAGTAATATATGCCTTTAATTGATAAATTAAATTGAATAGAATGATGATCTATGAGTTAGGACCTTACCCATAATGCTATAAATGGGTTGCTTGATTAAATGTATTTGAAAAATTATTAAATCATTTCAAATTATTGCTTTATTAATGGTATGGTTTTTCTAACCAAACCATAACTCTACATTCTACAGTGGGTGATACAATGTGTTCCGATTTAAGGACCCATTGGACGATCTCATCCCACCATATAGTTAGAGTTTATTAATTCATTGTAAACAAGTCGGGGGTGACACTAGATATGTCTGGGATGGGCTCACTATGAATTTACTTTTTACCTTAAGATGAGTGGAACCAGCTCCCTGGGGGAGACCCCTAGGATGGGCTTAGTGGCACGATGGTTGTACAATGCCATGAGAGAGACTTGGGCCCCTATATGCGACACCAGGTATGAACTCAGAGGTTAGTTCATGAGGTCACCATTCTATGCCTAGAGTGAAACTTGGGATCTCATACCTGGGTCACCTTGGATGGACTCCCATAACATTGGTTTTATACCAATACTCTAGAGAGAAATATGGAATTCTCTTAGAATTTCCATAAACAGGCTCAGGGTGAATCTCAATAATTTAATATGAGGTTAGTTGAATTAATATGTAAGTGAATGATTTAAAATAATAAATGATCCTTTGAAATTAGAACTTCAAGGATGTTCCCGCCAAGTCGAATCATAATCTTTGGGATAATTCACCTATGTACTTTACTCTACTCACTTAACTCATGTAGGATTCCTTGTTTCAAACACACACGACTTAGGTCGAAGTAGATAGATTAGGACTGGTTTCCCATATGGGTCCCTATCTTGTGCATCTTATTTATTTATCTTCTTGAATTTATTATTATTAATAGAACAATATTCATTTTATATTGCGTGAAATGGATTGATCTATACACCATTGGTGGTGGCCTACTGAGTATATCTCACACCCTTCTTTGACCACCTTTGGTACCCAAGAAGACTTCATAATTATAGGAATAGATAAAGGAAAGTGAATAACTTATGATGCTTTATTTATAGTTCTATATTGGAGCACGAGATCAGAGGATTGAGACTATGCTCATGATGCTATTAGTATCTTTCTTTTTTCCCTTTTTGTATATTGATAGCATGTGGCATATGTCAGTATCACCTATCCCCCTTGCACACATTTATATAGTTACATCTACATCACCATAATATTTCATCTAATTAATGTTTAGCTCTCAAAAATTATTATCTATCTTACATGATTGTTTATATTCAAAAATTAATGTTTATTTATATACATTAATTAAAAAATGCATGTATATAATTAATATAAACATGATATATTAATATATATTTTAATAATTAAAAAATTATATAAATATAAATGATGTATTGTTAATATATTACATTTGAACTTATATATTTATATCAATGTATATGTGAATATATGTATATGCATTATGTTGTGTGTGTGTGTATTGTAATGTCCCGGTTTTTCTCCAAGGTATAAACCATTTTTTATAGTTTAAATTATTATTTTTACCCTAGTAATGGTGAATAATGGAGTTATGAAGGTCACAAGGGTGTCTGGAGATTTTTTGGAGCCTGAAGCCCTATAAATTGAAGAAACAAACTAGGAAGCACAATTATGAGAAACTGTGTTGCCCAAACCGCACTGTTTCTCTAATTGCACGGCTTTAGACAGTTGGGTGATGGGGGCTGCACAATTTGTCACAAAATGTGAGAACCTAGGTAAATGACCATGTGGGATTGTAGACCACTTGAATAGTGGCCTTCCACATGGTTGGAGAATGGTTTATCCCAATGTGTGGACAAACTGTGTTCCCATGCCTCTGTGGGTGTTTTTATGATTTTTCCCTTAAAATGTTTTAAACCCATCAAACCCATTCCTCCTTATTTCTTCTCCAGAAGAAGCCAGCCTAATCCTTTAATCCTCCTCTTCATAGGGTTCATGATATCTCCCTCATTCAGGCCCAAATCAATCACCATTGGATCCATCGTAAAGCTAGTGGTAAGAACTTAAATTATCTCACTTCCATTTCAATTTGATCTTCCTCTCTACTGTGATATCTTGGTGAAATATCATTTCCCCCATTTTTAGGGTATTTTATGATTTATATGAAAAATCTTGTTCTACCTCGAATCAAAGGCCGATTCTATATGAGGGAAGCACTTCCGGGCTAAGGTAGGTGTTCTAGGTTCTTCCCCAATGTTTGGTTTCATTTTTTAACTTGCGTCGTTGTGTCGTGAGTTGGACCCTTACAACGTCACATTTAATTTTCTAATTAAATTCAATTGAGTTATTTTCCATGTCCATTATGACCATACTGAGTGGAGAATCACCTACTAGGTTTCTCACCTTGACTTGAGCCACCCATTTGGGTGTGTCATATTCATAATAGTCTATCTTCCCTAGTTTTAAATTGTGAAGAACCACTTGAGGTGTGTTTCCCTAGTAATAGATTCCTTGAATTGATAAATTAAATTTAATAGAATGGCGAGCTATGAGTTATTCCCCTACCCATTATTCTATAAATGGGTTGCTTGATTAAATGTCTTGGCCAAATTGTTAAATCTTGTTAAATTATTTCTTTGTTAATGGTATGGTTTTTCAAACAAAACCATACCTCTACCTTCTTTTATGGGTGATATAATGGGTTTCAATTTAAGGAACCATTGGACAGGATCATCATGCCTTATAGTTAGAGTTTATTAATGCATTATAAACACATCTAGGGTGATAATATCTATGTATGGGATGGGTGCTCTGTGAATTTTATTTTTTACCTTCAAACAAGTGACACTGATTCCCTAGGGGAGACCCCAAGGATGGACTTAGTAGAGCGATGATTGTACCATGCCACGAGAGAGACTCATTCCCCTATGTGCAATACAAGAGATAAACTTAGAGGTTATTTCACGATATCATTAATCCATTCTTGGAGTGAAACTTGGTATCTCATACTTAGGTCACCTTGGATGGAATCCCGTAGCATTCGTTTTATACCGAGCCTCTAGAGAGAAATTTGGAATTCTCTTAGAATTTCCATGTAGGGACTCAGGGTGACTCTTAGTAATTCTATAAGAGGTTAATCGAATTAATAAGTAAGTTAATGGTTTCAAATAAGAAATGAACCTTTGAAATTGTAACTTCAAGGATGTTCCCACCAAGCCAAATCACAAGCTTGGGGACAATCTACCTCTTTACTGTACTCTACTCACTTCACTCGTACAAGATTCCTTAGTTTAGACACATATGGCTTAGTCTGAAACAGGTAGATCAGGATGGGTGTTCCATGTGGGTCCCTATCTGGTGATTCTTATTTATTTATCATCTTGAATTTATTATTATTAATGAAACACTATTCATTTTATATTTCACTAAATGGATTGATCTAGACACCGTTGGTGGTGCCCTCCTGAGTATATATCACACCCTACTTGGCCCACCTTTGGTACCCACGCAGACTTCATGATTGAAGGAATAGATAAAGGGAAGCAACTAGATTTTTATGCTTGATCTAAAATTCTAGGTTGGGGTATGGGAGAAGAGGACCAAGCCTATGCCCATGATGCTAGTAGTATATGTCTTTTTTCCCTTTTTGTATATTGATAGCATGTGGCATATGTAGGTATCCCCTATTCTCCTTGCACAATTCTTTATAACTATATGTGAATCATAATCATATTTCATCTAATTATTATTTAGATCCCGCTAGTTATTATTCATCTTACATGATTGTTATTATTGTTCCACTGCTATTTTTCTGTTGATACTGCTTCCGCTACGAGGAGTTACTGGTCTGGTCACATAGTGCCTGCTTCAGCTATTTATTGATTAATATATATATATATATATATATATATATATATATATATTACTGCACTCCAATTTGATCAAGTATGAAATAGTATCCCTATGGATACACATTAGGCCCTCGTTGCTAGTTGGCATCCTTGACATCTGAGGAGGTACGCTTAATGTTTTGTGGACACCATCTCGGGGCACCATTAAGTGGAATCTGGGGCGGGACACTATAAAGTGATATAAGAGGTTTAGTTTCTTTTTTTTCTTATCGTTTGGGTTTATACATGAGACTATGATATTGGAATTTGGTAATGAGTATGTGCCTGGCAGTAACTAACCCACATACAAAGGAAACCCATATTATCAGGGATGAGTAAATGCTGTCATTACTTGTGATTTTACAGTTTCAGGAATTTCACCATAGGGCGACACACTTGATTTGAATGTTTATGATCTTGATGGGATATCCACTATCTTATCTTGATGATATGAGGGTACACTAAATAATGCATCATTCTGAGCACCATAGAACTTATATGTCATTCATTATGCCTTTCCATATTTACTTTCTATGGGAATTTACTATGATACATGTGATTTTTGTGGTGCTTTGATTGTTATGTATTATGGTGATTTGATTATTATATATAGAAATGTGCCAAATTTCATCACAGGACTGAAAAACATCACTAAAACATAAAGTGAATTCTTTAACCTAACATTATTTTCCTGCATAGGTTAATGAAAACACATTAAGTATTCAGTTATGGAATGTTGATCCAAGGAACATTGGTTACATGGGCTGGAATATGTTATAGTGAGGATTAAGTGGACTCCACTCTCTAATATATAAGGTGCGTGGGCCCTTATAAATTGGAAAATGGAAATCCATCTAATTCAACCATTTAAATAAAATTTAAATACATAAATAAATATGAAATTAAAATGAATATAATCTTTAAAATGAAATTGTAATTTTATATGCATGATACGAGACCTTGACCCTGACCCGACCAGAGTAGTGGAAAGTAGGCCATGTCTCTTATGATCTTTTTGAAAAATTTTCTAATCACCTATACCTGGCTCATGGAGTGGCCTAAGGGTTGTGATGTTCTTATAGACAGGATTTTTACCTGTCGTTTCTTTATCACTTTTCCTATTAGTTATAAATACTATCTAAGGTGTGTACTTGGAAAATGTAGATTCATGCCACCGTGATTACCTTATAATTCATGATAAGAAAGTGTAAATGAGAACACTCCTAAGGTGGTGGGCCGTGAGCTACCCATAGTACCTCCTATAGTGCCACCTGAGGCACCTCCTGAAGATCTCCTACTGGGCATTGATGCTCAATTCTATGAAAGTTTCTTTCAGTTTATGCAGTCTATACAGGGTTCTACTATACCTACTCCTACCATGGAATAGGTGACCCACAAGTTCCAACAACAGCATCCTCCCACCTTCTCTGGGGATGGTGGACCTCAGGATGCTAAGTCATGGCTATAGGCTGTGCTGTCTATCTTTGATCATATTGAGACACATCTTGAGAAGATGGTCAATCTCTCAAAATACATTCAATGTGACTCCTCCAAGAATTGGTAGGATGTCTTTACTCAGGATGGTCGACATCAGAGTATGGTCTTGGAGGAATTACATACAACCTTATTCGACTAATTCTTTCCACATACCTTGAAAATAGACCATGTTTGAGAGTTCATACACCTTCAACAAGGTGACATGTCAGTGATGGAATAATCATCCCACATTATCGAATTACAATGTTTTGCACCATCCTTTTCTGATGATGAGATGAGGACTTCATGACAATTTGAGGATAGGATTACATTCGCCATATGATCTTAGGTGAATGTCTTTTAGCTGACTATTGTTTTAGATATAGTGAACTAGGACCTCATCACTATGCAAAACTTGAGGGAATCTGGCAATGTGATCAAGGGAAGTTCAGCTTCCAGGGAGAGTAGTGGTTTATCTAGTGGTATGAAGTGGAATTTTGAGGGTACACATGGGGGAAATACTAGCTAGGTGGCACGCACTGATAGTATTGTGGCATGTCACCAGTGTGGATGAATAGGAAATAAAAATCCCCAGTGTGTGGGGAACCTAAATGAGTGCTGGGATTGTGGAAGGATAGGACACCTTCAACATTTCTTCCAATCCTTTCCTTTTATGCCTAGTAAAGGGGGTTCTATTATAGAAATGCCTTTAGGTTTAGGGATAGTGAATCCAAATTAGGCTAGAAGCTGCTCTTTTATAGGACATTCAGGTCGAGAAAGTGTTCGTGGCCAAGGTAGTTAGGTCTTAGAGTTTGAGCGTCTGCAGATTGGACCTGATCAGACTAGTTAGGTAGCATCACAAGGTTGCGATGCAATCCATATTTATGCAGTGCATTCTATGCTCAAGGAGCAGAGACCAGGGACATATACAGTTATAGGTACTATTCTATTAGCCTCTAATTTAGTATCTTCTTTGTTTGATACATGTGTATCACACTCTTTTCTATCTAATGCAACTATGGGAAGTCTAGGCCTAATGATACAATATTTCAGCAGTGTGATGAATCTTGACACACTATTAGGAGTTCAAACTGAGGGTATATGCCAGTTCAAGGAGTCCCCCTTAAGATAGGTGGATACCATTTTCCATGGAGATTATTTTTCCTTGAGATAACTGGTTTCAATGAAATTCTTGATATGGAATGGCTTGCTCCTTATCGAGCCTAGGTGGATTTCTATAACCACTAGGTATTGTTCACATCACTCAAGGCCAACACATATATCCATAAGGGTGAATGAGATATCTAAGAAATTCGAGCTAGACCCAAGTGTACTAGTTTAGGAGGAGTGACAAACCAGATGACCAGTCTCTTTATGAATGATCAGGGAATATAGTTTGTGGAATTCCCTCCTACTGTGGATCATTTTAGGGACATCTTCCATGATGATTTCTCTAACTTACCTCCTAAGAGAGATATCGAGTTCACCATCTAGATAGTGCTAGGTGCGACACCAATTTCCATTCATCCTTATAGGATAACACCTACAGAGCTCTAAAAACTCAATAAGCAACTTGAAGATCTAGAGACTAAGGGTTTTATACGACCCAGTACACCACCACAGGGTTCTCTTGTAAGAACCTGATTCTTATTTTTGAGGTATGAGTTTCTTCTTTTCTCTTTTCCTTAAGTGTTTTTGAGAAAATAAGGAAAATGGGGAAAATCCTAAAATTTGGAACTACACGCTGTGTACTGTTCCACACGACATGTACTTTTGGCCGTGTGGGATAAGTACACAGGGTGTGTAGCTATGACGACGAAGAAGGGTGTAAAAACCGACTACACATCGTGTAGTGGTATTTACACGCCGTGTAGTCAGTAGACAGACAAATAGTAAGGCAGTGGAAGTAGTCTCCAGCTGCGTGACAGTACACACCGTGTAATCAGGAATACACGCCGTTTACTCATGTCGACTGATGAACAGTTTGGCGGTGCCGCCAGAGGAACAGTTAAATGAAAAAGTACACACCGTGTACTTGGAAGTACACGCCTTGTAGTTTGTTTTTTTTCGCTTAAAATGGGAAGTAGCCAACCCTGTTCACAGGATTGGCTTAGAATCGGACGGGAGCTCGGGAGAGGACGACCGAATCTTTGTGGATTAACCAATCGAGCACCAAGAATCCGATCTCGCTTCCATTGATCATGTTGGAACCGCACGGGTAAGCCCTCCCTTCTCCTTGCATAATTTTTGCCAATTCTTACTCTAAGGGAAGTTATTTGAGGTTGAATGAGAATTCTTTTACCTCAGATCTACTACGTTCTTCGATGTTACAGAAGGTGTCATTCAGGTATATCGTTCATGGGTGTTTAAGGTAATTGGATTGGTGTTTAATTTACAACTATTGTGCGTTTGTCTATATTTTTGTGCTACGAACCCATGTTGGGGTGTCATATGGCTGAGGCCGTGGATATTTTAACTACCTAGAAAAGTATAGATGATTAAATGTGATAATAAACTGCTGTTTGGGATCACTGCTTGGATCCAGGACCACCCCGGGGGTGCGTTTCTCTGTTTAGCCGTTTGGCCAGGATAGCCGAGGTTATGCCATTGTAATAATGTTTTCTAAATTGGCTTGAGAGGAATTGTATGTGAATTACTTATTTACATGTTAGGATCAGCCCAGTTACTTGTGTCTGAGGGCGGTGTTTTACTATAGTCAGAGGGCATGACTGGATTAGCCTGAGGGAAATGTTCTTTTTCGCTTGAGAGAAAAATTTTGTATGCCTGAGGGCGGTGACTTCTGTGCCTGAGGGTGACACTTCATATGCTTGAGGGAAATATCTGTTATGCCTGAGGGCGAGATTCTGATTGCCTGATGGTGAGATTATGATTACCTGAGGGTAAGGGTTTGCGTGTCTGAGGGCACTGATTGTTTACATAGAAAACTCACTATTGTGGTTTTTCTTATATTGAATGATTAAATGAATGTCAAAATGGAAATATAACTGGTAAAGTTAGTTACTTTTTAGTACTGCTTAGTTTATTGCATTTACTTTTGCACATTGTTGTTGCATGTTTACACACAGTTGAGCACAGGCCTTTGGTGGGTGCCTACTGAGATTATTTCTCACACCCTATTTGGGTCATGCTTTTCGGCCCAAACAGATCACGTTTCTGCAGGTGTGGATTAGGGAAAGGGTCCCTATACAGGTACTTGATTGCTTCTGAGGAGTAGGGGAGCATGGGACCTGGCTTAGGCTTGCGATGCTACTGGCTGTTTTGTTTTGCTTTGTTGTACCCTATATTGTTTTACTGCTCTGTAACATGATCCGGTTGTTTTCTTAGAACTTGAGACATGTTGCATCATATCAATATAACCAATCAGTTATCTTTTACTATAGTTGTTATATTAAATGTGTATGGATTATTGATTCCGCTATTGTTGTATGGTTTTATTTATTTCCACTGCTCTACACTTTGACAAATGAGGGCATAGTTTCCCCACTATCCGACCTGGGCCCTCGCTGCTAGTCGGCAGCCTCTGGCATTTGGGGAAATGCACTTGAGGTCACGTGGAGAATCGGGTTCGGGGCACTCGTTGAGTGGCACCCGTGCCCGGGATGTTACAAAGTGGTATCAAAGGGATTTCTTTTCTTTAACTTACTATTTGGAGCCTTAGTCAGGGATAGGACGGAAATGGTAGTCGGTAATGAGCTATGCACGGGCGTAGCTAACCCGTGTATAGGGAAAATCCAGTCTACCCCGTGTTTTGCAAGTATTCTGATTTTTCAAATTTTACAGTTGATTTGATTTCACTGGTGGGTGACGCACTGGTGATTGCGTTGTTTATATTTTATCCATGGGTTCTATTTAGTGGCAACCCGATGAGATGAGGGTATGCCATCTCATGCATCATTTAGGCACATGCTAGGAATCACATGCCATGCATAGTTTCCATGCCATATAGGTGCATTAGAAATTGCATGTTGTTGTGATAGTTGTTGTGCTAGAAAAGCATGCTATTCTGATAGCTGCTTTGATAAATACCTTCTATGTGATAGGGTATTTTTGTGTGATCCGGTTTATAAAATGAACTCCAAACTTTTGTTTTTGGGGAGTATGGGCCCTCATGGATCAGAATTTGGAACTTAGGTATTGTTTTCGATGTTTTTGGTGTTCCAAAGGAGTTTCTGAGGCATACTGTCCAGAAAACCCAGAATACACACCGTGTAGTTCTTTGAACACGCTGTGTACGTTCTTCTGTTCGGGAAGGAAGTAAAACTTTTTAAGTACACACCGTTTACCCTAAGTACACTCCTTGTAGTCTCTTCCCATTTCATGGAATGTGTGGGCGGGGACACAGGGTAGGGAAAGGATGGGGTAAAACATGCCGTGTACTTGACGTACATGCCGTGTAGGGTTGACCCAGAGACCCGGCCGTGTAACTAAAAAACACGGGCCGATGTAAAATTTTCTTGGACACACCGTGTCAATGAAGAACACGCCGTGTAGTGTGACATGGGGACTCGTCCATGTAACTAACAACATGGGTCAGGATAATCCTTTCGTGTACACGCCGTGTGTATATTAAAAACGCCGTGTAGTTTGATCCATGTATCCGGCCGTGTAGCTAACAACACAGGGTGACAGAGCTCGTCTAGTACACACCGTGTACCTGTGAGACACGCCGTGTAGTCTCATCTGAGGACAGACCGTGTGGGGTTAGCCGTGTGGCTAGGGAAACAGGGTGGTGTACAAGCCATGTACAGGTGTAACACGCCATGTAGTATCAAGCCAAGTAGTCGGCCGTGTCACAAACGACATGAGCATTTGGAAATTTTCACCATACACGCCATGTAGATTATATACACGCCGTGTAGTTTTGTTTAATGGGAGCCGTGTGGCTAAGCCTTGTAGAAGGACCCGGGCAGGGGAAGAGAAGTCAGGTACACGCCATGTAGTCAGTATACACGCCGTGTAGTCTTGTTTTGTAAATCTTAAAATGCCTTCTTCCTCCTGTTCCCTTTTTAGTCCCTTCATTTCCAGTCTTTGATAATGTGGATCTAAGGTGTGCATTTGACCTTGTAGAGTCATGCCTCCGAGACGACCACGCGTTGTTCTCCAGGAGAGCGACAATGATTTTACTCTAGAGATGGTGGGCCATGGGCTACCGGTGGATCCTCCATCAGAGCCAGATGCAGCGCCAGCTGTTATACCAGACACAGGCATAGAGGCGCAGTTCCGTGAAGGCTTTATGCGGTTTATGAAGACCTTTCAGGGAGCACCGCCGGCTGCCACATCTATGGTTGAGCAGACTCGTATCTTCCAGCATCAACATCCGCCTACGTTCTCAGGGAATGGAAGACCACAGGCTGTGGAGTCTTGGATGGGGTCTACACAGACTATTTTCGAGCATCTTGAGATGCCTCCAGGGTGGAGGGTCAAGATCACGACTTATATGCTGCATGATTCCTCCAAGAGGTGGTGGGATTTTACCACCTAGTCAGAGCATCACAGGGACATGGCGTGGGAAGATTTTCAGGCAGTCTTCTATGACTTCTTCTTTCCAGAGATGCTGAGAGCGGATAGATCTCGAGAGTTCATGAATCTGCTACAGGGAACTATGTTGGTGATGTATTACTCTGCTCATTTTACCGAGATTCAGCGCTTTGCACCTGTTCTGGTGGATGATGAGACGTTGAGAGCCAGACACTTTGAGGATGGTCTTCGTTATGACATCCGAGCGCTGGTGAATGTTTTCAGGTTACCTTCAATACATGATATTGTAAACCAGTAACTGATTACAGAGAGGAAAATTCGAGAAGCTAGTGGTGTGGGTCAGGGCGGTTCAGCACCAGTTTTTGGTACCATTTCTACCGGGAAGAGGAAGCGACAGATGAGTTTCTCTCACGGTGGCAGTACTAGCCAGGCAGTTTCTTCAGGTGGCCCGGTCTTTTGCTACCAGTGTGGTAAAGAGTGGAACAAGAGACCGTAGTGTCCACGTGATCCAGTGGAGTTCCGAGCTTGTGGAAAGATGGGTCATCTGCAGCGTTTTTGCAGGGCGTTTCCACCAGCGGCTAGTGAGAGGGGTTCTGTGCAGACTCCGCATACGGGAGAAAGACCATTGGCTTCTTACCAGTCAGGAAACTGGAATACGTTAGGACGTGCAGGAAGAGAAAGTGGTCGTGACCATGGTATCAAGACACCAGGATCTCAGAGGTAGCAGGGCGGGATAACTTAGGGTAGTCAGGCTGTGTCGTAGGGCCGCGACACTGGGCAGACATATGCAGTGCAACAGACCCAGTGGGAGCAGGATCTCGGACCTTCTATTGTCAGAGGTACTATTATAGTAGCTTCTGTATTATCTTCAGTACTTTTCGATATGGGTGGTACACATAGTTTCATATCTGTAACTATTGTGGAGATCCTTGGGCTCTGTGTTTCTTCTTCTTTTGATGTTATGATGCTAGACACTCCGTTGGAAATGAGAACGACATGTCTGCGTCAGTGCAAGGAGTGCCCCCTTGAGGTTGGAGGGTGTCACTTTCTATGTGACCTCTATGTATTGGAGATGAAGATCTATGATGTAATTCTCGGGATGGACTGGTTGGTTTCCTTTCGAGCCTTTGTAGACTGCTACCGTCGTAGGGTGCGTTTCACGTCACCAGAGGGCAAAGAGTTTCTATACAAGGGAGAGTGGGATGTTTAGGTGAGTCGAGCTGGACCAGAGAATCATGGGTGAGGTGGAGTCACAGCCTAGATTGAGAGTTTATATCTGGATGATCAGGGGACTTGTCAGATGGATTTCCCTCCAGTGGTTGATCATTTCAGGGATGTCTTCCTGGATGACTTTTCAGGTCTACCTCCAGAACGAGAGGTGGATTTCTCTATTGAGCTTGTGCCAGGGGCAGCACTAGTGTCCATTCCTCCTTATAGGATGGATACACCTGAGCTACAAGAGCTCAAGAGGCAGTTAGAGGAGTTACATGCAAAGTGTTTCATCTGACCCAGTACTTCTCCTTAGGGATCTCTTGTCCTTTTTTCGAAAAGGTAGATGGTACCCTCAGACTCTGTGTGGATTATCGGAAGCTGAACCAGTTGACGGTTAAGAAACGATATCCCTTACTAAGGATTAATGATATTTTTGATCAACTTAGTAGAGCACGAGTGTTCTCGAAGATTGACTTGAGATATGGATATCATCAACTGCGCATGAGACCATCGGATATACCACTTACAGATTTTCAGAGCAGATATGGTCTGTACGGGTACTTGGTTATGCCGTTCGGACTCACGAACACACCAGCAGTTTTCATGGCTCTTATGAATCGTGTGTTCCATCCTTATCTGGATTCTTTTGTGTTAGTATTCATGGATGACATCTTGGTGTACTCTCACACTATACACGACCATGCCACCCATCTTGAGATCGTATTGAGTACACTAAGAGAGCATAATCAATATGATAAGCTCTCAAAGTGACACTTTTGGATGGACCGGATTCAATTCCTGGGTCATATCATCTCAGAGGCAGGAGTTGCAGTAGACCCAGAGAAGGTGAGGGAAGTAGTTTCCTAGGAGCAGCCTAATAACGTGTTTGAGACACAGAGTTTCTTGGGGCTGGCTGGTTACTACAAACGCTTAATACAGGACTTCTACCGCTTAGAAGAGCCATTGAAGGGTTTGACTAAGAAGGGTGTGAAGTTAATTTGGTTGGAATCTGATGAGGTAGCCTTTCAGGATCTGAAAGTAAGGTTGACATCAGCACCAATCCTGATACTCCCAGAGCAGGGAAAGAGCTATACAGTGTACTACGATTCATCAGGTATTGGGCTGGGAGTAGTGTTGATGCAGGGCGATCGAGTTGTTGTGTACGGGTCTCGGTAGTTGAGGCCACATGAAAGGAATTACCCAACGCATGACCTCGAGTTGGCTGCAGTTGTTCATGCGTTGCACTGTTGGAGACATTATCTCTTGGGAGAGCATTTTGTGGTTTTCACCGACCACCAAAGTCTCAAGTATATCTTTACCCAGCATGACTTGAATCTGAGACAACGAAGGTGGGTCGAATACCTACAGTCCTTAGATTTTGATCTTGCCTATACACCTGGTAAGGGTAATGGAGTTGCTGATGCACTGAGCATGAGGACTCAGATACAGGTGGTACAGGAGGCTAGTGGTGAGTGGAAGCTCATGAACTTGTTCTCTGAGATGCATCTGGAGGTGCACGATAGTCAGGGGAAAGCCTATATTTTATCTTTAGCTATGACTTATACCCTCTTGGATAGAGTGAGGATGAGACAACTATCTGATTTAGAAGGCCTAGTTCTATGGGAGTCGGTGGCTAGTGAGGACCCTCCTCCTGGTTGGACGATAGGAGATGATGAGGTATTGCGTTTCCATGGATGTGTATGGGTTCCAGGGGATATAAACAAGGAGTTGATGTAGGAGTTTAATGCTTTATCTTGGGAAGTTCATTCCGGGGTTACCAAGATGTACCGTAACTTGAGACGTCAGTACTAGTGGCCGGGTATGAAGAGGGAAGTAGCTGGTTTTGTTACGAGATGTTCCACCTGTCAGTAGGTGAAGGCGGAGCATCAGAGGACAGCCAGACTATTACAGCATTTACCCATCCTGGAGTGGAAATGGGATGATGTCACGATGGATTTCGTGACTGGATTACTGAGGTCACCTCGAGGCAATGATGCCGTGTGGGTTGTTGTGGATAGACTCACAAAGGTAGCTCACTTTTTTCCGATCAAGGAGACCTTTGGTGTTGACGATCTTGGGAAGTTGTATCTCCGAGAGATAGTGCGTCTTCATGGGGTCCCTCGTTCTATCGTTTCAGATAGGGACACCCATTTTACGTCTCGTTTCTGGCAGAGTTTTCAGAGGGCACTGGGTACACAAGTGCTTCTGAGCACAAATTATCACCCTCAGACTGATGGCCAGTCAGAGTGTACGATACAGGTGCTAGAGGACATGCTGCGTGCATGCATCCTAGACTTTGGGGGCTCTTGGGAGAAGCATATACCCCTAGTCGAGTTTTCATACAATAACTGTTTTTAGGAAACTATTGAGATGGAACCATACGAGGCTTTATATGGTAGGCCATGCCGATCACCATTGTGCTGGTTAGAGACAGGTGAGGCAGCTTTACTGGGACCACATCTCGTGCAGGAGACTTCTGAGCAGGTCCAGTTGATTCAGAAGCAGATGGCTACCGCACAGTCTCGTCAGAAATCTTATGTTGATCGCCGCAGATGACCTTTGGAGTTCATGTTCGGGGATCAATTTTTCTTACATGTTTCACCGAGGCTGGGATACAGATGGATTAAGAGACATGATAAACTTTCACCGAGGTATGTGGGGCCATTTGAGATTCTGGAGAGAGTCGGGCTGGTTGCTTATCGGTTGTAGTTACCACAGAGGTACCGAGCCATGTACGACGTCTTCCATGTATCTCAGTTGTGTCACTATCATTCAAACCCATCTGACTTCTTTCAACCCGAGGATGTTGAGCTACAGGTAGATGCGTCCTTTGAGAAGCATCCAATTCGTATAGTTGATAAGAGCACGAAGGTTCTCCTAGGCTAGTCAGTTCCTCTCGTACGGGTGCTATGGCAGCATGGACGAGTGCAGGATGAGACCAGGGAGCGGGAGACCGACGTACGTGCTCAGTGGACAGATCTTTTCTAAGCTTTATCTTCGCCACCCTTGGAAGGTCAATTCAGTGACGAATTGCCTTAAGGGGGGAAGTTTGTAAGAACCCGGTTCTTATTTTTGAGGTATGAGTTTCTTCTTTTCTCTTTACCTTAAGTGTTTTTGAGAAAATAAGGAAAATGGGGAAAATTCTAAAAATTTGGAACTACACACCATGTACTATTCCACACGCCATGTACTTTTGGTCGTGTGGGATAAGTACACAGGGTGTGTAGCCATGACGACAACGAAGGGTGTAAAAACTCACTACACACTGTGTAGTGGTATTTACATGCCATGTAGTCATTCAACAGACAAATAGTAAGGCGGTGGAAGTAGCCGCTAGCAGCGCGACAGTACACGCCGTGTAATCATGAATACACGCCGTGTACTCATGTTGATAGATGAACAGTTTGGCGGTGCTGCCAAAGGAATAGTTAAATGAAAAAGTACATGCCGTGTACACGCCATGTAGTTTGTTTTTTTTCGCTTAAAATGGGCAGTATCCAACCCTGTTCATAGGATTGGCTTAGAACTAGATGGATGCTCAGGAGAGGATGTCCAAATCTTCGGGGATCAACCGATCGAGCACCGGGAATCCGATCCCGCTTCCATCGATCACGTTGGAACCACACGGGTAAGCCCTCCCTTCTCCTTGCGTAGTTTTTTCCAATTATTACTCTAAGGGAAATTATTTGAGGTTGAATGAGAATTCTTTTACCTCAGATCTACGATGTTCTTGGATGTTACAGAAGGCGTCGTTCAGGTATATCGTTTGTGGGTGTTTAAGGTAGGTGGATTGGTGTTTAATTTCCAACTGTTGTGCGTTTGTGTGTATTTTTGTGCTACGAACCCATGTTGGGGTTTCGTATGGATGAGGCAATGGCTATTTTAACTACCTAGAAATGTATAGGTGATTAAATGTGATAATAAACTGCTGTTTGGGATCGCTGCTTGGATCCAGGACCAACCTGGGGGTGTGTTCCTTTGTTTAGCCGTTTGGCCCGGATACCCGAGGGTATGCCATTGTAATAATGTTTGTTAAATTGCCTTGAGAGGAATTGTATGTGAATTGCTTATTTACATGTTGGGATCGGCCCGATTACTTGTGCCTGAGGGTGGTGTTTTACTATAGCCTGAGGGCATGACTAGATTATCCTGAGGGAAACATTCTTTTTCGCCTGAGGGAAACCTTTAGTATACCAGAGGGCAGTGACTTCTATGCTTGAGGGAAACACTTCTTATGCCTGAGGGAAATATTTGTTATGCCTGAGGAAAAGATTCTGATTACCTGAGGGCGTGATTATGATTAACTGAGGGTAAGAGTTTGCGTGTCTGAGGACACTGACTGTTTACATAGAAAACTCACTGTGGTGGTTTTCCTTATATTTAATGATTAAATGAATGTTAAAATGGAAATATAACTGGTAAAGTTAGTTAATTTTGAGCACTTCTTAGTTTATTACATTTAATTTTGCACACTGTTGTTTAATGTTTACACACAATTGAGCACGAGCCTTTGGTGGGTGCCTAATGAGATTATTTCTCACACCCTATTTGGGTTATGATTTTCAGACCAAATAGATCACGTTTCTGTAGGTGTGGATAAGGGAAAGGGTCCCTATACAGGTACTTGATTGCTACTGAGGATTAGGGGAGCATGGGACCGGGATTAGGCTCGTGATGCTACTGGCTGTTTTGTTTTGCTTTGTTGTACCCTGTATTGTTGTACTGCTATGTAACATGATCTGGCTATTTTCTTAGAACTTGAGACATGTTGCATCATATCAATATAACTAATCGGTTATCTTTTACTACAATTTTTATATTAAATGTGTATGTATTATTGCTTCCGCTATTGTTTTATGGTTTTATTTATTTCCGCTGCGCTACAATTTGACAAATGAGGGCATAGTTTCCCCACTATCAGACCTGAGCCCTCACTGCTAGTCGGCAGCCTCTGGAATTTGGGGAAATGTGCTTGAGGTCACATGGAGAACTGGGTTTGGGGCACCTGTTGAGTGGAACCCATGCACGGGATGTTACATCTCTTATCCTTTTCACCAAGAAGGAATATGATTTCCTTAGATTGTGTGTGGATTACCACTAGTTGAACCAGCTTACGGTGAAGAACTGGTATAACCTACCTTGCATAGATGACCTCTTCTACCATCTCTAAGGAGAAACGAGTTTCTCAAAAATTTATTTAAGACCAGGCTACCATTAGGTGCATGTGAGGCCATCATAAATACCATGTCAAACATTCTAGAGTAGGTACGACTTATAAGATTATTTGGTTATTCCATTCAGCCTTATGAATCCGCTATCCATTTTCATGGCTCTAATGAATTGGTTATTTCACCGTTACATAGATTCATTTCTGGTAGTCTTCATATAATAAATTTTAGTGTATTATCTCACCAAACATGACTATTCTAACCATATTGAGATCATGTTGAATATACTGAGAGAGAACCAGATATATATGAAGCTCAATAAATTCCACTTTTGGATAATCAAGGTTCACTTTTTGGGTTATATAATATATGAGGTAGGTATATCTATTAACCCATAGAAGGTGAGAATCGTGGTTTCCTAGGAGTATCCCAAGAATGTATTTGATATACATAGTTTATTAGGGATGGTTGGGAATTAAAGGTGATTTATATAGGATTTCTCATGTCTAGAAGTGCCTCTTATGGGTTTTACTAAGAAGGGTGTGAAATTCGACTAGACTGAAGCTTGTGAGATATATTTTCAAGAGTTAAAGGGAAGACAGACTTCAGTGCAGATCCCGATTCTTCTTGAGCTTTCCATAAGCTATACTGTTTAATTTGAGGGTTTAGGAATTGGTCTTGGTGAAATTATTATGCAAAGTGATCAGGTTGTTGCATACAAGTCCCACCAGTTGAGACCTCATGAGAATAATTACCCTACGCACAACATTGATCTATCATCCGTGGTTTATGATCTATTCTGTTAGAGGATCTACCTATTGGGTGAGCAGTTCATTGTTTACAAAAATAAAAAAAGTATAAAATACATCTCCATATAGAGAGACTTGAATTTGAGGCAGTGTAAGTGGGTAGAGTAGCTATATTACTTAGATTTTGACCTTGCTTATACACTCGAAAAAGGTAATACCATAGATGATGCCTTGATTAGGAAGAGTCAAATGCAAGCTATCAAGGAGGACAATAGTGAGTGGAAGTTTGTGTATCTATCGTCTAAGATGCACTTGGAGGTTCAGGAACAAAACATACAACCTATTTTAACATCTCTAGCAGTAACATCCTCCCTTATAGAGAGGGTCTGGATAAAGAAGATATCTAATTCTGAGGGCCTCATCTTTTGGGTGACTGTCACCTATGAGAACCCATCTCCTGGTTGGGTTTTTGATGATAATACGATCCTACTATTCTATGGGAACGTGTGGGTAACTTATAATATATGAGAAGTGTTGATGCGAGAATCTCATGACTCTACTTTAGCAGTGCACCCTGGTCTTACCAAGATGTACCAAGACATGTGTCATTATTACTGGTGGCTAGGTATGAAAAGGAAGATTTCAGGTTTTATCACTCAGTGTTCCACTTATCAGAAGGTAAAGGCAGAGCACCAGTGACATGCTGGACTTCTACAGCCTCTATCCATTCCTAAGTTGAAATGGAATGAAATCATAATAGATTTTGTGATGGGCTTTTAGAGATCCCCTCAATGAAGAGATGTAGTATGGGTGATCATCGATATATTAAACAAGGTTACACACTTCCTACCAATATGGAAGACTTTCTCTATTAATGAACTTGGAAGGATTTACATATGAGTGATTGTATGCTGACACGTACCTATCATGGGGGGTGGAAAAAACTTTTATTACCTAAGTTAAAATTTAGTATAATGGTAAACCTATATTGTCTCCAGAGAGTAGTGCACTAAAATCACATTTGTCACTTAAAATAAGAGAAAGAAGTAGATATTGTTTTTGAAATTGTTTGATTTTAAAAAGAAAATAAAGAAACTAAAAAAAAGAAATTAAGAGAATGAAAAAATTGAAAAAACAAGTGATTGATTACTATTATATGAGATGGTGATGAGGCCAAGATCGGTTTTCCAATTATAGTTCTATCGCAGTTCAAATCATCCAATTCTCTTATGAAATGTCGATAAAAGTTAGAATACACAATCCCTTATTCTCACTCCCTTGGTTAAATAATAATGGTGAGAATAAAACTTACTAAAATCTCATATTGGTATACTCTCCTTCCTTTGTGTGATAGAGTTTTAGAAAATACCCTCAATTGTCTTAGGCAATTCCCAATCGGGTCTTGTTTATCCCAAACAATCAAGAACGTTCACTACTCCTCACACACGTACTGACGATCACTGAGTACTTGACCACTAAGAATTGATCTATTCCATCATATATAGATCAGATTCTAGTGGATGGATAACTTTATAATTTAAAAAAGAAATAAAAACAACATAATCTAAAATCAAATACAATTGTACATGATAATAAAAAGCATTATAAGAAATTGAAACCGATTTCACAGAAGAGAGAAAATGATATCAAAACATTAAGTGAAAAAACTCAAGAATTAAAAAAAGAGAAAACTCTCATTCAACAATCACAAATATGTTTACCCCACCATGGAAAGGTTAATTGTGAATATGGTAGAAGAATAAATCACTTCAAAACTAAGAAGAATATAAGAGAGAAAACAAAGAACAGAAAACTTTCTCCTCCATAATATGTCCTCCGGAATTTTTCTTATTTTATGCCCACCAGATGCCTGAAACACACTGAGGTATCTTCTTATAAAATGTTTTTAATGAAGTTGAATATATACCACATAAATTTCAGAGTCTTGTTACAGGTTTAAAAAAAGTTATGTCTGAATAAATGATTATTACTTTTTCTGGCCGCCAAAAACTGTTTTACCCACTCCACTTGGACTCACACAAAAGATGCTTTAATGAGATCCTAAATTTATGAAATTTAATGTGAACCATAACTTATAAGTATTATGTTGAACCCAGATAAAATAAAATAATTTTAAGGTTGGTATAATGAGATATGCTTGATTTTATATGGTGGGGTCCATTCTGCTAGCCGAAATAATTTCTCCAGTTGATTGATTTTTCTGGGACATTATATGTAGAACTGGGTCTTAGTATAGAAGACAAAAATGTATCCCACAATAAAGGAAAACCCAAAAAATGGAATCACTTAAATTGGATCCAAATTTTAAATGTTATTCCAGAAAAACATAAGCTCTAGAAAACTGTGAATTTTCTAGATTTAACCAATTTTCACAATTAAGCTCATAATTAACCAAAAACACTAAAATGATGAAAATATACTCAAATTGACTAATTGGGAGGTATTAAATAATTGAAAAATGTATGAAAAATAATTAAAATATTAACTTTATCAATTCCCCCACACTTATCACTTGGGACATCTTTGACAAGTCAACATCAAAATCCAAATCAAAGAAAATTCAAAACACATACCCATGAGATCTACCAATTTGACAATAAGAAACAAAATATATCATTACTCCTAAAAAAATATTATTTAAAGTTCTTAATTTCATATCATTAAACACATTTCCTCCTCATTTATCCTCCCATTCACACAAAACACTTACCTAACATTAATTTTCATTCATCAGATAAATGTTTAGCAATGTATTTCTCATCAAAACTCATACAAGGGTCACCATAAGCTTGATAAATTACTACATATTCACCTGATGTGAGTTAAGGACATGTTATTATCATGAGGAATTTCTGGGTTGTTCTGTGGCTTTAGGTTTTTAGGATTTAGATGTTTAAAATTCTGAGGCTGAATGGGGAGGGCTTGGCTCTTTTTGAAGAAAAATTGCATGATTCTAATTTTCACTCAAGTATGGTATCCTCCTCACTCACCATAATAAAAATTCAGATCCATCATCACGAAAAATCAAAGAATGTTAAAAAATTTCAACATTTCATCAACAAACATTTCAATATTCTTAAACACAATTTTTCTTAAAATCCCCAAAATAGGAACAACTTCCTTCCTCCATTAGAAGCTCCAGAAAGGCACAACTTCTTTTATCATAAAAGCTCCAGAAGAGGCATAAATTTCACTAGAATGATTTTTTTCAACAATAAAAAAATTTCTTAAACATTTTATTTTCACCCAACGTATCTCCAAATGAGGTCGCACAATACAAAATAGCTTCCCACACACTTACGTTCAACTAGACCATGAAATTTCACTTAAAGAGCAAGATGAATAGGAAAAATTGGCTTGTAATATGGCTATCATAACATCTTGTTCATGGATTATGATGGTTATAGGTATTAAATGTACAAGGTAGTATAGAATGAAAAGTATTATTTTTAAAAGGGGGATTTAAAACCATATAAACACCTCAATAATTTAAAACACAAATACCTCAAACCTTCATGTTTTGATAAGAATTAATCAAATTCTGGTTAAATCAAGCATGATTTGGTTCTCTCAAGAAGTGAGGTGAATGTAAATAAAATGAAAACAATGGTTCAGAATCCTCATAGTAAAGTGATTTCAAAGATATATATAGTGATATATGTCATGAAATTTAAAAATCAGAGTACTTTTCATGAAATTTCTAAAGATTCGAACTTGAAACAAAGTCATTTTCAACATTCATTTAAGCACAGTTTCATGGAATAAATTGTTTAGATCATGGAATTGGATTTCAAAAATGTAAAAGATAATCATTTATACTCAAAATATTCAAAAAAACACAAAATTTGAAAAATAAACACACAAAATTTAAAAAACACACATTTTTTTTTGAAAACAGGAAGACAAAAAACATATAAAAATCATAAACTATAAAGGTTACATCCCCCAAACTTAAATGATACAGTGTACACAATAAATTAAAATGGATTTAACATGTATTAAGATTTGAAAAATGAATCAAGTCAAGAAAGAAAGTGTAAAGGAGATGTACGACTTGGTAGATTTTATTGATAAATAGGTTGGAGGAGTGTGATCTTCTCTACTGGATCTAATAGAATTGTCCCATTGAATTTCTTTAGCCTATGTCCATTAATAGTGAATAGACCCTATGCTCCATCCTTCATAATATATACAACAACAAAAGGATATACATGAGTAACTATAAATGGACCTTCCCACCTGGAATGAAGTTTACTTGGCATCAACTTGAGTCTTGCATTTAATAACAACACCATGTCTCCTGGAAAGAAGTTTTTTGGTTGGATCATCTTATAATGATCCACTCTTGTTCTTTCTTTATAAATCCTAGAATTTTAAAAATCTTCCCTTTTAATTTTTTCCATCTCCTACAACTGAAATTTTCTCTCTTTTCCAATACTTTCAAGATCCAATTTCATCTTTCTAACAGCCCAATATGCCTTATGCTCCAATTCTACTGGAAGATGACAAATTTTCCCATAAATAAAACTATATAGACTAATTATTATTGGGATTTTTTGGGCTATCCTATAATCCCATAATGTATCATCCAACCTTTGGCTCCAATCTTTACTGTTTGTATTAACAGTCTTTTCCAAAATTTATTTGATTTCCCTATTTGACACTTCAGCTTTCCCATTGGTCTGTGGATGATATGTAGTTGCTGTTTTATGATGCACCCCATACTTCTTCAGAAAATCTTCCATTATCCTATTACAAAAGTGAGTCCCTTGATCACTTATTATGGATTTGGGAACTCCAAAACTACAAAATATGTCAGCCTTGATAAAATCACAAACAACTTTAGCATCATTAGTCCTAGTGGATTTTTCTTCCATCCATTTGAAAACATAATCAACCGCAAGCAAGATATAAAAATTTAAAAATTAAATTGGGAAAGGTGCCATAAAATCTATCCCCCAAAATTAAAAATTTTAAAATAAATTCAGTTTATTTTGAGGAATTTCTTGTCTTCTTGAAATATTTCAATAAAACTGACATTTTTCACACATTTTGAAATATTCATGATCATATTTAAAAAGGGAGGGACAACAAAATCCATATTCTAAAACTTTCCTTGCTGTTATCTGAGGTCCAAAGTGGTCTCCACAAGATAAAGTGTGACAAAACATAAAGATAGAATCAATTTCAATTTCTGGAAAACATCTTCTTATCACTTGGTCATTACAAATCTTCCAAAGAAATGGATCATCCCAGATGTAATATCAATATTCAGATTTCATCTTTTAAATTTGGTGGGAATTTATATGAGATGGGACCTAAGATGTTACCAGATAATTTACCATATTAGAATACCAAGGCACTTCTCCATCAATCAAGTACAAATGCTCTCCTAGAAGGTGGTCATTCAGTGGTTCTCTGTCCATAATTCCAGCTTCAGCGGTGTTGGGAAGTCTACTTAAGTGATCATGCACTTGGTTCTCAGATCCCTTATTGTCTTTGATTTCTATGTTGAACACCTATAGTAATAGAATCCATCTTACTAACCTTGATTTAGCTACTGCCTTCTTCATCAAGTACGTAAGAGATGCATGATCATAAAACACAATGACTTTAGTTCCAAGTAGATATGATCTAAATATTTTTGAAGCAAATAAAACTACTAAAAACTCTTTTTATGTTGTTGTGTAGTTGAATTGGGATATATCTAAGGTTCTTGAGGAATAGGAAATGACTTGTGGACTACGCTCAATTCATTGAGAAAGGACTACTCCAACTGCTTGGTTTGAAGCATCACAAAGCAACTTAAATGGTTGTTCCCAATTTGGTGGCTACATTAATGGTGGTGTAATAAATATCCTATTAAAATCATTAAATGATTCCATACATGCACCATTGAAATTAAAATCAACATATTTAAAAAGTAATCTAGATAGAGGGAGAGAAATCTTACTGAAATCTTTGATAAACCTCTTGTAGAATCCTGCATGTCCTAAACATGATCTAACATGTTTCACACAAGTTGGGTAAGGAAAAGAATTTATGACTTCAATTTTTTATTTAGAAACTTCTATTCCCTTTTTAGAAATTACATTCCCAAGGATAATTCCTCTATCTACCATGAAATGAGACATTTCAAAATTCAAAGAAATATTCTTTTCAATGCAAGTTTTCAAAACGTTTTCAAGATTTTTCAAACTATGGTCAAAAGAATTTCCAAAAATTGTGAAATAATACAATAAAACCTCTAATAAATCTTCAATATGATTAGAAAAAATAATTACCATGCACCTCTGAAATGTACCTGGAGCATTAATCAATCAAAATGGCATCCTTTTGTATAAATAAGTGCCAAAGGGATATGTAAAGGTAGTCTTCTCCTAATCCTCGAGAGGAATAGGTACCTGGAAATGACTAGAAAATCCATCCAAAAAGAAATAATGAGTTATCCCTACCAATATCTTTAACATATGGTCAATGAAGGGAATGGGGAAATGTTCTTTCTGAGTGACCTGATTCAACTTCCTAAAATCTATGCACACTCTCCAGATATTTTGAATTCTCACAGGGATTAATTCATTCTTCTCATTCCTCATGATAGTTAGTTAAGTTTTTTTGGAACTACATGGATGGGGCTATCCCATTGTGAATATGAGATTATATAGGTGATTCTAGCTTCCAAGAGCTTCTCAATATTCTTCTTCAAAACCACCATCTGGTTGGGGTTCAACCTCCTTTGGGGTTGTATGATAGATTTGGCATCCCATTCAAGAAGAATTCTATGTGATCATATTTTTGGGTTGATTTTGGGGATATCACCTAAGATCCAACCTATTTCATAGACATTATCTCTCAAAAGCTTAATCAATGTTTTTATTGGGTTTCAAACAAATTATTAGCAATTATCACTGTTAATTTCTCTCTCTCCATAATGTAAACATATATTAATTTAGAGGGGAGTGGTTTTAATTATGAATAAGGGGTCTGGTCAAGGGATGAAATTAAGTTTAGTTTCCCCACTTCCAATGGGCAGACATCCTGTACACAAGAAATTATATCATCATCTTTATCATTTAACAATTCATCAAAAAAATTATATTTTACCTCTTCCCCCCACTTGAAATCAGAATCTACAAGAGTTTGGGAATATTTATATTCAATGATATTTTCATTGGATAAATTATCTCTTAAGGATAATAATTCATGGAACATACCTTATACTTCAATGGGTTCAGTACCAACTTCATTGGAGAGTGCAAAGATGGAGTAATCATCTGATGGGTGCCTCATGGATTCAAAAATATTGAAGTGGACAGTACTATCTCCGAACTACATAGAGAGGGTCCCTTAATGGACATTGATGATGGTTTTGGCCATATTCAAGAAAGGTCTTCCAAAAATTATTGGTGATTGTGATGGGATCCTATCATCTTCCATATTCAGCACAACGAAATCAGCAGGGAATAAGAGATCTTTGACTTTCACCAATTCATCCTCTTGAACTCCGGATGGGAAAACTGTGGATCTGTTTGCAAGATGGACCACTAATATTGTGGGATTCAAGTCTCCCATGTACAAAGAAGTGTATAATGAGTGAGGAAATACATTAATGGAAGCACCTAAATCACACAAATCATTAGATAAATTTAAAGAACCAATGGTGCATGGAATGGAAAATGTCCCCAGATTTTGAAATTTGGTTGGAAACTATGGTGTGATAAGAGCTAAGACAATCCTTCCAAAGTTGATCCTATCATTACCTTGAAGTATCCCCTTCTTGGTTCAAAGATAATTCAAAAATTTAGTATACTTTGGAATTTGTTTGAGGGCTTCAAATAGGGGGATATTGATTTCCACTTTTTTGAAGGTGTCCATAATTTTTTTTGAAGCACTTCTTCCTGAAACCTATTGGATTCAATCATACTTGATGGAAATGGTGGGGGTATGTCTTTCTTCACAATTTATTTCCTTTGAAATTGTGTTTTTCTATATCTTCTTCCTTGGTATATCGTTTTTCTCCTCCTCTTTCTTCTCTTATTCACAGTGCATTTTAATAGATTTTTTTTTGAATTTACAACTTCCTTATTTCTTAACTTAAGTTGTCTTGTTTTGGACTTAATGGTGGCTGATGGTGGGAGTTATTTTCCAATTCTTGTTATTATTATGCTGAAATTATCTTTTGGGTATTGGATATTTTGGGATGGGAGTTTTCCTGTGTTTTTGGTTAGTAAGCCCATGAGACTTTCGAACTTGTTGGAAAAATCTTTTATAGTGTATTTCAACCCATCAATTTCATATTTCTGCTATTGGTTTTGAATTTGAGGTTGTGCACTGGTGGATGGATGCTCATAGGGTCTTTGAAATGTGGGTGGTTGTTGGTAATAAGTCTAGTTATAAAATTTCTTTTGTTGTAATGGTGGTGGGTTCTGGAATTGATTCTGGAATGGGGGTTGGTTTTGGAACTGATTTTGGTATGGGGGTCTAGCTTGATTCTACTGATTTCCAAATCCATATTGGAATTGATTAGGCTCTCTCCATCCTTAATTTTTCTAAAACTACCTTGGATAAAAGGATTCTTCACAACTTTCCATTCCTTGTATTTTAGCACACTGGTCAGTGAAATGATCATATGATGAGAATAAACCACATACCTTATTTGGTGCTTGTTGGTCACCCACTTGTTTCAAGGCTATATGTCTCACCAAACTAGTTAGATATTAAATCTTAGTTTATAATAATTTTTATGGATGAGAAGTTCTTACTTCATGAATACCTCTTGTGCCAGTACCTATTGTATGAAATTATTACAAGTTTTGAGAAATTTTCTCGATCAAACCGTTGGATTATTTTGGTGATTTTTCAATCAATGTGCCTCCAGATGATGCATCTAGAAGGTTTATATCATTGTCCAACTAGCCTTGGTAAAATAAGACAAGAAAGTGATGCTTCTCAATTTATTGACGTGGTAAACTGGCACATATCTTCTTAAATCTCTCCCAGTATTCGTAAATAGTTTCTCTAGATGATTTTCTAATGGCATATATTTCCTTTATTTTGTACATGCTTATAGAGGCGGGGAATAATATTTTCATGAATCATTTCATCAAGTCACTCCAATCATTCACATCTACTGGTTTTAATACATACAACCATTCTTTGGCAGCTCCTTCCAATGAAAATGTGAATGCCTTCCACATTACCTATTCCTCAGCTACTCCTCGGGGGTCTGAAAGTGGAGCAAACATGTGTGAAATATTTAATATATTTGTTTGGGTCATCACCTGCCAATCCATGGAATTTTTGGAGAAATTTAATCATATTAGGTTTCATCTCAAAATCATTTTGCAACACTATAATGAAAATTTGATTGTTTTGGTTAAAGAATTGTGGTGGAAAAAGGTCTATAAGTCTTTAGTTTTGATTTTGAGCCATGAGGATAGGCTCAGAGTGAACATTTGAAGTTTCACTCGAGTATACAAGAGATATTTCCTCAAATTCCTATTGAAAATTCAGATTTCTAAGTCTATTCAGCAAGATTATTTCAATTTCAAGATCTATGGGGAAAAGGCCAGGGTTTGTATTCTAGTCACACAATATAAGAAAACAAATTCTGCCACTACCTCCCTAGGAACAACGCCATGTTTTGACATGTTCCTATCATGGGGATGTAGAAAAAACTTTTATTACCTAAGTTAAAATGGATTATAATGGTAAACCTTGGTTGTCTCTTGTAACGACCTGAATCTGAAGCCCCTCTAATGGTGCCCCGTACCCGGTTCACCACATGACCTCAAGCGAATTTCCCCAAACACCAGAGGTTGCCGACTAGCAGCGAGGGCCTTGGTAATTTATTGGGGAAACTATGCCCTCATTTGGTAAGGTATACAAGGTAATGAAAACAACGACCAATAGAGGAAGCAGTAACAACATACATAACTGTAACCAAACAGCGGAAGAGTAAATATATAGCAATGATGATAATGATGCAGCCGATACAAGTATCTAAGGAAAATAGAAAACACAACAATGTGATGAAATAAAACTGAACACAAAGTACTAAAGAAACAACAACTCCAGCAGCATCGCAAGCCGTAGCTCAGTCCCATGCTCTCCAACTCCATAGTAAGCCAAACACCTGAAGTAGAAGGGATCTTGCCATTATCTATACCTGCAACAATATAATCTGCTTGGGCCCAAAAGCATGGCCCAAATAGGGTGTGAGATACAATCCCAGTAGGAAACCTCCCAAAGATTTGTGCCTAGAAGTCAATGAATACAAGGCAAGTAAGAGTGCAGGAAGCAGTAAACAGAAAAGCACACAATAGCTAAAATCCACAGTTCTAGCATATAAGGTACACAAGTAAACAACCAGCAACAAGAAGAAAACAGGTAACCCTCTGGGTAGCTCTCACAACCTAACCCCTATGGTTCAACCTACAAGTACTAGCAACCCTCTTGGAGGCACACACAGTCTCACCCCTCTGGTTCAGCTAAGAGTAGACTTTTTGAGGAAGCACTCACCATCAATTCCCCCTATAGTCTCGTATCATGCTAAAGGATCTCTAGGGAAGCACTCAACGTCTCATTCCCCCTGTGGTCCACGTCGAGGAACTACAGACTCTCTGGGGAAGCACTCATCGTCAATTCCCCCTGTGGTCTCGCATCGTGTTAAAAGACACTCTGGAGAAGCCCTTACATCCATTCTCCCTATGGTCTACTACACTAGGTTCTCATAGTCCTGTGTGAAATTAACATGCTCAACGCACATGTATCGCCCAAGTAAACCTCAAGGACTACTTGGATATCATTATAAGGCACAACAGAACAACAGTATACCAATTCCACTATCCTAAAATTAGGCATGACAACTGGAAAAATGCCTAATAAGAAAAACAAGAAAGGAAAAGCACAAGAACACCATATAAGTTATCCAAATTCACAAGAAATTACCTCTAATTAATCAATCAAGCAAAGCAGGATAACAACAGGGCAAAACAGGAAACACGCAATACCCCGTTTAAGGGTATTGGTGGAATTTGCACAAAATACTCAAAGAATTTCTACAGAAAGGAACAAACCACCTACCTTGATGCTAGGGGACCGATATATGTGAACAACAATGACAGATTCACCTTATAATGTCGTAGATATGAGAAAACATCTGAAACACATAAACCACGATAACAAGATAAAGGGGAGGATTTGGAAAACAAGGCTCAAGCAGAGTGGAGAACTCACCGCTGCGATTCCAACGCAATCAACGGTGCTCGAATCGAAGAACAGACGGAGAGACAGGGGCTCGTCGAAGATTCACGGATCCTCGACGCTCTCAGACGAACGGAACCTAGAAGAAGACGTTTCTGTACGTTAGGTGTGACCCCTGTCCGTTTAATGAAAAAAAAAGAAAGTACTGGGCGTGTACTTTTAGAGTACATGACGTGTACTAGGTTTTTCCGTATTCCGCCAAAATCGGCTTCCACGTCACCCCTACACACCGTGTGTGTGGCCCGGACATGGCCAACACACGACTTCGAGTGGGAAAAGAGTACACGGCGTGTACTCAGAAAGTACACGACATGTACTTCAAAAATTTCCAGAAAGTTTATTTTTCTCAAAAACTCCAGAAAAATGAAAGGAGTACCTGAAACGAAGATTCGAGTTCTTACAAACTTCCCTCCTTAAAAGAAATTTGTCCCCAAATTTCGCTAATGAGGTGTAGAAGAAGAAACCCCAAATAGCTCCAGCCACTGCGATCGTACATCGGCCTCCCTCTCCGAGGTCTCATCCTGTACTCACCCATGCTACCATAGCACCTGTACAAGAGGGACAGACCATCTATAGAGAACCATCGTACTACGATCGACAATCCAGATGGGATGCTCCTCAAACGATGCATTCACCTCGATCTCAACTTCCTCAGGCTGAAAGACATGAGATGGGTATGAAAAGTAACGTCGGAGATGAGAGACGTGGAAGATGTCATGCATGGACCGATACCTCTGGGGTAGCTGAAACCGATAGCCGACCGGTCCAACTCTCTCCAAAACCTCAAACGGCCTGACGTATCACGGTGAAAGCTTTCCCTACCTCTGAATCCTCTTATGTCCCAGCCTCGGTGTGACATGTAGGAAAACCTGATCCCCGACCTCGAACTCCAGAGGTCATCTTCGCTGATCAGCATAAGACTTCTGCCGAGACTGTGTTGTAGCCATCCTCTTCTGAATCAGTTCTATCTGCTATAAAGTCTCCTGAACAAGACAAGGTCCCAGCAAAGTTGCGTCTCCTACCTCCAGCCAGCATAAAGGTGATTAACATGGACTACTGTACAAATCCTCGTATGGTGCCATCTGAATAGTCTCCTAAAAACTATTGTTGTAGGAGAATTACACCAGAGGAATATGCTTCTCCCAAGAACCGCCAACGTCTAGAATGAAAGCTCGGAGCATATCCTCAAGCACCTGGATCGTGCGCTCGGACTGGCCATCAGTCTGGGGATGGTATTCCGTACTTATAAGTACCTGGGTACCCAGATCCTTTTGAAGTCCCTACCAGAACTGAGAAGTAAAGAGCACATCCCTGTCTGAAACAATAGAGCGTGGAACTCCATGCAGACGAACGATCTCTCTGATGTAAAGTCATCCCAGATCATCGACAATGAAGGTCTCCTTGATCGGAAAGAAGTGAGAAACCTTCGTGAGCCTGTTGATGATGACCCAAACAACATCGTTCCCCCATGGAGATCTCGGCAACCCGGTCACAAAGTCCATCGCAACATCATTCCACTTCCACTCCGGAATGGGTAACTGCTGAAAAATCCCCACTGGTCGCTGATGATCTACTTTCACCTACTGACAAGTAGAACATCTCATGAAAAAACCAGCAATATCTTTCTTCATACCTAGACACTAGTACTGGCGATGAAGATCACGATACATCTTGGTGACGCTAGGATGAACTGCCCAAACCGAGGAATGAAAATCCTGCATCAGCTTCTCGCGTATGTCTGTTGGCACCCATACGCGTCCTTGGAAATGCAAGATCTCATCCTCTCCGACTGTCCATCCAGGAAGAGGGTCCTCTCCTGACACACTCTCCCGTAGGACTAATCCTTTTGAGTCTGATAGTTGCCTCATCCATACCCGATCAAGTAGTATAGAGGTAATAACTACAGAAGATAGGAGGGTCTGTCCCTGTCTGTAGTGCACCTCCAGATGCAGATCAGAGAACAGAACCATAAGCTTCCACTCACTGCTGGCCCCCTGAACTTCCTGAATATGAGTTCTCCTATTCAATGCATCTGCCACTACATTTCCCTTTCCCAACGTATAGGCAAGCTCGAAATCAAAAGACTGAAGATACTCGACCCACCTGCACTGCCTCAAATTCAGATCACGTTGAGTGAAGATATACTTGAGACTCTTTTGGTCAGTGAAGACCAAAAAGTGCTCTCCCAGAAGATAGTGTCTCCAACAACGTATGGCATGAACAACAACTACCAAATCCAGATCGTGCGTCAGGTAGTTCCTCTCACGTGGCCTCAACTGCCGAGACCCGTACACAACGACTCCGTCTCCCTGCATAAGCACAACGCCCTTCCCGATACCTGAAGCATCACAATAGACTGTATAGATCTTGCCTGAATCTGGAAAGAGTATTATCGGTGCTGATGTCAACCTTCCTTTCACCTCCTGAAAGGATGACTCCCAAGAATCTGACCATAAGAACTTCACCCCCTTCTTGGTCAGACCTGTCAAAGGTGATTCTAGGCATGAAAAGTCCTGAATGAAGCGTCTTTAGTATCCATCCAGCCCTAGGAAACTCCGTACCTCAAAAACGTTCTTCAGCTGCTCCCAGGAGACTAAAAATCTCACTTTCTCGGGGTCCACAGATACTCTTGCCTCTCAGATGACATGACCCAAGAAGTTAATTTGATTCATCCAAAAGTGGCACTTCGAGTGTTTAGAATAAAGCCGATGCTCTCTTAGTGTACTCAGAACAATATCAAGATGTGTGACATGGTTGTGTCGAGTGTGAGAGTACACCAAGATATCATCCACGAAGACTACGATGAAGGAGTCCAAGTAAGGATGGAACACTCGGTTCATCAGTTCCATGAAAACTGTAGGCACGTTCGTGTGACCGAACGACATGACTGTATACTCGTATAGACCATTCCTTCTTCTGAAGGCTGTCAGAGGTATATCTGATGGTCTAACTTACAACTGATGATAATCGGACCTCAAGTCAATCTTCGATAACACCCAGGCTCCTTGAGGCTGATCAAAGAGGTCATCGATCCTCGACAAGGGATATCGGTTCTTGACCGTCAACTGGTTTAGCTTCTGATAATCCACACAAAGTCGAAGGGTACCGTCTGCCTTCTTTGCAAACAGGACAGAAGAACCCCAAGGAGAAGTATTGGGTTGGATGAAAGCCTTTTCCTGCAACTCCTGCAACTGCTTCTTGAGCTCCTGCAACTCAGGTTTAGATATCCTATAAGGAGGAATGGACACCGGTACTACTCCTAGAACGAGCTCAATAGAAAATTCTACCTCACGCTCTAGAGGAAAACCCGAAAAGTTCTCTGGAAAGATGTCCCTGAAACGATCCAACACTGGAGGAAAGTACAACTGAGAGGTCCCCTGGTCATCCAGATAATGAATAGCAATCTGGGTCATCACCCTTCCTACCCCATGATGCTCGAGTCCTGCTCGACTCGCATGAACATCCCATTCACCTCTATGAAGAAAATATTCACCCTCTGGTAAAATGAAACTCACTCTGTAGTGATAATAGTCGATGACTTCCTGGAAGGGAACCAACCATTCCATCCCAAGAATGACATCATATCCTGTCATCTCTAGGACGTAAAGATCCCATAATAAATGATACCCTACAACCTCGAGAGGGAACTCTCTACACTGACATACACTAGATGTCCTTGTCCCCAAAGGTGTGTCTAGTGTCAACGAGTCGGTAGAAGAAAAGATGCAGAGCCCAAGGCTCTCCATGATAGCAACAAAGATAAAGCTATGTGTAGCACCAATATCAAAAAGAGATGAAGATAAAACTGAGGCTACTAAAATCGTACCTCGAACTGTAGAATGGTCGGGATCCTGCTCCTGATAGGTCTACTCCATGGCGAAAGACTGACCTGCACCGCGGCCCTGTGCCCCTAGCTGAAAACTCTGAGCTGAACCTCCCTACTAGTGCTGAGGTATTGGTGGCTGACCGCCACGGCCTCGACCTCCACCTCGGCCCGAACGGCCGGAAGAACTCCAATTCCCCGACTAGTGAGAAACTGGTGGTGCTGCTCCTGAATGAGGAGTCATGGAAGAACCCCGGTCACCAGCTACTGGTGAGAAAACCTGGCAGAAACGCTGAAGGTGACCCATCTTGCCGCAAGATCGGAACTCCACAGGGTCTCTCTGGCACTGCGGCCTCGTGTTCCCTAACCGGCCACACTGGTAGCATATCACCTGGGTTCCTGACGATGCATTTTGTTTCCTCGAATCACCACGCTTAGACTCTCTACAGCGCTTCTTGCTGTCATCTAGAGGAAAACTAGCTCTCGAAGTAGAACTGCCTTGGCTCGCATCTCCGGAGTCTCTCAGATTGCGCTCTGCAATGAGTGCCTGGTTGACGATGGAAGTGATGGAAGTCAACTAGAAGAGATTTACATGTGAGCGGATCTCCCGCATGAGAGAATCCTCAAAATTCCTTGTTAAGAACACCCCACTCCAATCCCGGAGGGGTGTGAAACTCTGCAGCTCGATGAAACGAGAGGTATACTCCATGATAGAAAGAGTACCTTGCTCTAATCTCATGAACTCCCGGGCTCGATTGGCCCTCAGGGTCTCCAGGTAAAAGTAGTCATAGAACACGCGCTGGAACTCCTCCCAAGCCATAACCTACTGATGACCTGCCTGTGAGATCACGCCCCACCACCTCTTGGAAGAGTCTCGAAGCATGTAGGTAGTGAGCTTGACCCGCCTCTCTGGAGGTGTCTCAAGATGCTCGAGATAGTCAGCATGGCTTCCAGCCATGACTCTGCAGCCTGAGGTCCTCCTTCCCCCGGGAACATGGGAGGATGCTGCTGCTGAAAAACCTGCATCAAGTCTGCCATAATCGAGGCAGGAGGTGGTGCTCTTTTAAAGGTCTGCATCATCCTCATAAAAACTTCACTGAACTGTGCATCAAAGCCTACAACTGGTATGACAGCCCGTTCCATGGCTGACCCGACTGGAGGATCGGCAGGAAGTCCCTGATCAGCTATATATGGCGTCTGATCACTGCCCGACGATAGGCGTACAACCGGAGGATGTCTCAGAGGCATAGATTTGAAAGATCAAAAGTACACCTTAGATCATAAAAACGAGGACATAGAACACAAGAGTAAAGAACAGGAACAAGGGGAAGGAAAACACATCAGTTTACAAAACACGACTACACGATGTGTATAAAAACTACACGGTGTGTCTTCCTAAGCCATTGACATGGGCGTGTACTCTTGCCCTACAAGTCATGTAACACCTCAAACTACACAGCGTGTACTTGAAAACTATTCCCCTACCTGAGTCTCTTTACATGGCCAACCCACACGGTCCGACTTAACCCGAGACTACACGACGTGTTCTGAAAAAACCCAGCGTGTACTTGACAAGGCTTCGGCAGCCAGTGTTGTTAAATACATGGCCGTCTACATGGATGAACCTTACACGGTGTGTTCCGAACAAACACGACATGTATAGTTGAAGGTGACACCGTCCCGTGTTGTTCGTGACACGGCTGGGTACCTAGACCGGACTACACGACGTGTTCCAAAAACAACACGACGTGTCTAAGAGAAGGTAACGCCGACCCGTGTTGTTTGTGACACGGCCAGGTACCTGGACAGGACTACACGACATGTTCCAAAAACAACAAGGCGTGTCTAAGAGAAGGTAACTCCGACCCGTGTTGTTTGTGACACGGCCGGGTACCTGGACAGGACTACATGGCATGTTCCTTTATAACACGATGTGTTCTACTCGAGCTTCCCCGACCTGTGTTGTTAGTAACATGGTCGGGTACACGGCTCCGAACTACACGGTTTGTACCTACCATACACGGCGTGTTCCTGAAGTTATTTTTTTATAACAGTGTGTCCCTGCTCACACGGTCAGTGACACAGTTTAAAAACTACACGACGTGTGGTCAAAAGTACACGCTGTGTATTCTGGGTTTTTCTAGGCGGTAGCTTAAAAACTGCACAGAAGCCCAGAAAACACAGAAAACAAGGCAAGGAGATGCCAAATTCCGATTCGTGAGGGCCCATACTCCTCGAGAATAAAAAACTTGGCATTCATTGAAGAAAAATAGAAAACAAACAATCCTCTAAAAAAGCAGCATAGATTCTATCAAGCATCTATCACAATAGCATGCATGATCTACACAAATTCTATCACAATAGCATGCAATCGCTAATTCACCCTAGATGGCATGGTAAGAATGCATGGCATGTGATTTCTACAAGTGCCTATATGATTCATGAGATGGCATACCCTCATCTCATCGGGTTGCAACAGAAATAAAACCGCAATCATCGAGAAAATAACAACACAAACCATGTGAATCACTCTAGGTGAAATCATATCAATCGTAAAATCTCAAAACCAGCAAACTGCAATTAACGAGGTAGTATAGATTTTCCCTATACACGGGTTAGCTACTCCTGAGCACATCTTAATACCAAGTACCGAATCCGTCCAATCCATGGCTAAAGTCTCCAAACAGTAAAGCAAGAGAAAAGAACCCCACTGATACCACTTTGTAACGACCCGAATCTGGAGCCCCTCCACTGGTGCCCCATACCCAGTTCGCCACATGACCTCAAGCGCATTTCCCCAAATTCCAGAGGCTACCGACTAGCAGCGAGGGCCTTTGTAAGTTATTGAGTAAACTATGACCTCATTTGGTAAGGTATACAAGGTAAGGAAAACAACGGCCAATAGCGGAAGTAGTAACAACATACATAACTGTAACCAAACAACGGAAGAGTAAATATATAGAAATGATGATAATGATGGAGCTGGTACAATTATCTAAGGAAAACAACAAACACAACAACGTGCTGAAATACAACTGAACACAAAGTACTAAAGAAACAGTAACTCTAGCAGCATCGCAAGCCGTAACACGGTCCCATGCTCTCCAACTCCACAGCAAGTCAAACACATGAAGTAGAAGGGCGCTTACCCTTATCTATACCTGAAACAATATAATCTTCTTGGGTCCAAAAGTATGGCTCAAACAGGATGTGAGATACAATCCCAGTAGGCAACCACCCAAAGATTTGTGCCTAACAATCAATGAATACAAGGAAAGTATGAGTGCAGGAAGAAGTAAACAGAAGAGCACACAACAACTACAATCCACAGTTCTAGCATATAAGGTACACAAGTAAACAACCAGTAACAAGAAGAAAACAGGTAACCCTCTAGGTAGCTCTCACAGCCTAACACCTATGGTTCAACCTACAAGTACTAGCAACCCTCTAGGAGGCACACACAGTCTCACCCCTCTGTTTCAGCTAAGAGTAGACTTTATGAGGAAGAACTCACCGTCAATTCCCCCTATAGTCTCGTATCGTGCTAAAGGATCTCTGGGGAAGCCCTCAACATCTCATTCCCCCTATATCCCGCGTCGAGGAACTACATACTCTCTGGAGAAGCACTCATCATCAATTCCCCCTGTGGTCTCGCATCTTGTTAAAAGACACTCTGGAGAATCCCTTACTTCCATTCTCCCTATGGTCTACTACACTAGGTTCTCCTAGTCTTATGTGAAATTAACATGCTCAGCGTGAGTGTATCGCCCAAGTAAACCTCAAGAACTACTTGGATATCATTCTAAGTCACAACAGAACAACAGTATAACAGTTCCACTATCCTACAACTAGACATGACAACTGGAAAAATGCCTAATAAGAAAAACAAGCAAGGAAAGGCACAAGAACACCATATAAGTTATCCAAATTCACAATCAATTACCTGTACTTAAGCAATCAAGGAAAGCAGGTTAAGAACAGGGAAAAACAAGAAACATGCAATTCCCCGTTTAAGGGTATTGGTGGAATTTGCACAAAATACTCAAAGTCTTTCTACATAAAGGCACAAACCACCTACCTTGATTCTAGGGGACCAATATAAGTGAACATCGATGATAGATTCACCTTAGAATGTCATAGATCTGAGAAAACTTCTAAAACACATAAACCATGATAACAAGATAAAGGGGAGGATCTGGAAAAAAAGGCTCAAGTAGAGTGGAGAACTCACTGCTGTGATTCCAACGCAATCAATGGTGCTCGAATCGAAGAACGGACGGAGAGGCGGGGGATCTTTGAAGATTCATGGATCCTCGGCGCTCTCAGACGAACAGAACCTAGAAGAAGACGTTTCTGTGCGTTAGGCGCGACCCTAGTCCGTTTAATGAAAAAAAGAAAGTACACGGCGTGTACTTTTAGAGTACATGACGTGTACTAGGTTTTTCTGTACTCCTCCAAAATCGGCCTCCATGTCACCCCTACACACCGTGTGTGTGGCCCAGACACAGCCAGCATACAACTTCGAGCAGGAAAAGAGTACATGGCATGTACTCAGAAAGTACACAGCGTGTACTTCAAAAATTTCCAGAAACTTTATTTTTCTCAAAAACTCCAGAAAAAGGAAAGTCATACCTGAAACAATGATTCTGGTTCTTACATCTCCAAATAGGAGTGCACAAAAATCATGTTTGTCACTTGAAATAAGGTAAATAAGTATAGATTGTTTTTGAAATTGTTTGATTTTAAAAAGAAAATAAAGAAACTAAAAAAATAAATAAAATGAAGAGAAAAAAATTGACAAAACAAGTGATTGATTACTATTATATGATATAGTGATCAATTCAGGGTCAGTTTTCCAATTTTAATTCTATCATAGTTCAAATCATCCAATTTTCTATTGTAATATTGATAAAAGTGAGAATACACAATCGCTTCTTCTCACTCCCTTGGTCAAATAATAATGGTGAGAATAAACCTTAATAAAATCTCATATTGGTCTAATATACTTATTTTGTTTGATTGAGTTGTAGAAAATACCACCAATTGACTTAGGCGATTCCCAATTAGGTCTTATTTATCCCAAACAATCAAGAACGTTCACTACTTCTCACACACGTACCGACGATCACCGAGTACTTCACAACTAAGAACTGACCTATTACATAGTATATAGACCAGATCCTAGTGGAGGGAGTAATCTATCATTGACCAAATAAATAAAAATAACAGAATCTAAAATCAAATACAATTTTACATGATAATAAAAACCGTTATAAGAAATTTAACCTAATTTCTCAGAAGAGAAAAAATTATCTTAAAACATTAAGTGAAAGAACTCAAGAATTACAAAAGGAAAAACCTCTCCTTCCCAAATCACACAAACGTATACCCCACCAGGTTAAGGGTAACTTTGAATATGGGATAAGAATAACTCATTAAAAACTAAGAAGAATAAAATAGAGAAAACAAAGAATAGAAAAATTTCTCCCCCCGAATCTGTCCTCTATAAGTTTGCTTATGTTCTACCAACCAGACACCTGAAACACACTAAGGTCTCTTCTTATAAAATGTTTGTAATGATGTTTTATATAGACCTTAAAAATTTAAGAGTCTTTGGATAGGTTTAAAAAAAGACACCTCTTAATCAATTATCATTACTTTTTCTGGATGCAAAATACTATTTCACCCACTCCACTAGGACTCGATCAAAAGATGACTTAATGAGATCCTAAATTTATGAAATTTAATGAGAACCATAAATTATAAGTTTTATGTCAAACCCAACTTCAATCTAATCATTTAAAGGCTGGTATAATGATATATCTTGATTTGATATGACTGGGTCCACTCTACCGGCTAGAATAATTTCTCCACTTGATTGATTTTTTTGGGCCATTTTGTGTAGAATTAGGTCTTGGTCCAAAAAAAAATGTTTACCATGAGCAAGTAAAACCTAAAAAAAGGAATAACTTAAATTGGATCCTAATTTTAAAATTTATTCCTAAAAAACAGAAGCTCTATAAAACTGTGAATTTTCCAGAATTAACCAATTTTCACAATTAAGCTCATAATTCACCAAAAACACTAAAATGATGAAATATTACTCAAATTGACTAATTAAGAGGGATTAAATCATTGAAACAAATATGAAAAATAATGAAAATATTAACTCTATGATAAGCCTTCATGGTGTTCCTCATTCTATTGTTTCAGACCGAGATTCCCAGTTTACTTCCTGGTTCAGGTAAGGGTTGTAGAAGGAACTAGGTTTATAGGGTTGTTGAAGGATATACTTTGCGAATGTATACTTGATTTTGGAGGATCATGGGAAAATCATTTCTCTTTGGTTGTGTTTTCCAACGACAACAGCTTTCAGGAAACGATTCATATGGCTTCATATGAGGCCCTCTACAGTAGGCCTTTATGTTCACCTTTATGCTGGTTTGAGGTGGGTGAATTAGCTCTACTATGTCCTCTTCTTGTGTAAGATACTTTAGAGAAAGCCCAACTAATTTAGAAGTATATGGATGAAGCTTAGTCTAGGAAGAATTATTATACTGATGGTCTCCATAGGCCTTTGGAGTTCGAGGTGGGATATCAAGTCTTTCTATAGGTATCACCAAAAATGGGTCATAGATGGATTCAGAGATTGGGAAAGTTATTGCCTCGATATGTGAGTTCTTTCAAAATAGTGGAGAGAGTATGGATGGTATCCATCAATTGTAGCTACCTCAAAGGCACCATGCCATGCATGATGTCTTCCACATATCACTACTTTTTCACTATCATCATGAACCATATCATTCATTTGAACCTGAGGATATTGATCTAGAAGTAGATGCATCCTTTAAGGAGGATCCAATACATATCATTGATCAAAGCATGAAGGATCTATGAGGCAGTTCAGTTCTTCTGTTCTAGGTGTTATGGCAATACAAACACAAATAGGACGGGACCTGGGAGCGAGAAGCTGATGTACATGTGCAGTTGTAATAACTTTTCCAAAAAAATGTTTTACTACCCTCATAAGGGAAACTCGGGGATGATTTTTCCTATGGAGGGGAGGTTATAACGTCCCAGTTTTTCTCTACGGTACATACCATTTATTTTTGATTTAAATCATTTAGTTTGTCCCTAATAATGTTTCCTAATGGAGTTATAGAGGTCATGGGGGTGTCTAGGGCTTGTCCAGATCCCAGAGCCCCTAAAATTGAAGAAAGAGTCCGGACCACATGATTAGTAGAAACACTGCATCCCATCCGACATGGTTTCTCCAGCCATGCAGCTTGAGATAGTGAGGTGCTGGAGACCGCATAGTTTGTATGCAACCATGAGACCCTAAGCACATGACCATGTGGGATTACAACCCACTTGGATAGTGGCCTTCAATGTGGACGGCACATGGTTTGGCCAACCGTGTGGCCAAACCTTGCACCCCTGCCTATGTGGGTGTTTTTATAGTTTTACCCTTAAAATGTTTTAAACCCCTCAAACCAATTCCTCCTTCATTATTCTCCAGCAGCAGCCACCTAAAGCCTCTCCTCCTCCTCTCCATAGGTTTCAAGATATCTACCTCATTCAACCTCTAAATCTCTCACCGTCAAATACATTAGAATGCCACAGGTAAGCTATTTAATCATATCCTTTATATTTCAAGTTTCTATTCCTTTTTGTTTCTCTATCTTGGTGCAAGATCATTTTCACCATTTTTAGGGTCTTTTACGATTTCTATGATAACTCTCATTCTAGCTTGAATAAAAGGCCAAAGCTGGATGAGGGAAGCACTACAGGGATAAGATAGGTGGTCTAGGTTCTTTTCCCATGTTTTATTTCATTTTATAACTTGATCCATTATTGTGTGATCCAGACCCTTCCGATGTCACCTCTAATTTTCTAAATAAATTAAATTGATTTGTTTTCCATGATTGTTATATCTATGAAGAGTGGAAAATCACCTCCTAGGTTTCCCACCTTGACCCGATCCACCCCTTTGGGTGTGAAAGTTCCTTGATAGAATATATTCCCTTATTTTAAATTGTGAAACACCAATTGAGGTGTGTTTCCCTAGTAATAGACACCTTGAATTAATAAATTAAATTGAGTAGAATGATGATCCATGAGTTAGGCCCCTACCCCTTATGCTACAAATGATTTTCTTGATTAAATGTCTTGGAAAACTAGTTAAATCATGTTAAGTGATTTCTTTGTTAATGGTATGGTTTTTCTAACCCCACCATACCTTTACCTTTTATCACAGGTGATGCAATAGGTTTAGATTTAAGGACCCATTGGATGGTCTATCCATGCCTTATAGTTAGAGTTTATTAATGCATTGTAAACATACTGGGGGAGAAAATAGCTATGTATATGATGGGATCACCATGTTTTTGAGTTTTACCTCCAGATGAGTGACACTGATTCCCTAGGGGAGACCTCAAGGACGAGATCAGTGGAATGATGGTTGTACTATGCTACAAGAGAGACTAAATCCCCTACGTGCGATACTAGGGATGAACTTATATGTTAGTTATTGATATCATCAAATCATGACTGGAGTGACAATTGGGATCCCATACTTTGGTCACATTGGATGGACTCCCTTGGAATTGGTTTTATACCAATCCCTAGATAAAAACATGGAATTCCCTTAGAATTTACACAGACGAGATCATGGAGACTCTCAATAAATTAATAAGAGGTTAATTGAATTAAGACGTAAGTGAATGATTTCAAATAAGAAATGAACCTTTGAAATTTGAACTTCAAGGATATGCCCACTAATCCAAATCACAAGCTTGGTAACATTTCACCTATTTACTCTATTCTACTCACTCCACTCATATAGGATTCCTCGGTTCGGACGCACCCAACTTAGGCCGAAGCAGGTAGATCAGGATGGGTGTCCCACATGGGTCCCTATTTGGTGAATCTTATTTATTTATCATCTTGAATTTATTGTTATTAGTAGCACACTATTCATTTTATATTGTAAGGAATGGATTTATCTAGACACCATTGGTGGTGGCCAACTAAGTATATCTCACACCCTACTTGGGCCGCCTTTGTTACCCAAGAAAATTTTATGATTACAAAAATTGATAAAGGGAAGCGTCCAACTTCCAATGATTGATTTACAATTCTAGGTTCGAGTACAGGAGCAGAGGACCAAACCTATGCTCATAATTCTAGGTATAACTATCTTTTTCCATTTTTATATATTGACAGCATGTGGAATATGCTATTATCCCCTATTACCCTTGTAAACATTTGTATAGCTACATGTGAATCATCATCATGTCGCATCTAATTATTATTTAGATTATTCTAGTTATTATTTATTTTTCATGATTGTTTATTATTGTTCTGTTTCTATATGTCTGTTGATATTGATTCCACTACAATGAGTTACAGGTCTGGTCATATAGTGTATGATTATGATGTTTCTTGAATATATATATATTGTGATCCACTCTAATCAATGAGGGAATAATCCCCTCGTAGACACACCCTAGGCCCTTGAAACCAGTCGACAAATTCTAGAATTCAAGGTTGTGCACTTGAGGTCTTGTGGCCACCGTCTTGGGGAACCATTAATTGGAATCTAGGGTGGAGTGATACCTGTTTTTTTCCAGAAAAGGTGAGTAAAATCCACTTTATTAAATAGAAAACCAAAATAAGGAAGAGGAATTGAATGAGGCCAGAAAAGACAATCTTCCTTCATTCATCATCAAAAAAATGTCATGAGAACATCAATAATCAAATCCAATAGGATTATAATCATCATATTCCTAGTCAAATTCATCTTCTAATAGATTGAAATATTTAATTTGAGCATTTCTCCCATACGAGATAGATCTATTTTTCAAAGCGGGATTATGATATTAATAGTCATTCCTTCGCCTTGTCTTCTTCAAAGGGGCCAATGAAAATCCTTCATTGTATACTAACTTACCTTTTTCAACATCATCCCGATATGAGCTTTTTATTATAGATTATTCATTCTCCATGTCTGACCAATTTTCCCTAATGTTATTTGGACTCTAATTTTTTTTAAGTTTCTATATGATTTGATTACTTATAGTATCAGAGTCACAAGCATCCATATCAATAGTTTGTATTAGTTATCCTTCCTCTACTAGATCACCATGATAATCCGAAGCTTGAATAGAGTCATTCAACCCTCTTTGTTAAGGGATCAACTCCAATTCTAATTCCTACTTCAGATATGCATGTTTTGGGTACTTATAAAGGACTATATAGAACCCTTCCTATTAAGTGGGCCTATAACCGGTTTCTTGCATCTTCTTAGCCTAAAAATGAGTCCCCTCCTACTGATATTGCACATTTTCACATGACTGAACAACATGCTTCTGTTGTATGTGTACATATGTATGTATGTGTATGTATATGTGCATATATACGTGTGATGCAAATATATATATATATATATATATATATATACGACATGTGTACATGTGTATGTATGACATGTATTTATTTCAAATTTAATATATATTTTTTCATTTTTGATATAATATTTTTTTAGAATTTATTCAATTTTTATACATATTAGCTGTTGAGGTGGTGGCTGAGGGAAAACCCTATAATACTATATACAAATGATCAGGGTTTGAATCCTGGAAAGCCCCTTGGTGGATTTACAATGCAAGTGATGATGTAGACATGATGCAGGAAGGTGGTGATGCATACATGATGCAGGCAGGCGGTGACATAGGCATGGCGCGGGCAGACGGTAATATAGACATGATACAGGCTGGTTGTGACGTAGGCATGACGATGCTAGCATGATGCTACACTAGTCCTTTAAGCCATGTTCATGGGGAACTTGGCCTTAGGCCTATGGGATATGTTATGTGCCTCCATCCATATAGATAGAAATATGTATTAGGTTTCATAAATAAAAACATTCATTAGTCCCAACTTTTTAAAAAAAAAATACATATTTATATTTTCGTATGTATTATCTTTAATATGTTTTAATTTTTATGATTAGAATTTATTCAATTTTATTTATTAAGTTATAATATTTTTAAAATGATTGAAATTTCTATAATTAAGTTATTTAAATTAATTTTTTAATATTTCATTCATTTATTTATGTACTTACAATTCAAGTATTTAATCTTATATGAATTCATTTTTTAAAATAGTTTTGTCTATTAAATTCTCTTTATTCCTTTTTAATATGCATTCACTTATTATTATTTATTCATTTTTAATATTTTTTTTATTTTTTGTAATTTAATCATTTTGTAATATTAATTTATACATATATTTATTTATTATACATGTAATATTTACAATATGTTAGTAATTTATATGAATAATATTTATTTATTTTTTTATTATGTTTTAACATTTAAAATATGTTTTTAATTTATGTAATTAATCTTTTTAAATGATTTTTTAGTCATTTTTTAATTTAAATAATTAATTATAATATTATAAATATATATAATATTTAAAAAAATATATATAAAATTATAATTAAATAAATATATATTTAAATAATTATAAAATTATAATATATATTTAAATAATAAATATATTCGTTATATTTATTCAACTCAAAAAATATTTATTATATTTATAAATATATATTGATATATATATATATATATTATATAAATATATAAATATATAAATATATATAATTACATAAATATATATAATTATATAAATATATATATTACAGGTACTTAGGGGTTCAATAATAGTAAAACATGCACACCCACACCTCACCCACATGCCAATGGTCATGACATATCCTCCCTCCCCAAGGGATAACCTACCATTTCAAGCTTGCTTTATAATTAATTCCCTGAATGGCACATACAAACAGCCCATAGGGCCAAGATCACCGTGGTCCAAAGGCCCCACCCTCATCAGTGTAACCTGAGGAAACATCAACCGTCACTTCCTATGAAATCATCAGAAAGTGACGTTGTCACCCACGATCAGGCCTCACTTGCAGATTAATGATGGAAAAGTTCCTCCAAGTGCTTTCCAACCCATGCCTATCATTATCTCACCAAACTCCACGGTTGTGCCATAGACGACCATCAAACCCCCACCCCCACCATAGAGTGGGGGGTTCACCGATCCTTACTTTTGGACAACACGCCAACTTTCTCCTACCACCGCATATAAATCATCAACCTCCACACACAGTACTTTCCACTTCATTTCCATCACCCATCAAGCGCCACCATCATCACCGTCGGTAACTGGCCATCACCATTCGATGCCTAGCCCACCTGCACCACCACCGGAACAGTCGTCACCCAGTCGAGTACCACCAATAACCCACTCATTCGCATCCACTGAGTTCACTACCTCAAACATCTACGTGAGACCTACCTGTGTTCCCCACCATCACCAGCGTTGTCACATTCTCGTGACCCTAGCGCACTGCCTATTAGGACACTCGCATCGAACCCCATCTCTACCAGCTTGCTGACCCAATGAATCCCACCGTCACTGTGCTACCTTTTTCGAGTGGGACCTTCCTTCCAGTCATAGACTTCAAGGTCAAACAGTGACCCATGTCTTCCGTCATAAGCATCTGAAATGACCCGCACCATGCGCCCCATGTAGTCTATAAATCCCTCAAATATGAGGCATTTAGGGATTGAACCCTAAATCAGATAAAAGTTTATGGGACAACTTTACCACTAAGATAATACCTCAAATACTCATATAAATATATATAATTATATAAATATATCTTTAATTATATAAATACATTTATAATTATATAAAAATATTATAAAAATATTTATTTATAATTATAATTATAAATAAATATATATATTTAAATAATTTTAAAATTATAATAAATATATTTATTATATTTATAACTATATATAATTATATATATATATATATAATTATATAAATATAGTTATAATTATATACAAACATTTTTAAACATATTTATTTATAATTATAAGTGTAAATAAAAATATATATATAAAAATTATAATTAAATTATAATAACTATATTTAAATAATAAATATATTTATAATATTTATAACTATATATATATAATAAATATGGAGGTGTGGGTTTGGAAGTTCCTCCATGAAGGTGGTAGTGGCATCTTGGGTTCCCTCCTAACACGGCGATTCCACAATTCCTCGATTCCATGATTCTTTCTGGAGGCCAATCGTAGGTGCTAGTCCTAATTTCTAAAGGAATTGCACAAAAATCTGAAGGACCTTCTCCTCCATATAGCAACATAGGTAAGATTTTAGATATGGATCATGAAAATCGCCGATTACCTTTGGCCACTTTAAAAGGTTCCTCCTCTGGTAGGATTCATAGGAAAGGCTTGGTCGCTCATGTGGAGGCTAATTTTGACAGTTTTTAGAAAGGACTAGCCATAGGAAAGAACTACTTTATTGCACGAGTTGTTATTCCCAAATGTGTGAATCCATGGAGGTTGGATGATTTGGTTCTACAAATCTCATTTATCTAGGGGTTTTTTAGTTAGCGATTCATTTCTTAAGGCTGAGGGTTCTACCACTGCATTTTTTAGTCAGAAGATTTCATCTCTCGTTCATGGGCTACTGGTTCCTTATTTTTGAAGCATGGGACAATTCATCTACATGAATAGTCCATGGATTTCAATGTTTTATTAGCCAAGAACACCTTCAAACATGTATGGATGAGGCTGTTTAGTCATAATTGGATTTTGGGGCATCCAAAAATTACTCACAATAATGCATCAGCAATTGGGGTACCAATCTGTTTGGGCAAGGAAATCGAACTAGTTAGGTATGGAAACTTTGTAAGGATTTATGTTGAGTTCGATATTAGCTCCAAACTTCTTGATAATTTCATTCCCACTACACCTACAGATGAAATTCATATTAATGTTAAATATGAGAAATGTATCAATTTTTTATTTGTCTATTAATTTGTTGGTCACTTGGATTAGAATTGCAGGAGGAAGCACTAGGAATTCAATGGAACAAAAGGACACTCTTTAATGGATTGTGCTGTTAAAGAAAATGGGAAGCATGAATCAAATAATTCATAGCATGGTTAGTCGTCTACTTTTCCCATGCATCCCAGGGTGAAGCCAACGGAGGTTTGGGATGATCATACTAGATTAGGTATGAAGAGATCAGTGATACAGGTTCAGGCCTCCGGGGCTCAAGCAGGTGCTGATTTTGAGCCACAGACAAGTGAATATTATGAGACCCAAATTATGCACAAGGAGAAATCCTCTGTTGTGAGGTCAGACATCGATTACATGTACAATAATCTATAAGGCCCAAAATAGTCCTCTCTGGTCCTGGATTCCAATGTAGACTAGGTTTCTAAGCTAGTTGGGAGACTCCTGGGTGAAAAGTGCTGAGTAAGATTTCTCTTTCTAGGATACTACCTCTTTAAGGATGTTTTGGTTAAAGGAATTGGTAATGTCCACAATACTTGTGTAACGACCCAATGTGTTGTCAATGGAATCCATTTCTTATAATTATGCCTAATAGTATAATCACATTAGGAAGAACAATGACATATCATGGTAATAAATACTATGTGATCATTAAATATAATTTTTCCACTTTTATGGTTTGAATTTTGAAAAACTGACATACACGATTGTGTTTAGGGTGATTTTTGGAGTCTAATAGAACAAACTTAATTTTTGGTGAATAGTAACATACACTTATGAATAGTAATATTACCCTTATGAATAGTGATATAACCTTATTAATAGTAACCTCACTTATAATAGTATATATGTAGGATTTAAGTGAAAGCACGATATACCTCTATTTTGGAATAAGTAAAAAAATGTTTTAAAAATTGTATTTTCAAGTAAATTATGATATTAATTAAAAATAAAACTAATCATATATAGATTTTTTCTTGAAAAATGGACTTCATTTTTGGATTCTACATATTGAAAAATGGTTAGGTTAATTTTTGGGATTTTTCTGAAATACTTGAATTTTTGATGAATAGTGAAATACCATAATTTACAAAATAAGCTAAATAGACTAATTATATTCATGTGTGATGTAATGATGATGTAAGCCCAATTGGTTCGGATTAAAATGATAAAATTATTTTAATTAGTCATGGAAGACTCTCTATTACTTGTATTGTGGAGAAATAATAAATTAATTAATATTATAGTGAGAAATCCCCTCTCCCCTCCACTATAAATACCACCCTTCACACCCTCATTTCCTCACACATCTCAAGCTTCAAGCCTTGTCTAAAATCTACCCAATAATCTTTCCTAGCTTCTCTCCCACTTCAAAGAGATTATGGTATCATCAAAAGACCAAGCCTAGGTTCATTAAGGAGGATCTCAAGAGGGGAATTCAAGTGGTAATTCCTCTTTCTATTTTCTTTCATTTTCCTTTAAAATTTATTTTATTTTCTTATCTTATCCTTAGTTTATCTTATCCAAATTTCATGATAACTCCACTATTATTGATATAATGGTATGATATCATGTTAATGGAATATTAATCATTATACTCCTCCCTCCCTCATTTTGTTAATAAAATGAAATCATTTCCCATGATGTGTTAATTTACCTAAATCATGGGTGATGCACTTCCATTTTCCATAAAATCCTTCAAGGATTCCAATAAAACTATAAAATATTTGAAAAAATATTGTAAATTTTATGTATTATCCCCTTTTATGTTCTATAACTAACTTATTTACATGACATTAAGTTATAAAATAAAACAAGTTCATTGTGATAAAAACCACCCAAATTAACCAAAAATGATCATCATTAAATTTTATAAAATGATTCATCCTCATGGTACATAACCAAATACATTATAAGATCATTTATAAACCTTTAATTTCACTAATAATATATATCAAAAATTCTGGATGTTCAACCAAATTTCAAATAAACATTTGTTCATGAATATAAGTGAACTGTTCATAAAACCTATGAAAATTAAAATTACCGAACAATGGATTTAAATCCTATAACTCATCCAAAAGACCATAAAATAAACTAATGAAACAAAAAATGAACCATATTCATGTAAAAAAGGTTCTGGAATTTTTAATTAATGAATATAATGTGGTTATACAGGACTTTAAAGTGAATAAAGCACTCAGATACAAGGTATGGGGAAATTCTCAAACCCAACTTTCATTCTTCGAGTTCTCCCTCTTTCACTCCATTTTTGGTATATTCTCTCCTTAAAAATAATTTTCCCGTCTTTATCTTTCCTTTTCTAGTATATACATGTTTTCAACTAGATTTTTTGTCAAACAAATATTTTTCAAAAGAACTCTTCTTTAAAAAATACACCTTTTATTTCTCACTCAAGTTTGATGGTTATTGTATCATGTATGTTATTCCAACTTTCTTTTGGGAACCCAACATTTATGAATGTGTTATTATGAGATGAAACCCATTCCTTTCCATGGTTCAGTTATTTTCATTTTTGATATATGTTCAATGTTACATGCATGATAATGATAATGTTATGATGTGATGGGTGCACCCAGAATTATATAGCGCAATATGAATGTTTGAATACGACGGGTGCACCCATAATTATACAGAACTCCAATGAATTGGATAAAGTGATAAATCTCATGAGTTAAAGTGAAATGATGTGTGAACAAGATTCTATATTTGTTCAAAAGTATGTGTTGTAGTTGACCACTAAAACATGATGTTTCATTTTTATGCATTTCCACATTTCAAGTCTTTTATTAATGATTCCCCTTATATTCATGATCCCTTACCTATGTTATGTTTATGCTCACCCCATTCTATATTGTTCTTATCTATCCTCTTACTGGTCATTTAGCTCACCCATTTTTTATGTATATCCTCATGTGACTACATGTACTAAGGAGAGGTCAAGTGCCAATAAGAAGATAGAGAAGAAGTAATTAAAAAAATGTTTATGTTTGATGTTGTAAATGCTATGTATGGTCCTAGTTTTCCCATAACACTAAACATCTGGATCCTCATGGTGTAATAATATTATGTTTATTATCTTTATAATGATACAATAGTAATGTAAGAAATGTCTGGGTCTCTATAGTTGGTATCAAAGGCAAGGTTAAGTTAATTTGGGAATTAGGATTAGTGAACCCTAGAGAAAACTTCTAGCATGAGACTAAGTACAAATATAGACATAAGAAGCTTTACATAGTGATCCCATATGTTATGATTTTAGTTTAAATCATACAAATGAATAAGTTATTAATGAATTATTGACTTATGATTTGTTATAACATTTTATATTTTAGAAAATGGTGGGAACCTGGAGAAACCAGGCCAACAACTCATGCAAGGGCCAATGCAACGATTGACCGAACGACATCACCAATGATTTGGGAGGTGGAGTTCAAAAATTCATGGTAATTCTTACCCAACTATCTGAGGTTATGAACAATAACCTGAATAATGGGGAACATCCTCCTTCACCAAATATGGAATAACTATCTATCTAGTGTTTTATGCGGCAATGACCACTGATGTTTGGTGGATCTTCTGATACACTAGTTACAGAACAGTGGGTCAACTCCATGGAGACTATATTTTCTATGCTCTACTATTCTAAGACAGAGAAGGTGACTCTTTCCGTTTATCATATAGATGGAGAAGCTGATCAATAGTGGGATTTGATTATGAACACCAAGCCAAGGGAGGAAATTAAAGAGATGGAATGAGAAGACTTTAAGATCATGTTTCTTAATAAGTATTTCCCAAAAACTATTTGTACGAAGATAGAGAGAGAATTCATAAAGCTCAAGAAAAAAGAAGAAGAATCTATCACAACCTATGAAGTGAATTTCACAAGGCTTTCAAGGTAAAATTTGAGTTTTGTTATCAACAATGATAGAAAAATTGATATATTATTTAGTGGATTAAAATAATACCTTCAAAGGGATCTTGTAATTCAAGACTTTGGGAGTTATGAAGAATTTTTTTAGTGTGCTCTCATAGTGGAGATGGAGTTTGGAGAATGGTCCCACAACTATGGTGATAAGAAATGAAATATGGAGTTTCAATCTGGAGGATCTAATGATAATGGTGGGATGAAAACTCAACGAATCACATGAAAAAAATGTCGGAAGTTGCATCATAGGACCTTCCTCAAAGGGATAGAGAAGTGCTTCAAGTGTGGGAAAGAAGAACACCATGCTCAATAGTGCAGAAAATACATGAAAAGGAAGGAGAATGTGGTGGAATAAAGGAGAGAACCACCCACGGTTCAATTATATAACTATAGGGAGCAAGGAAAATATGCAAGCCAGTGCACTAAACCTTGAGTCCTAGAGGGTAATCAGCATCAGCAGCCTCCAAAGCCAAAGAAACAAGGGAAGGATTACATCATCACTACTGTAGAAGTGGATTAAGATAATGAAGTCATACAAGGTACACTTAATTTTCACTCAATAATGGAAAAAGTATTATTTGATTCTTGTTCTACGCATTCCTTTATATCTTGAAAGTTTTTTAGAACTATAGAATCGAAGCCCCAAAACCTTGAAGTAGAGATATCTGTAAAAAAACCAAGTGGTGCAATCATTTTAACCCAAGTGTTTGAATCTTCCCTTTTTGGCCTATGTGGGAAGATTATTCCAGAAAATCTCGTAATACTTACCTTGGTGGAATTTGCCGCTATAATAGGAATGGATTGGCTCTCTTTAAATAGACCATGTATCAACTGTCGGGAAAAGGAAGTATATTTTCATATTCTGAACCATCCAATGATCCTCTAAAAATGTAAGTAATATCATGAATATCCTTTGAAAAATACTTCAATGGTGTTGGTGTTTATTCCCTATGAATAAGCATACCTCTCCCAAATGGTTGAGTCAAAGAAAAGTTCCAACCTTGCAGAAATGTCCATCATGAGTGAATACAATGATTTATTTCCCGAAGAGTTACCCAGAATTCCCCTGGATCGTGAGGTAGATTTCTCAATATAACTCATACCTAGAGCTACTCGTATCTCAAAGTGTCCCTATAGGGTGGATCCTATCGAACTAGAGGAGTTGAAGAAGAAGCTTTAAGAGAATCTAGGCGAATGGTTCATATGCCCTAGTGCATCACCTTGGGGTGTGCCAGTGCTCTTTGTGAAGAAGAAGGATGGAATAATGTGGCTGTGTATCGATTATCCAAAACTCAACAAGATCACCATAAAGAACTAGTATCCTTTTTAAATTATTGATGACTTGTTCAATCATTTAATAGGAGATCAATACTTCTCAAAGGTGGATCTTCATTCTGGGCATCATCAGCTAAAGGTGAAGAAGAATGATATTCAGAAGAATACCTTTCGTAAATGGTATGGTTACTATGAGTTTCTAGTGATGCCCTTCAAACTTAATAATGCCCCTAAAATATTCATGGACTTTATGAATAGAGTTTTTAGAAATTACCTCAACATATTTATGGTAGTTTTTATTGATGATATTCTCATATACTCCAAGATAAAGGAGGAACATGAAGAATATCTAAGAATTGTGTTGGAGACATTGAGAAAGGAGAAGTTGTATGACAAGTTCATCAAGTGTGACTTTTGGATAAAAAAATTCATGTTCTTGTAAAATGTGATTGAAGATGAGGGAATTTCTATGAACCCTTCTAAAACAAAGGTGATTGAGGAATGGCTCAGGCCCTCTAGTGTCACAGAAATCCGTAGTTTTCTTGGATTAACTGGGTAATATGGAAGTTTTGTGAGAAATTTCTCACAATTTTCAAGCCCACTAACTAAGTTAACAAGGAAAGGGGTGAAGTAGGTCTAGATGGAAGAATGTTAGGGAAGCCTCAAAGAGCTAAAGAGAAGGTTGATCACTACACATTTACTCACACTACTGAAAAGTTGAGAAAGTTTTGTGATATACAATGATGATTAAAAGAAAGTCTTGGGTTGTGTACTCATGAAAAATGATAATGTGATATCCTACCCCTCATGATAGTTGAAGATCCATGAGTATAAAAACCCGACGCATGATCTAGATCTGACAGCTATGATTTTTTCCTTGAAAATCTGGCGGCACTACCTTTATGGTGAAAAGTGTGACATATACTCCAACCACAAGAGCCTAAAGTATATATTCAAACAAAAGGATCTCAACATGCATCAAAGGAGATAGTTAGATCTAATTAAAGATTAAGATTTCTCTATTCACTATCATCCTGGAAAGGCAAACAAGGTAGCTAATGCTCTAAGCAGAAAATAACCCGCTTCTCTATCCATGTTGCGGATTGAGAAAGACCCGATCTTCTTGGATAAGAAAAGGATGGATTTGAAAATCATAAGGGCAGGGGATACATCAAACCTTTACCAAATTATTTCACAACCATAAATCCAAGAGATGATTAATGAGGAACAAAGGGATGATATGGATTTACAAAAGATGGTGAATGTAGTAAAGGAAGGGAAGCTGCAAGAGTTCCATATCAGCGATGAAGGTGTGATTTGGTTTGGAACGTGGTTTTTTGTGCCTTCATCAGTCAGGATAAAGAAGGAGCTATTGGAAAATTCACATATTTCAACATTCTATATCCATCCTTGTGGCACCAAGATATATTGTGATCTCCAAGAACACTTCTAGTGAGAAAAAATAAAGAATGGAATTGAAGAATATATCTCAAGGTGCTTGGTATATCATCAAGTTAAAGAAGAGTGAAAAGAGTCCAAAGGGTTGATGCAACCATTGCCTATACCCATGTGGAAATAAAAGAATGTCACTATGGAGTTTTTCATGGGTCTCCCAAAGACGTCTAAGGGAAATAATGCGATATGGGTTGTGGTTGACCGACTCATAAAGACTTCTCATTTTATCACTATTCGGGAAGATCCATTACTTGAAAAACTTGTAAGGATATATATGAAGGAAGTGGTGAGACTGCATGGTGTTACACTCTCGATTGTCTCTGATCGTGATCCAAGGATTTCATCCAAATTCTGGAGAAGTCTTAAATATGCCTTGAGTACTAAATTGAATTTCAGCATGAGATATCACACACAAACTAATGGACAATATGAAAATACTATTCAGATTCTTGAAGACATGATAAGAGCCTGCTCTTTAGAATTTAAAGGTGGATGGGATCATCATCTCCCATTAGTTGAGTTCTCATAAAAAAATAGATTCTAATCAAGTATTTAGATGGCTCCATATTAATATCTTTATGGAAAGTGATGTAGAACTCCAACATGTTGGGATAAAGTTGGAGAAAGAAAGCTACTTGGACCTGACCTTGTGCAAGAGATGCCAGAGAAGGTTCAAGTCATCCAGAAACACATCATAGCTACTCAGAGTCGGAAAACGAGTTATGCTGACAACCGTAGAAGGGACTTGGAGTTTGACGTTGGGGATAAAGTCTTCTTGCGAATATCACCATGGAAGAGAGTCATGTAGTTTGGAAAGAAAGGGAAGCTAAGCCCAAGGTACATTGGCCCCTTTGAGATCCTTGGCCGCATAGGATCCATGGCCTATCGACTCGCACTTCCACCGAATATGGATGAAGTTCATGATGTGTTTCACGTATCACTCCTAAGTAAGTATATACCAGATCCCTCACATGTACTGAACTCAGAGGTGGTGCAGCTGGAAGATGATATCTCCTATGAGGAGCTGCCAGTAGAGATTCTAGAAAGGAGAGATAAGGTTCTATGCAACAAGACAACCCACCTTGTCAAAGTGTTTTGGAGGAACCATAAGTTTTAAGAAGCTACTTGGTAACTGGAAGAGGCGATGAAGGAGAATTACCCTCACCTATTTATGTAAAACAAAATTTCGAGGGTGGAATTTCATAAGGGGGGAAAAATGTAACGACCCAATGTTTTGTCAATGGAATTCCCTTCTTATAATTATGCCTTATAGTATAACCACATTAGGAAGAACCATGAAATATCATGATAGTAAATACTATGTGATCATTAAATATAATTTTTCCACTTTTATGGTTTGAATTTCAAAAAACTGACATACACGGTTGTGTTTAGGGTGATTTTTAGAGTCTAATAGAACAAACTTAATATTTGATGAATAGTAACATACCCTTATGAATAGTATTATTACCCTTATGAATAGTGATATACCCTTATGAATAGTAACCTCACTTATTATAGTATATATATAGGATTTAAGTGAAATCATGATGTACCTATGTTTTGGAATAATTGAACAAATGTTTTAAAAACTGTATTTTTCAAGTAAATTATGATTTAAATTAAAAATTAAAATAATCATCTTTGGAAGATTATTTTTGAAAAATAGACTTCATTTTTGGATTCTACACAACAAAAAATGGTTAGGATTAATTTTTTGTATTTTTCTGAAATACTTGAATTTTTTATGAATAGTGAAATACCATAATTTAAAAAAATAAGCTAAATACACTGATTATAGAGTAATGTACGATGTTCTGATGATGTAAGCTCAATTGTTTCAGATTAAAATGATAAAATTACTGTAATTAGTCATGAAAGACTCACTATTAGATTTATTGTGGAGAAATAATAAATTAATGAATATTATATTGAGAAATCCCCTCTCCCCTCCAGTATAAATACCACCCTTCACACCCACATTTCCTCACACCTCTCAAGCTTAAATCCTTGTCTAAAGTCTTCACAAGAATCTTACCTAGCCCCTATCCCATGTCCAAGAGCTTCTGGTCTCATCAAAAGACCAATCCTAGGTTCCTTAAGGAGGATCTCAAGTAGAGGATTCAGAGGTAATTCCTCTCTCTCCTTTCTTTCATTTTTCTTTCAAATTTCTTTTCTTTTCTTCTCTTATCCTCATATTATCTGTTCCAAATTTCATGATAACTAAATTATTGATTATATACTGGTATGATATCATGTTAATGGATGATTACTCATTATACTCCTCCCTCCCTCTCTTTGTTAATAAAATGAAATCATTGCGCATGATGTGTTAATTTACCTAAATCATGGGCGATGCACTTTCTTTTTTCCTTAAAATCATTCAAGTATTCCAATAAAACCATCAAATGGTTGAAAAAAGATTTTATGTGAATGTATTATCCCCCTTTATTTTATGGAACTAACTTATTTACATGACACTAAGTGATAAAATATAACAAGTTCATTGTGATAAAAAATCCTCCCAAATTAACAAAAAATGATCATCATGAAATTTTATCTAATGGTTCATCCTCATGGTACATAACTAAATAAATTATAAGATCATTTATATATCTGTAATTTCACTAATAATTTATATTTACAATTTTGTTTGTTCATCCACATTTCAAATGAAAATTCGTTCATGAATACATGTGAACTGTTCATAAAAGCTATGGAAATTAACATTACCGAACAATGGATTTAAACCCTATAACTCATCAAAATTACCATAAAATAACCTAATGAAACCATAATGAACCATATTAATATTCAAATTTTTTTTGGAATTGTTATTTAATGAATATAATGTGGTTATACAGGGATTTAAAGTGAAGAAAGCATTCAGATACAAGGTAAGGGGAAATTCTCGAACCCCACATTCATTCTTCAGGTTCTCCCTCTTTCACTCTATTTTTGGTATGTTCAGTCCTTAAAAATAATTGTTTCATATTTATATTACCTTTTCTAGGAAATAAATGTTTTCCACTAGATTTTATGTCAAAAAAATGTTTTCTAAAATAACTCTTCTTTCAAAAACACACCTTTTATTTCTCACTCAGGTTTGATGGTTATTGTATCGAGTATGTTATTCCCCCTTTATTTTGGGATCCCAAAGTTTATAAATGTGTTCTTATGAGATGAAACCAATTCATTTACATGTGTTAGTTATGTTAATTTTATATATATGTTCAATGTGTCATGCATGATAATGATAATGTTATGATGTAACAGGTGTGCCCAGAATTATATAGCGCAATATGAATGTTTGAATGTGACGGGTGCACCCGAAATTATACAGTTCCCCAATGCATTTGTTAAAGTGATGAATATCATGAGTTAAAGTGAAATTATGTGTGAAAAATATTCTAGCTTTATTCATAATTATTTTTGGTAGTTAACCACTAAGACATGTTGTTGCATTTTTATGCATTTCCACATTTCAAGTCTTTTAGTAATGCTTCCCCTTATGTTCATGATCCCTTGACTATGTTATATTTATGCTCACCCCATGCTATATTTTTCTTATCTATCCTATTAATAGTCTTTTATCTCACCCATTTTTGATTTATATCCTCACGTGACTACATGTACTAATGAGTGGTCAAGTGCCAATAAGAATCTAGAGAAGAAGGAATCAAATAAATGTTTATGTTTGATGTTGTAAATGTTATGTATGGTCCTAGTTTTCCCAAGAAAATAAACTTATGGATCCTCATGATGTAATATTATTTTCTTGTTTATCTTTATAATGATGTAATAGTAATATAAGAAAAGTCTGGGTCACTATAACTTGTGCTCCTGCTGCTGGGTTGGATGTTGTTAGCACCACCAGGTTGGTTGATAGGTCTGAAGAAGATACTAATGGAGGGGTCCCTACTACTACTAATATTCAATCTACTATCCATACTATTTGATTGGAAATTGATGAGTTTTAACCTACTAACTTGGTAGATAGATACACTTGTGGACAACCTAATAAGATGGATGAGTATGGTCAATCTGCTGGTGATGTTCCCCTTTAGGTGGATTCTACAATGGATTCCCTTCTTGTCATGGAATGATATTTCCCATCTCAATTTTTTGATCTCATGAAAACTGCTTATGATAATTTTGGAAAGGCCTCGTTCATCGAATGTGAAGCCACAAGGGTAAAAAATTACAAAGGCCTAGTGAAGCATCATGTCAACATCATGCCTGCATCACCATCTGTGTGCGTCATGCTTGCATCACCGCCTGCCTGCGTCTTACTTACGTCACTGTCTGGCAGTGGAAATTCGCTCCCCCTGGATTTGAACCCAAGTCTGATGAATGATTATGGGGAGCCTTTACCACTCGGGCAAGCCCCCCAAATACAATTAATAAATATATAAACATATTTATAATAATATTCAAATATTTATAAATATATTTAATTAAAATTATAAATATAAATATATATATATATATTTAAATAAATATAAAATTATAATAAATATATTTATTATATTGATAATTATATTTATTTATATATTAATAAATATATATATATATATTTAATATATATAAATATATAAATATATAAATGTATAAATATACTTAAAAGGTTCAGGATCCAGGCAAGCCCAACCCTAAAATTTATTAAAAAAATAAATAATAAGAGAGTCAAGAATTACAAGGAGTTTTACTTAACTGTGAATGAATCAAATCCTACATATCCATATCAACCACAGAAAAGCAATTTTATGGCATCCTAAATGACCACATCGAGAACATCTCCATAATTATCTTCTTTTTTAATGCATTATCGAGTTGATTTGCTTCCCTATAAGCATGTGAAACCATTTGGTTGAGATGGATAGTTGCTTGAATACATTTAATCTAGTGTGGGAGTATTCTCCTTGGCGCATCCCTGATTCTTATCCTCAGGGTTTCAAAAAAAAGTGTTGAGTCTGACTCAATCCAAAGATGATCCGAATCATCGTAAACAAAATACTTAATTTCTTGTATCGTGACCTGTAATTCGGCCTTATAAGCGATACTATTTCCAACATAATGAAATAAGTATCCTTTAACAAAGACACGATGAGTGTAAAAAAAACCTCCACAGCCTGAGGGGAATGGCACACTATAATCTGCACTATTAACATTAACTTTGATCCATTATGGGATCAGTAGAATCCACAAGATGTATTTCAGAATCAATGACCTTCTTTCCCTACCATGCACACCAAGCAGCATCAGTGTGTTAAGATCAGAAAATGAACAATATATTGAGCTTATTTGAATAATAGATGTATAAAAAACATCCCAATTCATGTAAATGATGCTCGAGTGAATGGAGGGAGGTTTGTTGTCAAATATCAAATCATTCCTGGATCTCTTTGTGTATTAATTACAGATGAAGAAGCTATGGTCAGTAGGTTGTAGATCTATCCACTGTAGGAAACATCACTAATGGATATGAACAAGTTCTCAATATAATTATTCCTAAAAATTATAATGCCAAATATATTCTATAAGTAATCCCAGAGTTTGGATATGAATCCACATATGAAAAAAAGGTGTTGTGTTCTTTCTACTTCCCCCATGCAGAGAAGACTTGTCGAAGCAAGATGAACACCGACTCTCTGCATTTGATAATGGGTGGGAAGAATAATTTTCCAGATTTTCTAGATAAAAAATGACCTTGATGGATAGTTTAAGGGAACTCCTAGTTTGTAAAACCAATAGGGAGTACATAAATTACCTTCACATTTGATTCTATAGAAGTCGTTGGCATTGAAATAACCAATTCTATTTAGAGTCCAAATAAGAGTGTCCCTGTCCATGAAATTGTATCTCTTTATTTCAAGGGATATATGAGGAGGTATAATCATGTAATGTTAGGTATTAGTGTGAAAGAACTCAATAATAGAGAGGTTCTTTCTATTGGGAGTATAAACCATGATGTCTTCAAGAGGTTTATCAAGCCATGAAGTACTCTAGATATTCAGATTTGACTACATGCTAACTAGCCATTTATAGTTTCTCATTAGATCATTGTAGGTGTGCCTTATGGAAGGCCAGGTGGAAGAGGAAAGATAATATGGGTATTTATTCAGAAAAATTTTCATTGAATCTATTAGATAGGAATTAAAGAGAATCATAATTAGAGTCCATAAGGTTCCAAGTAAATTTAGTGATAACAGCATCATTAAAGATTCTGAGATCTTTGATGATAAGTCCCCCCATTTCATTAGGTTTGATGAAATCCTTCCATACCACAGTAATTAATTTCCTTTCATGAATATATCCAATCCATATAAAGTTCTTAATCATATGCTGGAGCTTCTTAATAATGGTTCTAGGACATCTGTATGGAGAGAAATCAAAGATTTTTTTTGAAGTGATGACAAAATTGACCAAGGACACACTCTCATCTTGGAAAATAGCTTCACTTATCCATTTTGAAAATTGATTAATGATTAAATAATAGATATTTTCAAGGTGACATATTTTAATTCCTTTAAGGAGAGTGGGACACCATGGTAAGTGAAGGGAAGATTTACCCTCTTTACACCGAGTGTTTTAGAAATCTTATTTTATCTTGTTATAGAGACCCCTTATCTAAATAAAATGAAAGATTCTCTTCAGCTGATATCTTACCCATCCACTTCATAATAATTACCAAAAGTTTCTACGATGAAGGATAATGTTTTTTTGGATTCCTACTCAAGAATAAGGATATAATCTATATAAATAAAGTTTTAGGGAACAAATAAACCTCTTCTCACTCTGATACATTTTTAGATACCAATATTCACAATATCATTAATACATATACTCATGTAGTCTTCCACAATGGAAAATAGGAGTTTCGAGAGAGGATATCCTAACCCGACACCCCCAAGCATTGGGAGAAGCTTTTGGGAGCTCCATTAATTATAATGGATAGCCTCGTAGTACTAAGGATTGTGCTGATGAGTTTGATAAAATTATTGGAGAATCCATATGTTTTTAGAATAGAAAAAATTAAGCTCCATTTGAAATTATCAAAACATTTAGAGTTTTCAATTTTGAGAGAAAAATTCCCAACCTTTGACCTCTTATTCATTAAGTTCAAAGTTTCTGAAGTAGTGAAAAAATAATTTTTAATACACCTTCTAGGTACAAAAAAAATGATTTGATGTGATGATGTCTCTAAGAAAACCTCCCATACTTGTTGTAATGAACTTTCTAATGATATTTGGGACAATGTTCCCATTTAAAATAGTCTTAAGTCCTGATGTCGATGACATTATCTTTATTCAGTATCAGAATGATAAAGTTGGAGTTGATACCATAAGTTACAAAAGCATGATTGAAGAATTCCCTTACAACATTCGTCACTTCATCATGTGAGATGTACCAATAAAACATAAAGAACTTGTTGGTGAATCCATAGGACGAGCGAGTAGGTCATATCCCCCCAAGAGGTAACCCACTACATATAGAAATTATTTATTATTATATGGACCTTGCATACCCTTATCATTATAAGGCCTTAAAGACCTCATTAGTTGGCCTAAAGAACTGCAATAATCAGTCCTAAATCCCTAATGTCTATCACAACATTCCCTTCAGTTATGGCCCCCATCATGACCAGACTCCACTGTCAGGGCATAAGCTCCCTCATCAAAACTGAGTTCATCCTCCAACGCATAATCTTGAACCTTGAAAGGCTCATACTGATGAATGAAAATGGAATAGGAATCCTCTTGAAGTCTGATAAAGGAACACTACTCAAGGTTGCGCCAAACCTCTACTGTTGTAGATGCCACTGACCCACCTACCTACACTGTCCACCGCTGGGTCTTTATGAAGACCACATCTTTCCTATGAAATCATCCATTAGTGAGCCCTACCTGTCAGATTTTATTTTAAGTCACCCACATCCATCATCCTTATCCTCTATTCATCACCATTGAGGCGTCTCCCCACTACCACTTTGAAGGCCACTGCCCCTGACTTCATCGATGGCCACACACCTTCTCTTTCCAGTGTCAGCCCAACATTAACACCCCCATCATTGAGAGAGGGTCAAATGCACCATGGTTTTAACCTTCCATCATCACAATTCCAACAAAATCTCAGCCCCAATTTAATTAGGGGATGAATTCTACTGTGACTGGGTTTTGAAACCTAGCTGCCTTGAATGCATTTGGGGCTGGCTTACCAGTAAGTCAACACCCCATTGCAATATATCTATAGTTACATTTCTAGATACATATTTACAATTATTTTAATATATTTTTAATTATATAAAAAATTATTTTTTTATAATTATATATATCTATATATATTAGTTGTTTGGGGGTACATTTACAACTAAACACACAGAAACTACACATGCACAGGCTGAAAAGGTAGGTAGTAGCTCCTCATGGGATATCCTACTCATCAAACCCTTTATTTATCTATTAAATATATATAGGTCCATAGAACCTTTTTTTAGTGAATGGAATATAGTCCCAACATTAGATGGCCTAAAGACCCCTTTGTTTGATGGCCCAAAGGCCCTGTTTGCATTAACATGTACATGGGTCAACACCCCTTGCTTGCATCAGGCCCACGTCACCACTTTTTTACCTCATGCCTATGTCACCACCGCTATTTTAGTGTCTTTTTTCTATGCCTACATCATAAATCCCCCAAGGGGTTTTCCAAGATTCGAACCTTGGCCTTTTTGGATGCAGGATTACGGGGTTTACCACTTAGGTGTCACCCTAACTGCTTATATATATTTTTATTTATATTTAATTATATTTATAAATACATAATTACAATTATTTAAATATTTATTTATAATTATATAAATTTATATTTATTTATAATTATATACATTTAAAATTTAAAATTATATTAATTATATTTTTAAAATTAGATCTTTATCAACACTTTGTTAGTGATGATAAAGAATTATTTTTATCAGCACTAAAAAATAACTGATAGAACATATCTTTATCAATGATTACTATTTTATCACTAATAAAACCACTATTTTTCCATGATTTTTTAAAGTGATGATAAAACCATTTCCAATATTTTAAATTGAATCTTAATAGAGTTCTCATCGCTCACACTGTTCAAGCTCCCACAGAACCAAATCTCTATCGTTGCTCTCTCTCAATCATTTTGGATGAATTGACACCTTCAAAAGCCAAGGTATGTGATCACTTGTGATCTATCGCCCCCCTCGAACATCTTTTTTTTGTTTTTAATTTTCCCAAATGGTTTTGAATGATGCATGCAATGATCTTATTTGTACTCGTTCTACCTTGATGATTCTCCAACCAATCTCTCTTGTCTTGATCCATTATTGGTTCACCCTCTCCATTACCTGCGCATTCATTTTCACTTATTTATTATCATTTATCACTCCAATTAGATGGATATCCTATCTGTGAACCATGAAAACATTTCCCGCTTATCATGTAAGGTGGGGACTATAAATGATATGTAGACAAAGTTTTACGGCGCACATATGGTAATCAGCCCCAAATTCCAATTATCCCTCCTACTCCCATGGATTAAAATAAAACAATTCTACCCATTTTCTTCCATTTCAAGGTTGAAGAACCCCAATCATTTTAATATATCCCGATTTATTTGGAATTGTTTTATAGGAATTATAAAATGGGTTTAATTTAGTTTGTGTGATTTGTTCCAATTTTTTATATTTATAGCACTTGATAAAAAAATTTCATGATACTTTTGATACTTATACACATAATATTTTTTGTATATGCTTTATTTTTTTGTTCTATGTTTTTTAATAATTCTATTTATTATGAAATAAATAAGTTTTTATATTTTTTAAATATCGATTCATATTTTTTAACATTCTTATATATATATATATTATGGATATCAATTTGTTATATATTTTACACATGTGATATGTCATGAACACATGGGTCATGCACATGGATGATGGATACAAAATGAACTATCATCTACCAAAGAACTTGATGCTATGATATAACCAGAACATGGGTGATTTTAATTTCATACATGCCGTTAGAATGTGATTATCCAAATGGTATTTTCAAAAGTTGGTAGTACTTTAAATTTAAAATTCCCTGGTTGGATTTTTTTACTTTCATTTTTTATTTTATAAAAGTTAATTTAATTTTTTAATCCTTTTTATAATGATAGTGATGGTTTTTATTCCCCTTGGGATATTTAATTTTTTTACGTTGATTTAATAATTTTAGTTTTTTAAAACGAAATGTGGTGTTTAATGAATTGAATTACTTGTCGTGGGTTATTGAAATGACCCTTTGATAAAATGCGAACTTCATGAAATGTGAATGAAACATAGGAAACCCAGATCGAGACTTATGGTTCATTTAATTTTAATTCAAGAGTTTATTAAAACATTGGGTTCTTAAGTACATGTGATTGGGACCTATATAAATTTTCATCATCTAACAAAATATCAACTTTGAATCCTAAGAATACTGTCAATGAAATACCACCTGGCCCACCATGTATCAAGTGAAGAAATGAATAAATACCAACTCCCCCTCTTGTTGATTTCAATTTCTCACTACTTTTTCTTGATCTTGTCTATCTGTTTAGTCATGTGATATATCATCCAATTAATCCTATGTGAGATCACTATGTTTTGAAATAGATAAAAATTTAATTAGATTATTTGTAACTTTATAGATATCACATATTACTTTCCATCAATGATTTCCACCACTACAATACAATCCAAATACCCATCAATCAAATATTATTGTCTTAGAACAATGACTTCATATTGCTTAAATGATTCTTTAAGAATGACCTTTTAGGGGTCCTAAGATCATAATTTCTATGTATTTATTTACTTTGTTAAATATTAATATTACTTAATCAAATTGGATGGATATGAATTGAAAATGGATGGGAACTAATCATATGGAAAAATAGCATGAGGATGGGGTGAAAGAGTTCATCATGTTTTCAAAATATCATGAAAATAAACCTTCTCAAATCCTTTTTTGTTTTTATTCTATTGTTATTCAAGACTAATTATTCCAGAGGAGTTTGAAGAAAAATTGTTCTATCACAAAATTAATTAAAGTAAAATTTTTTGGACTAATCATGAGAAACAAATGAATGTAACTAGTGACTAGGATAATATTGTGTTTTATGAATCATCTGATATGATTACAAGTGCATAGAATAATGAAGATTGTATCAAGGATGTAATTATTGGTGAGAATCATGATAAAGATCATATTGAAAAAAATGAAAATTACAGTTGAAGATAAACCTCATGATTGTCCAAATTTTTTAGAGAATTTTAAATTTTCTCCAAAGATTTTATTGTATGTTGGTTGTACAAAATATAAATCATTTTTAGACATACTAAACCTATATAATTTAAATTTTTTAAATTGATAGAGTGATTCTCCTAGAAGATATTGAGCTTCATTTCTATACATATTATACTAAATGAATGCAACATTTAATGGGTATGATCTTTGAAAGAATACATTCTGGTCCAAATGACTTTATACTTTTTGTCAAGGACCACAAATCACTTAAAAAATACAAAAAGTGCAGTGTTATCGATACAATACAGGGGAATTGGGTCCTAAAAAAATTATATAGTAATTTCCAATCATTCCAAGGTTTAGGAGCCTATATGTAAGTGAGGATACTACAATAAAATTGATGCGGTGCATAAATACATGAAATAAATATGGGTAACTACATCACTCGATAGACTCTTCTCAGTAGAATAGAATTGAGTAGGAGTATCCGGAATTTGGAAACGATTTGAGAAACCTTTATATTGAGATATCTACTAATAGAGTGAATCCTTTTGGTTTTAAAAGTATTACTCATAGTACATGGATGATTATGTTGGTAAATTATAACATTCCATTTTGGTTATTCATGAAACATAAATAAATTATGTTATGACTACTTATATTAGGACCAAATCAACAAGGTAATGATTTTGATGTTTATTTGGATCCATTGATCAAAGATTTGAAATTATTGTGCGATTTAGGTGTTATGTTGTATGATTCTTATAGAATTTAAGATTTCATGTCGAGATCCATGTTTTATAGAATGATAAATGACTTTATTTCTTATAGAAAATCTTCAAGATATAGCATTAAAGAAACTCAAGCCTATCCCATTTTTGAACAAGGTATATAGTCAAATAGGTTGAAACATTCACCAAAGACTGTGTTTCTAGGGAATCGTATATTTCTAATATAGTGAAATAAGTACTAATCTCGAACATTATCACTTTATGGGAGTTCATAAGATCTTGCAGCACTATTTCCACTAACAAGTGATCAATTTTTTGAGAAAGTAAAAACCTTACAAAAACTATTTGGAAGAAGAGATCATTTTTTTAAATTAACATACTAGAATTGTTTATACATTATTCATTTTCTTGATGTTATTAATGTTAAAAAATGTATGTTATAGTTTCATTAGCATGATACTAAATTAATTTAACAAAACAACGGATGAAATTAAGGATAGGTTGGACATTATTAACATGGGAATATGAGAAGATTTAGCGCTAGGGATGAGTGAAAAATGGAATTTTCTTCTTCCATCTGCTTACACTCTTTCTATAACATAGATATATGTAACACCCCAAAATTCTAATGTAAGAACATTTTATTCGATAACATGTATGATACATAACACCAAGGATGTAAGTGAATATGATATCCTAAAACCTAATAATATTTTACTATTGTAAATAAATTCAATCTATGATATAGATATCAATTCACATGTTACCAAGTTAGCATATATCACACACAACAATGAATTTCTTAAATGTCTTGCATTACACGCAAGAGCGAGTTTTACCAAACAAAAATATATTATTATTATATTATTATTTAATAAGGCATAACATAGCCAATAAAATTAACGGTTATGAATAAAATTAACTAACTTATGAAAATATATTCTTTACACAAATATAAAATGTATTCATTGGTTACTGATCAATTATAAATTTAAATATAAAATAATTGAACATAAATGATATATTTTTTATTTTTATGCCCAAAAATGTGTTTTATTCTAATAAATTAAATTATTTACAATTGGTGAATGATATTAATGAATTATATATGTTATATATTTAATAAAATATTTTTTATATTTTTCCAATATTTTTGATAAGCATAATATAAGAATAAATCTAGTTTGATGCTTAAAAATGGTATTTTTCTAAAAAAGAAAATTTTCGACCTTTTAATGATAAACCAATTTTAAATACAAATTTTCAAAATTGTATAAATTTATTACAAAAAAATAAACTTAATTTTTTAAATCATAACATAAAAATTATCTTAGGGTGAATTTTTGGCATTTTTCTATGTGGTATCATTTTTTGAAGAATAGTGGAAACTACTGAATTTTAATTCAAAACTGTTTTTTCGTCTAATTTATTTATATGGTTAAATTACATTATTGGTTGTTTTAAAAGTTTAATTAGATAAATTTTATATAAATTAATTCAATTTAGGTAATTGGAATCAATTTCAATTTCAAAATTTAATATAAAAACATAGCAAACTTTTGAACATTTCACTTTAAAAACCCGCATTGTCACCCCCTATGTGAGATTAAATTTAAATTAATTTAGACCACTTATGTGATTTTAATTTTTAAAAATGGATTAAATATTTTTAATCATCATAATTTATAAATTTTAATAATTTCATCTTTTCTTTTGATCCAAATTATTAGTGAATGTAATTAAAATCAATTACACCTATTAAAAGAAAAATTAGCTTAACAAGGGATTAAACCTTAAACTTATGAGCCAAAATGACCTAGAAAATTTTCCCAAATATATTTTATGGAAACATTTAGATCATAAAATTCCTTGTATCTAATGTTTTCCATTATTATATCCACTTTTCATATGAAAAATGTGGGTGGAATTCCCCTTTCAAAAATTTACTAGAATGCCACTCCTCCTCCACTATAAAATGACACTCACCCCTCCCACTACCTCACACATCTAAAGATAATTTTTCCCTCTAAAAATATGATCAAATAATATTCCATTATCCCTAAACTGAACCTAGAATCCTCAAATTAGGAATTAATAAATCCAATGAATCCATTTGGTGCAAACCAAAAGGAGTTACCTGAATAAGAGGTAGCATCCTTCCTGAAGCTCTTTGGTTTTATTTCCATTATAGACCCCCTAAAATATTATTATTAAATTATTATATAATAAAAAAAATATAAAAAATTTAATAATATTTTTTTATATTCTATGGGTTTTACCTACACTCACACACACTTCCATCTAATGGGTAATTAACTTACTGTTTATTTGTATGATGAACTATCGCCTCGTGAAACGATGATTGTTCGTTCTTCCTTTAGCACCTATCATGGTGGGAATTATGATGAAAAAATATTTATATATGATATATATGATATTTATAAATTATTTATAATTATTTAATTCTTATATAACACATACCTTCATTAATTTCATTTTGTGAGGATACAATAACATCGTTTGTGGACGTGTGGACTACCGCCTCCTTAAAGCGATGTGATTCGTTCACGCTATACATGAAATGTATAAAGGATGGTTTTAATAATACTATGTGACATATATGAAATAAATGTGATAATTTAATTATAATATATATATATATATTATATACTTTTTATTCTTTTAATACGGTAAATAAATGAAAGTAGCGTTCATGCATACGTACGACCTACCATCTCCATGAATGGTGAATTTGATTTCCTATATAAAAACTTTGTGTATTATTATAAATACATTTATATTGGATAAATATGATATTTAAATCATGATTTACATTTTTTATTTAATTAAATCATGATCTAAGTTATAGGAACAAAAATAACAAATTAAAACATACTCGACAAACTAGGAAATTGACACTCGAAATAGTGAAAACAATGAAAGATTACTAAAAAATTTTGGATCGAAATAATGATGTAGATTCTAAATATACATGAGGGGGGGTTAAATCTATACTTTAAAAATTCCTTTGGAACCTTTAATGTAGGTTGTGGACAACTATGTTTTCCTTAGACAAGGAAAATCTAGGTTTAACAAAGTTAAACTAAGAAAATTCACAACACCTCTGATCACCAACTGGAGAATTGGAACCAAGGTTTAAAATATAAGATTCTACCTTAAAGCTTATATAATCTAAAATAATCAGAGTACAAGTGTAAGGAAATACAAGAAGGTTATACTTTCCTTACAATACAATATGCAGCGGAAACAAACAAGTAGTAAATACAAGTAACAAAAAATAACTCTTTTAACCCAAAGAGAAGGGTATCCAACAACCTTTGATAAAGGTCTCTTGATTTATACTTTCAAGTAAGTCTATCTTACCCACACCAGGGTAATCCCTCGATACTAAGATCGGAATCTCTGTCTTTCTATCCCCGCAAGCCCTCAACTTCAAGGTAGTTGGAACCTCTGTCTTCCTCTGCAAGGAAGCCCTCAAACTTCAAGGTAGTTGGCACCTCTATCTTCCTATCCCTGGAAGTCCTCGAGTGTAATCACCAACATTCGGAGTCGCACAAAGCAATCTGAACAAGCGGTTTAGTACGCACAAAGCATGAAAAGCGTCTCTCTCTAGAAATCACCTTAACAGCGTGTGTTCTCTAGATCGATCAACTTGTTATTGAGCTCTTTCTAATGAGATTCTATTTATAGGCAAACTTTCAACGGTCGACTCCCTCTTCCAACAGTCATATTTTCCATGAAATTCGGAGGGACCTGTACACGTGTAACTCAACCAACGGTTAATTAGAAACGGAATAGATGACATCGTTTTATAACCAACCATGTATAACTGAATGCACGACATTGTTTTGAAATGAAGCATATATAAGTAAAATCTAAACAATATTTCAGAGTGTAAGAAAGTCAAAAGTTCAGAGTCTAAACAAAATGAAATTCGGAGTCTATGTTAAGAAATATTCGGATTCTGTTTTATAGGAATTCGGAGTCTGGTTTCACCAAAGATCGGAATCTGAACTTACAGAGTTCGGAGTCGAACTAATTAAGAGTTCAGAGTCGAACTGCTTAAGAGTTCGGAGTCGAACTACTTAAGAGTTCTGAGTCGAACTACTTGAGAGTTCGGAGTCGAACTTCTTGAGAGTTCGGAGTCGAACTTCTTCAGAGTTCGGAGTTGAACTACTTAAGAGTTTGGAGTCGAACTATTTGAGAGTTCGGAGTCGAACTTCTTTAGAGTTCAGAGTCGAACTACTTAAGAGTTTGGAGTCGAACTTCTTCAGACTTCGGAGTCGAATTACTTAAGAGTTCAAAGTCAAACTTCTTAAAAGTTTGGAGTCGAACTGCTTAAGAGTTCAGAGTCGAAATCATGAAAGTTCAGAGTCCAGAATTCAGATTAGAACTTCATTATAGATCACATCTAGAATTCGGATCCTAAAAACAGAATGCTCCAAATCTTTTCATTATATGGCTCCAGGATTTTGGGTATGAATCCGGTTGTTGTACTTAATAAAATATGGCTATGTATAAGAAAATCTAGGTTAGGGTAAATTTCCTTAAAGAAGTAAATTTTCCTTATGGGGGTAAAAATAATATTTGATTAAGTATAAGGTGTTTGTGATTTTCAAAACAAGAAGGAATGGAAAAATCATAAGGAAAACCTTATTGACTCAACAATCTCTCCCTTTTTGGAAAGCACAAACATCCTTTCGAAAAAGAATATAAGGATTTTTAAAAAATTTCATTAGACTTTGAAATTAAACACTTATCTCCCTTTGTTCATGGATAAAAGTGAATAAAACTAACTCCCCCTTAGGCATTGAAACTCTAAGGATTGTATTATAAGTTTCTGGAGTGGAGTTTTCATTATTGTAAGAATGAAAAACTTCGTAGTGGGAAACTCCCCCTTTCTTTAAGGATATTTCTCTTAGAAATTTTTCCTTTCTACTACTTAAGAGTAATTATTTTTCCTTCTCCCCCTTTGTGATTTTCAAAAAAAATTAAAGGGAATGGAAAAAAAATTATGATACCTGAAACATTAGTATATAACAAGATACATCCAGCCAAATAATATTTCATTAGAGTTAGGAAAAAAAATTTACAAGGAAAGAAAACTACAACAAAAGATCGGAGTGGGTTAATTTGTCTTCCTTTTCCTTCGATATGAGCTTCTTTAACAAGGTTTTGAGTTTCTTCAAGTCCCTTTGATCTTTCTCACCTTGCTTCTCTAAGGCTTTTACCTTTTCTTCTTGGATTTTTAGAGCTTCTGCCTGAGCCTCCAAGGCTTCTTTCTGCAACTTTATTAACTCATCTTGCTGAAAAACTCTTTTTTCAAGCTCAATCCAGAGATTTCTATCATTTATAATATTTTGAGCTAGAGAACTTTCCTTGTCATTCAGTTACTTCACTTGTTGACTCTGGGTACTCTGCTCTACAATCAGTTCATCTTCAAGATTCTTAACCTTTTTATCTGCTGTGTCAAAAGCTTCTTTCACGTCATTATGAAAATTATCATACACAACCAAGTCTTCTTCAACTCTCTTAGACCACTTTGTTACCTTACTGCAAGACTTTCTATGTATATCATAGTCGATCAGAAAACTTTTTTGTTCAGATTCCAACTTTAAAAACTTATCCATGACCATGGATAAAGAATACGATTTCTGATTCATACTTTGTTGAAACATCTGGCATCTAGAATCTATTGTTGGAAGAATCAGAATTGTGTCCACCAACTTCTTTAGAGATTGAACCACAAAATCATTCCCATGAGATGATGATTCTGAATCAGAAATTTCTCTTTGAGATTTCTCTTCTTCAACTTTCACTAGCTTCCTTCTAGAGGTAACACCAACCTCTTTCCTCCTAATGAGATCTTTTATAGGTGTCTCCATGAGAGCTTGCTTCCCCTTATCAAATATTGTAATGGGTTCCACATTAGGAAATACTTCCTCGGATTAAGAAACTTGAATGATCTGGTTTCTGTTTTTCTTGACCTTCCTCAAGAAAATTCCTCTCATAGGATTCTTCTTCATCATACAACACATTTTATTCATCTTCTTCTTGATGTTTCTTGAAAGCTTCCTCATATCCCTTACCTGGAGTAACTAAATTTGCGGATTCAGACTTATCTTTGTAGTCCTGTACTTGCTTGATTAGGGTATCCAAATCTTCACTTCCCTCTTCTTCTTCTTCTTCTTCTTCAACTTCTTCCTCTACTACTTCAGCAACTTCTTTCTCAGCTTCTTCAAGAACTTATTTACCCTTGGATTTATCCAGAGTGACATAGTTCTTAGCTGAAGTTTCTAGTAAAGAAGGTTCAGCACCAAAAGTTTCCGGAAAGGGAAGCATTCCGGAAGCCAACTCTGTAGATTTCAGCAAATATTGCACCACTTCAGCTTCATACATCTTCTTTTTCATTTTATTTTCCTTCGCTTGACTCTCTAGCTCCTTAGCAGCTTTTTATTTTAAGGATTTAGCCTCGGCAGGATCCAGTCCGAATTAAGGATCTTCTTCCTTCCTCATTTCTTTATCTTCCCTCTACTTGGCTGCTACTTCATCCGTATATGTTTTCTGCTTCTTCGGCTTGGGAGGTGCAGATTCATTTTCCTTAGCTTGGGAAATTTCTTCATCAGCAACTATTTCCTTAATCATTCTCTTTTTCCTTTGCTTTTTGGATGGTTCTGGATTCTGTGATTCTTTTTGAGCTTCTTCAACCTCTTCCACACACAGAGGATAAAATTCTCCGGATTTAGTGGAAAAACCCATCTTCATCCTCTTGAGAGTATCATCACTAAAATGAGTTTGCAATTCCGGATATTTGATTTGCAGGAAACCTTGATGGATTCTAAGCACTGAACTATCAACTTAGATAGTAAGGCATGGAACATGATAATCTGAGCTCTTAAATTGCCTTCTTTGACGTTCTTGATCATAACCAAGACATGCCTCATCATATTTATCTTTCTTAGATTTACCAAGAAATCTAAGAAATAGATATCAATCTTCTTTAAATTTTCTTTATCACCTCTTCTTGGAACCATAAAGCCATGCACCCATAGATGAAGGATTCTATTATTCGGAGTGAGACGAGCAATCTTAATTGTTGAATAATCCTTAAGCCCAAGACACTTCAGTGCCTTCTCCTTATTGAAACTCCCTTGCACATCGGGAAGTTTGTGAGAGAAGAATTCAGCTTCTCCTTCATATGATAAACCAACCAGGATTGCGGCCTTGGTGTAAGAAAGCTTATAAGTCTTCCCATAAGACTTGAAAGAAAACCTCTCTCTTCCATCTTCCATCTGGAAGGAAACAGACTCGTAAAACTCTATGAACAAATCAGTATAAACCGGATCCTGTTTATCTGACTTTGCTATGCAGAAATCTTCCCACCCATTTAGTCTAATATTCTTTGAAATAAGGGAATCAAGCTTATAGAAATCCGGATGAACTAATCTTTCCCTGAAGACTAACCACTTTGAGATTGGTTTCGCAGTTGACATATCTTGAGAAGTTGCTTCAACAGACATTCAGAGTGAAGTAATCTGAAATATTTGGATCGGCTTTACAAAGTTCAGAACCGGCCTTTAGAAGAGCCGCAGGGCTTCGAGATTCAAAATCTTGAAAAAAACAATGTGGGACAAGTCTCGGGGTCCCCTTTATATAGGCAAAGAAAGTGACCATTGGTCTTCCAAAATCCATCTACCGGTTGAAAAAGCTTTGATCTGATCTGACGGTTGAGAACAATCCCGCTAGGAAAACTTGACTCCAATATTTTGAGGTTTTTAAAGAAAACATTCATATTTGAGGAAAAATTAGAATCCTAACTTTTAAAAACAAGGAAAATACCAGTAAGAAAAATTTTATTACAAAACTATAAGTAAGAAAATCATAGCTTATAGATTGACTAGGAATATTATTCATAATTGGTAATATTCTTCTTGAAGAAATAAATAAAAAAAACTAAAGTTCCAGTATGAAAACCTCGTTATGAAAACTTCAGTAAGAAACTCTCCATTCCGAAACTTATTAGAACGAAAATTCCATTCTAGAAGTTTTCAGTACGAAGATTTCCATTCTGGAAGTTATCATTCTGAGAATTTCAGTCCTGAAAATTTCAGTTCCGGTAATTCCCATTCCGGAAATTTTAGTTTCAGAAATTTCCATTCCGGAAGTTCTCATTCTGAGAATTTCAGTCCTAAAAATTTCAGTTCCGAAAAGTTTGAAAAAAAACTCACTACAAAAAAAAAATTTAGTTACACTAACAATCAAATGTACTCCCCCTATAAAGAGGAGTTTATTACTGTTAGGAGAATTGTTCAACAAGAAGTTAATAAAGAATGGTTACCTTACAGTTATCATTCCTAACTTTTTTTTAGTGTATTAAAATTTATTGGAGGGTAATGATTTTGTGAAAATATCATCAAGTTGATCTTGCGTTCCAATAAACTGAAGAATGATATCTTCTTTAAGTGTGTGATCCCTAAGAAAGTGATGCCTAATATCTATGTGCTTTGCACGAGAGTGATGTGCATGGTTCTTACTTAGGGTAATGGAACTTGTGTTATCACACAATATTTGAGTCTTAGTAAAACTCAGGCCATAGTCTGTGAGTGTGTGTTGCATCCACAACACTTGAGCACAACAACTTCTAGCTGCTATATATTCAGCTTCAACAGTGGAAAGTGCTACAGAATGTTGCTTTTGGAAGGACCAAGAAACTAATGAATCTCCTAAGAAATGACAGGTTCCGGATGTACTTTTTCTATCCATTCTACATCCACTAAATTCAGCATCAGAAAATATTTTTAGAACAAAATCATTTCCAGAAGTATAAAATAATCCTAGATCCATGGTTCTCTTTAGGTAGAGAAAAATTCTTTTCACCGCTTTTAAGTGAGATTCCTTAGGATTGGATTGATATCTTGCACATAAGCACACTGAAAACATTATGTCTGGTCGACTAGCTGTTAAGTAAAGTATACTTCCTATCATACCTCTAAAAGACGTTTGATCTAAAGGTTTCCCAGCTTCATCAAGATCTAAAGAGTTTGAGGTACCAATGGGAGTAATTATACTCTCAGTGTTTTCATAACCATACTTTTTGAGAAGATATTTAATATACTTATGTTGAGATATATAGATTCCTTCTGGTTTTTGAGAAATTTGAAAACCAAGGAAAAAAGTTAACTCACCCATCATACTCATTTCAAACTCAGATTTCATTAGACTTTCAAAAGAATCAGTTAAAGATTGCTGAGTTGAACCAAATATGATGTCATCAACATAAATTTTAACAATCAAAACATTTTTCTTATCTTTCTTTATAAAAAGGGTTGGATCTGCATTTCCCTTAACATAGTTATTTTGAAGCAAAAATCTTGTGAGTCTATCATACCATGCTCATGAGGCTTGTTTAAGACCATACAAAGCTTTGGTAAGTCTAAAAACATGATTAGGATGTTTTGTATCTTCAAAACCAGGAGGTTTTTCAACAAAAAATTCCTCTTGAACATAACCGTTAAGAAAAGCACATTTCAAATCCATTTTAAAAAGTTTAAAATTGAAGAATGCTGTAAAGTCAAGTAGAATATGAATAGATTCAAGTCTAGCTACTAGAGCATAGGTTTCTTCATAGTCTATTCCCTCTTGCTGATTATAGCCTTTAGTAACGAGTCTAGATTTATTTCTTACTATGACTCCATTCTCATCACATTTGTTTTTGAAAACCCATTTTACTCCAATAACAGAAGTTTCCTTAGGTATTTCAACCAAGGTACAGACTTTATTCCTCTCAAATTCATTTAGTTCATCTTGCATGGCTTTGATCCAATCATCATCACCTAAAGCTTCATCAGTTCTTTTTGGTTCTAATTGGGAAAGAAATGCTAGATGTTCTACTTCATTTCTTAAGGAATTTCTAGTCCTTACAGGTTGATTTACATCACCAATTATACTATCACTGGGATGATTCTTAAGAAACACATGATTTGGGTTTTGTAAAACCTGTTCATCAACATAGGGTAGAAAGTATTCTGGGTTAAATATTTCAGAAGTATCTTCTTAAATATTTTCCTTATCTGAAGGATCTTCTATCAAGGGTTGACAATCAGTTTTTGAAAACACATCTGAGGAGGTAGGTTGGGATAGTTTAACAAAAAAGGATCAGACTCATCAAATTTTACATGCACTGTTTCTTCAACAGTACAAGTATTTTTATTAAAAACTCTATAAGCCTTAGAAGTTGTGGAATAACCTAAGAAAATTCCTTCATCAGATTTTGGTGAGAATTTATGTAAGTTATCTTTAGTATTCAGAATGAATAATTTGCAATTAAAAACCTTGAAGTAGGAAAGTCTTGGTTTTCTACCATTCCACAACTCATAAGGAGTTTTATTAAGAAAAGGTCTAATCAAAACTCGATTTATAGTATAACAAGGAGTACTTACAGCTTCAGCCCAGAAATGTCTTGCTATAGAATATTCACTCAACATGGTTCTAGTTATCTCTTGAATAATTATATTTCTTCTTTTAACTAAACCATTTTGTTGAGGAGTTCTAGGTGCTGAAAAATTGTGAGTAATACCTTTCCTACTACAAAAAGTTTCAAAATCAGAATTTTGAAATTCTCCTCCATGATCACTATGAATAGTTTTCAGTGGAAGATTTTTCTCATTTTTAACTTGTGCTCTAAAACTTTTGAAATAATAAAAAGCTTCATACTTCTTTGCTAGAAAATAGACCCAAGTAAATCTAGTGTAATCATCAACTAGAAAAAACACATAGTATTTTCCTCCAATACTTCCAGTTTGTGTTGGACCGAAAAGATCCATTTGCACTAACTGTAATGCATCAGTCATTGATACTTAACCAATTGATTTAAAACTAGATTTATGTTGCTTTACATATTGACAAGGATCACAAACTTTAGAAGAATCAAATCTAAGCTCCGGTAGATCCTTAACTAGTTTCTTCTTAGAGAGTTTACATAAGTTTCTAAGGTTATAGTGTCCTAGTATTCTATGCCATAGCCAGGAATGATATTCCATTGCACTTAGGCAAGGTAAATCTTGGCTCCTTAGGTCTTCTAAGTTCAATGTGTAAACATTATCTTGCCTATTGGCTGAGAGAATAAATTCTTCCTTGGAATTGTGTACTAAGCACTTATCATTCCTAAAATTCATAAGGTACCCTTCATCACATAACTGACTTATGCTAATGAGGTTGTGCTTAAGACCCTTAACAAATAAAACATTTGAAATCAATGTTTTACCTAGACGAAAAATATTACCAATACCAACAATTTCTCCCTGTTCATTATCTTCGAAAGTTACCTTTCCTCATTTTGTTTTGATAATCTTTTCAAAATATCTTTTGTTACCAGTCATGTGCTAGGAACATCCACTATCCATGTACCATGTATTGTTGTTGTTACTTCCTCTATCTTCCTGAAAAAAAGAAAAGAATTAGAATTTCGGTATCCAAACTTACTTGGATCCGGTATTTCCAGACAACAAAATTTTAGGAACCCACACTTTCTTTGAAAAATAGGCTTTATGAAAACCTAGAGATTGGGTTTTATTTAAAGAACAATTATTTGCCCAGTGACCACCATATTGACACTTGGTACAAAATGGGGCACTTTGTGGAACAAAGTAGTTGTTACTAAAAATTGGTTTTTCATGGGTATAACCAAATCCGGATTTGTTTCTTAAAGGTCATATTTGAGAATACATTTTATCAAAATTTTCTTTACCATGGGTAAAGTTCGACAAAAACCTTTTTAAGGAAAAAATTTTGGACTTGAGTTTGATAAATAAGTTTTTATCTTCAAAATCATTAGATTTAGAACTAGAGTTAGGCTCGAAAACACTTTTCTTAGAAATTACTTTTTCTAACTCTTTAGAAAGATTGTTCCTCTCAGAACTTACTTCCTCAAGATTTTTTGAAATACTTATAAAATCAGCATTTTTCCTATCAAGATCTTTAGAAAGATCTGATATCTATTTTGTAAGAATAGAATTCCTAGAGTTTTCCTTATCAAGTTTCTTATTGAGTTTAGAGTTCTCAATCTGAAGAAGTTCAGAAAACCTAGAAACTTCTTCATAGGTAGGTGAAGTATTTTCTTCATCAGAAGAGGATTCTTCATCTGAGGAGTTATAATACTTACTATCATTAGAATTTAAAGATACATTGGTCAATGATTCAACATTTCGTACCTTCGACATAAAGTAATGATTTTCAATAGGTAACCTGGCTATAAGAACAAGATTATTCTTTCCTGAAGATTCATAATCAGAAGATTCATCTGAAGATTCACCACCACTGGCACTCCAGGTGTCATTTGCTTTCAGAACTTTCTTAGCTTTGGTTTTGTAATACTTCTTCCTGCTCCTTTCAGAATTCCTTTATTTCCTTTCTTTGTTTTTTAGTAGAGGGAAATCTGGTCTAATATGTCCAGGTCTCTTGCATTAGTAACAAGTAACTTCTCCATCTTTCCTTTCTTTCCTTTCCTTTTTCTTATACTTGGATTGGAAATTTCTCTGTGTTGTGCACTGTGTTGCATTTGTTGTCAAGGATGGAATGAATGACAAGGAGTGTCAATATGTGAATTCCATAGGATGTGATGGTGATGGTGATGTTGTTAATAAGAAGTCAAGGATTGAGTGGATATGTGACTGACAAGGTGATGGTGATTGTTGGAGAATGACCATGGTACTAAGAAGCATGTCACTTAGGAGAATCACTAAGTGGCATAGAAGGTAATGGTTGAAACACTCTCTATACTAAATCAGACGATTGTAGAGATGATCGTAAGTTCAAAGAACTTGTATCAAGAAGATACAATGTCACAACATCTTTAGAAGTCCATGCATTGTCTTCACAATGCATGAGGAGATAAAGAAGTGCCATCCACTATCACTAAGTGGATGAGGAATGAAGAAATGAACCATCCACAGCTACTAAGTGGATGAAGTGGTTTGAAGAAGACCACGCACTATCTCTTAGTGTATGAGGATTTGAAGATGATCCAACCTCATCTATGATTGGATTGAAGAAGAACATTGAAGATCAAAGTGACTTATGATCATTTGTTGATGAAGTTAGTTGAGAGATTCTTGGGAATTCCATTCTTTAATAGAAGAAGAAGAAGAGATGTTGAAGAAGATATATGGAGTTATTAAGAAGACAAAGAGGAATTATAAAGATGAAGAAGAGGTGAAGAAGAAGAGAATGGCATAAAGAAGTCTTGTTCCTACTTGGTAATTTAACCAAGTATACAAGGAGGGTGAGGACCTTATGCAAAAAATGGGGCCTGCCCACGAGCCAGCTACCCAAGCTTCAACTCAAGGCACATGTGGGACTAGGTCACCATGCCCATGAGGAGGCCTAGGCAGAGTCAGCCCGCAGGAGGCCGGGCCATGTGTAAGCCCGAGCCACGCAGAGGTCAAGCCCGCGCAGCTTGGGCGCCAAGGGCGCGCCCATGAAGGAGCATAGTGGGCGCTAGGTGCACACCCGGAGGATCATAGTGGGCACAGAAGCGTGCCCACAGGAGAACCAGTGCGGGGCGACACCGGAGGGGGGGGGGGGAGGAGATTTCTGAACTGAGTTCGGTGGGGCTTGTTTGTTAAACCGTGAGAAAGCCGCGGCACATTTCGATGTGGGACGAAATTTTGTGACGCGGATCTTATCCTCGTCGTCCATCTTATCTCGCATCCTATCTCAGCCGCTCATTCCATCGCGTGAGATCCTCGATGCACATATGATCTTAAATCGAGCCGTGAAGGGTGTGAGCTGTCCGATTGCCGGGGGAGCGTTGTCTTCAACCTCCAGAAACCCGAGCTTCACCCGACGTGAACTAGCTTGCCGTCGCCACTGCCGATCCACCATGGTTGAATCCAGACCACCATTGAAGCTCAAAACAACTGCATTGAGATCGTCTGATCGAACCGAGACCATGCATGCAATCTACGTCTTGCATGCATGATAAATCTTGAGGAAGAAGGTACGACCGAGGCAAACAGAGTTGCCGAGGACACGTGGATTCGTTCAAGATTTATGCACAAGAATTGGGTATAAGATCTTGAATCCATATACGAAGATTGGATCACACGTTTTGAAAAAGGAAACACCCGAGGTATCCGGAAAATCATTAATGCTGGTTGAATGTTTTTTTAAAGAACCGAATATCTCGGGTATTCAGAGGAATGAATCTCGGATGATTCATGGATGGATTTTGAACGCATTCTCTGTCTATAAATGGAAGAGTCCAAGACGAGAAGAGGTTGCTGCCTCCCCGAAATTCAAGTGCTTCTGTTTCAAAAAACAGAGCATCTTTGGAGAGGAGAACCGTGCAACCTCTTGCGCGAAGGAGAACCGCGCATTTCTTGCGCGAAGGAAGAGGCCGAGTCGAGCCTCCCAGTGCGCTCCCTTGCACGACAGGGAAGAAGCCGAGCCTTGCACGCCTGCTGCCCGCATTCTTGCGCGGTAGTAAGTGGTCGCACCATCTGTGCCCGCGAACTCACGTGACAGGAGGAAGCCACCACATTCCCTTTGTGTGGTAGGAAGAAGTTGAGCCGTGCGCACTTGCACACCCTCTATTCCCGCGAACTCGCGTGGCAGGAGGAAGCCGCCATGCCACCTGCGCGGTAGGAGCTGCCGCACCTGTGCGGCAGAAGAAGTTACCGCGCCACCCGCACGGTTGAAGCCCCTCCTGCACCCTTTCCAGTTGAAGACAGGAGGTGGCCGCATAACTTGCGCTCCCTCCTTTGGTGAGAAGTGGAAGGCCACACGTTTGTGTGTGTGTGCTAAGTGGAGAGGAAGCCCAGAACACACTTGGGTGTGTGTGTGTGCACGGGTTGAAGAAGGAAGGCCGTGTGTGAAAATTGGAAAGGAAGGCCGTGTGTTCAAAGTGGAAAGGAAGGCCATGTGTGCAAAGTGGAAAGGAAGGTAGTGTGTACACATTGAAGAAAAAGGCCACACCATCTTTGAGTGTGTGTGTGAAAAGTAACAAGGAGGCCGAACCCTTAGTGTGTGCACAAGTGAAGTGTTCACACCTTAAAGAAGAAGAAAAGAACAAAGTGTGTGCAAGGAAACAAGAAGGCCGAAGCCTTAGTGTGTGCACAAGTATAGGAGAACATACCTCTTTTGTGTACCCAAGTGAAGGAAGAAGATACATGCATGTTCATGCATGTATGAATAAATGAAAAATTGGGTAAACACCTTGAGAAGAAAGAGAGAAGGAGAAATTCACACTAAAGAACAACACACAATTTGGTGTGTGTAAGAAAGAATAAAAAAGTGTGACTCCAAGAAGAAGGTGTGTGTGCTAAAAGATTTTACACCCTTTAAGGGTTTATCACACCAAGAAGAAAAGGGGAGTACAAGCATTCATGCATTCAAATGCACATGTAAACAAAGTTTAAATTAGTGTGTGTGCATTTGAGATTCCATGCAAGTCATGAATGAAGATTGAGAAGCCATGTAATCGGTGCATGAAGATTTAGAGATGCCATGCATTCAGTGCATGAAGTTGAATTGAAGAGAGACTGAAGCCAGACTGAAGTTAAAGACATCATTCATCTGAGTTTTCAGTAGTTGAGAAGACGAAGAAGATTGAGTGGGCATACTGAGTGCAAGAACATATTTGCCAATCAAGATTCTTGAAGATAGTGGCCGGGTCATCCTTAGAAGAAGGAGATAAAGCCCGATCAAAGAAGAGAAGTCCTGGTCACCACCAGTGATCAGAAGAAGTGAGCAAGGCCAGCAGACCTTATCCAAGACTGTTGAAGACTCTTTAAGAGCTTCAGAAGAAGAAGAGCTACTCGTGTGACTCGAGGAGCCAGGAGAAGAACCCCTGTGAGACTCAGGGTGGAGAAGTCTTTGGTGGAAGCTGAAGCAGGCCAGTGGGACTCTGGTAACACTATGGGATGTAGTATAAAGAACCTCCTATGGGTATCAGTAGAGATACAGTGTGACTCTGTATCGACCATTGTAATTACTAACCGAATTATAGTAGAGAAACCATGTTGGGGCGTTTAACCAACATGGAAAGGACATAGGCCTTTGGAGCCGAACCTTGTAAATCCTTGTGTCATGTTCCTTTACATTTACTGCATTACTCGAGGAAAGGCTGAGAGATACAAGAAGAGTGGATCGAGGCCTTAACAATCCATAGAGGTTTAATTTATAAAGAACCAATTAGTAAAAAGTTTCAAAGGATCACTGATTCACCCCCTCCCCCTCTCAGTGATCACACTGATTCGGGCACTTCAATTGGTATCAGAGGGAGGTTGCCTCTAAAAGATCCAAGAGAGTCTTTATGAAGTGCAAATTTGAGGAAATGAGAGAACACCCTCAAATGAAGATATCTGCCAAGACTCAGAAAAATAGAAAGAAGAAATAGGTCACGAAGATGAATAAGAAGGTTTCTACTAATAGAGAAACACCTTCCATTGAAGGTAATGTGAAAGTCACAACAGATGACAATTCCTTTTATCACTCTTCTAATGAAGCCTTATCTAGCTGTGATGATGATGGAACAATCAATAATCTTCTAAATGCACTCAAATATCTTCGAAAGACAGTCCCTAGGGAAGTGAAAATGTGTATTGATACAAGTATCCATGATCTTCAAGAAGAAAAATTATAGCTAGAAGAAGAATCCAATTATATGGAAGATCAATTGGAAAGAAGGGTTGGAATAACCAACACTCTCACAAAGCTGGTGAAGGATAAAGATGAAACCATTTCCCTTTGTAGTGAAAGAATTGATGATGTAACTGAAGAACTACAAAGAAGCATTTGTGAGAAAGAATTCTTTGAGATAGTGTTTGAAGAAGTTTTCCATGCACTGGAAAAGAGGCATAGAGTGTCAATGGTTGTAAAAGATGCTCAACTAGAAGACAAAGTAAAAAGGGTAAAGGAGCATGAAAATTCATTGCAAGAAATGAAGAAGGTGCATGAAGACCACAAGAAACAACTGGAAGAGAATTGGGAAGGAAGGCTATGATTTGTTGAGGATGAGAATAACTCTCTCAACATGAAATTCTTAGAGCTAGAGGTGATATTGAAGAATCAGCAATCACCCAAAACTGAAGCCTCCCAATCAGCTGAAAGAAGAAAAGTTTCCACTCAAGTGTGCATTGAGAAGGATTATTCCAAAAGGAGGACATCCCCTAATGAAAGGGAAACATCTTCTAAGAAGAAGGTACCATCCATACCATCTTTTACTAATGATTCTAAATGTTTTTCCACAAAAAGTACAGGATGGAAGAATAACTCTAAACAAGTATGGATGAAGAAGATGAATAAATAGAGCTCTCCTGAAAAAACACAGCAACTCAAGAGAAAGACTCAACAATCAGAAGAAGTCAAGAAGACAAGATTTGTGGGTCAATGTTGGTGTTGCAACAGGTATGGACATTGTGCAACAGATTGTTGGTACAATCCTCTAAATGAAAAAGCACAAAGAAAGCCCATGCCAAGGGGGAGAAAGCCAGAGAAGAAGAAGAAACATCCACAGGTCCAGAAACATCTGTTTACTGCAAACAGATTTGGAATGTTTGATAACATCTGGGATGAATGCAAAAGTGGTCACAAGAATGATACATACCAATCTCCAAAAGTTTTCAAAGCTGAAAAGAAGAGAAGATCACAGAACCTGGCTAAGTATGAAGAAGTATCCTTGGGAAGACAGCAGAAGAAAGTTGAAAATGCTCCCAAGAAGATCTTGAAAAAGAAAGAGAAGTCCTTGGATTTCAAATCCAAGAAGGGTGATGCATCCAGAAGGACCACCAAGATAAAATGCTTCTACTATGGAAAGACAGGTCATACCATGGATCTTTGTAAAGAAGCCATGGAACTAAATAGAAGCAAACCACACTCAACAGGAAAATCAATCCATAAGAAGAAGGGATTGAGTGAAAGTAAGCTGCCTAAGAAAGGTAACTTGAAGGCATCAAAGGAACCATGTGGAACATCCAAATCTGAAGCCACACTTCCAAATGACATATTAATCATCTGGCCAGAAGATTTGGAAATAATGAGAAAGGAAGAAAATAAACATGCCAAATCTAGTACAAAAGAAAACCAAAAGATTTCACGTGAAGATGAAGTTCTGTTTGTGAGGTGCAATAAATTTGGTCATATCAGTAATAAATGCATGACACTCATTCCAGCTCAAAAAGAATTCTTCAAGAGAATGAAGATTTCACCAGGAGATTATAGTGCTCAGAAGGCACTTATAAAGAGAGGAGTCACACACAAATAAGTTGAAGAGGTGTTAAGATCCACACTAGCACAAACATAATTGAATATCAAATGTGCAAGTGTGAAGAATGGATAAAGTGGAACATCTCGGTTGAGAGAATCTTCTCAACCTTTTTGTTCAAACTGATAAACAAAGGAGGTTCCATGTTATTCCCTAATCACTAGAATATACATGTGCTTATATTTTAGGGAATTGAAGATGATGATCATTCTCAAATTGAGAATGGTACAGACAGAATGGAGTGCACCCCTTGAGGGGGAGCTAATCTGAAGAAGATGATATTTTGAGATTCATATCATCTTGTGAAGAATGAAGGTATTCCAATCACACTTTCATCCCTTGTTTCTTAATTTTATTTAATATGTCAATTAAGGGGGAGTGTTTTATTGAAGACAAAAGGATGAAAGGGGGAGATTTATCTTTGCACCTGAACTTTCTAATGAGTTTGGTGAAGTATGTGCAGGATTTAGAAATTCATTGATATATTTGAAAAATTTCAACCCCTTGATGCCTAAGAATGATCTCACATGTATAGTGAATTGTGGACAGTATTGAATTCTTTGGTTACATCACTCTTGTTTTCTACACCGAGTTTGCCCAAGTAGACTTAGAGTTGATTTTCTAAAGGCTCTTTTCTAAAGTGAACATGTGACATCATCCCTCTCTTGGTGATTTTCAAGAAGATGATATTCAAATGGAGGAAGTTATATTTTGAAGAGAACCACACCACACCTTTGCATTTGGTTTCCAATAAGGGGGAGAAAAGCTTGGAACACATATTGACCCATTCATATGTGCTCTAGTGATATTGACAACAAATACAAAGGGGGAGATTGTTGTGCACTGTGTTGCATTTGTTGTCAAGGATGGAATGAATGACAAGGAGTTTCAATATGTGAATTCTAGAGGATGTGATGGTGATGGTGATTTTGTTAATAAGATGTCAAGGATTGAGTGGATATATGACTGACAAGGTGATGTTGATTGTTGGAGAATGACCATGGTACTAAGAAGCATGTCACTTAGGAGAATCACTAAGTGGAATATAAGGTAATGGTTGAAACACTCTCCATACTAAATCAGACGATTGTAGAGATGATATTAAGTTCAAAGAACTTGTATCAAGAAGATACAATGTCACAACATTGTTAGAAGTCCATGCATTGTCTTCACAATGCATCAGGAGATAAAGAAGTGCCATCCACTATCACTAAGTGGATGAGGAATGAAGAAATGAACCATCCACAGCTACTAAGTGGATGAAGTGGTTTGAAGAAGACCATGCACTATCTCTTAGTGCATGATGATTTCAAGATGATCCAACCTCATCTATGATGGGATTGAAGAAGAACATTGAAGATCAAAGTGACTTATGATCATTTGCTGATGAAGATAGTTGAGAGATTCTTGGGAATTCCATTCTTTAATAGAAGAAGAAGAAGAGATGTTGAAGAAGATATATGGAGTTATTAAGAAGATAAAGAGGAATTCTAAAGATGAAGAGGAGGTGAAGAAGAAGAGAATGTCATGAATAAGTCTTGTTCCTACTTGGTAATTTAACCAAGTATACAAGGAGGGAGAGGACCTTATGCAAAAAATGGGGCCTACCCACGGGATAGCTACCGAAGCTTCAACTCAAGGCACATGTGGGACTAGGTCACCACGCCCATGAGGAGGCCTAGGTAGAGTCAGCCCGCAGGAGGCCGGGCCGTGTGTAAGCCCGAGCCATGCGGAGGTCAATCCCGCACAGCCTGGGCGCCAAGGGCGCGCCCGTGAAGGAGCATAGTGGGTACTTGGTGCGCGCCCAGAGGAGCATAGTGGGCGCAGAAGCGTGCCCGCAGGAGAACCGGTGCGGGGCGGCACCAGAGGGGGGAGAGGATATTTCTGAACTGAGTTCGGTGGGGATTATTTGTTTAACCGTGAGAAAGCCATGACACGTTTCGATGTGGGACGGAATTTTTGGACGCAGATCTTATCCTGGCCGTCCATCTGATCTCGCATCCTATCTCAGCCACTCGTTCCATCGCGTGAGATCCTGGCTACACATCTGATCTTCAATCGAGCCACAAAGGGTGTGAGCCATCCGATTGCCAGGGGAGCGTTGTCTTCAACCTCCAGACACCCGAGCTTCACCCGACGTGAACCAACTCTCCGTTGCCACTGCCGATCCACTATAGTTGAATCCGGACCACCGTTGAAGCTCAAAACAACTACATTGAGATCGTTTGATCGAACCGAGACCATGCATGCTATCTACGTATTGCATGCATGAGAAATCTCAAGGAAGAAGGTACGACCGAGGCAAACGGAGTTGCCGGGGCCACGTGGATTCGTGCGAGATTTATGCACAAGAATAAGGTATATGATCTTGAATCCATACATGAAGATTGGATCACAAGTTTGGAAAAAAGAAACACCCGAGGTATCCGAAAAATAATTAACGCTGGTTGAATGTTTTTTTAAAGAACTGAATATCTCGGTTATTCGGAGGAATGAATCTCGGATGATTCATGGATGGATTTTGAATGTATTCTCTATCTATAAAAGGAAGAATCCAAGACGAGAAGAGGCTGCTGCCTTTCGGACATTCAAGTGCTTCTGTTTCAAAAAACAGAGCATCTTTGGAGAGGAGAACCTGGAAACCTCTTGCACGAAGGAGAACCGCGCGTTCCTTGTGTAAAGGAAGAGGCCGAGCCGAGCCTCCCTATGCGCTACCTTGCACGATAGGGAAGAAGCCAAGCCTTGGGCGCCCGCTGCCTATATTCTTGCGCGGTAGCAAGTGGCCGCACCCTTTGTGCCCGCGAACTCACGCGACAGGAAGAAGCCACCACATTCCCTTTTTGCGGTAGGAAGAAGCTGAGCCATGCGCACTTGTGCGCCCTCTGTGCCCGTGAACTCGTGTGGCAGGAGGAAGCCCCCGCGCCACCTGCGCGGTAGGAGCTGCCGCACCTGTGCGATAGAAGAAGTTGCCGCACCACCCACACGGTTGAAGCCCCTCTTGCACCCTATCCGGTTGAAGACAGGAGGTGGCCGCATAACTTGCGCACCCTCCTTTGGTGAGAAGTGGAAGGCCACACGTTTGTGTGTGTGTGCTAAGTGGAGAGGAAGACCATAACACACTTGGGTGTGTGTGTGTACACAGGTTGAAGAAGGAAGGCCGTGTGTGCAAAGTAGAAAGGAAGGCCGTGTGTGCAAAGTGGAAAGGAAGGCCGTGTGTGCAAAGTGGAAAGGAATGCAGTGTGTACACATTTAAGAAAAAGGCCACACCATCTTTGAGAGTGTGTGTGCAAAGTAACAAGGAGGCCGAACCCTTAGTGTGTGCACAAGTGAAGTGTGCACACCTTAAAGAAGAAGAAAAGAACAAAGTGTGTGCAAGGAAACAATAAGGCCGAAGCCTTAGTGTGTGCAGATGTAAAGGAGGCCATACCTATTGTGTGTACCCAAGTGATGGAAGAAGATACATGCATGTTCATGCATGTATGAATAAGTGAAAAATTGGGTAAACACCTTGAGAAGAAAGAGAGAAGGAGAAATTCACACTAAAGAACAACAAACAATTTGGTGTGTGTAAGAAAGAATAAAAAAGTGTGACTCCAAGAAGAAGGTGTGTATGCTAAAAGAGTTTACACCCTTTAAGGGTTTATCACACCAAGAAGAAAGGGGGAGTACATGAATTCATGCATGCACATGCACACATAAACAAAGTTTAAATCAGTGTGTGTGCATTTGAGATTCCATGGAAGTAATGCATGAAGGTTGAGAAGCCATGAAATTGGTGCATGAAGATTCAGAGATGCCATGCATTCAGTGCATGAAGTTGAATTGAAGAGAGAATGAAGCCAGACTGAAGTTAAAGACATCATTCATCTGAGTTTTCAGTAGTTGAGAAGACCAAGAAGATTGAGTGGGCATACTGAGTGCAAGAATATACTTTCCAATCAAGATTCTTGAAGACAGTGGCCGGGTCATCATTAGAAGAAGGAGATAAAGCCCGAGCAAAGAGGAGAAGTCATGGTCACCAACAGTTATCAGAAGAAGTGAGCAAGGCCAGAAGACCTTATCCAAGGCTGTTGAAGACTCTTGAAGAGCTTCAAAAGAAGAAGAGCTACTCGTGTGACTCGAGGAGCCAAGAGAAGACCCCCTGTGAGACTCAGGGTGGAGAAGTCTTTGGTGGAAGCTGAAGCAGGCCAGTGGGACTCTAGTAACACTGTGGGATGCAGTATAAATAACCTCTTATGGGACTCAGGAGAGATACAATGTGACTCTGTTTCAACCATTGTAATTACTAACCGAATTATAGTGGAGAAACCATGTTGGGGCGTTTAACCAACATGGCAAGGATGTAGGCCTTTGGAGCCGAACCTTGTAAATCCTTGTGTCCTGTGCCTTTAGATTTACTGCATTACTCGAGGAAAGGCTGAGATATACAAGAAGAGTGGATTGAGGCCTTAACAATCCATATAGTTTTAACTGATAAAGAATAAATTAGTAAAAAGTTTCAAAGGATCACTGATTCACCCCCTCCCCCTCTCAGTGATCACACTGATCCGAACACTTCACTCTGGCCGGCTATCTTGTTCATCCTTCAGGAAATATTTTCTAACTCAATTTCTGAGACTTCACTTTCACTAGAATCTGATTGAATAACCACCTTCTTAGACTTGGATCTGGTTACTCTCTCAGGAGTCTTAGCTTTCATATGATTTGATGTTGTTGTAAAAGTAATAGTACCATTCCCATTCTTCTTTTTGATGTTGTCAGCATCTCTCTTCATTCTTGTTTTATGTTGGAGAAGTGTTCCGAATAGCTCATCAAGAGAAATTTGAGTGACCTTCCTGTTCTCATATATAGCTGTTCTCTTTGATTCCCACTCATTGGGCATAATATCAATTATCTTATCTACTAGGGATTCATCATCTAACCCTTTTTCTCCTATAGACTATAAGCTGTTGACTATAGTCATAAACCTCTGTTGAACTTTGCAGATTGGTTATCCATATGGAAAATTGAATCCATGGTATTTAGCTCTTAGCATAGCTCTCCTAGTTTCAATCACTTTAGAAGTGCCGAAGTGTGTAACTTCTAACTTCTTCCAGATACAATTAGCTACTTCACAAGAAGAAATTTGGCTATATATATTTCTAGTCATTGAACATAGTAAAGTTTTGCGTACCTTATAATTGAGTTGATACTCTTGCTTTTCCTGGTTAGTGAAAGTTCTAACTTCCTTATCAGGTATTTTATAATCACCAGTAAGAATAACAAAATTGTCCACTCCAGTATTGTTAACAAAAGTCTTCATTCGATCTCTCCATTACTCATAGTCATTACCATCAAAGATTGGTGGTCTTGTAGGATTTAGATTATCAATAAAACCAACATTGATTCCTACCATTATAAAACAACTTGGGTAACCAAACTAGTTAGTAGAAAAAGTTCGTAACCACAAAGTTCAGAATGATAAAGTTTGGAATGATAAAGTTCAGAATGTTAAAGTTCAAAAAGAAAATGAGCAATAAAAACTTATACGTGAGTACGAGTATTTCAAAGACCTCCTCTGATACCAATTGTAGGATCGAAATAACGATGTAGATTCTCAATATACAAGAGGGGGGGGGGGTGAATTTTATACATTAAAAATTCCTTTTGAACCTTTAAAGTAGGTTATGGGCAACTATGTTTTCCTTAGACAAGGAAAATCTAGGTTTAACAAAGTTAAACTAAGAAAATTAAAAACACCTATGATCACCAACTGGAGAATTGGATCCAAGGTTTACAATATAATATTATACCTTAAAGTGTATAGAATCTAAACTAATCAGAGTACAAGTGTAAAAAAATACAAGAAGGTTATACTTTCCTTACAATACAATATGCAGCGGAAACAAACAAGTAGTAAATACAAGTAACAAACAATAACTCTTTTAACCCAAAGAGAAGGGTATCCAACAACCTTGGATAAAGGTATCTTGATTTATACTTTCAAGCAAGTCTGTCTTACCCACACCAGGGTAAGCCCTCGATACTAAGATCAGAATCTCTGTCTTGCTATCCCCACAAGCCCTCAACTTCAAGGTAGTTGGAACCTCTGTCTTCCTCAGCATGGAAGCCCTCAAACTTCAAGGTAGTCGGCACCTCTGTCTTCCTATCCCTGGAAGTCCTCGAATGTAATCATCAACATTTAGAGTCGCACAAAGAAATCTGAACAAGCGGTTTAGTACGCACAAGGCATGAAAAGCTTCCCTCTCTAGAAATCACCTTAACAACGTGTGTTCTCTAGATCGATCAACTTGTTATTGAGCTCTTTCAAATGAGCTCCTATTTATAGGAAAACTTTCAACGGTCGGATCCCTCTTCCAACGGTCATATTTTCCATGAAATGCGGAGGGACCTGTACACATGTAACTCAACCAATGGTTAATTAGAAATAGAATAGATGACATCGTTTTATAACAAACCATGTATAACTGAATGCACGACATTGTTTTGAAATGAAGCATATATAAGTAAAAGCTAAACAATATTTCGGATTGTTAGCAAGTAAAAAGTTTGGAGTCTAAAAAAAATGAAATTTGGAGTCTATGTTAAGAAATATTCGGATTCTGTTTTATAGGAATTCGGAGTCTGGTTTCACCAGAGATTGGAATCTGAACTTGCAGAGTTCGGAGTCAAACTACTTAAGAGTTTAGAGTCGAATTGCTTAAGAGTTCGGAGTCAAACTAATAAAGAGTTCGGAGTCGAACTACTTGAGAGTTTGAGTCGAACATCTTGAGAGTTCGGAGTTGAACTTCTTCAGAGTTCGGAGTCAAACTACTCAAGAGTTCGGAGTCAAACTATTTGAGAGTTCAGAGTCGAACTTCTTCAGAGTTCGGAGTCGAACTATTTCAGAGTTCAGAGTCAAACTTCTTCAGAGTTCAAAGTCGAACTACATAAGAGTTCGGAGTCGAACTTCTTAAAAGTTCGGAGTCGAACTGATTAAGAGTTCTAAGTTGAACTCATGAAAGTTTGGAGTCCAGAATTCAGATTAGAACTTCATTACAGATCACATCCAGAATTTGGATCCTAAAAACAGAATGCTCCAAATCTTTTCATTATATGGATCCGGGATTTTGAGTATGAATCTGGTTTTTGTACTTAAGAAAATATGGCTACGTATAAGAAAATATAGTTTAGGGTAAATTTCCTTAAAGAAGTAAATTTTCCTTATGGGGGTAAAAATAATATTTGCTTAAGTATAAGGTGTTTGTGATTTTCAAAACAAGAAGAAATGGAAAAATCATAAGGAAAACCTTATTGACTTAAAAAAATAGGAACTAAGATGTTATAATAAGATAATATATTATATAATAAATATTAATATGGTATGGTATAAGTTATTAACATTTTAAAAAATTATACAATAATTTAAAGGATGTTCACCTGAAAGGAAATGCAAGGTAAGGGATTCTTGTCTCACTTTTCTTTCCATGAGACATTTTCCATTTTCACTAGTTACTTATTTTGCGTGGTATATATACTACCAATTTTGATATATTATATCATTAATTATTTTATATTCATTTTATTTAATGTTTCATTTGAATTCATCTCTTCTATGGGGCTTATGATTCAAAAGTTAATATGTAGTAAGGGACTTCGTCTCAATTTCCATTCTTTGAGACATACTTTATTTTTGTGCACCTAATTTATTATATATGGTGTAAATACTTCCACTTTGACATGTAATATCATGATTAATTAATTATTTATGATATTTTTATTTTCAATTTTAATTATTTTATCTAAGGGGAATTTAATTAAGCACTACCAAGTGGAAGATAATTTCATAACCCAATTTCTTTTATTTGGGTTATACTACTTCCTCATTGTCATTAATATTATAAGATTATGTGTGTAATAAATTTTAATTATTTATTTTTGTATTTAAATATGTTTTTTGAGTATTTAAATTTCACACAAAAAATCTATTTATTGATTGATTCTCACATCAACATTATGTGTTTTTCAAGTGTTTACTTCACAATCTCATTTTTTTCATGATTATTTACAATTTAATTTCCATCACAAGATATTGTTAGATAATTTTTTAATAAATCATTTAATTTTATTATACTATTTTTATTCATGAAATTTTCCATGTAATAGTACCATTTTCCCACTCTTTGGTACTCAAAATATTTTGAATGTTTTTTAGAAAAGTTGACTTTATTTCTATCTTTAGTTAGAGAATCATTTTTCTTCTAAAAACCCTATTTTCTAAAAAGGTTTTCAAAAATGTTCTAAACTTACCAAAATGATTTATTAAATAATTTTGTACCCTTTTTGTCTTTTACAAACGTTTTAAAAGTAATTTTCTTATATCTTTCCAAACACGACATTTTTCTAACCTTTTACCATGTAAAAGGATTTGATCTTTTTACCTATAAGGCATGTAAAAATTTACAAACTATCACTTATTTGAAGCCTCATTTTATAGTTTAAAAGGTTATTTTTTTAAAAAATATTTTAAAAAGTTATTTTAAAAGAAAATTAATTTCAAAATATTTTTCAAAATAAAGGGGATATTTTCCACATAAATATTTCTAAAAGATCTCTTTATAGTATTTTCATTCATAATCAACAAAAAACCTTTATCCTTACTCCACTTGGGATATTTTTTATTGATAACATACTTATTCTTCCTTTGAATGGTTTATTATTCCTTATAACAAGGATAGTATTGAAATTTATAAACTTGATTCCTTTTAGTCCCCTTAAAATATTCAATTTCTTATGATCATTAAACATTTAATTTACCCCAATTATTCATATCATTTATCATTGATATGTTCATTTCCTAAACCGTATATAATTTTTTCATATGATGTTTACTTTGACATTTATTATATTGATTGGTTAAATATTTTTAAATATATATCCTTTACTCAATAGAGATATTTGATAAGGTGCTCTTTTTTATTTAAATTGATTATTTGATATATTGAGAAATGCTTTGGACATTCACTATATGGGTTCAGGACTAGTTAATGCAATAACTATGGGTTGGGGAACATTTAATACAATCCCTATAGTTTTGGGACCTTTTAAAGTAAACCCCATGATTCATAGGTAGTCTCATAAGAGAAAACTAGTTGGCGACAAACCCTTGAAGTTTGCTTCAAAGCAGAATAGTGGTGTTTCTACCCTTAAATTTAAACTGTCTTGGGAATAGATCTTGATGGTAAAGGTATCATGTAATTTGGAAACATGATATAAAATAATTAATAATTTCCTTAATTTTTATTTAGTTATTTAATATCCATGAGATTTTGCATCAACATATCCATGGATGCCTTTAGTTCTTAGTTTATTGATAAAATGGATTGTATTTGAGTTATTTTCCTTTCCATATTTATTGTGCCTCATATAGTAATTTGAATGAATTTATTTTTTCAGCTATTACCTTTACATGTTGTTTTTCCATTCAGTTTATTGATTATATGGAATGTATTTTTAGTTATTACCTTTTCATATGTAATATTATCATTGATTCATTACTACTTACTCTATACTTGACCATTTTGAGAATTTTAGCTCAGCATTATTTTGTTTCCCTTCTCCAAGAATCTAATAAGTTTACTAAGAAAAATATACAAGGATATAAAATATGGAATAAAGTTATCCCAAAAAGAAAAAAATTATGTTAGAATTAGTGTATTCATTTGTAATACAAGACTCATGTATGTATCTGGTTTACCATGACTACTAAACACTTTGGTCCTTCAAGCTATGATTCCCTGTAATCATTACGATGTAATGGTTGTAGACACTAGCTCTGAAATTCTAGGATTGGGTCACATTTTTTTTTATCATAATAAGTTTAGTAGAAACCTTGGGAAATATATTTCGTAAATGGTAGATTGTAGAACATAATTCTAAGGTTGACTTTGACGATAAGTGTAGAAGAACATACTAATGTTTTGGTTAGATTGAGATTATGTACTTTTCCTAGTAATACATCCCTATCTAGATAATACAAGTGTACATGATTCTATGATAGATGTACCTAGGTGTAATAACTCTGAAAAGGTTCATCATGCCGAACTTGAGTGTAACCTGCTACATGCGAATGAGCCTTACTGTGCACCTAGTTGACACTCATGAGGGATACTCTTTGGATAATTCAATTTTTATTTATAGACCATTATGGAGGATTTTAATATATAATAGAAATGATTTACCTAGGTTAAACCTTAGACCAAGGAAGGACTTATGTTAAAATAAAATGGATTAAGTATTTATGTATTGAATTTGTATTTAAAACCTTAGTTAAAAGTAAACATAGAAATTAACCTTATTTCAAGAATGTCCATCATAATTATCAAAATTTTATATGAATTATATTAATTTGGTTTTAGAAAAATACAAACTATATTCTAGGTTACAACCCATCAATTATGGAAATTCCATGGAACTTTAACCCCTGACTGAAGTATGATAAGGGTTTTACAGCTACCACCGGCCTAAGTGTTTTCCTCGTTAATTTTCTCTGTTTTTAGTTAAAAAATTTGACAAATAAATTATAATGATCAAACATTAGTGTTAATTTTATGGTTTAGAGATTAATGTATTAATAATATAGGTTTTTTAAAATAGATATAGACAAATAGTTTGACTTTTCACTCTTTTATGGGCCTTACAATCCGTTAAAAGTATATTTTAGTGCTTCGAGAATCAAATTTTTTTTCATATAATTTATATATAATGATAAATTATATTTTTGATTGGTTTTAAAGTGTAATTAGATCAATTTTATACCAATTAATACAATTTAGTTCATTATAATCAATTTCACTTCGAAATTTAATATAAAAACATAGAAAACTTTTGAACATTTCACCTTAAGAACCCGCTTTGTCATCCTGTCTACAGGATTAAATTTAAATTAATTTCTGCCACTTCTATGATTATAATTTATAAAAAATGGATTAATTATTTGTAATAATAATAATTTATAATTTATTATAATTTCAACTTAGTTTTTGAACAAAAATATTTGTGAATTCAGTTAAAATTAATTACAATGATTAAGAGAAAAATTAGCTGAACAAGGGGGAAAACCTTAAACTTATGAGCCAAAATGACCTATAAACTTGTCCAAAAGAAATTGGATAGCCATATTTCAACCCTATAACCTCTTTTATTGAATTAATTTCATTATAGGAGCTACTTTAAAAGGAAAAACGTGGGTTTAATTCCCCTTTCAAAAATTTACAAGAATGCCACTCATCCTCCACTATAAAAAGGCACTCACCCCTCCCTGTTCCTCACACCTACAAAGCCAATTTATATCAACCAAAATCTACTAAAATAAAATATCATGATCCATTACCTAAACATATAATCTCACTTTTTTTATAAAGATATACAAGGAATCCGTTTGGTGCAAATCAAAAGGAGTTACCTGAATAAGAGGTAACATCCTTCCTCAAGCTCTTTTGTTTTATTTTCATTCTCCACCCTATCAAATATTATTATTACATGATTATATAAAAACCTAAATATATTTAATATAATGATATGTTTTTATTATAATGGTTATACCTACACTTAAACACACTTATATCTAATGGATAATGAACTTACCGTTTATGTGTACAGTGAACTACTGCCTTACGAAATGATGATTGTTTGTTTTTCCTTTACCACATATCATGGTGGGAATAATGATGGAAAAAAATATTTATATATGATATATATGATATTTATAAATTATTTAAACTTATTTAATTCTTATATAACATATAACTTTATGTGTTCCATTTTGTGAGGATATGATGACATCGTTTGTGGACGTGTGGACTACCAGCTCCTCAAAGCGATGTGATTTGTTCATGATATTCATGGAATGTATAATGGATGATTTTAATAAACCTATGTGACATATATGAAATAAATATTATTATTTAATTATAATAAACACACACACACAGACAAACACAAATATCATTTAATTTTCATTCTTTTAATATGACAAAAAAATGAAAGTAGTGTTCATGCATACGTATGACCCACCATCTCCATGAACAATGCATTTAATTTTCTATATCAAACTTTATGGATTATTATAAATAAATTTAGAATTAATATATATTATATTTAAATCATTTTTTACAATTTGGATATTTTTAAATCATTATCTAAGTAATATGGATTAAAATAATAGGTTAAAACATACCTAAAAAACTAGGCAATTAACACCCGAAATAGTAAAAACAATGAAGGATTACCAAAAAATAGGTAATTATATATTATAATAAGATAATATATGATATCATAAATATTAAAATGGTTTTAGGATAAGTTATTAACATTTTTAAAACCATTATACCAGAAGTTAATGGATGTTCACCGGAAATGAAATGCAAGGTAAGGGATTCTTGTCTAACTATTATTTCTATGAGGCATCCTCCATTTTCACCAATAACTTATTTTTTGTAGTGTATATAATTACCATTTTGATATATTATATCATGAATTATTTTATATTCACGGTATTTAAATTTTCATTTCAAGTTATCTCTTTCGCGGTTCTTATGATTCAAATGTTAGAGAGTAGTAAGAGACTTAATCTAAATTTTCATTATTCGAGAAATACATTATTGTTATACACCTAATTTGTTATATATGGTGTACATACTACCAATTTAACATTTAATATCATGATTCATTCATTATTCATGATATTTTGAATTTCAATTTGAATTATTTCAACTTAGAGGAATTGAATTAAGCATTACCAAGTGGAAAAGAATTTCATAACTCAATTTATTTTCTTTGGGTTACACTACTTACTTGTTGTCATTAATATTGTAAGATTATGTGTTTAATAACTTAATACTTTATATTGTTTTTTTAAACTTTTTTTATTTGGATTTACATTTGAAACACGTAATCTATTTATTGATTGATGCTCACATAAACATTATGGTATTTTGAAGTGTTTACTTCACAATATCTTTTTGTCCAAGATTGATTACACATGAATTTATATTAAAGTAAATTATAGTATTATTATTTAATAAATTCTTTAATTTTATTCTCCTCTGGTTATTCATGAACTTTTATAAGTAATATTACCATTTTCCCACTCTTTGGTACTCAAAATATTTTGAATATGTTTTAGAAAAACCAACTTTATTTCTCTCTCTAGTCAGAGAACCTGTTTTATTCTAAAAAAACCATTTTTTAAAAGGATTTTCATAAATGTTTTAAAATTAAAAAAATCATTTATTAAAAATATTTTTACCCTTTTTTGTCTTTTACAAACGTTTTCAAAGGAATCTTCTTGTGTCTTTCCGAACAATGAATTTTTCTAACCTTTTAACTTGAAAAAAGATTATTCTTTTCACCTTGTATGACATGTAAAAATTTACCCACCATCACTTCTTCAAAGATTACTTTGAAAGTTTAAAAGATTATTTTTTAAGAAAATTTTTTCAAAAGTGATTTTCAAAGAAAATTATTTTCAATTTTTTTCAAAATAAAAGGATATTTTCCTCAAGATTGATTTTAAAAGATCTCATTATAGTATTTTCATTTATCAACAACAACCATATATCCTTAATTCACTTGGGATATTTTGTATTGATACCATCATTATTATTAATTTTTATGGTTTATGATTTCTTTGACCAAGGATAGTATTGAAATTCACTACCTTGATTTTATTTAGTCCCATTCAAATATTTAATTTCCTATAATCATTGATCATTTAATTTACCCTAATTGCACATATAATTTATCATGGATATGTTAATTTCCTAAAACTTATTTTTTTTTCTTACAGTGTTTACTTTGAGAGTTATTTTATTGACTGGGGAAATATTTATAAATTCATATCCTTTACTCAATACGAATATTTCATAAGGAGCATTATTTATTAAAATCGATTATTCAATATATGAGGAATGATTTGGATATGCACTATACATGTTGGGGACCGATTAATGAAAGCACTATAGGCTGGGGATCGTTTAAAGTAATCCCCAATATGCATTAGTAGTCTCATGAGACAAAATCAGTTGGTAACAAACCCTTCAGGTTATTTTCCAAGAATAATAGGTGGGTTTTTAAACATAGATTTAAACTGTCTTGAGAATAGATATTGATGGTAAAGGTATCATATGCCTGGGAAACAAGAAATCTAATAATTAATAATTTTCTTTGTTTTTATTTAGTTATTATTTATCCATTATATTTTACATCGACATATCTATGGATAAATTTCATTCCCATTTCATTGATTAAATGGCACATGTTTCAGTTATTTTCCATTCTATATTGATTATGCCTTATCTAGTGATTTTAATGGAATGTGTTTTTTGTTATTACCTTTTTATATTGTTTATCAATTTAGTTTATTGATTATATGGCATGTGTGTTCAGTTATTACCTTGATATATTTACTATTCTCATTGATTCTATTTTTTTCCGCTATACTTGACCTTACTGATCATTTGAGATCACTATTATTTGGATTACCTTCCCTAGAAATCCAAGAAGTGTACTAAGAAAGATATTTAAGGATACTGTTGATGGAATAAAGTTATCCCCCAAAAAGATATGTTGTATTTAGTGTATTAATTTGTAATACAAGACTCATTTATGCACCTGGTTTACCAAGAATAAAAAACTCTTTGGTCCTTTGGTATTTGATTCTTTATAATCATGCAAATGTAATGGTAGTATACAATTCCACTGGGATACTAGGTTCAGGTCACTAAATATATAAAATTCTAAACTTATTTAATGGTCTAAAGGTTTCAGAGGGGTATTCAAAAATATCTATAACATCATGTTAATGATTGATTTAATGTTAAACGGTCTAAAATTACACAACTGTCATGTTTTGATGCAATATCTAATGCCTATAGATTTATGTTTATTTTTTACCAAGAATTTATTTCATAAATTAACCAAGATATATTTCTTTTTCAAAGCTATATTTTGATAAGGTATAGATATAGAAAAATTCCAAATATAGAAAAGGAAATTTATTTCAAATTATGTGAATTAGAGATTTTATTCCTGCTAGGATTATTTGATATAATGGATAAATTTATGGTTTACTTGGACAAAGATATTTGACTACTTGACCATATGTATTATAGATGGATATACCCCATTGAATGGTATATGATGTTTTTTAAAGGGTATGTTAAAAAGTGAATTTGGATAAATGGTTGTATTATGGAGAGATATGTTGTTGAGGAAGCCATTGAATTTTATAATGAATAACTGTCAGATGTTTGAAGAAATTTTCTACCAAACTTTCATCACATTGAATGACTTATGGGTGAAGGAATTTTTAGAATAGATTTTGACACAATTATTATTATAGAGCAGGAATTGGACCACCTTTATGTTTTTCATAAAATTTTAGAGGTTACACCATATGTTGAATCCTAAAACGTAATTCTTAGAAATTTAAATGCATCAAGGGATAAAATATGGATATAAAACACACATAATAAATAGTTTATAGGATGGTTTCAAGACCATATTTTTAAGTAGAAAAATTTCACAATGGATTCGATGGATAGATGGGGGACCAAGTGTGCCAATATTATATTATAATGGTAATGTAATTAATGATTATATTTTCTATATAAATGAAAATTATGATTATAGTACAATGAAAAATAGTGGAGTTACACTAGTGGCTAAAATGATGCATACATTGGGTACAAAGTATAGAAATAAAATTTATGGGAATATGTCATACTTTGTCATCATAAAATAATATGGGAGTTAGATTATACAACATTCCAGGTGTCTATTTTTCAATTCAAGTGGATTTATAACATTAGTGTAGTTGAAATAGATGAATTGAGATTCATGAAAGTGGATTTCAGTAAGGAAGGTTATAAAGAAAAACCATTTATAATGGAATCAATGATAGTACAAGAATTTTATATTCCAGATCCTGTAAACTGAAAGTGGTCAATTGTTCAATTATTGACCAAAACCACTAAAGGGTAAAATTTAAGTTCAACTAAGGATGAACCTTTCATTGGGACTTCATAGTGGTCCCAATGTATATAGGGTATTTTATTTCAAAGTAGAGTACAATGAAGGGATTTGGATACTCGATAGTGGGTCAAATCCCTTCAACCTATAAAAAAAAGAGTTCAATAATAAGGTTATATATTTTTTAATATACATTAAATTACCACAAATTATTATCTATTAAATAATGAATTTATGTAATCTATATTAAATATTCAACCAATTTTTTCAGATAATGACTTCTACACATACCGATTATTACAATCCCAAGGACCAACATGTTTATGAACATGCTGGTGTTCTTAATGGAGAGGAACAAAAAAATTATGCACAAAAAATTGCTAAAAATATATAGGAATAACATATTGATGATTTTGAAGCTGAGGAAATGATAGATGGTGAAAAACCTGTGTCTAAGAAAAAATAGGAGCATCATAGAATGACGGTGTTAAAAAAATTATTACGGAGAGAAATCAAGGTATCAAATTCAAGTTTGGATAGAATGATTTCTGTCACATACATGAATTATTTTAAAGGTTTTTTTATCATTTAATTTCCATTATTGATTTGTTTTTTGGGGTTTCCCATACATTTTTGGAGGAAAGGGTTAGTTTTCATGACTTGGGCCAAACCGGGAGCCCATTTCTAGATTTAAAACCAATTTTGTTTCTTTTATAACTCTTTCATTTTTTAACATTTTCCACCCATTTCACTTCCAACATTGCCTCCCCTAACTTATTAACACCACCATATCAATTTTTATCCTCTAAGAATCCATAATCATGATGGATTTCCATTTTTATTTAAGAAATTGGGCTATCCCATAATCCCATTTCCTATTTTAATTTTTTTGATTATTTAATATCTTATTCATTTTTACTTTTTTTTAGTGATTACACCTCTCACTCAAAGACAAAATCCCTAGGAGCACCCCCCATATTCGTGTCTCCCTTTTTGAAGCCCATTTCCATCGCAGATTAGGACAAAACCTCTCAAGCTTTCTCAAATCGTCCAGATTTGAAGCGGTAATTTGTTTCCATCATAACTGCTTAATTTTTCACTATTTATCCCACATTCCAGTTTCTATATGACCTCCTCATCCTTATTCTAATCTCACTTGAATTTTTGTCTGTTTGAAAATTCATCTACTGGCGTATTTGGGGCGTTTTGTTAAAGATATCTCAAGTAAGTGGGTTTCCTCTCTTGTTCCTCCCTTTTTCTTAGGGTTTCTTCTACTTTTCTTGAGGTTATAAAATGTCCAGAATCTAGGGTTCATACCTAGGGTTTGTTTTTCTGTGATTTTGGTGAAATATTGTGTATTAGGGCTTGATTTCACTTCCTTGTAGTGCAACAGTGGTGTGATTGAAGTTTCACACAACGGTTTGGAGTTTTTGGCACAAATGGTAGGTGATTCCATGTGTAATCATTATTGGATGAGTTGTTTTTTCTTTATTTATATTTTTAGCATGATTATATTCCATTTTGTTTGGTGAGAAAATTATATTTGGTAGAATTTGTTATGCGGTTGGCTTTTAAGTGGATTTTTATGAAAAAATGAATATTTTTTGGTGTGTATTCCATGTTGTATTCATAGGAGTTGTTTTATTATTCATGGAATAGTTTTATTAAATGATTTAATGGATGGAAATTATGGTTTGATGTGATATTGGTATGATTTGGGTATTCAAAGAGGGTTTTTATAAGGACTGTATGTGCAAAACATGGTTACACTCCTTGAAATTGTTTTGTGAAGGTTTTATATGGTTTCTTGATTTATTTAAGAGGTGAAACTATGTTGCCAAACTATTTTGTTAGGAGTGTAATTTTGAAATTGTCAATTTTAATGTGAAAGGGATTTAATATGATGTGTACTATCTTTTAAAGGTTTTGTAAAATTGTTTAAAGGATTTGCTGAAGTGTGAAAGAGAGGTGAAACATGTTGTGTGCTGTTTTGGTGGGAGTATGATTTCCAAAACGAATTTGAATGAAAAAGGGGATCATGTGACATGCATGTGTTATTTTTGGTGTGTGTGAGACTTGGAAGTGTTATTTTCATGTGCAAATTTTATTTCATGGCTAGTGGAACTTTTTTGAGCACAAGAAGGAAAACTGGAGTATCTAGGTGGGTGGACGTATACTAGTATGCTAGTGACCCCGTGGGGTTTGGCCCCTGTTTCACATAGAAAGTTTGATAATGAAAACAATAACTAAACTATGATGATGATGATGTTGTTGTGGGGACACTAGGTTATGGGAATGATCCCTACTAGTGGATTGTGCGCACAAGAGAAAATATTTATATGGTTACTTTCACCGAGTACGAGGTACTTGGGACCCACACTGAGCTAGTGCCTATGGTTGTTTTCCCAGTGCTAGCGCTCATTAGATATTTTATACTTACCATTTACATACAATATTTTTGGATAGATAAATTAAGTAGCTTTTTCATTATATTTAAAAGTGTTGATTTCTTTTAAAGTACCCCACTTGAAAACTGATTTTATTTAAAGTTCAATATTCTAAAGATTTTTACTAGCATTTCTTGTTTACAAAAATTGCATGCCTTTTGTCTTATAATGATTATCACATGGAATATTTCTGTGGTGGAATTCTATTGTGATTTGTCTCACACCCTACTCAAACCTTTGTGTGTAAGAAGACTTGGTAGTCTTTGTTGCAGGTTGGGTAATGCTTTTAGTGCCGGTGGTCTGGGTTTCTAACATCCTTCGTGATACGGTGTTTTTAAGATGGCTTGTGGGCATTTCCCCTTGTAATGAGGTGGTTCATGGTATTTATTTTTTGATTTTTTTCCTTTGTAATAGTCTTTAAAAATTGTTTTAAATTATGTAACTCAATTCTAAAATTTTGTAAAAGATAATTTGGTTTGAAAAATACAAATTTGTTTTATTGGATTCGTTTGTTGTTATATGTTTATAAACTAGGGTAAATCATTGCCAAATTTCATTCTATGTTACCTGGGAACTTTTTCTAGCCTGTGGGGATTGGGAACTCCCTTAGGGTATTTCCAAAGACTGGGTCAGGTGTCGGTTTTTAAGGTGATCATATCTGGTTCTTGATAAAATTGTATAAGAGGTTCATGTTCGTTCTCTTAGGTCATGTTATTTGGGGAAGGGTCAGGATAGTCTGGAACTAGGATTGTCGGGACTTGAAATTCCAATTACTAGTAGGGTTCTTGACCATTACACCTCATTATGGGATTCAATTCACCAGGGGAAGTCAGGTTTTATCTGAGTCCTTTTGTTTTCATGGGTCATCGATGATTGGGGATATAAAAAGAGAGTTGGGTCAATGGTCTCAGTGATCCCACAGGGCCTATGAAAACTGGGTCCCAGTAACAGCACAACCATCCTGCCTTAACATGGCCATCGGGTCCCGGCCCGCCAGGTACCACCAGTTTCCCCACAGACACGTGGTCCCCACCCTAGGGGCCAGCCACATGCCTGAACGAGTCATCTAACTAATAACAGTCCCCACAAGACAACACATGTCCTTTCCATTGTGATTTTTCCTCACTCACACACACCCTGGGAAACTTCCCAGAATGTCACCCATCCTGATCACTACTCCAGGCCAAACATGCTTAACTGTGAAGTTCTAATCAGACAGGCTCCCAAAAAAGGTGCACCTTATTGACATGAGTCATATCGTTTAGTCATTTAATCCTTTATCATTTTGGGGTGTTACAGGGTCTGACAAGCCATGTGTATCTGGATATATTGTCCGAGAACACTCTCCATAATGGTGAAGTGATTAGAGATTAACCTCCAACCATATGTCCATGTCACCCACCAAAACTAGTTTCCTCTCTCATTGTCTTGTGTCCTTTTGTTTTGGAATCTTGGAAGCTTGGTTTTAAAATTATAAATAAGACTTGATTTAAGAATTGTGGACATTTATGAAATGAGTTTTCAGTAATGAGGAATTAGATTGATTTCTAAAATGGTGGAAATGAATTTTTAGAACTATTTTGAAATGTTAAATGGTGTGTTTGCACCTCTTTTAAAAGTATGAATTATTTTAGGGTGGGTTTTGAAAATATATTCCCAATAGAATTTTCTGAATTATTGACAAGTGTTTTGAGTTGAATGAAGTGTTTTTGGAATTTATGTGTGGGGTTTTAAGATAAATTTTGATTTGGTAACTAGTAATAATTTTAAAAGTTTTATGAATCAATAGAATCATGTTTAAATAAGAAGTGATGGGTTTTTAAATAGAAGGGTGTTGATGAAAGGGAGTTTTATTCCTAAAACTAGGAGTGTTTTGAAATGGGGTGAAATTTTTTGAAATTAATGCATGACTTGAAATTGAGTTTTTATTTGAATTATTGGGTCATTCTGAAATGTTTTGTAATATTTAAATTAGGTTTTTATTCCATGGTTAGTGGTTTTGATAAAAAAGTGAAGTGTCAGTTGAATGTTTTGGTTTTGAAAATTAGAAGTATTTTTTTTTGTTTTACCCTTTTGTATTTCTATGAGAGACCACATGTATGGGGTTTTATGGGATTATGGATGGTTAATGGCACAAATCGATGAGTTACAAGATAGATATGATGAGGGTTCCTGGTGTGTCATAGAAACATGCATGTGTGAGGCCCATAGGATACCATTGGTGGGTATGCTAACCACCGAACCATTTATTTTCAATGAAGTGACTTATTTTAAAGGAAAACTTGATGTCTTGATGGTCGGTTTGGGTGGTGTGTCTTTTGTGTTTTTGGAAATATTGTTTTTTTGGGATGTTTTGAGTTCAAAAACCCCTCTTCTTTGAATTATGTTTTGGGTTTGTGTTTGGTCGGTATGTTGGGTTGAAGGGCTGTTTAGTGGTCTCTTCTGAGAAAAGTTCAGGAGGCCCTTGCGGTGGCTCCCCTCATATGTTCGGTCCTGAATTGTGATATTTTTTTGACCAATCAACCATCTTGGTTGGGTCATTGGGTTCTCTTGTTGGATAGGGTATTCCCCCAAAAATATTTAATGCCTGACTAAAATGGAGCTCAGATTGCTTCTCTATTGGAATGTCCTCCATTTGATCAATGCAAGGAGTATTTTTCTCAAGCATTGGATGTTGAGTCCACACCATTTCATTTCTTAGTTTTGTGGATCCTCTTGTAGATGGGGAGTGGTCGTGGGATGTTGAAAGATACCTTAGTTTCTTAAGTTACCCGAGTCTCCCAAGGTGGGAGCGGTCTGTGGCTGTCGATGTAAATTTTTTTCGAAGAGGGCCTCTGGGTCTTTAATTAGTCTCTCTAAAATGAGGGTTCATGTTAAACCACCAATGTGGGGAATGTGTTCAAGAGAGAATGATATGGCCATTTGTAATAAATCATGTGCTGTTCGAGACTCAACATAAGGTCCCTATACATATATTGTTTCTATCAGTATCAAGAGTCATGTTCGGTGATACCTTGCGATGTTATGTGCTCATTTGAGTGCAAAAGTGAAGGTTGTGAAATCTTATGAGAGTCACTATTTTTTAGAAGTGTGCCTCCCTTTGGAAAATCTTGACATCCTCTGTTTAGAAGAAGGTGTTTTCATATGTGCTTTCCTCTTTAAATTTTTCATCCGAAGAAACATGGGGTGATGTGTGTGCATCTTCTAAGCTCTTGTTTTGACACAATGTTAGGTTTTGGTAAAGTGAGTTTGGATTGTGTTCTGCCTCGTTGAACCCACCTGGGATCATAGTGTAGTTGTTTGTGGCACTGAAAGAAGAAGTTTTGTTCGAGGGTTTCCGAAGGTGTGAATACGGGGACAAATATGATTCGATCATCTGATCTCCATCCATAGGTCCTGAAGTGATTCTGGGGCATAGTCAGGGAAATCCAAGGGTTATTAAAAATTGTTACTCTAATTCTCGTCCTCAATATGAAAGATGGGAATAGTTTAAACCTCTGGTATTGTTGTCTTTCTCTATTTATTCTCGTTTGGTGGAAAGAGGTGAGGGAATATCGTTCCCACATTATATACTAAGTTAATTACTTCCCTCCTTTGGTTTCCTTTGAGTTTTTAGAGAAAAGTATGAAAATTGGGCTAGGAAAATGGTAGCGCATGGTTTGCGCATAGTTAGTAGTAACTGTGCTCCAACCTAGGAAATAATGCGATAAGAGATAGTAGCTACCTCATGGTCTTCACATGGACAAGATCCTTGGCCCATGTAACCGTGGAAAGTTTCCACTTTGGATTGAATGCTCGGTATGGTTAGCCCATAGTTTCCCGAACTATGTGGACTAACCGTGCGCCCGTGCCAACTCTTTAGATTATGGGGTCCTTTCATGCCGACCCATGCTAGTCGGTTAAGATGGTTGGTTCTTATGGTGGGGAGACCCACTATGGGTCTTATGTAATTTCTTTTGGAAAATTCTAATGAAAGTATTCCTCTTATGTTGGGGAGTAAGTTTGGGCCTCCCCCTACTAGTGTCCTGATTCTTTCTTGGGAACAATTGAGTTTCCACTTATGGTGGGGAGTCTGTTTTTGTCTCCTTGTAATAGTAACTTGGTTTTGTCCCTAGTGTTGGTCTGAAAATGGGTATTATAATTTATATTTATTTAGCTACCAACTTTTTCCTTGAGTAATTGTTGGGATTGGAGTGTTCCCAATAGTTTTTTTGATGTAAGACTGCGGTGGCCTCATTTGTTTTCGTTGTTCGTACTTGGTAAGTTGCTTGAGTCTTGTTCGGATAGTGTTTGAGCTATTTTTTTGGGATATAGTTTGAATATGCTTGATCATTTCAGGAAGTGGTGTATTTTTTGGTTGGTGAGAGTATTACTTCCTTGATTGATCAATTAGAGGTATTTTGGCCTTTCAGGGGTGGGCGAAACATGGCAAAGGAGTTCATTTTGGCCGTTTGGTTGGGTTTGGTTTTTTTGCCTTTCTGTGGATCTCTAAGGGAAGAATGTTTTATTTTCGAGAGAATTACAACATCCATGAATTATTTTAAAGTTATTTTTCATTTAATTTCTATTATTTGTTTTTTTGGGGGTTTTCCATACATTTTTGGAGGAAAGGGCAAGTTTTCATGAATTGGGCCAAAAAGTGAGCCCATTTCCAGATTTAAAAACCAATTTTATTTATTTTATAATTCTTAAATTTTTTAAAATTTTGCACCCATTATACTTCCAACATGGACTCCCCTAACCTATTAATACCTCTATATCAATTTTGACCCTCTATAAATCCATAATAAAGGGGGATTTGGGTTTTTATTTAAGGAATTGGGCCAACGCGTAATCCCATTTCGAGTTTTTAAAAAAAATTTGTTTATTTGATATATTATTTAGTTTTTACTCTTTTTTGGTGATTACACCTCCCACTCGAAGACAACATCCCTAGGAGATCCCCCATATTCGTTTCTTCCTCTTTTGAGATCATTTCCATCTATTATTAGGGAGAAACATATCAAGATTTGTCAGATCGTTTAGATTTGTAAAGGTAATTTGTTTCCCACATAAATCCTTCATTTTCACTCTTTATTTCCTATTCTAGTTCCTACATGACCTAATAATCCTTATTTGAACCTCAATTTCATTTTTTACTATTTTTAAATTTAGATACTAGTGTATTTGGTGCGTTTTATTCAAGATATCTTAAGTAAGTTGATTTCCTCTCATGTTCCTCCCATTTGCTTAGGGGTTCTTCCACTTTTCTAGAGGTTCTAAAATGTACAGCATATAGAGTTCATATATAGGGTTTGTTTTTGTGTCATTTTGGGGAAATATTTTTGATTAGGGATTGATTTAACTTCCTTGTGGTGCGGCGGTGGTGCGATTGAAGTTTCCCACAACGGTTTGGAGTTTTTGGTACAAATGGTAGGTGACTGCATGTGTAATCATTATTGGATGAGCTAGTTTTGCTTGATTTATATTTTTACCATGATTCAATTCCATTTTTTTGGTGAGAAAAATACATTTGGTACTATTTGTTAAGTGGTTGGTTTTTAAGTGTCATTTTTGTTTGAAAATGAATATTTTTGGTGTGTATTCTATGTTGTATTCATTGGGGCTGTTTAATGATACATGGAATAGTTTTATTAATTGATGTTATGGCTGAGAATTATGATTTTATGTGATATTTTTATGATTTTGGTCTTAAAATAGGGATTTTAGAAGGATTTTATGTGCAAAACGTGGTTACACTCCTTGGAATTGTTTTTCGTAGGTTTTAAATGGTTTCTTGATTTATGTAAGAGGTGAAACTATGTAGCTAAACTATTTTGGTAGGATTGTACTTTTGAAATTGACTATTTTAATGTGAAAGGTTTTTTATATTATGTTTACAATCTTGGAAAGGTTTTTTAAAATAGTTTAAAAGATTTGTTGAAGTGTGAAAGAGAGGTGAAATGTGTTGTGGGATGTTTTGGTGTTAGTATGATTTCTAAAATTAATTTGAATGAAAAAGGGGATCATGTGACATATGTGTGGGATTTTTGGTGTGAGTGTGAAATTGAAGTGGTATTTTCATGTTAAAATTGTATTTTATGTCCTATGGAACTTGTTTGAAAACAAGAGGGAAAACTCAGGTATCCAGGCAGGTGGACGTGTACTAGTATGATTGCGATCCCGTGGGGTTTGACCCCTATTTCACATAGAAAGTTTTATGATGACAACACTAACTATACTATGATGATGATGATGTTGGGGGACCACTAGGTTATGGGTATTATTCCTACTAGTGGATCGTGTGCATTATAACAGATATTTGTATGGTTACTTTCACCGAGTACAAGGTACCTGGGACCCACAATAAGCTAGTGCATATGGTTGTTTTCCCATTTCTAGTGATCATTAGATATTTTATACTTATCATCGGCATATGGTATGTTTGGATTGAGAAATTCAGTAGATTTTTCATTCTATTTAAAAATGTTTATTTCTTTTAAAGTATCCTACTTGAAAACTTATTTGATTTAAATTTGCATTTTCTAAAGATTTTTACTAGAATTTCTTGTTTACAAAACATGAAATATTTTTAAATTATAATGATTATCACATGGAATATTTTTGTGGTGGAATCCTATTGGTTTTTTTCTCACACCCTACATACACCTTTGGGTGTATTTAGACTTGGTTTTCTTTTTCAAAGGTTGGGTAAAGCTTTTAGTGTCTATGGTCTGCTTTTAGTGTCTATGGTTTGGGTTTTTAGCATCCTTCGTGATGTAGTGTCTTGGAGATGGATTGTAGGCATTTCCCCTTGTCATGAGGTGGTTCATGGGATGTCCTTTTAGGTTTTGTTCCTTTTTAATAGACTTTAAACATTGTTTTAAATTGTGTAACTCAATTCTAATTTTTTTAAAAGAAAATCTGGTTTAAAGAATCTATATTTGTTTTATTGGATTCATTTATTGTTCTATGCTTATAAAATTAAATAAATAATTCCCAAATTTCATTTTATGTTACCCGGGAACTTGTACCAGCCCATGGAGATTGGGAATTACCTTAGTTTATTGCCAAGTACCGGGTCGGGTGTGGTTGTTGAAGGTGACCAGATCTGGTTTGTGACACTTTGCAACCATCCTGTTAACCCCAATAAGGCCACATTCATGAGTTACATCGGGATCACCACTCAAATGTGCATGCCTATTGATGTAGATTCATGAAACAATATTATGAACACAATTAGGACAGTAATTTTGGAAGTGATTGGGGTAACATTATGATATAATTTCTTTATTTTTAAAAAATAATAATGAAATGTAGATTTACTCTTTATTATCCCTTTTATAGTGCATTTATAGTAGATTAATCCCGAATAAAATTTGTATTAATGTTCACTATAAAGGATCATAGAGGATTTCATATAATTATAATTAAGTATAATCTCAAATATGTTTAAGGGAAAATAAAACCACACCCACCATAGATATATGTACACCTGATAAACCAACAAGCATGGGATGTGATTATTGGTCATTGTGAGGAGAAATATTTTTCAGGTACATTGTGAATGGTAATATATTTCTTCAAAATTGGTGTATTAATCAATTTGATTTAGAGTTATCAATTTATTTAATAATAACCAAGTGCTGAAAGTAATCCATGTGCATCAAAGATAATGTATCCCTATCGTAAACCAAGGATGGGGTATGCTTCACTTGAAAAAATGGTATGTATTTTATGTGATACGAAACAATAACATAATTAGGTTTATTTTTTTATATGCATATTAATTAATTGAAATAAAAATCCACATTTGACCCATGTCATATTTTATGGAAGGAGGTACATGTAAATAAAGACATGAAACTAATAGATAAAAAATAAAAAGTATGGAAGCATATGTAATATGCCTTGCTTTAAATAGGTATTATATAATATTGATTACTGATTTTCCTATATTTTTTATATGACTTAGACACAAGAATCATTATCAGCTAAACCTGATGAACAGATACTATCAGTGGCCTTGAAGTGGCCTAAATAGTATGGACACATTATAAGTGTGGGTTTTGGGTTGTCACCCCAAACATATTTTGAGAAAAGAAATGAACATGGGGATAAAGATAAGAAGTAGAGATGTTTCGGGCATGATTATCCTCTCTAGAATAAAATATTTATTGGTAGTTGGAGTTTTTTTAAAATGTTATGGGAAGGAATCGAAGATATGAAATAACACAAGAATAACCACTACATGAAGATAACCCCACCCCCACCATCTTTGAGGAAAGACATTACCCTCAAAGAACTGTCTTAGAAGAGGTAGTCAATATTTTCATAATTGTTTCTGCTAAATGTGAATAAGTAAGACACTGATACTTTTCCTGCACTGATATTATATAGGGTGAAAATGATTTTGATTTATATATATCAATAGACACACATCTCCTTATCAAAATGGGTACTATATAGAATATCCAAGGAGATATTATACACAAAAAACAATTTTTAATAGGTTATGTGAGAGTGGGGATTCATATAAATCATGATTCAAGCACCAAGCTACCTATTCCACTTAATGATAAAGATATTCGTATGGTAAAGAATGCTATTTTAACTTTTTTATCATAGACACAAGATCTTTTAAAAATACATGTTGATAAAGAGGTATTGATTTACAATTTATTTTTCATGAAAAAATATTAAAAATTAATGAGAAAAGGATGGGAATAATTAATGTCATTACAGATGAACCACATGAAGGGGTGAAATAGAAGGTTTAATCAAAATGATCTAATAGATCAATCAACCAATCAAAAATATCTTCACAAAGTACCTTTACCCACCCGTTCAATATACACATTTACTAACATTAAAGGTTCATATGAATTAAACATTAGAATGTGGTTATATGATATAACACTCCATGATTTTATAGTATGTATTTTTTAAATAAACTTAATCTTTTTGATTTCTTACTTTTCACAAAACACTGAGCTTAAAAAAACTGCAAAATATTATTATTTTAACACAACCGTTATCACATAACTGCTAGAATGGTGAGAATAAATGATATTAACTAAATTATGAAAATACAGTTTACACATGTTTTTTAAATGAATTCAATGGTTACCAATTAATTAGTAATTATAATAAAAAACCAATTGAACAAACAATAAGTTTTTTTTATAAAAAAATTATTTTTATGCCCAAAATGACAATGACTATTAGTGAGAGATCCTAATGAAATTTATATGTTATATATTGAGTCAATTTTTTAAATTCAATCAATATATTTTAGAGGATTATGATAATATTATATACAATTTTAAACAAAAGAAGCTATATTTTTCTAAAAGGTAATTTTTCCACCTTTTGAGGGTGCAACCATTTTAAATATATATTTTAAAATTTTTACAAGTTTTATTTGAAAAAAAAATTTCACGTACTAAATTGGAATATTGAAATTATCTTAAGGTGAAATTTTGGTATTTTATTGGAGAAGTTTCTTTTTTTGATGAATAGAGAAGAATATTGAATTTTAATTGAAAACTACTTTTTCGTCTAATTTATTTATATAGTTAAATTATGTTTTAATTTTTTAAAGTATAATTAGTTAAATTATACATTGTTAAATCAAATTCAGATTATTTTAAACAATTTCACTTTGAAATTGGATATAAAAACATTTCAAACATTTGAACTTTTCAATTTAAATACCCAATTTTTTATTGTATATGCGTGGTTAATTTTTAATTTAATTTTTACAATTATTAAAATTGAATTTGGTAAAATAGATTACAATTTTGAATTATAAGGTCCAAATTAAATTTTAGGGTCAATTTCATTTTTAGGCTTAAAAAAATTTACTATGGTAAAAAAAAATATTTACCGCTTTATAGGTAAAAAAATGAAACTTGTTAAAGTTAAAAAAATACATAAAAACTAAAAAATTTGATGGTTGTTTGATGTATTGATAGAACCTGAAAATATTATAAAATATTAATTTCTATCCAAATTCATGGAAATTAATGCCTCTTCATTGTGCCTGACATTAAATATATAATAATCATTATTTTAATCACTTAAACCCACCTCTTTTCAAGTATAAATACCACCCCTCACCACCCAATTTCGACCCAAAAGCATTGAAGATCCTAAAGTATATAAAAAAACTTCTCCTTGTAAATCTTCCCATGTAATAGTGCTATTGGTCTCACAAAAAGACCAAATCCAAGGTCCTCAATTGTCTCTCAAAGAGGTGATATTCAAGAGGTAATTTTCTTAAAACACATCTCTTATTTTCTTTTATTCTTCTAATTTCTCCTCATATCTTTCATACATAAGGGAATAGTAATTACAAAATAATTTAAATACAATAATTTTATGTGTATGTTGGAGTATATTATATTCAAAACTTTTATTACCTCCTATTATTCAAAGAAATGAAACTATTGTCCAAATTATGCTGGTAAATTGGCTCCATGAATAATGCTTTTGTTTGTTTTCCATTATCACCTTAATGGATAGTCATAAAACTATTTTTATTGTTAAATATTATTTTAATAGGAATATTTTAACCTATTTTATATTATGGAAATAATATATACCCATAGTAGTAAATAAAATTGAATTAGTCCGTGGTGTTCAGAAAAACATCCAAAATTAACAAAATAATTATCATTAACATTTTATCAAATTGATCATACAAATACAAGAAATAAAAATGATATATGGGACCATTTAAACATATATAAGTGAATTAATACTATTTCATTCCACCTCAATTATTTTAATCCCTATTTACAAGATCATCCATAATTCTACACTAATGAAATGATCATGAAACAATAAAACGAACGCACACAAAACCATGAAAATAATGAAATATTATTAATTAATGGGTGATAAGATATAATAAAATCATAAAATGAAGTATTATAAATTTTAATATGGTTATATAATGAATTAATAACACTCTTTGAACCATTATACAGGAGGATTAAGTATTCAAAACTAAAGGGAAGCGCGAGGTAAGGGTTTCTCACCTCACATTTTTACTTCTGTGAGATATATGTATTATTCAACACTATTTATTGTGTGTGTTGTATATATATTTTAATTAGATATATCATATCATTAATATAATTATATTTATGGAATTAACTATTTCACTTGATAATTATTACTTTTGTGGGGCATATGATTCGACCGATTACAAAGTTGTAAGAGATTTCTTAACCCAATTTCCATTCATTAGGTAAATCTTCAACTCCTTGATTTTTTTCACACTAATATCATGTATGAATTGAAATATGAATATATTATGTTGTATTTAAACTTTTTTGTTTGTGTATTTATAGTGAATAAAAATATTAAATTCACCTCATTAATTATCACTTCTATTTATAAGGGTCTTTCTTTTAAAAAAATTATATTTTTAATGTTTACTTTAAAACTCCCATTTCCTCCATCTCTATATTTTATAAAATCGTTTAAATAAAATGTTTTTAATTTTTTCATATAATTTTTTAAATTAAATTTTAATCATATTTTTACTTTTTATAAAATATTTTTTAAATTATATTATTTAATTTTCTCAATAAGGTTCTTTTAGAATTTTCTAAAAAAAATATAGAAGGATTTTTTTAACTTATGTGGCATGAGAGGATTTTTCCAGCATCATGACACCTTAATGTTTTTAATCTTTATTTAAAATTTTTCATGGTTATATTCAATGATTTTTTTCTTTTATAATTGCATAGATTTTTAAACAAAATTGACTTTCAAAGTGAAAAATGGTATTTTCATCAAGAATTTTTCAATAATACCATTTTAAGTATTTTTTATCCAATTAAACACAATTTTTTGACTGTTTTACTTTATTGGGGTTAATAAATTATGATAAAATATTCCATATTTTATTAAATGGTTTATGATAAGTTTGACTGGGGATAAACCATTTTGATACTATTATTATATTTCCTATGGTTATGCTTCATGAAAATGTTACAATACCTATTTCATTACATGAATAACCATTGTGATTATTACTTATGTTTTATTATTTATGTGACATATATATCATGATAATGTTGTAATGGGTGTGCCCAGATAATTCTCCAATGCATTGGGTAATGATTTAGTCTCATGAGACGCCATGTAGGGATAAGAAGTAAACCTAATTCCAATATGGGACCTTGTCCAATATACGGTATAGCCTTTAAAGTTATCATTTAATCATGTTTGTGTCATTTCATATGTTATTTACAAAATTTCATGATTTATGTTATGCTATAATAGATTATTTTCTTTGTTTATTTTATAACTCATGTCTTATGAAAATCCATGTTTTATTTCATTTTGACCTTTAATATACATGGTATAATTTTCAAATGTTATGTTTATGATCACATAACCTTATGATAATATTTTTATTTCATATGATCATGGTTTTATTACTCTTATATTTATAATTAATGAGAATCTGAGCTAACCCTTCTTATGTTTTCTCTTCCCTAAGTTATGAGGTAAGATTAATTGATGTTATTTAAGGATAAATATTAAAATATATCTTATTAGAATATGTGATCAAATACTTATAATTTTTGGGTTTCAATATAATTATAGATTAGTTTTGAAGAATTTAGAGTATATTTATTTGTCAAAGGATCTATGTTTAACTTTCGATATTACTACTAAATTTTAGAGATTGAATTAGTTTTCATCATATAATGGTTTATTCTTTTTATAAGATTATATCTTGTAATAACCATTTTGGGTTTAGTTAATGCATAAAGACAGTAAGAACAATTTTTTATTTTTTTTGGATTTATTGATATGTAGAAGTTTATTATAGTTACTTTTGAATAAAAAATTCAAACTCATTATTTTAAAAAAAATATGAATTTATGGTGGAAATTTATTGAAGGATGAAACTCTATTTTCTAGGTAATTATATTTACTCATAATGTTAGATAGGAAAGTAATATAATTCCTAAAATATATGAAAATGATTGAAAGGTGATGTCATGGGCACTTTCAAATGATGTTCGGTTTCAGGTTACTTAGGTGCATAAGAGTGGCTGACCAAGGTCTTCTCTCAAATGAGGAAGAAAATTAAAACAACCTCTTAAAGGTATTCTAAAAATATAATAAAATAGAATAAAAAAACTAATTGAAATTATGGAGGGGTTTTTTATTATTTATAAAACTTGAATAAGTTTTCTAGAAGAATATTGCATTTTTTTGTTTTTATTTTTGAAATGAAGTTCGATTAAAAAGACAGAACAATAAGATGATTTTTTAGACAATATTTAAAAGGTGTAATAAATATAACTCTACCTCTTAACTAAATTATTTGTCATTAAAATTTAGATTAAAATTCACTTAATTATAGTTATTTAATTTGTTAACCCTCGAACCCTATGGGAGTTAACTTAACCACAAAGATAAAATTACTTAAACCCTAGGCTGGCTTTGGAACATGCAATCGCAGCAACCTGCATTGATTGATGTTATTAGGTTAGATTATGGTAAGTGGTTTATTAGAGAACATATACACTCTTTAAATAGGGATTAATTGAGTTTAGGGATTATATTTTGACTCTACAAATTTATCCCGTGTGGTCTTTTATTGCTGATTAAGATCGCACTCTCACAATTTACACAGCTTCCGACCTTGTGTGTTTTTGTATCAATTGTTCAATTAATTTCATAGTTTTATTTAAATTAAAAAATCAATTAATAGATCATATTAGTTTAATTACAGTAGACCATTGATTAAAAATAAATGAATAAAAAAGGTTATAGGTAGATTGATTACTAAAAAGAACTACTCTTCCATGGGCGGTGTAGTCATTATAGAAACGTTTTGCATGTGAAAAGGTTTAGAAAGGGTAGAACCCAATCACGTTTCTAATCTTGATTCCATCCCAATTAGTAATATTAAGAGAAGAATAAATTTGAACAAAACAAAATAAAAGATAAGAAATTAAATAAGAACAAAAAATTATATTAGAAGAAGAAGAAGAAGGCTTCGTTGAAGGGATCCTTGATGAACTACCCTTATTTAAATGGTTGGATAATTGGATTGGATCCACTTATACTCTGACCTCAACATCCCAATGCACGTCCCAATCCATCCAAATAATAAAAACACTAACTTATAGAGTGGAGGATAGGCTAGGTTTAAAAAGGTTTCAAGTGTGAATGGGGAATATCGGAAAATATTTTAATCAAAATTTATCCACTTATTTGACCTCCAAAATTCCAAAAAAAATTATTATTACAAAATATTTATTTTTAAAAAATTGGTTTTGCGAGATCCTCTCAAAATTTGGGCCCAATCCAATCTCGGATGAAGGAGTTATGGCCCAAATATTGAACCCATGTCCATTCTGGTGGGTCCAACACACCTTTGCCTTCATGGTCCATTTAGTCTAACAAAATGAAATATTGAGCACCAATGTCCTGAAAAAAAAGTTGTATAAAATTAAGTTAGAAACACTGTTACAAAATTTTAAGTTCAAATAAGTCATATTAAAATATTTATGTGCAAAATACTACAGTGTATTTTAAAATGGTAAAACTAGAATTTTCATCAAATTTTCAAATGAATGATCTAATCTAAAATATTTAATAAATGAACATATTTAGAACAATGTGAGGAAATTATGTCAATTATTATCAATAAAATATTCAAAAAATAGTTTTTTATCAACTCCCCCACACTTACACTTTTGTAATCCAGGGAAAAACCTCATATCAAGTAAACATCAATATGAAATCAAAAGAAATTTTAAAACACATATCCTTGAGATCCAACAATTCCACACCAAGAAACAAAAGATATCATGACTCATAAAAAACCATTATTTCAAGTTCTCCATTTATATCATTCAATATATTTCCACTTCATTTATCCTCCCATGCTCAAAACACTTACCTCACTCGAATTTGTTCTTATCACCCAAATGTCAATTTTTAGCAATGTCTTTATCATCCAAACTCATAGAGGGGTGAGCATAGGCTTGATATATTCCTACATCACCACACGATGTGAGTCAAGGACATATGTTTATCTTTAGGACTTTTCAGGGTTGTTCTATAGATTTTGGTTGGTAGGATTAAGATGTGAAAAATTATGAGGCTGAATGAGGGGGGCTTGACTCTTTTTGAAGCAAAATTACATTATTCGAATTGTCACTTTAATATGGTCTTCTCCGCAATCCCCATAGCATAAATTCATGTTCATCATCATGAAAAATAAAGGAATGTGCACACCATTCAACATTTCAATAGTAAAAATGTCAATCTTCACAAACATGATTTTTCTTGAAAGCTCCAGATAGACACAACTTTGTCACTATATTAGAAGCTCCAAAAAGGCACAACTTCACTTACAATGAATGCTCTAGAAAATTCACAAATTTTAATATAATGATTTTATTTTGAAATAAAAACAACACTTTAGAATTTAATTTTCAACCCAAATTATCACATAATGTGGTGGTGCAACACAACACAGCTTCCCCCACACTTAAGTTCAAATAGATTATGCAATTTCACTTCAAGAGTTGGTTGGATAGGGAAAATTGGCTTGTAATGTGGCTAACCTAACAGGCTGTTCATGGATTTTGAGGGATAAAAGGATTAAATGTTTAAGGTATGCTATTATAAAAAAAGGATTCTTTTAAATAAGTACATTAATACCAAAATAATTCCCCAATCATTTAAACATAAGTACCTCAAAACCTCAAGTATTGATAAGCATAAATCAAATTCTGGTTAAATCAAGCACGGTTTGGTTCTCTCAAGAAGTGAGGTAAATGTAAAGAATATGAAAATAATTGTTCAGAATCCTCATAGGAAAGTGATTTCAAATATAAAAAAATGAGATGTGTCATGGGATTCAAAATTCAGTGTATTGTTCATGAAATTACTAAATATTTTAACTTGAAACAAAGTCATTTTCATCATTCATTTAAGTATAGTTTCATGGGATAAATTTTTTAACTTATTGATATGAATTTAGAAATGGTAATGAGAATAATTTCAGATCAAAAGTTTCAAAAACACACAAAAAATTGAAAAATAAACACACAAAATTGGAAAAAACACACAGTTGTTTTTGAAAATCATTGAAAAAACAGAATAACAATTGAAATTACTAAACTAAAAGGTTCCCTAACCCACACTTAAAATATTGAATTGTACTTAATGTAAACCCATGAGATGATATATGAAAATGAAATTTATAATTTTAAATAGGACAAAGAATGAAAAAGTGAAAGGGTTAAGAACAGCCTCCTATGCTCAAGTGTTGATGGGGACATGCAATGTGATGAAATCCACTACATCAATAGGAAGTCCCTCAATGTATTTCTTCAAACATAGCCCATTGACTATAAAGCTTTTTCTAGTGTCCTCTTGTGCGATCTCCACTGCACCATAAAGAAAAGCATTAGTCACAACATAAGTACCTAACCATCTGGAATGCAACTTACCAGGAATAAGCTTTAGTCGTGAACTGTAGAGAAAGAATTTCTCTCCAACTTGAAATTACCTTTATTGGATCATTTTTTCATGAGATACTTTAGATATTTCCTTAGAGATCCTTGATTTCTCATATGAATACAATCGAATCTCCTCAATCTCTTGAATCTGCCGCTTCCTTTGGATTCTAGGATGGGCCAAATCCATGTTGCATTTCTTTATAGCCCAATAAGCCCAATGGTCAACTTCCATGGGGAGATGACATGCTTTCCTAGATCAATCAGAAATGGGGACATACCAATGGGGGTATTTTATGCTGTTCTATAAGCCCACAATGCATCATCCATGCGCTTGCTGTAATCTTTCCTATTTGGCTGCACGATTTTCTCCAAAATTTGTTTCAACTCACAATTTTTAACCTTAGCCTAACTATTTGTTTGGGGGTGGTATGGTGTTGATGTTTTTGTGTCACCCCATACTTATGAAGAAGGGAAGAATGATTATGATTGCAGAAGTGTGTCCCTTGGTCACTGATGATGGCCTTCGATACTCCAAACCTACAAAAAATCTGCGCTTTGAAAAAATCCACAACAACATGAGAATCATCAGTCCTGGTGGCCTTAGTCTCCACCCATTTACTCACATAATCAAGAACAACCAAAATATACAAAAAAACAAAGGAACTAGGAAAAGGACCCATAAAATCAATTCCCCATACATCAAAAATCTTACAGAATAGTATGGGTTTTTGGGGAATCTCATGTCTCCAAGAAATGTTCCCAGTGTGTTGGCAATGAGAGTATGACTTAAAAAACACAAGGGAATAATGGAATAAGCTAGGCCAATATAATTCAGAGTCCAATACATTCATAGCTGTACATTGGGATCCAAAGTGTCCACCAAAAGCAAGTGTATGACAGAACTGCAGACTAGACTCAAACTCATGATCAGGAACACACCTCCTAAAAACTTGGTCACTACACATGCACCAAAGGTATGGATCATCCCAAACATAAAATCTCGACTCAATATTTAACTTTTGGACTTGTTGTTTCTTTAAATTTGTAGGGATTTCATAGGTAACAAGGTAGTTAACTAAATCAACATACTAAGGATGCGTACCTGAGATGGAATAAAGATGATCATTGGGGAAAGTGTCACGAAGTGGTACCTGGTCCATGGTTTTATACTCTAGTGTGTGAGTAAGCCTACTCATGTGGTCCACCACTAAGTTTTCTGACCCCTTCTTTTCCTTTATCTCAATATGAAATTCTTGAAAAAGGAGCATCCATCGAATAAGTCTGGGCTTTGCATTCGATTTCTTCAAGAGGTAACTCAGAGCTACATGGTCATAAAAAATAGGTACTTTACAGTCCAATAAATATGAATGAAATTTATCTAAAGTGAATATGGCAGAAAGAAACTCTTTTTCTGTGATTTTTTAGTTTTATTGAGCCAAATACAATGTCCATGAAGCATAGGAGATTACGTATGAACGTCCATCCACCCTTTGAGATAAGGCAACTTCAACTACGATGCTGGAGGTGTCACACATAAGCTCAAAAGGAATCTACCACCGTGGGGGATGTATGATCGGTGGAGTGGTCAGATACTTCTTTATCTCATCAAAATAAGTCTTTCAAGAATCATCAAACACAAAATCAGAATCCTTTTGAAGTAATCACGACATAAGAAGAGAAATCTTACTAAAATATTTGATTAAGTGCTGATAAAATCCAACATGCTCCAGGAAAGATATAACATCACTCACACATGAATAATATGATAAGGATGGAATAATGTATATCTTAGATCTATTGACCTCTATCCCACGTTTTGAAAATGCATTCCCTAAGACAATTCCATGCTCTACCATGAAATGACACTTTTCAAAGTTCAAGACTAGATTTTTCTTAATACAGCGATTCAAAACCTTTCCCAAACTAGAGACATAATCATCAAATTAAGACCCACACACTGTAAAATCATCCATGAGTACCTCCATCCAGGTCTCAATAAAATCTGAAAAAATACTCACCATGCATCTCTGGAAGGTACCTGGGGCATTTCAAAGTCCAAATGGCATCCTTTGGCAGGCAAACATACCAAATGGAGAGGTGAATTTTGTCTTCTCTTAATCCTCCAGAGCAATAGGAACCTAAAAATATCTAGAAAATCCATCCAAGAACCTATTATATGTCATCCCAGCTAGTCTCTCAAGCATTTGATCAACAAATGGGAGGTGAAAATGGTCCTTGTGGGTGGTTTGATTTAGTTTCCTATATTAAATATACACACACCAACTGTTTTGTACCCTCATTAGAACTAACTCATATTTCTAATTTTTAACAACTGTAAAAACAATTTTCTTAGGCATAACATGAATAGAACTTACCCACTGAGAATATGAAAAGGGAAATATTATCCCTACCTCAAGAAATTTTTCAACCTATCTTTTTTAACAACCTCTAAAATTGTTGGATTGAGTCTTCTTTGTGGCTACTTAACTAGTTTTTCCCCATAATCCAAAAGAATCCTATGCATGAAAATAGAGGGGATAATACCTGATATGTCAGCCAAGGTCCACCTGATTTCCCTGATGTTCTCCCTCAAAATATTCAATTTTTTTTCTTCACGTTCAAAAGTTAGATTGTTAGAAATGATAACAGGTAATTTATCACCACTCAACATGTATGAGTATTTGAGATTTGGTGGAAATGGATTGAGTTCCAGTGTAGGGGTGGTGTATGGATGGATACATTTAAGGAACTGAAATATGTGCACAAGGAAACTTAGTATCAGAATATACATAATCAATATCATAGAATAAATAATCAAATCCATCTGCATACTCAAAAGCCATGTCATAATCAGAGTTCACATGATCAAAATTAGAATTTGATTCCATTTAAAAATCAAATCTAAGAGAGTATTTTGCATTAGAAATAGGTGTATAAGTACTCTTAGACATCAAACTAGAACCAATACTCATAATCTCTATAAGAATAGAACAATCAAATTACCTGGGGTTTTTATTTGGTGGTTCAAAATGGGAGTTAACAAACGCAGAATGGTCCTCTAAGGGGTACTTCCTGGAGTCCATAACATTAAATATCACAACTTCATCCCCAAATTCCATGAAAAGTGTACCCTCATTGACATTTATGATAGTTTTTTTTTCAGTTTTGAGGAAGGGTATACCTAAAATAATGGTATAATGAGAACTTACCTAATTATCCTCCATGTTAAGCATGTAGAAATATGCGGGAAAGATCATGTCTCTTACCCAGAAAAGTATATCCTAAAGGACTCCTACTGGATATGCTGTAGCTCCATTCACCAACTACACCACTACTCTCATTAGTTTCAGCTCACCAACCTGCAAAGAAGAGAATACAGAGTGAGGCATCACATTTATGGAAGCTCCCAAATCACAAAGAGCATTAGAAAAGTGCAACTCTCCTATAGTGCATGGTATGGTGAATGTCCCTGGATCCTTACACTTTGTTGGCATTTATAGAGTTTGTGTAATGAGTGCTGAAACATTCCTTCCAATATTGATCCTCTCATTTCCCTTAAGCCCTCTTTGATTGGCACAAATTTATTTTAAGAATTTTGCATACCTTGGTATTTTCTTGATGGATTGAAGTAGATGAATGTTGATCTCCACACGCTTGAATGTGTCCAAAACCTCATTTTGTATTGCTTCTTCATCAAAATTTTTGGTTTTTATAACTCTGTTTAGAAATGGAATGGGTTTAGGAGGAACATCATCAATATTTTTCTTACAATTTTCTTTCTCCTTGGATTTCTCATCAGTTGGTGTGGAATGGGGATTTTTTGGTGTTGAGGTGAATCCCAGTGGAACGATAGGTGCAGATGTTTCAGTTGTTTTCTTACTACTTCTCAATGTGGTGGCACTGACATTCCCCTTGGGATTTGGAGTAGTTTGGGAAGGTATATTTCGGGTGTTCTTACTTACTAGTTCATAGAGGGCAGTGGAAATCTAGCTCATTTGTGTCTTAAACTCTCTCAGCTCTGAACCTTGACTCTTCAACTCATTCTGTTGATTAAAAACAATTTGTTTCAAAAGATTATCTGTATTATAATCTACCTTTGGTTGGTGATTCCAATGTTGTTGTCTTGTTGACGCTTGAGATTCAAATCACCTTTGGGGTTGTTGGAAACCCTTCTAATAAGGCAGAGGCTGCTAGAAGTTTTGTTGAAAAGGGGGACTTTGTTGTTGTCCAGATCCATACCTCATGTCCGATTGATCTTTCCACCCTTGGTTGTATGCTGGTGAAAAAGAATCAAGCTTCTTTTGGGGATATGGTTGTTTCTGATGCTGATATGGTCTTCCAAGAAACACTGCTACACAATCTTCTGTTTCTTATAGTTGGGGGGAACAATTATTTGGATGGCTTGTCTCAGTGCAAATGCCATAAGGCCTTGAAAGAGGGGGTTGGGATGTCTTTTATTCCAAATCAATTCATCTCACCATAGTGGTCAATTATTCCAAATTAGTATCAATCAAATGATTTTCAAGAGAGGAAGGACTTACCTGATGTACTTCTTTAACATGTGGTGTACCTCGATCGCCAAATTGTTGGGAGTTTTGTGAAATCTTGTCGATAAAAACACGTGCAGCTACTAGTGTATTATCTACCAATTCCTGTCCAGCTGCGACATCCACCATGCTTCTCTCCATAGGCGTGAGTCCTTCATAGAAGTACTGGATGAGTAGTTTCTCACTGATTTGGTGATGTCTGAATCTTGCACACAACTTCTTGAATCATTCCCAGTACTTATACATTGAATCCCCTTAGGCTTTGTTGATCCCTGATATCTCCTTACAAATGTAAGTGGTCCTTGATGCTGGAAAAAATATTTGCAAGAAAAGACGTTTCAAATCATTCCAACAAGTTACATCTTCAGGTTGTAAATAATACATCCAGTCCTTCGCAGCTCCATAAAGTGAGAATGGGAACACTATTAGTTTAATTTGATCTTTAGGAACATTTCTTGGTTTTAAGGTTGAGAAAACCACATTAAATTATTTAAGGTTTTTATTGGGATCCTCACCAGAGAGGCCATGAAACTTTGGAAGAAGGTAAATTAATCCAGATTTCAGTTCAAAGTCCGATTCGAGATTTGGGTATGCAATAAAATTTGGTTGATAATTAATATCAGGTGCATACAATTCTTGAATGGTTGTATTAAGTTCATTTCCATTATTTTAAGCTATTGGTTCTTGGTTTATGGTTGAATTTGAATTGCTTCCAATTTCATTGTTCTGATATTGGAGGAATTCTTCAACTGGTTGAATGTTGTAACTTCCCATTGACTGAGAATGTATGATTCGAGCCAGGAGGCTACGATCAATCTAAGGATCAAGATCTAAGAGATCTTCAGTATTAGTTCATGAAATAAATCAAATAAAATGAAAATAATAGAAGTGGACCATAATAAAATAAAAGATTAGAATTTTGATTTGATGGTCCAAAAAGAAGAAGAAGAAGAAAACAAAAGAAGAAAAATTCAGAATGGGTAAAGAAGGAAGAAAGAAGAGAAGAAGAGAATAAAATATAAAATAAAATAAATACCTATAAATGGTTGAAATATTTACTTGCCTCCACAAAAATGCTGCTAATTTGGAAGGTGCTATCATAGAAGATTTTAAATGATGTTCGGTTTTGGGTTACTTAGGCGCATCAGAGTGGCTGACCAAGGTCGTATCTCAAAGGAGGAAGCAAATTAAAACAACTTCTTTAAGGTATTCTAAAAATAAAATAAAAGATAATAAAAACACTACTTGAAAGGATGGGGGGGGGGGTAATTTATCATTTATAAAACAAGAAAAAGTTTTCTAAAAAAAGATTTCATTTTTTTTATTTTTGAAATGAAGTTCAATTAAAAAGACACAACAAGAAGATGTTTTTTAGACAATATTTAAAAGGAATAATCGGTATAAATCTACCTCTTCACACAATTATTTTTCATTATCATTTATATTAACATTAACTTAATTATAATCCTCTAATTTTTTAACCTGCGAACCTTATGAGAGTTAACTTAACCACAAAGATGAAATTACTTAAACCCTATGCTAGCTTCAGAACATGCAATCGCGACACCCTGCTTTGATTTATGTTATTAGGATAGATTATGGTCAGTGGTTAATTAGAGAACATATCCACTCTTTAAATTAGGATTAATTGAGTTTAGGGATTATATTTGAACTCTAAAAATTTATCCTGCGTGGTCTTTTATTACCGATTAAGATCGCACTCTCACAATTTACACAACTTCCGACCTCGCATGTTTTTGTGTCAACTGTTCAATTGCTTGCTTAGTTTCATTTAAATTAAAGACTCAATTAATAGATCATATTATGTGAGTTGTAGTAGCTCATTGATTCAAAATAAATGAATGAATAAGGTCAGAGGAAGATTGATTACAAAAAAGAACTACTCTTCCATGGGCGGTGTAGTCATCGTAGGAATGTTTTGCATGTGCAAAGGTTTAGAAAGAGTAGAACCCAATCACATTTCTACTCTTGATTCCAGCCCAATTAGGAAGATTTAGAGATGATTTTTTTGAAGAAAAAAGAATAAAAGAGAAGAAATAAAAGAATAACAAAGAAGTTTATTAAACAAACAAAAGTATTACAACATGAAGAATAAAAAGAAGAAGAAGATGGATTCGTCGAAGGGATCCTAACTTCAAGAGATACCCTTATTGAAATAGTTGGAGAATTGGAGTGGATCCACTTATCCTCTACCCTCAACTTCCCAATTCATGTACCAACCCCTCAAAATGATAAAAACACAAATTTATAGAGTGGAGGAGAGGCTAGGTTTAAAGAGGTTTCAAGTGTGAATGGGGAATCTCGGCCAAATATTTTAAGACAAATTTCACCGCCCATTTGACCACTAATACCCAGGAACCAACGGTTCTTCCAGAAGATTTATTTGTGAAAAATTGGGTTGGCGAGTTCATCTAAAAATTTGGTCCCACTCCAAGCTCATTTGAAGGAGTTATGGACCAAATACAGAACCCATGTCCATTCGAAGAACCAGGTGAAGTCACGAGATGAGAAACCGAATGAGGACGGGTGGACTCAGGTAAGACGGAAGAGGAATGATCAACCCGTTGCTTCTGGGCTGCAAGAAAATAACCTGAAAAAGACTGATAGATGGTTTAATAAATTACTTAATTTGGGGGAGACATCCAGTGTAAATGGTCCGATCTGGTCGAGGAGGAGGGGACCAAGGATGTCAATGCTGTGATTATGGAAGAGAATGAGACTACAGTGCGGGACATCCCCGAGCAACCTGAAGATTCGTCTCATGAAACTGACTTAGGCTGCTGCTTGTTGGGCGATAACTTCAGGCAGTGTCTCGGGTCTTGACCAGTGGCCAGGAACTCTTTGTTTTGGTGGACCCAAATGTACAATGCCTCAATTCTAATGGGGTTTTTGCAGGTGAGAAAATTCCACAGGAGGATTTTCATCATGACTCGGTTGAGGGTCTCCAGGCTGAGACTCATGTGGACCCTCCTGAGGTTGAAAATGTTGATCATAACCTAAGGGAGGAAATAGAACTTATGATGAGAAGCATCCTTAAACATCCATGGGTGGATTTTCAACGTGACTCTTTGGGTGATGGCCTTCAGGCCATGACTCAGGTGGAGGTACATGAGGTTGCAGGTATGCTGATACAGGGTGCGGTTACAGGTATCTCTTCATCCTTCATTTGCTATGATGACAAGAAACTTATAAATGCAGTGGGTTCACATCCTACTAACAAGGATATTGACCATCTAAATGGTCCCAATGACCAACCTGATCAGCCTGCGTCTATCTCAAAGGAGACCTATATGGATTTGAATTTGGACCTTAATTCCAACAAAATCAAAATTGACACTTCAGACCATGTACGAATGGCCATTGAAAAGTCTTACACACTCAAGGTGGTGGGATCCAGTGATCAGACAGTGGAAGTGGGATCTATGGCCACTGTGACTACCCCCTCATGAATCTCTGATGCTCTCGCTCCTGATTTACCTCCAAAATATTTCCTAGAAACTCCGCTTGTGGCTTCAGTCTATTTGGATAAAAATCGGGGTTTTGATATTAAAAATGATTGTAATGTCTCTGTTTCCTCTTATAAGAACAAGCAGGGAAAGAAATCCAGCCCATCATCCTCTAATGCACCTAGAAGTTCAGTAAGGAATAAGGGCTCGGGTGGAACAAAAAAAGGGATCTCTAGCTCCAAAAACAGGTTCAAATGAATTGTTTGTTTTGGAATTGTCATGGTTTAGCTAACTCTGATATTGTTATTGTGCTTAAGAGATTTATTTTGACTCACAAACCAAGTTTATTTGCCGTTGCTGAGCCTAAAATTAACTTTTCTTTGAAATATTTACACTTGTGCTCTTTTAGTTATAATTTACTCGGTGCTTGCAAGGAGGGAACCTCTACTAAAACTCTCTGGGTTTTTTATCACTCATATTTGCGGTCTGTTAATGCTATTAAAATATCTAACCAAATGTTTACTTGTTCTTTTTTCTATGCTGGTGTTTGTACGTTCTGTACTATGATATATGCAAAAAATAGATATCATGAACGAAGTTCCCTCTGGATTGACCTCTTTTCCCTCCCTACCTCTGTTCAAGATCCCTGGCTGGTGATCAGTGAATTTAATGCTATTATTCTCCCAAGTGAAAAGATTTGACCGTCACATTCTCCCATATCAACTAGAGAATTTAAAGCTTCTGTTGAGGACTATGACCTTAATGAAATCAATCTTACTGGTTCCAAATACACCTGGTATAGAAAGTCCCTCAATAGGATTGTAGCTCGCAAACTTGACACAGCTTTCACTAATACTGCTGCCCTTGATAAATGGGAATCCATATCTAGAATTACCTTACCCAAGATCAACTCTGATCATCACCCCATTCTAGTCAGCTTCATCTCTAAGGGCTCAAAATCTCCCCTCCCTTTTAAATTTAACAATGCTTGGGCTACAGTCCCAGAATGCTCCAACATGATTAAAGATTTCTGGGATGGCATGCGGCGACAAAGTGAATCTTTTTCTTACATTGCTAAATTAAAACTTCTAAAACAAAAACTCAAGGGTTGGTGATTCTCTAATACAAAGCAGCTCGACGCTGACATATCCTCTTTGGAGAATGACCTCATTCCTATTCAAAGCTCCAATACCTGCTCTGATTTTTCTTCTGATCCCCAAGCTGAAATTACTATTTCTTTGAAGCTTAACTCTCTTCTAAAGCTCAAATATAACATGCGCAAGCAAATATTTAAAACTAAATGGCTATCAGATGGTGATAGAAATACTAAATTCTATAATTATCTTTAAAGAATCAGGAAAATCTGTAGGCCCCTTGCCTTTCTTAAAGTAGTTGACACTCTTCTAGACACTGAGGATGCCATTGAAAATCATGTTGTTGGTTACTTTCACAATTTGTTTAATGGTCCGAAGGTTAGTAAGGATCTCCTTACTGACATAATTACTAATATGGTCACTGATGAGGTCAATGATCATCTCTTAAGCAAACCTATGGACCATGAAATCAGGGACACTGTTTCCAGCCTCAACCTTGATAGTGCCCTGGGACCGGATGGGTTCAACAATGGTTTCTTTCAATAATACTAGGATCTCATCCATATGGATGTTTGTAAACTGGTTAAATCTTTTTTCTCCAATGGTGTTCTTCCTCATGGGATAAATTCTCAATTCCTTACTCTTATTCTTAAAGTGGATAATGATGTTGAGATTCATCTTTTCCGACCCAAACACCATCTATAAAATTATCACAAAACTTCTTGCTAACAGACTCACCTACATCACCAATAATTTTTTTTCCTGGAACCAATTTGGATTTATTAAAGTAAGAACCATTCAATATTGTATCTGCCTTGCCTCAGAATGTACTAATATGCTGAATAAAGTCACTAGAGGAGGCGGTGTGGCCATTAAGTTAGACATCAGGAAATATTTTGACACTATGAACTGGAATTTTATTTTCAAGGTTCTTAAAAACTTTGGGTTTAATGAATCTTTTACTACCATGATCCGTAACTTATTCAATTCGGCTTCCATATCTGTGCTGGTCAATGGGTCCCCTAAAGGGTTTTTCAAATGTACCTAGGGGGTTAGGCAAGGTGATCTTCTTTTAGCCATTTTTTTCACTATTTCAGAGGATTATTTAATTATACTTCTTACGAGACTTGTGTATCAAAATAAAATCAATCCCATTCAGGATTCTAGAAACTTAAATGTTCCTACAAAACTTTTATATGCTGATGAAATAATTTTATTCTTAAAGGGAGATAAAAGGAACATTAAAACCCTCAAAAGTGCCCTGGCACATTATGAAGATATTTAGGGTCAAGTGATAAGTTGGAAAAAATCCTTTGTTTTCTTTGGGAAAAACTTTTCCCCCAACAGAAAAAGTCACATCATTTATTACTTAGGAATCAAAGAAGGATCCTTCCATTTCACTTATTTGGGTGTTCATATCTTATAGGGAAGACCAAAATCAAGATATTTCCACAGCACTGTGGGCCAAATTATCAATCAACTATCTTCTTGGAAGGGTAAATCTCTTTCTATGGCTGGCAGGGTTTGTCTTGTTAAGTCTACAATTGTTTCCAAGATGGTTTACTTGATGATGGTTTACAATTGGCCCACCCATCTTCTCAAAATAATCAATACTTGCATTAAAAATTTTGTCTGGACTGGTAGTATGATTGTAAGAAAACTTGTCACTATAGCATGGGTCACTTGTTGTAAACCCCTGGATAGGGGTGGTCTTGGTATTAAGAATCTTTATCTTTTTAATGAATCTCTTCAATCTAGAATGACTTGGAATCTGATTCATAGCAACTCTGATTCCTTGGTCTTTCTTAAGAAAAGGTTTGTTACTAAGATTCGAAATGGTAACTTGGGTTACATTACTTCTTCCATCTGGCCTTCTATTAGATAGTCTTTCCTTAAAATCATGAACTACACTAGATGGATGGTTAACACTGATTCCTCTATGAATTTCTGGTTGGACAACTGGACTGGTGTCCCTTTAATCTCTATGCTATCATCCACCACTAGTCCTGAGTACACCACCTCCATGATATGTGATGTTGTTAACTCTCATGGAATCACCCTTCCAAACCACATCAGTCACATCATTGAAAATTATCAATTTTCTGACACTGATGATTTCCTTATTTGGGAACCTACCTTTAATGGTGTCCTGGATTCTAAAAGTTTCTACAAAAACAATTTTAGTAATTCTATTTCTAACTTTGTCTGGTTGAAATCTTTTAACAAACCTTGGATCAAGCCCTCGTGCTTTACTCTCATTTGGTGTGTTGCTCATAATAGGGTCCCCACTGATGTGTGTCTTTAATCCTTTGGGATTTCTCTTTACTCTAGATGTCGTCTGCACAATCAACACCATGAGGATGATAATCATTTGTTCTTGTCTTGTGCTAAAGATGAAGCTCTTTGGAATTACATTTCTAAAATTTTTGGTTGCATATGGTCACTTCTTGCTTCTATCAGCTCTCAAATTCAACACTGTGTGATTTGGGAGTCTTCTAAGCAAATCAGGAATCTTTTTTCTGGCTGCAGTGGCTGAGCTTCTGCATGCGATTGGGTATGACAGAAATAATTTTATTCATAATAATTGCTCGTTCAATCTCAATATAGGTAAAACGTGTATTCTCATTTCCATTAAGGATACTGCATCTCTTCAGAAGGATCATTGTGAAAACTCTATTGGTGATTTTGAGATCCTCCGCCATCTTCGAATTGTGGGATCTTATAGGCTACGTCGACGTACATTTCAGGTCTTCTGGTAAGCCCTGATTATAGGATGGATCAAAGTGAATATTGACGGCGCTTCTAGAGGTAACCCGGGTCTGGTATGTTGTGGTTCCATCTTCAGAGACTTTCTTGGCAGATGCTTTGGTTGCTTCTTCGGTGGATGTGTCACGACCTCAGATTTGGAATCAGAAATGTTGTGAGCCATTCATGTGGTGGACTTTTCCAAGCAGAAGGATTGGAACAACCTGTGGATTGAATGTGATTCAACCACTGTTGTCCAAGCTATATGGAAGGGCGTGGTGCACCTTGCTTGGCCTCTTACCTCTTGATGGATGAAATGTCTTTCTTTGCTCAGGAATCTCAACTACATTTCCACACATGTGTTCCACAAAGCGAACATGGTTGCCGATAGTCTTACCAACAAGGGGGTCAATCAGGTCATTACCTGGTTGGTTGATTTTCCTGATGATTCGCTCTCTTTCTTCAACAAGTATTGTAATAAGATTACGTCTTTCAGACTTTTGTAACTCCTTTTATTTTATGCAATAAATTGTGACTTGGTCTTTGACGAAGGCACCACCTCTTTTAAAAAAAAAACAGAACCCATGTCCATTCTGGCGGGGCCAGCCCACCTTTGCCTTCATGGTCCATTTAATCCAACCAAATGAATGATTTAGCTCCAATGTACTGAACACAAGTTTTAGAATATTATGTATGGAACACTGTTACAAAATTTTAAGATCAAATAAGTCATATTAAAATATTTATGTGCAAAATACTATAGTTCATTTTTAAAGGGTTAAACTGAAATTTTCGTCAAATTTTCAAATGAATGATCTAATCCCAAATATTTCATAAATGAACATATTTAGGAAAATTTGAGGAAATTATGTTATTTATTATCAATAAAATATTCAAAAAATAGTGTTTTATCACGGGTCTTGAATCAATTTTTTTTTTCATTTAATTTTCTAATTGAGAAGTTAGTGGACTCTTTAACCCATCACATATTTAGGGTTTTGTGATGGTATAATTTTTGTTGACCATATTCTCTATCACTCTCCATTATAAATTGATACTTTGATTTCTCTTCTATGTATTGGTTTTCACTTCACACTAATTTCACCCTATTTTAAATAAAAATTTTGTGATAAACTTCGCATTTGCCTTTCCCTCTTATTAAGTGGATGTTTTATTAACCCTTTTTATGATGCATGTTTCCCAAAAAGAATTTTTTTATATCCACCATTGATTTTATATGTGAAATTTCAAATTTGTAAGGATTAATTGTTTTAAAAATTAATGATTGTATTGGGATGGTAGCTAATTGATTGACTATTCCACAAAATTCCTCTCAAGATCATGATGTGTTCCATGTATCTCTCATAGGGTAGTACATACTTAATCTTTCACATGTAATAAACTCAAAGGCCATACCATAAGATCAAGAAATTCTTATATATAAAAACTAGTAGATATTTTGGGATCATAGATATAAAGTTCTAATAAACAATACCACTCATCTGGTTAATATTTTTTAGCGAAATCGCCAATTTATGGAAGCTACGTAGGAACATGAAGATGTAACGGGGCACATGTATCCTTATATTTTTATATTTGAGTAATGAATTTCAAGGGAAAAAACTTAATTTTAAGGGTGGTAGTACGCAACACCCAAATATTATACGGTTTGTCTTTTTTTTTTTAAAATAAACTTAATATCTTCGATAGCTTACCTTGCACAAAACACCAAGATTAAAGGAACTGCAAAATATTATTATTTTAACACAACCATTATTACCTAGCTACTAGAATGGAGGTAATTAATGAGATTAACTAAATTTTGAAAATATAGTTTACAGATAGTTATAAAATTAATTCATTGGTTACCAATTAATTAGGAATGAACATAAAAAACAAATTGAACATAAAGGAAGTGTTTTTATAAAAAAACTAGTTTTTTAAATAAAATGGATTTTATATTAATAAGTTAAATTAATAACTATTAGTGAGATATGTTAATGAATTTTATATGTAATATATTCATTATTTTTTTTAAATTCATTAAATATATTTGATAGGATTATGATAAGAACAAATCTAATTTTAAACATAAAATCTATATTTTTCTAAAAGGGAATTTTTCCTCCTTTTGATGGCGTGCCTGTTTTAAACATATAGTTTGAAAATCTTATAAGTTTTATTTGAAAAAATAAAGTTCATTTTTAAAATATTAATATCAAAATTATCTTAGGGTGAAATTTTTGTAATTTTTTGGAGAAGATTCATGATATAATGAATAGTGAAGAATATTGAATTTTAATTGAAAACCACTTTTGAGTATAATTTTTATATAGTTATATTATGTTTTTAATATATTTTAAATTACATATATTTTTATTATACATAAATAAATACAACTTATTTCATTATATTAAATTTCACTTTGAAATTGGATATAAAAACATTTCAAACTTTTGAACTTTTCACTTTAAAAACCCGTTTTTTCATTGTTTCTATGTGATTAATTTTAAATTTAATTTTTATAATTATATGAATTGAATTTGGTAAAATGGATTCCATATTTGAAATTATAAGTTCAAAATAAGGTTTAATTTTCAATTTACATTTTAATCAAAAAAAGTTATTGTGGTAAAAAATATTTACTGCGGTATTGGTAACAAAATGAAACATGCAAAAGTTAAAAGGGTAAAGCATAAAAATAACAAAAAAATTAAAAATTTAATGGTGTTTTGAGATATTTATCAACCCTAACCAAACTATAGAACATTAATTTGTATCCAAAGTATTGGGAATTAATTTCCCCTCAATGTGGTCAGCTTTAAATATAAAGTAATAATTATTTTAATCATTCAAACCCACATCTCCTAAAGTATAAATATTATCTATCACCACCCCATTTGACCCAAAAGTATTGAAAATCCTAAAATATCTAAAAAAACTTCTAATCCTCACACTCCCCATGTCCTAGTGTTTCTATTCCCACCAAAATACCCAATCCAATGTCCTCATGGGTCTCACAAGAGGTGATATTCAAGAGGTATTTTTTTTTCAAAACACCTCTCTTATCTTCTTTTCTTCTTCAACTTTCTCCTCATATATTTCATAAATAAAGGAATAATAATTATAGAATAATTGAAATACTATAATTTTATGTTGAAAATTTAATATCTTATATCCATTCCTTTTGTTACCTACTCTTATTCAAATAAATGAAACTATTGTCCAAATTATACTGGTTAATCATCTCTGTGAATAATGATTTTATTTATTTTCCATTATTACCTTCATGTCTGGTCATAAAAATATTTTTGGGTTAAATAATATTTTAATAGGTATATTATAACCTATTTAATTTTCTATAACTAATATATACCCATATTAGTAAATAAAATGAAACTTGTTCGTGATGTTCATAAAAACTACAAAAATTAACTAAACAATTTTCATTAACATTTTGTCAAATGAATATTTCTAATACAAGAAATAAAAATGATATATGGGAACATTTAAACTTAAATAAGTGAATTAATAATATTTAATTCCACTTCATGATTTGTAATTTCATTTTACAAGAACATCCATAATTTTACACTAATGAACCGATCATTAAACCACGGAACGAACACACCCAAAACCATGAAAACAAAGAAATATTATTAATGAATGGGTCATATGATGTTATAAAATCATCACATAATGTATTATAAATATTAATATTGTTATGTAATTAATTAATAACACTCTTTAAACCATCATAAAGTATGTTTAAGTATTCAAAACAAAAGGGAAATGTGAGGCAAGGGTTTCTTATATCACTTTTTACTTCTGTGAGATATATGTCTTATTCTACACTATTTATTGTGTGTGGTGTATATATACTATCCTTTTATATATAATATAATTAATATAATTATATTCATGTTATATACCTTTTAAATTGATAATTATTACTTTTATGGGGAACACAATTCTACTCATTACAAAGCAGCAAGGGATTTATTAACCCAATTTCCATTCCTCGGGTTAATTTTCCACTAGTAGATTTTTGGTGCTAATATTATGTGTGCATTAACATTTTAATATATTATGTTTCATTTACACTTTTTATGTGTATTTATAGTGAATAAACATATTCAATTCACTTTATTAATGCTTTCTTCTATTTGTAAGGGACTTTCTTTTAAAAAAATTATTTTTTAATGTTTCCATTAAAACTCCATTTTCTTCCATGTTTATGTTTTCTAAATTTTTTTAAAGAAAATGTTTGTACTATTATCATATGATGTTTAATTCATTTATACACATGTTTTACTTTTTACAAAATATTTTGAAAGTTATATTTCATCTTTTTCTAAACAAGTTTCTTTGAGAATTTTTGGACAAAAATAAGGAAGGACTTTTTTAACTTATATGGAATGAGAATATTTTTCCACTGTTATGACACATTAATTTTTTGAATATTTATTTAAAAGTTTAAAATATTATCTTAATTTTTTTTATTTTATAATTGTGTGGTGTTTTTAACAAAAGGTATTTTCAAAGTGAAAGTAATATTTTAGTACCATTGTTATATTTCCTTTGGTTATGCTTCATGAAAATGTTACAATAACCATTTCATTTTATGACTAACCCTTATGATTATTAATTATGTTTTATTCCTGTGTAGCACACATAAGAACGGACATTTTGTAATGGGTTTACCCTAATATCACTTCAATTAATTGGGTAATGTTTTATTCTCATGAGACGTCTTGTTACGATATGGAGTAAACCTAATTCTTTTATGGTACCCTATAAACTATGTGATATAGTCCTTGAAGTTAGACTTGAATCATATTTATGTCATGTTATAAGTTATTTTCACAATTCAATATTTTATTTTATGCTCTCATGGGTCATGTTCATTGATTATTTTATAAATCATGTGTTATGAACATCCATGTTTTATTTCATTTTCACCTTTGATATACATGTTATAATTTTCAAATGTTATATTCATGATCACATACCCTTATGTTCATTTTATGCTTTCATATGATCATGGTTTGATTACAATTATATTTAACCTTATTGAGAATGTGATATGAGCCTTCTTATATTTTTATGTTTCCCAGGTTATGAGGATAGATATTAAATGAACTGTGACTAGAAGGATTTCACATGGATGATGTTAATGACCAATTACGAATGTTGGGTATAGTATGAGAAAATGTTAATCTTTATGATCCAGTTTTTTATAAACCAAAATATTTAAGAGTTTTTCATATTTCTATAAAATTCTAAACCCAAAAGACCATTTGGTTTGTAAATGATCCAATATTTCCTTTTGACATAGTAGGTTTTGTTGGAAAAAGTTGGGTCACATTTATTAGTATCAATGTCAAGAATGTAATGTTTTTGTTTTTAGCACTGGATCTAGAAGTACAGAGTCTGAGCTATTATCTACTACCACTATTGGGTTTGAAGAACAAATATATAAAAAGTCCATTACAAACTATATAGGTCTTGATAATATAAATAAAATCATCAAGCATGAATGACTAGGAGCCTCAATTGTAAATGTATATATGAGGTGTGTTTTCATGATTTTATTTTCCAATAGATGATATAATATTTTAATTATGAATAAATACTATTCATAAAAATTTTAGGGGTATATATCAATACTATTTGAAGGGAAAACCCTATGAAAATAAATTTGGACTCATTAGACCTCTAATTACTTCTGGATTCAATGTATGGATAGCCAAAAAACCAACCAGAACTGATGTAATTTACCATTTTTAAATACAATACATGTAATATTTTACAAATAAACTTCAATTTATACATTTTATATAATGTTTTAATGAAAATTATTTTATAACTAGTTAGTGTTTAAATATCATCAAAATCATATCATAAGGACAAACCATGAGCATAAAAAGCCTATAATGTTCTTCAAATTATAAATTATTAGGGTATAGATAGTAACATTCAACTATAAAAACATATATCAAAACAAATTAATTATCTTTCACTATGTTTTTGCAGTGCTGGAAAAAAAACTAATGGAAAATATTGTGGTTATTATCTTTAGAAATCTATAAAAGATATCGTATTACATAAAAAAACTAGCAAACTCGAAGAGGTATCTTTGATGATAATTACAATTTTATTTAAAATATTTACCAATCCTTTATTTATTTATATTTCCCAATACTACTAGGGTTTTCGGCTCTCCTCATATTCACACGAGGAATTCGATTTGTTTATAAATGAATGGGAAGAATATATGGTGCTATATTGAATATAGAATTCATGGAGAGAATACTTTCTACTACTTATTTAGTGAATTTTCTCATGATTTTATCTTCTTTTTTAGTTAATTTCTTTATAATTTTTATTTGATACATATTTTGTTAATTTTCATAGAGATCATGAAGAAGGATGATACACTCATGACACACTCATGTACTATAATTATTCACTCAATAGGGATGATTCACTCAAGATGGTGAACTTTTTTTTATTCTGTAATGCATTCAAAATATTAGTTTATCTAACAAAAATATTGTTAGATAACCTTGAATGTTGATTGCATTGAAGAATAAAAAGACATGATGTGATGTGTAGGAATAAACCACAACTCAATTCAATAAAAGGTATTGTTAGTATGAATCAAAGATTGTGTTATTAGTTTAAAATTGACATTGTAGTTCAAAAAACACATCAAACTATGAAAATCAATATAAAACATTCAGATTGTTTTTACAATTTAGTAAAGTGATTCATAAGTAATTTGTGATGTATAGGAATCAACTGCACCTCAATCCAACACCTGGTGTTCTTAGTATGATAGATTTTGTAATATGTTCAAATCTAGTCATGCTCATGTAGGAATTATTCACACCACAATCATCTGCGCATCAATATGGTACAAAGTGTGACTGCTATGACTCAAAGTGTATATTTTTAGTTTATAATTTATATTATATTTTAAAACACACATCACACACTCAAAACTAATGAAACACATAAATATTTTTTTTGAGACATTATTAAAGTGATCCAAAATTCATTTTTTACTTGTAGGAATAAAACACATCAAAATCCGATATGCGGTGTGTCTGGTATGACTCAAATGTATGTTTTTAGTTGGAAATTGACATTTTAGTTCAAAAAAATGTCACATACTCAAAATTGAGAAAAAAATTTGGATTATGTAGATACTTTAGTAAAATGATCCATAAATTATTATGATGTGTAGGAATTATCTTTACCTCAATATGAAACATGGTGTTCCTAGTCTGACTCAAAAGTGTCTGTTATCAGTTAAAAATTAAAAATTTAGTTCAGAATATGCGTCACTAACTTAAAAATGAAAAAACATACTCATATTGTATTTATACTTTAGTAAAATGATTAATAGGTCATTTTTGATGTGTATGAATCATTATCAAGTGAAACTGACACATGTTGTGACCAGTATGACTCAAAGTTCATTTTTTTAAATTAACATTTTAGTAAAAAAGACACGTAACATACTCAAAACCCAGAAAGCACAATCAGATTATTTTGATACTTTATAAAAATTATCCTTAAGTCATTTGTGATGTGTATAAATTATTTTCACATTAATCTGATGCATTATGTGACTGGTTGGAATCCAACTGTTTCCTTTTATTTAAAATTGAAATTTTATTTCAAAACAAATGTGACATACCTAAAACTGATCAAACACATTTAGACCACTTTGATACTTTAGGAATGTGATTCACAAGATATTTTTGATGTTTAAGAATATTTTGTAACTCAATATAATGTACAATGTTCCTAATATGACTTAAAGTGCCATTTATAAGTTTAAAATCGACAATTTAGTTTAAAACATGTGTCACTAATTGAAAACCAAGAAAAAATTCACATATTGTCTTGATACTTTAACAAAATTATTTATACGTCATTTTTGATGTGTAGGAATTAGTTACATTTTAAACCAACACATGACATGAACAGTATGACTCAAAATTCATGTCTACAGTTTAAATTGAAATTTTAGTAAAAAAGACATATGACACACTCAAAACCAAGAAAAATTTTCATATTGTATTGATACTATATTAAAACAATCCTGAAGTCATTTTTGACATGTATGAATCAGATACATGTCAATCTGGTGCACAGTGTGACTGGTATGACTCAAAGTGTTTCATTTTATTTAAAATTGACATTTTAGTTCAAAACACACATCACATACTCAAAACTGATAAAACACATTTTGATTATTTTGATACTTTAAAAAAAATTACATAAGAAATTTTTGATGTGTAAGAATCATCCGTACCTTGATCTGATACATGGTATCCCTGATATGACTCAAAGTGTCAGTTATCATTTTAAAATTGACAATTTAGTTCAAAATGTACACCACTCATTGAAAACTAAGAAAATGCTCTCATATTGTTTTGATTCTTCTGGAAAATGACTCATAAGTCATTTGTGATGTGTAAGAATTAGTATCATATCAAACCAACACACTTTGTCACTCGTGTGACTCAAATTGCATATTTCTAGTTTAAATTGAAATTTTAGTAAAAAATACATGTGACATACTCAAAATTCAGAAAAGACATTTGTATTATTTTGATACTTTAGGAAAATTATCCTTATGTCATTTTTGAAATATAGGAATCAACCTCATATCAATATGATGCACGATGTGACCAATATGGGTCCAAGTGTTCCCTTTTATTTAAAATTAACATTTTAGTTAAAAAAACATGTCACATACTCAAAACAAAAAAGAACACATTCTGATTGTTTCTATACTATATGATAATGATCCATAATTAATTTTTGATGTGTTAGAATTATTCGAACCTCAATTAGATATATGGTGTTCCAGTTATGAATCAAATTTTCCGTTATCAATTTAAAATTGAAAATTTATTTCAAAACATGTTTCACTCATTGAAAAATGATCAAAGAAACTTAGATTGTCTTGATATTTATAAAAATTATTCATGAGTCATTTTTAACGTGTAAGATTTAGTATCACGTCAAATAGACACACGATCTAACCAGTATGATTCTAATTTTTCGTTTTTAGTTTAAATTGAAATTTTAGTAAAAACAACACATGGAATAATGAAAACCAAGAAAAAACATTCAGATTGTCTTGATACATTAGTTTAATTATTCATAAGTAATTTGTGATGTGTAGGAATCATCCGAACATTAATTAAACACAAGGTGTAACCGGTATGACTCCAAGTGTTTCCTTTTATTTAAATTTGACACTATTAATTTCTTGTTTCATATTTATGTTTAATTAATTAATTTATATTATTACTAACATATGAAGTTTTTTTTGATACAGTTGTATTCTTTTTATTGAGTTGGGTTAGTTTATTCGACAACTAATACCATGTTCATGCTTTTTTGATATGGGGTTGAATTCCAAATACAATGAAACCATTGAAGTTTTTGAATGTTTTTATAGTACTTCATAATATAATTTTTTTTAAAAATGTTTTAAATGTATATAATATAGTGTTTTTTATTATATTTTTGATGTTTTTTTATTTCCATTAAACTATGAATTTTTCATATACAGGTGTATTTTCTATTATAGTGTGATGTAATTTTAACAACACACTACAAGAGGATGACATTTATTAGTGATAATAAAGCACCAATAAAGGGTTCCCTTTTTCAGTTCTAAAATAAGAAATGATAAATGGAACCCTTTATCATTTCTAAACTAATAATGATAAAAGGAAACCTTTATCAATTCTAAACTAGCACTAATAAAGGACCCCCCTTTATCACTACTTTTCTAGCACTAATAAATGTGGCCCACTATAAATGATGCTTATGTCGACAACACTTTTTTCGCACTGATAAATGATTTTTATAGAGATTTTAAAATCTACTTTGATAGTAGTGATTATGGGTAATGATTACTACCATAAATCTAGAGAATATTATTCCTAAATTTTGAACGAAAAACTCAATGAAAATATTTATACAAGAAAATATAAGGTAAGAAGAAATGATATAGGATTAATATCTAACTTAGAGACTGATTATCCACTATATTTACCTTCATTATATTGATGGTTTTATTTTAGGTATTATACTTTGGTTACATGGAGTGGTTTTGATTGGTTGTTTTTTTGGATTTGGGAGATTCTTCTCTAGTTGGTCCACCAAAAAAATCTCATTGTATAGCTTCCCACACAACCCATAAAAGTTGATTTTATTTTGAAAATAAAAAATGAAGGATGTGGCTATATATAATGTGGGTGTGTGTGTAAATGTGAATTTTGAAAAACCCAAGTTGGTTCTACTTAGATATGTGTTAGTTTTTAATTGATTTTAGTTATTTATTTTAAAAAAGGTAAATTATATGTGGGTGTGATAAGTCCATCAAATAAGTTGGAAAATAGTCAAATAATCAATTATTTGTTGAAATAAATAGTAACTGAAAAGGGTTGAACTTAACTTGAGTGACTCTTACATATAAGGGAATATGAAACTAACCAATAAATAAATTATTATAACAAACTAAGAAATAATTACAAGTAGTAACCACTTAATTATCATAGATTTTCATTGAGTCATCAAGAAACTTCCATGTGAGAATGTAGGTCCCCATAAAATTTCTTATAATACCCAGTTTAAAGTGATTGATCCGTTTGTTGATGATATAAATTATGACCTATATCATAGGTGTAGAGACCCGAAGCTTAACGTACATATACATTACATTACTTTTGCAGAATACTTAGTACATAAAAAAAACATACACCTAAGGACCGTAATAGTTTAGTGTCTTTGGAAACTCGGAATATAATCTTCTAATCGTGGTGAAAGATCTTCAAAATCTCCCATAAAGATATTTTAAAAAAAAACCTAAATCCTTTCTTTATACCCTAGGGAAAAGGAAAACATAAAAGGGTGAGCTCAAATGCTCAGTAAGGGTAAACAAAAGAAATATCAATCACATCATATTCATTAGAACATAACTTTTAGAAATCTTAACCTGCAAAAGAGAGCATAATTTCATAACATGGGATAAATCATAGTAGTGAAATGGAATCCCAATAATCATAACCTAAAACATGAAACTTTGTGGAATACACACATAATCATAGAGAATCATTTATTATTAGTCAAGACTCATTGCCAAGACTATCTTAGTGGACAAAGTCCCTTTCTGAACCGAGTTCGTTCCTCGTTTCAGTCCTGTTTCACTGAATCGGTATAACCTACCGCTCCAGCCATGTATATCTCATGATATATAAAATTTTTACCCAATTCATTGGAGGGAGATATAGGTCCCACCCATCTCATAATTATACCATTCTTATGTGTGCCACAAAATCATAAATCATACATCATTGCATAACCCATGTAATACAAATGGGATTCTTAAACAACATGACATCATAAAACAATTCATATAAGATAAAATAATTCATAAAAATAATTCCACCACAACATAATCAAATCAATGTAATAATAGTGATAGAAACAGAACCCTATATTATCTTAGATGGAAAATAATTTTGATAAAACACTTGAACTCCATTCTTGAAGAAAATATCCTTTCTACTTCAAAAACATTTTCCTTTCTTAACATGTCATACAATTTTAAACTAAAAGAAGTTGATTAAAAATAATCTTGAAAACTTGTAAAGAATTATTCTTGGAAATAATGTTTTAAAAATCCATTCATGCCGTATAAGTTAAAAAAACATTCTTCTCGTACTTTTGTCTGAAAAGTCAAAAAGTACCTCGTACGAAAAAATGACAAAATATTCCTTTCATATCTTTTACTAAAAACTCACCGAAGGGAAACATTGGATTTAAAAAATTGTAGGTGGATGGAAAAAATATTACATATCGAGGAAAAATGGATGTGGATGATAAAATACACCCCAGTAAATTCTGAAGTATAAACAATCTCGGATAAAAATTGAGATTGCGAGATTTTTCCTTACCTTATGTCTGATATACTTTGTACGTATCCGAACCTCCTGTATAATGATTTAAATAATTTCATTAACTTATTACATAATCATATTAATTGTTATGATATCATATATGGTTCACTTATGACTTTATATTACCCGTTCTTTTGTAAATTCCATGTTAAAGAAGCATTTTGGGTAAAATCGTTTCATTTATCGTAGGTGTTTGGACTTGTTGTTCTTGACATTATTATTAAATATATCATGATTTACTTACTTCCAGAATATAAAATATTATTTATATATCATATATATTCAGTATATGTATATATATATAATAGATAGATAAATGAAATGAAACACACCGTTCATGGAGACAGTAGTCCGTACGTACGCATGAACGCTGTTTTCCTTTCCTTATTGTTTTGAATGGAAGTAAGTAGATGACATATATATATATACATAAATCTAGTAGATTTACCATGTCATATATTTAATTATTATTCATTATATATACTTTATAATCATTTTGGAATGGTTAACATGGATAATGAATCTCATTGCGTCGTGGAGACGGTAGTCCGTACGTACGCACGAGCGATGATATCGTTCCCATGGTCGTGGAATTGTGTTGAAGTGTATGTATACTATTTCAGTATCAATATCACTATATAATAATCATATATAGTTACTCATTAAACCATTATACCCATCCAATTAAGGTGGTGGTGGAAAATAGATTACACCACGGCGTGACGACGGTATTCCGTACGTACGCACGCGTGGTGATTTCCTTTTTCTGTAGGATGGATAGAAGGTTAATTAGAGTTGTTTCATATTTATAATAACATATCAGTATATAAGAAATACTGATGTTATTACTTTATCATGAAACAACTAAATAAGATGAAGTTGAAGAAGAAAGAAATTGAAAAAGATCGGTAATGGATATTACCTCTTTTTGACGCGCCTTCACTTAACCTCCACTTAAAGAACAAAGGATGGTCTTTGAAGAATACCAGGACCTCTAGGATGATACTAGGGAAGAGTAGAAGAGATTTTTTCAGGGGTTGGCCGAGCTTTAATGCTCAAATTGGTGTAAGGAGGAGAGGGAGGAGGTGCCCTTTTATAAGGGAGGAGAGGGGCAGCTTAGGAAAATCTCAAAATATTATTTTATATTAAGGTAAAATTCGGTTTATAATGGTTCCAAAGGGTATTATTTCGAAGATAAAGTGGGTATGGGTCTAAATCCTCTCATTAAATAGGATTTAGACAAGTTTAGGTTATTATTATAACCTTATCAATTAGATTTAACTCTAAGTTAAATAATTTAACTTTTACCGTGTCTTTTTGTTTTCTGGCACTATATGGTTAATAAACATACCATAACAAGCCAAAAGAACCCCAAGTTGTTTATTATTAATATATCTATCCTTATCTAAGTCATTTGGACGAACCTTATATTTTTAGGAATTAAATAACAATTAATAATATAATATTTGTTTTAAAAACAATTTTATGTCAATTTTGACACTATTTAGAAATTGATTTTTGTGAAAATCATAACAGAATGATTAGTTCTAAAACAGTTAATTAAATCAATACTAACATGTCATATTAACCTATAAAGTTATTGTAATTCATAAAAAGTCTCAAATTACATTTATTTGGGTATTTATAACATCAATTATGTCAATATTTCATTAATAAGATAATTACTGCATCATCTTTGTGTCATAAATAAATTAATTTATTTAATGTCTAAAAATTATAAATAAAATACCATTATGTAGGAAATATTTTTAGATTTATAATGAGTATTTATAGTCGAATTTATATTATGTATAACCCTATATTAAAAATGATTTACTTATTAAACTTTGATTTTAACTATTTTAACCCTTCTTTAAATAAATTAATAATAAATGTCCTAATCTAATCCAAGTTGACCTAAATGATCATATTTTATTCCTAAGGTTGTTTTCGGTCGAATTACACTTATCCAATAGAATTAGGACATGTGTTAGGGTAATAATAATAACATTTTTACCCTTAATTACCCTATTTACTTTTAACCGTGGTAAAAAAAAGTAAAAAGTTACGATTCACCAAAAATTATTTTCATCTCATTGAACCACATTTTACTTACTAACATCAACCGTGTCTCTCGGATTTTTGAAATTCCACTCACAGAAGCGATAAAATTAAGTTTTATGAAAAATTCATTTTTTTAACTACCACTTAGTGGTTTCACTATATATCAAAAAATGAAAGTTTCCAGAAAAATACCAAAAATTAGGCCTAAGATATATTTGATATTATGAACTCAAAAATGATGTCTATTTTACCAAATTCAAAACATATCAGTTGCATTAATTAATTTAAAAATTAATTCCCGTTGTCAAAACAAATAGCGTGTTCTTAAGAGATAATAACTATCAAAAGATTGACACTTGTTTATGTCTAGTTTAAATGTAGAATTACAACCAATGACAAAAATTGTATTAAATTGTAAAAATATATTCTAAATATACTTTAAAACCACTCAAATTAACTATAAATTATTTCGATTAAAAAAGTTGTTTTTAATTAAAATTTAGTAATTTTCACTATTCATCAGAATATGAAAGTTATCCGAAAAGTACCAAAATTTTACCTTAGGCTAAATTAGATACTCCAAATCCAAAAATGAAGTCCATTTTGAAAAATAAAATTTACAAAATTTCAAAAAGTGGTTATTACTATTCATAACGGATAGTTTTAATAATATTTTAATAGCATATCATTGTTTAGCGAAACTCCGTATTGCATACAACACACACTATCGCGGAAGGTCGCGCTTACGTGTAATGCAAGCCAAGTGAGGGTTGCGTGTTGTGAAAGAATCCTTCATTGTTTCATATAACGAAATCCAACCATATTTCATTTATACATTGAATATATATATATATATACTCAATGTTGCGTAGAATAACTATTTTCAAAATTGTGTGTAACACGATCCAAGAATAATGTTGCGTATACTGAAAGCTAATACGGTGTTGCGTATAGCGCAAGGTAATCTTGGTGTAGCATACAACACAAGACATTAATGAAATTAAAAGAATATTTTTCATAAAATCTCGGGGTGTTACATTCTACCCCCTTAAAATGAATTTCGCCCTCGAAATTCGTCGGGGGTATAAATGGTTTACTATTCGAAAGTTTCTTTAATAGAAACCCACATCGTAAAAAGGAATACCAAAACCAATCTTTAAAAACAAAAGTATGAAACGTAACGGTTACCCAAATAAACTAATCACTGGGTTTCCACATAGGTGAAAATATGGATATGAAGAGAAATCTTACCATCATGTTCTGATGGAGAGTGGTAGAGAACATGGATATGGAAAAGCCAGCAATCACAAAGCCATAAATTTGTGATGATCTAGGGTACCATCTGATTCATCAGAGATAAGGGCACTAGGACAACATTTTTGGTTTTCAAGATCATTTCCCTAAAGTCGAAGAATTTGAATTAGAATAAATACTTACTTTATTTTGGTACAATCTCACTATTGTTCGTGCCTTGAACAATTTCCACTTCATCTCTTAAATAAATGAAGTTGAATTTGTTATTCGTGATGTGTTAGCAGATCATGTGATAGAATGAAGGGTCATTCCATCTGTCTCAAACAAAATGTTAGCAAAAGTTATTAAATATACATAAGTCGATCTATAGTGAGATTAATCATACATGGTTCCTAAAATGGACTTATACTTCATATATCATACTGATTAATATAATAGAACTAGTTTCTACTAAACAGGGACTTCCTGTAGGCCAGTGGTAGGCGATAAAGGCCAGTCGCACTTCGGTTGTGGGTTCGATTCCCACGGCCTTGTCCGACGCGATGGGCTGTCGCCCGTCCTGCAGGTTGTCCTTTTTCTAAAACTACATTAATATAACATCTCATAAATAATATCAAAAGTTCTATCCTTAAATAATACCAACTTATGTCCAACATAATCCATTCCAATCTTTAGGAAATACTTCGGTCCAAGCTCATAATATAAAGAAAATGATTACCTAAAATGTCATCAACCAAGCATGTGAATACCATCATTTATACCCCATATGTCTTATTGGTCACATTCCAATCATGTGAATACCTAAATCATGTATTCTCTTGAAAAATGAATACCCATTAAACCTTAGTGAAAACATGAATGCTTTCAAAAGTTTACTCTTTCCACATACCAAAATCCAAAAATTCTATATACTCAATCCATTACATAACCTTCTCCTTATATCAGTCATGAGCTCATAAATACTATCAAACATTTAATTTTCTCCTTATCCCTTCATTATCTATATTCCAAAAATATCTGAATATCCTTTAATGGATACTGGTACCATTAATCATACAATTTCAAAACTCACGGAAAGACAATAGTGTAACAATCCTTAGATGTCTCTTTATTCCATAGTACCATGATATTACTTATACAACATTACACTTGATAAACATGTAATCATTCCACTACCTTCTTAAACCATTGACTGAGCTTCAACAATTCTTTCAACTCACTTATCATTTGTAGTCTCTTCATCATCATCAACATAAATACTACTCATACGGCCGTACTGATTCTCTTCATGAGACTTTCCCTTAGGGCATTGGTTTGCATATTGCCCGTACATTCCACATTTAAGACATTTAACCATTGTTGATGTCGTAGCAATACCATTATCCGCATCCCTTGTGTTAACTGAACCTTTTCCTTTGCACTTACTAGCTTTGTGTCCTTCTTTTCCACACCCAAGGCATCTTCCAGTTCCTTTGAAACATTCTCCTTGATGCCTCCTCCCACATGATTTACATAGGGGAAATTTAACTTTCTTTACTCTATGATCATCATGAAACTCCATCTTTCTCTTATTAGCCGAGTCAGGAAACTTACCAAATTTAACTTTATTGATCATATTATGAGATTGCTGATTCGGCATTATAATGATGTTTGGACTTCCAAATCCCATTTCATTTGGTTTCTCATGAAGAATATCATTCCATTGTCCATCATATCCTCCATTATCGTGAATCATCTTGTTTCCAGCCATTTTCTAAAACCCAAAAAGAATAGTGTGAGAGGCAAAAATCATAATAAAGGGGGAGTAACTTCAATATCTAACATCTTTGGTTTAATCTAATATCGTTACCAAAGTTCTAGGACTATATCCTATACGTATACTTATCCTTATGGACATCCCGAGACATACCTTAGAATTATCTCTAGGGATCTCACTAATGTTTTCGCATCCTAGTTTCCAAAGTTTGACTAAACATTTCCTCTAATACCAACTGTAGATACCCGAAGCTTAACGTACATAGACATTACATTACTTTTTCGGAATACTTAGTACATAATAAACACACACACACAAGGACCGTAATAGTTTAGTGTATTTGGAAACTCAGAATATAATCTTCTAATCGTGGTGAAAGATCTTCAACATCTCCCATAAAGATCTTTTTTTAAAAACCTAAATCCTTTCTTTATACCCTGGAGAAAAAAAGGACCGTAATATTTAGTGTCTTTGGAAACTCGGAATATAATCTTCTAAACGTGGTGAAAGATCTTCAACATCTCCCATAAAGATTTCCCCCTTTTTGTTTTACCTAAAACTTTTATTTATATCCCGGGGAAAAGAAAACATTAAAGGGTGAGCTCAAATGCTCAGTAAGGGTAAACAAAAGAAATATCAATCACATCATATTCATAAGAACATAACATTTTGAAAATCTTAACCTGCAAAAGAGATCATAATTTCATAACATGGGATAAATCATAGTAGTGAAATGTAATCCCAATAATCATAACATAAAACATGAAACTTTGTGGCATACACACATAATCATAGAGAATCATTTCTTATTAGTCAAGACTCATTTCCAAGACTATCTTAGTGGACAAAGTCCCTTTCTGAACCAAGTTCACTCCTCGTTTCAGTCCTGTTTCACTGAACTGGTATAACCTACCTTTCCAGTCATGTCTATCTCATGAGATATAAAATCTTTACCCAATGCATTGGAGGGAGATATAGGTCCCACCCATCTCATAATTATACCATTATTATGTGTGCCACAAAATCATAAATCATACATCATTTCATAACCCATGTAATAAAAATGGGATTATTAAACAACATGACATCATAAAACAATTCATATAAGATAAAGGAATTCATAAAAATATAATTCCATCACAACATAATCAAATCAATGTAATAATAGGGATAAAAACAGAACCCATTGTTATCTTAGATGGAAAATAATTTTGACAAAACACTTGAACTCCATTCTTGAGGAAAATATCCTTTCTGCTTCAAAAACACTTTTCCTTTCTTAACATGTCGTACAATTATAAACTAAAAGAAGTTGATTAAAAATAAACTTGAAAACATGTAAAGGAATCTTCTTGGAAATAATGTTTTAAAAATCCATTCATGCCGTATAAGTTAAAAAAACATTCTTCTCGTACTTTTGTCAGAAAAGTCAAAAAGTACCTCGTACGAAAAAACGACAAAAGATTCCTTTAATATCTTTTACTAAAAACTCACCGAAGGGAAAAATTGGATTTAAAAAATTTTAGGTGGATGGAAACAATATTACATATCGAGGAAAAATGGATGTGGATGATAAAATACACCCCAGTAAATTCTGAAGTATAAACAATCTCGGATAAAAACTGAGATTGCGAGATTTTTCCTTACCTTATGTCCGACATGCTTTGTACATATCCGAAACTCCTATATAATGATTTAAATAATGTCATTAACTTATTACAGAATCATATTCATTGTTATGATATCATATATGGTTCACTTATGACTTTATATTACCCATTCTTTTGTAAATTCCATGTTAAAGAAGCGTTTTGGGTAAAATCGTTTCATTTATCGTAGGTGTTTGGACTTGTTGTTCTTGACATTATTATTACTTATATCATGATTTAATTACTTCCAGAATATAAAATATAATTTATATATCATATATATTCAGTATATATATATATACATAATAGATAGATAAATGAAATGAAACACACCGTTCATGGAGACGGTAGTCCGTACGTACACATGAACACTATTTTCCTTTCCTTATTGTCTTGAGTGGAAGTAAGTAGATGAAATATATATATATACATAAATCCATTAGATTTACCATGTCATATATTTCATTATTATTCATTATATATACTTTATAATCATTTTGGAATGGTTAACATGGATAATGAATCTCATCGTATCGTGGATACGGTAGTCCGTACGTACGCACGAGCGATGATATCGTTCCCATGGACGTGGAATTGTGTTGAAGTGTATGTATACTATTTCAGTATCAATATAACTCTATAATAATCATATATAGTTACTCATTACACCATTATACCCATCCAATTAAGATGGTGGCGTAAAATAGATTACACCACAGCGTGGAGGCGGTATTCCGTACGTACGCACGCGCGGTGATTTCCTTTTTCCGTAGGATGGATAGAAGGTTAATTAGAGTTGTTTAATATTTATAATAACATATAAGTATATAATAAATACTGATGTTATTACTTTATCATGAAACAACTAAATAAGAAGAAGTTGAAGAAGAAAGAAATTGAAAAAGATCGGTAATGGATATCACCTCTTTTTGACGCGCCTTCACTTAACCTCCACTTAAAGAACTAAGGATGGTCTTTGAAGAAGACCAGGACCTCTAGGATGATACTAGGGAAGTGGAGAAGAGATTTTGGCCAGGGTTGGCCGAGCTTGAATGCTCAAATTGGTGTGAGGAGGAGAGGGAGGAGGTGCCCTTTTATAAGGGAGGAGAGGGGCACCTTAGGAAAATCTCAAAATATTATTTTATATTAAGGTCAAATTCGGTTTATAATGGTTCCAAAGGGTCTTATTTCGAAGATAAAGTGGGTATGGGTCTAAATCCTCTCATCCAATAGGATTTAGACAAGTTTAGGTTTTTATTTTAACCATATCAATTAGATTTAACTCTAAGTTAAATAATTTAACTTTTACCGTGTCTTTTTGTTTTTTTGCACTATATGGTTAATAAACATACCATAACAAGCCAAACGAACCCCAAGTTGTTTATTATTAATATATATATATCCTTAGCTAAGTCATTTGGCCGAACCTTAGATTTTTAGGAATTAAATAACAATTAATAATATAATATTTGTTTTAAAAACTATTTTATGTAAATTTTGACACTATTTAGTAATTGATTTTTTTGAAAATCATAACAGAATGATTAGTTCTAAAAAAGTTAATTAAATCAATAATAACATGTCATATTAACCTAAAAAATTAGTGGAATTTATAAAAAGTCTCAAATTACATTTATTTGGGTATTTATAACATCAATTATGTCAATATTTCATTAATAAGATAATTACTGCATCATCTTTGTGTCATAAATAAATTAAATTATTTAATGTCTAAAAATTAAAAATAAAATACCATTTTGTAATATTTTTAGCTTTATAATGAGTATTTATAGTCGAATTTATATTATGTATAACCCTATATTAAAAATGATTTACTTATTAAACTTTGATTTTAACTATTTTAACCCTTCTTTAAATAAATTAATAATAAATGTCCTAATCTAATCCAAGTGTGCCTAAATGATCATATTTTATTCCTAAGGTTGTTTTTGGTCGAATTACACTTATCCAATAGAATTAGGACATGTGTTTGGGTAATAATAATAACATTTTACCCTTAATTACCCTATTTACTTTTAACCGTGGTAAAAAAAGTAAAAAGTTACTATTCACCAAAAATTATTTTCATCTCATTGAACCACATTTTACTAACTAAAATCAACCGTGTCTCTCGGATTTTTGAAATTCCACTCACAGAAGCGGTAAAATTAAGTTTTATGAAAAATTAATTTTTTTTAACTACCACTTAGTGGGTTCACTATTCATCAAAAAATGAAAGTTTCCAGAAAAATACCAAAAATTAGGCCTAAGCTATATTTGATATTATGAACTCAAAAATGATGTCTATTTTACCAAATTAAAAACATATCAGTTGCATTAATTAATTTGAAAATTAATTCCCGTCGTCAAAACAAATAGCTTGTTCTTAAGAGATAATAACTATCAAAAGATTGACACTTATTTATATCTGGTTTAAATGTAGAATTAAATCCAATGACCAAAATTGTATTAAATTGTAAAAATATATTCTAAATATACTTTAAAACCACTCAAATTAACTATTAATTATTTCGATTAAAAAAGTTGTTTTTAATTAAAATTTAGTAATTTTCACTATTCATCAGAATATGAAAGTTATCCGAAAAGTACCAAAATTTCACCTTAGGCTAAATTCGATACTCAAAATCCAAAAATGAAGTCCATTTTGAAAAATAAAATTTACAAAATTTCAAAAAGTGGTTATTACTATTCATAACGGCTAGTTTTAATAATATTTTAATAGCATATCATTGTTTAGCGAAACTCCGTATTGCATACAACACACACTATCGCGGAAGGTCGCGCTTGCGTGTAATGCAAGCCAAGTGAGGGTTGCGTGTTATGAAAGAATCCTTCGTTGTTTCATATAACGGAATCCAACCATATTTCATTTATACATTGAATATATATATATATATATATATACTCAATGTTGCGTAGAATAACTATTATCAAAATTGTGTGTAAAACGATCCAAGAATAGTGTTGCGTATACGTCAAACTAATACGGTGTTGCGTATATCACAAGGTAATATTGGTGTAGCATACAACACAAGACATTAATGAAATTAAAATAATATTTTCATAAAATCTCAGGGTGTTACATTCTACCCCCCTTAAAATGAATTTCGCCCTCGAAATTCGTCAGGGTTATAAATGGTTTACTATTCGAAAGTTTCTTTAATAGAAACCCACATCGTAAAAAGGAATACCAAAACCAATCTTTAAAAACAAAAGTATGAAACGTAACGGTTACCCAAATAAACTAATCACTGGGTTTCCACATAGGTGAAAATATGGATATGGAAGAGAAATTTAACCATCATGTTCTGATGGAGAGTGGTAGAGAACATGGCTATGGAAAAGCCAACAATCACAAAGCCATAAATTTGTGACGATCTAGGGTACCATCTGAATAATCAGATATAAGGGCACTAGGACAACATTTTTGGTTTTCAAGATCATTTCCCTAAAGTTGAAGAATTTGAATTTGAATAAATACTTACTTTATTTTGGTACAATATCACTATTGTTTGTGACTTGAACAATTTCCACTTCATCTCTTAAATAAATGAAGTTGAATTTGTTATTCGTGATGTGTTAGAAGATCATGTGATAGAATGAAGGGTCATTCCATCTGTCTCAAACAAAATGTTAGCAAAAGTTATTAAATATACATAAGTCGACCTATAGTGAGATTAATCATACATGGTTCCTAAAATGGACTTATACTTCATATATCATACTGATTAATATAATAGAACTAGTTTCTACTAAACAAGGACTTCCTGTAGGCCAGTGGTAGGCGATAAAGGCCAGTCGCACTTCTGTTGCGGGTTCGATTCCCACGGCCTTGTCCGACGCGATGGGCTGTCGCCCGTCCTGCAGGTTGTCCTTTTTCTAAAACTACATTAATATAACATCTCATAAATAATATCAAAAGTTCTATCCTTAAACAATACTAAATTATGTCCAACATAATCCATTCCAATCTTTAGGAAATACTTCGGTCCACGCTCATAATATAAAGAAAATTATTACCTGAAATGTCATCAACCAAGCATGTGAATACAATCATTTATCCCCCATATATCTTCTTGGTCACATTTCAATCATGTGAATACCTTAATCATGTATTCTCTTGAAAAATGAATACCCATTAAACCTTAGTGAAAACATGAATGTTGTCAAAAGTTAACTCTTTCCACATACCAAAATCCAAAAATTCTATATACTCAATCCATTACATAACCTTCTCCTTATATCTGTCATGAGCTCATGAATACTATCAAACATTTAATTTTCTCCTTATCCCTTCATTATCTATATTCCAAAAATATCTGAATATCCTTTAATGGATACTGGTAACATTAATCATACACTTTCAAAACTCAAGGAAAGACAACAGTGTAACAATCCTTAGATGTCTCTTTATTCCATAGTACCATGAGATTACTTATACCACATTACACTTGATAAACATGTAATCATTCCACTACCTTCTTAAACCATTGAATGAGCTTCAACAATTCTTTCAACTCACATATCATTTGTAGTCTCTTCATCATCATCAACATAAATACTACTCATACGGCCATACTGATTCTCTTCATGAGACTTTCCCTTAGGTAATTGGTTTGAATAATGCCCATAAATTCCACATTAAAAACATTTAACCATTGTTGATGTCATAGCAATACCATTATCCACATCCCTGGTGTTAACTGAACCTTTTCCTTTGCACTTACTGGCTTTGTGTCCTTCTTTTCCACACCCAAAACATCTTCCAGTTCTTTTGAAACATTCTCCTTGATGCCTCTTCACACATGATTAACATAGGGGAAATTTAACTTTCTTTCCTCTATGATCATCATGAAACTCCATCTTTCTCTTATTAGACGAGTCAGGAAACTTACCAAATTTTACTTTATTGATCATATTATGAGATTTCTGATTCGGCATAATAATGATGTTTGGACTTCCAAATCCCTTTTTCATTTGGTTTCTCATGAAGAATATCATTCCATTGTCCATCATATCCTCCATTATCGTGAATCATCTTGTTTCCAGCCATTTTATAAAACCCAAAAAGAATAGTGTGAGAGGAAAAAATCATTATAAAGGGGGAGTAACTTCAATATCTAACATATTTGGTTTAATCTAATATCATTACCATAGTTCTAGGACTATATCCTATACGTATACTTATCCTTAGGGACATCCCTAGACATACCTTAGAAATATCTCTAGTGATCTCACTAACGTTTTTGCATCCTAGTTTCCAAAGGTTGACTAAACCTTTCCTCTGATACCAACTGTAGAGACCCGAAGCATAACGTACATAGACATTACATTACTTTTGCGGAATACTTAGTACATAACAAAAACACACACACAAGGACCTTAATAGTTTAGTATCTTTGGAAACTAGGAATATAATATTCTAATTGTGGTGAAAGATCTTCAACATCTCCCATAAAGATCTTTTTTTTAAAACCTAAATCCTTTCTTTATACCCTGGGGAAAAAAAGGACCGTAATTGTTTAGTGTCTTTGGAAACTCGGAATATAATCTTCTAAACGTGGTGAAATATCTTCAACATCTCCCATAAAGATTTCCCCCTTTTTTTTACCTAAAAATTTTCTTTATATCCTGGGGAAAAGAAAGAATAAAAGGGTGAGCTCAAATGCTCAGTAAGGGTAAACAAAAGAAATATCAATCACATCATATTCATAAGAACATAACATTTGGGAAATCTTAACCTGCAAAAGAGATCATAATTTCATAACATGAAATAAATCATAGTAGTGAAATGTAATCCCAATAATCATAACATAAAACATGAAACATAGTGTCATACACACATAATCATAGAGAATCATTTCTTATTAGTCAAGACTCATTACCAAGACTATCTTAGTTGACAAATTCCCTTTCTGAACCAAGTTCACTCCTCGTTTCAGTCCTGTTTCACTGAATCGGTATAACCTACCGTTCCAGCCATGTCTATCTCATGAGATATAAAATCTTTACCCAATGAATTGGAGGGAGATATAGGTCCCACCCATTTCATAATGATACCATTATTATGTGTGCCACAAAATCATAAATCATACATCATTTCATAACCCATGTAATAAAAATGGGAATCTTAAACATCGTGACATCATAAAACAATTCATATAAGATAAAGGAATTCATAAAAATATAATTCCATCACAAAATAATCAAATCAATGTAATAATAGGGATAAAAACATAACCCTTTATTATCTTAGATGGAAAACAATTTTTATAAAACACTTGAACTCCATTCTTGAGGAAAATATCCTTTCTGCTTCAAAAACACTTTTCCTTTCTTAACATGTCGTACAATTATAAACTAAAAGAAGTTGATTAAAAATAAACTTGAAAACTTGTAAAGTAATCTTCTTGGAAATAATTTTTTAAAAATCTATTCATGCCGTATAAGTTAAAAAAACATTCTTCTTTTACTTTTGTCGAAAAAGTCAAAAAGTACCTCGTACGAAAAAATGATAAAAGATTTCTTTCATATCTTTTACTAAAAACTCGCCAAAAGGAAAAATTGGATTAAAACAATTGTAGGTGGATGGAAACAATATTAAATATCAAGGAAAAATGTATTTGGATGATAAAATACACCCCAGTATAAACAATATCGGATAAAAATTGAGATTGCGAGATTTTTCCTTACCTTATGTCCGATATGCTTTGTACGTATCCGAACCTCCTATATAATGATTTAAATAATTTCATTAACTTATTACAGAATCATATTCATTGTTATGATATCATATATGGTTCACTTATGACTTTATATTACCCGTTATTTTGTAAATTCCATGTTAAAAAAGCGTTTTGGGTAAAATCGTTTCATTTATCGTAGGTGTTTGGACTTGTTGTTCTTGACATTATTATTACTTATATCATGATTTACTTACTTCCAGAATATAAAATATGATTTATATATCATATATATTCAGTATATATATATATATATATATATAATAGATAGATAAATGAAATGAAACACACTGTTTATGGAGACAGTAGTCCGTACGTACGCATGAACGCTGTTTTCCTTTCTTATTGTCATGAATGGAAGTAAGTATATGACATATATATATACATAAATCCAGTAGATTTACCATGTCATATATTTCATTATTATTCATTATATATACTGTATAATCATTCTGGAATGGTTAACATGGATAATGAATCTCATCGCGTCGTGGAGACGGTAGTCCGTACGTACGCACAAACGATGATATCGTTCCCATGGTCGTGGAATTGTGTTGAAGTGTATGTATACTATTTAAGTATCAATATAACCCTTTAATAATCATATATAGTTACTCATTACACCATTATACCCATCCAATTAATATGGTGGTGGAAAATATATTACACCACGACGTGGAGATGGTATTCCGTACGTACGCACGCGCGGTGATTTCCTTTTTCTGTAGGATGGATAGAAGGTTAATTAGAGTTGTTTCATATTTATAATAACATATCAGTATATAAGAAATACTGATGTTATTACTTTATCATGAAACAACTAAATAAGAAGAAGTTTAAGAAGAAAGAAATTGAAAAAGATCGGTAATGGATATTACCTCTTTTTGACGCGCCTTCACTTAAACTCCACTTAAAGAACTAAGGATGGTCTTTGAAGAAGCCCAGGACCTCTAGGATGATACTAGGAAAGTGGATAAGAGATTTTGGCAGGGTTTGTCCAAGCTTGAATTCTCAAATTGGTGTGAGGAGGAGAGGGAGGAGGTGCCCTTTTATAAGGGAGGAGAGGGGCACCTTAGGAAAATCTCAAAATATTATTTTATATTAAGGTCAAATTCGGTTTATAATGATTCCAAAGGGTCTTATTTAGAAGATAAAGTTGGGATGGGTCTAAATCCTCTCATCCAATAGGAGTTAGACAAGTTTAGGTTATTATTTTAACCTTATCTATTAGATTTAACTCTAAGTTAAATAATTTAACTTTTACCGTCACTTTTTGTTTTCTTGCACTATATGGTTAATAAACATATCATAACAAGACAAAAGAACCCCAAGTTGTTTATTATTAATATATCTATCTTTATATAAGTCATTTGGCAGAACATTAGATTTTTTGGAATTAAATAAGAATTAATAATATAATATTTGTTTTAAAAACTATTTTATGTCAATTTTGACACTATTTAGTAATTGATTTTTTTGAAAATCATAACAGAATTATTAGTTAGAAAAACGTTAATTAAATAAATACTAACATGTCATATTAACCTATAAAATTAGTGTAATTCATAAAAAGTCTCAAATTACATTTATTTTGGTATTTATAACATCACTTATGTCAATATTTCATTAATAAGATAATTACTGCATCATCTTTGTGTCATAAATAAATTAAATTATTTAATGTCTAAAAATTAAAAATAAAATACCATTATGTAGGAAATATTTTTATCTTTATAATGAGTATTTATAGTCGAATTTATATTATGTATAACCCTATATTAAAAATGATTTACTTATTAAACTTTGATTTTAACTATTTTAACCCTTCTTTAAATAAATTAATAATAAATGTCCTAATCTAATCCAAGTGGGCCTAAATGATCATATTTTATTCCTAAGGTTGTTTTTGGTCGAATTACACTTATCCAATAGAATTAGGACATGTGTTAGGGTAATAATAATAACAATTTTACCCTTAATTACCCTATTTACTTTTAACCGTGGTAAAAAAAGTAAAAAGTTACTATTCACCAAAAATTATTTTCATCTCATTGAACCACATTTTACTTACTAACATCAACCGTGTCTCTCGTATTTTTGAAATTCCACTCACAGAAGCGGTAAAATTATGTTTTTTGAAAAATTCATTTTTTTAACTACCACTTAGTGGTTTCACTATTTATCAAAAAATGAAAGTTTCCAGAAAAATACCAAAAATTAGGCCTAAGATATATGTGATATTATGAACTCAAAAATGATGTCTATTTTACCAAATTCAAAACATATCAGTTTCATTAATTAATTCAAAAATTAATTCCCGTCGTCAAAACAAATAGCGTGTTCTTAAGAGATAATAACTATCAAAAGATTGACACTTGTTTATGTCTGGTTTAAATGTAGAATTACATCCAATGACCAAAATTGTATTAAATTGTAAAAATATATTCTAAATATACTTTAAAACTACTCAAATTAACTATTAATTATTTTGATTAAAAAATTTGTTTTTAATTAAAATTTAGTAATTTTCACTATTCATCAGAATATGAAAGTTATCCAAAAAGTTCCAAAATTTCACCTTAGGCTAAATTCGATACACCAAATCCAAAAATGAAGTCCATTTTGGAAAATAAAATTTACAAAATTTCAAAAAGTGGTTATTACTATTCATGACGGCTAGTTTTAATAATTTTTTAATAGCATATCATTGTTTAGAGAAACTCCATATTGCGTACAACACACACTATCGCGGAAGGCCGCGCTTGCGTATAATGCAAGCCAAGTGAGGGTTGCGTGTTGTGAAAGAATCCTTCATTGTTTCATATAACGGAATCCAACCATATTTCATTTATACATTGAATATATATATATATATATATACTCAATGTTGCGTAGAATAACTATTATCAAAATTGTGTGTAACACGATCCAAGAATAGTGTTGCGTATGCTGTAAGCTAATATAGTGTTGCGTATAGCGCAAGGTAATCTTGGTGTAGCATACAAAACAAGACATTAATGAAATTAAAAGAATATTTTTCATAAAATCTCGGGGTGTTACAATATGTAATTATTTTTCCTATATTGACCCTTATTTTTCTCACATGACTATTACTTCATTTTAAAGATAAAGAACATAATATCATTACCAAACTAGGATCAAATAGTTTAGGTTCTTTGGAAAATTAAGATCATACATCACTTATAAATAATAAAATATAAACATTATTTCATTCATTATTCTATATCTTATTAGTGTCCCTTGAATTATCTTTAGAACTTATAATCACTTGAGGATATACATCAAAGAAATTGGTGAGATAAAAGCCTGGTAAGAGGATGAATAAGTGACATGAATCAATTTAACATGGGTGAGAATAATCATAATCATCATAATATAATCAAAGTATCATCATCATAATCGTGAGAGGAATCATTAGATAAATTCATGGAATGTGACAATGCATAAAAATGAAACATCATGTCTTGGTGGTCATATACAATACATAGTTGTGAACAAAGCTATCATCATTTTCTTCCATAATATATGCACACAATCATAACATTATCATTGTGAACAAAGATAGAATCTTGTTCATGAATATTGGAAATTATATCATGAGATATATCACATTACCCAATGCATTGGAGCACTATATTATTTTAGGCCCACCCGTCACATCATAAAATTTACATAATCATGCATTCTACAGAAAACATATGATTGTTAGATATAAAATAACCCATGGAAAGGAATGAGTTTAATTTCATAAATCATACATTCATGAAAAAATTTTTAGGTTACAAAAATAAAAAGGTAATAATAATGAAATTTTGTTTGAGGAAAATTAAAAGAATATCCGCACTAAAATTTGGAATAAAAGAGGAATAACCCAAAGGAAAGGAGTAGGGTTTGAGAAATCCCCTCACCATATGTCCGAATGATTTCTTCACACTAATATCCCAGATAATAAAATTATATTCATCAATTAATACATCTAGAATGGATTAAACAATTATTTAATTTATTATAATTTTATTAAGTTCATTTATGTCTATTGTTTTGGGTTATAGAGTTTAATTCTGTCATTCTGGGACTGTTCGTTTTCTTGGTCTTCATGATCAGTTCGCTTGTAAATAAGTATGAAAGTTCATGTACAATGAAAATAATTCTCCAGAATTGAAATTATATTCTACTAATTAACTTTATGAAGTTTAATTTGTCTTATATATCATTTTTATATGTTATTAGAATGATTCATTGGATAAAATGTCAATGAAAATGATTTAATTTATTTTGGCGGTTTTTATGACCATGATGAACTTATATAATATAATTTAATATAATGATAATATATTGGTCCCAGAACACTATATAAATTGTAATATGTATAATAAAATCTTATTTAACAATAAAAATTGTTTTATGACCATCCATGAAGTCAGTAATGGAACATGAAAAATTTTCATCCTCGAAGGCGGTAAATCAACTCCTCACGAATGACATTTCCATTTTTAGAATGAAAAATATAGGATAAGGGGTTTAATGATATATTATTAAATTAAGATAATAAAATTTTAGTCTATATAATAAATTTTTGATATCATTCCACTTGGACAAGGGTAGGATATGATAGAATAAGAAGAGAAAAGAAATTGAAATGAAATTAAAAGAAAAGAAATAGGATTTTACCTATTGAATTCTTCTCCTTGAGAACCTTAGGGAAATTATGTTTGGTATTTTGATAATACAAAAGTATCCTAGATGTGTGGTCAGGTCTTGGGAAGAGAATTGGGTAGAAATTTGAAAATCTTCAAGGCTTGGAAGGTGTGAGGAGAAGAGGTAGTATTTATAGTGGAGGAGGGGGTGTTTTTATTATTTTTATATTCCTTAATTTGTTATTTTAGATCAAGACTATAAATAGTTTGAAAATTATCACTAAATATGTTAAATATATTATAGTTCAATATTATGGGCTTATATCAATCATATGTCATCCATGACTTAATAATTCATGTACTTAGCTTATATCATAAATTATCGTATTTCACTATTCACAAAAATTCAACTATTTTAGAAAATTCCCAAAAATTCAAACTTGACATTTTTCCATGGGTAGAATTGAAAAATAAAAACTATTTAATTAAAATAATATTCTAAATATGAGAATTTTTTTAATTGAAAACATCATTTATTTGAAAAATACCCATTTTAGAATTATAACTGATTTTTATGAAACTTTGTAAAATTAAATAAGGAATCATAAAACTATCTTATAATCATAAGAGAAAAAAATATTAATTTATGAATAAATTTTATGAATGTAAATTTTCTTTTAAATTATTATATTTATTATAAAATTGAAAACAGACATTTATGTTTTACAAAAATACCTACACTTAAATTATCATTTTTAAAACATTTATTTACTTATACGATGATATAAATATATGATATTTTCATTTATAAGATAGATAAATTTTATTTGTAATTTCATAGGTGAGGTTACTATTCTATTGGCTAAATTACTATTCCTAATGATCAAATTTCTATTCCAACAGTCAAGTTACTATTCTATTGGTAAAAATTCCTAAATTTATCTTATTTAATTCATTTTCATTCATAAATCTATATTGTGTTCTCAATGTGATTTTATGTGATATAAACTGTATAAAATAATTATAAGAAGGGAATTTACATTTATAGAATTCTCGGTTATTACATTCTTCCCCCCTTATGAAATTTCTACCTCAAAATTTCCTTTTACATAAACTGTGAGGGTATTTCTCCTTCACCGATTCCACTAATTCTTAGGTTTCCACTTCATATTTACGGTTCCACCATAGTAATTTGACTCAGTGAGTAGTATTGTTGCATAAAAATTTATCTCTATGGTTTAAGATCTTCACTAGATGCCCCTCGAAAGAGAGATCATTTCCCAACTTTACCACCTCTCCATTCAGTACATGTGATGGATCTAGTATTCACTTCACTAAGAAGCATACATGGAATAAATCATGCACTTGGGACATGGTAGGTGGAAGTGCTAGTCAATAGTCCACAACTTGGACACAATCACGAATCTCTAAGGGGATGATATACCTAGGACTCAACTTTCCTTTAGTCCCAAATCTCATGAACATTTTCCATACAGATATGTGGAGGAATACCATGTCTCCAACCTTAAACTCCAGGCCTCATTGACAATTATTTACATATATCTTTTTGTTAACATTGGGCTGCCATGATGTGATGCAGAATGAATTTCTCATTCTCTACCATTTCATTGACTATTTTAAGTCATAGCAGCTTACGTTTATTGACTTCATCCCAACATGCCAGTGTTCTACATCATTTCCCATAAAGGGATCCATATGGAGTCATTTGGTTGATTGAGTGGAAACTATTGTTGTAAGAGAACTCGAATATGGGTAGATGTTGGTTCCAACCTCCTTTTAAGTCCATATAACATGTTGTCAACATGTATTCAAGTTTTTTAATAGTCCACTCTTATTGGACATCAGTTTGAAGATGATAAGACACACTAAAGTTCATTTCAGTGTTTAGTGCATGATGGATACTTTTTCAGAACTTGGAAGTGAATCTCGATTCTCAATTGAATTCAATCGATAATGGTAATCTATGTAGACTTACCACTTCTCTTATGTGTATCCTTGAAAATTGATCCAGTGAGAATTCATATAAAATTGTAATAAAGCAGTTGTCTTGGTGAGATGATCCACAAAAACTATCACGATCCGTCCCCTATGGGCTATGTCGTGACAACCCCAAGCCCGCCTTCCATATGCCAGGGGATGATGACTATAACCAAGAAGGCATATCCTAAAAAAGGAAGGAATTTCCTTTCAACCTATACATACACACATGCAGCCAATACTGTGGAAAATAAGCTGAAATTGGAACCAAAAACATGTACAAGGACTCTAGAAAGTAAATTGGGTTAGAATTTAAGATCAAATGAAAGGAAAGTACAATAAAAGAAGTAAAATCTTTAGATTTCGTCTGCCAAGGATCCTACATGATGGGTAGGTACAACCCACATTCGGAAGTCACTGAAACACACTGCATCTATCAATCCACCTCTGAGTACCATCTAGCCCTGGTCCCCAAAGTCCCAGTCAAAGCTGTCCATTGTCTGCAAAAGACAAAATAGGTAAGGGAAAATCCCATGCAAGGATGAGTATAAAAATACTAAGTAGGGACCCAGAGACCAACTCGGGTCTCACCAAAATCCATAAAGTAAATATCCAAAAATTAAGATCTCAAAGTAAAGCACAATGAAAAATACGTAGCTTCCACCAAGTATAACTTAAGTACAGAATTAAAAATTATTAGATGTAAAACTAGATCATTTTATTATGTTGAGAGGATTTTCAACTGATCTACAAAGGTTCGCTCAGCTGCTGATCCACAACGGTTCACTCTGAGGTTGATCCACATCGGGTCGTGCTACTGCTGATCCATGAAGGGTTGCTATCTTACCGATCCACAAAGGGTCACTATCATGCTGATCCATGAAGGGTCTCTATTATAATGATCCATGAAGGGTTTCTATGATGATGATCCACAAAGGTTCACTATCTTGCTGATCTATGAAGGGTATCTATCATACTGATCCATGAAGGGTCCATATCTTGTTGATCCATGAAGGGTCCCTATCATGCTGATCCAAAAAGGGTCTCTATCATTATTCATGTCACAACCAGCAATGGGAATCCCGCACTTAGAAAGCTTGATTCTAAGAGGATCTGCTCCTCAAGCCATTGGTCATTCCTCAATCTCCACAAAGTCCCACATAGAGTAAACCAAAGGGCCATCTCGTTGTAAGGTTCTGAATGCAACAGACAATGCATCGAATAAACACCCAGTCTATAAGATATGGGCATTTTTGTAAAAAGGTCCCAGTTGGATTTGAGTTTGATCCAACCCAACCATATGAAAAAGTTAGCCAAATCTCACGTAGAGTATCTTAGAAGGGCCGCCTTGTTGAAAGGGTCCTCATGCCATAGATTATGCGTCAATCAGATGCTCATTCTGTTAGTTACAAGAGTTTTAGTGAAATTGGGGTCGGTTGGGTTTGGGTCTGGTTCGACCTAGTCGAATTGACCCAACCTGAAACTTGTCAGCCTGAGCCTAGACCATTGGGCCTTACTGAACCCAGAATAGGTTGGCTATGGGTCCAGATCACCAGGTCACCTAGTGACCCGAAATTATCCAGCCCGACCCGCATGGGCGGGCCGATCAAGTTCGGACCCAGGGTCCTGCTGGGCCTAGGCTTGTCCCATTGGCCTAGGCCTGACCCATTTGGTCTTGGGTCTGGCCCGCTGCGCAGTGGGTCTAGTCCGCCTCCATCCCCATGACCCAACCCCCCTAGTGGGCATGTTTCCTCCATCCCGCCTGGTGGGATGGTTTCCTCTATCCCGGGCCACCCCAGTGGCCCGGTCCCTTCTCCCCCAGCCTGACCAGTGTAGTGGGCCTATTCTGTCTAGATGGATGCGACACAACCACTTTTGTTTCCATCTTTCCTGGCCAGTATGCGGCCGACCAGTTCCCCCCACATGCGGTCGATGGACCAAGTGCCTCTAGTGCATCCGAGCGGGCCGGTTGGTACTGTGTCTCCACACCGCCTCCTTCTCCCCGTGGCTGCTGCCAGCGCCGGCACACTGGTGGTTCTTCTATGAGCCATCCGAGTTTCTCGAGTGGTCTGTTTCATGAACTGTCTATGCCTACAAGATTTTAGGGCTTCCACCTTCTCTAAGAAGGTGTGGAACTCACCTTTACACCATTTTTAGAATTTTTTTCCATGAAGAACTCACAAGAATATGCAAGGCAGAGGGACTGAAGCCTTGTTCGTGTCGGCCCATACCCTCCGTGTAAGAGGTGTATAATCAAAGGGAGGTTTGATATTTCAATACATGAATTTATCCTACCATTAAAGTCCCCTAATTTAACAACCCTATCACAAGAACACATGATCCTCTAATCAACCTGTTCTTGGGTTGATCTATATTCATTGGTTTAGAACGAAGAATAGGGAAAGAACAACAACCAGAACGAAAGAATAACCCCTACCTGGATTGTTGGATCCGCTGCTAACGATGGATGATATCTTCATCATTGTCCTCAATCCATCAATCATTGTTGTTAGTCACCAAATTAATCATTATTCATTGGATATGAATTCTAATATAGGTTGGTAAGAGAATCCCCAATGTTTAATTCTCTACTCTCCAACACATTATTTTAATACAAATAAACACGGCGCAATGTTTCTGTTACGCTGCAACTTTGCGCCAGTACGCTATTTAATTTATGAAATAGCGTAGTGGTTATGCTTGAAAAAACATCCATTAATAATCCTCATTTAATGTGTCTCACTTTAAACTTGTCGCCGCACTTCAGCACTTCCATCCACTGCTCAACGGTGTGAATGAAAATAAAAAACGTTTTTGTAAGTTGTTTTATTATTTTCTTAAAAGCCCGAAAATTAAATTTTCCTCCTGACCATTTCCGGTTGAAGTTAAGTCCTTTGTAGGAGAATACTATTGTTTCGAGTTCAATTATGCCCTCATATTTTTGATCTGAGAACAAGTTCAAAAGTTAGAAAAACCCGCTTGCACGTTTATTCAAGTGAACTGAAGACAAATTCAAAATTACATTCCGAGCACCCTGGGCCTCGGAATCACATTCCGTCTTAGTGCCTGGTCTCAAAATAATTCCTTATAATTTAAAAAAATTACATGGAAATTACAGGACATTAAATTCTCCCCACCTTATGGATTTATGTCCCTAAAATCGAAAACAAAGGATAATTAAACAAATGGGGGTACTGAGCATGAATCTAAGCCTCCTGATCCCATGTGGTCTCCTAGCGATTCCAGTGCTTCCACTGAATGCACACTAGTGGAATCAACTTCCCATAGAATCGATCCTCAATTTCCCCTGAGAACTTCACAAACATCACTCCATCATCAATGTCCAGCTCACCCCCAGTCGATGAAATGTGATGGATCATGCACGTACCTCCTCAGCTGCGACACATGAAAAACATCATGCACCCGGTAAATCTATGGGGGAAGATATAGGTGGTATGACACCTCACCAACTCTATTGGGAATCTGGAATGGTTTGATGAACCATAAAGATAACTTATTACCCTATACAAATCTCTACAATCTTCTTCGGGGCGAGAAATGAAGGAAAACATGGTGTCCCTCCTCAAAATATCATGGTATATGTCTTCTGTAGGCATAAGACTTCTGTCTGCTCTATATAGTCCTCATCCTCTCTTGGATGATTTTCACCTTTTTAATGGTATCCCGTACCAACTCAAGACCCATGAGTGCTGAATCCCCTGGGTCTGTCCAGTATAGGAGTGATCTTCATGGCTTCCTGTACACGGCCTCAAAAGTGCCATATGGTGGAGTGATAGATATTGTTGTATAAAAACTCCACTAGTGGTAGGTAGTCCTCCCAAATAAAACCAAAATCTAGGACACAAGAATAAATAATGACCTCCAAGGTCGATATGGTCCGCTCCGTCTGACTATCTTTTTGGGGGTGAAAGGCTGGGATTAAGCGCAGATGAGTCCCAAACGCCTCCTAAAATCCATTCCACAACTGGAATGTAAAACAAGCGTCATGATCTGAGACAATCTTTGAAGGAACCCCCTGATACTGTACTATCTTCTGGACGTAGAGGTGCCCTAATACCTCTACTGATCCATACTCCTGGATGGGTAGGAAGTAAAACAACTTGGTGAGCCAGTCAATGATCACCCAGATAGAGTCACGAACCCTAGACGTGTAGGTAACCCCATTACAAAGTACATGGAGATACCATCCCACTTTTTCTTTGGTAACTCAAGTGGATGTTTCAAGCCTTCTAGGACCAGTTTCTCGACCTTCACTTACTGATAAGTGAGCCATCATGAAATGAACTCTGCCACCACTTTTTTCATCTCTCCACCAGTACTAATGTTGGAGGTCTTGGTTCATCTTTGCCACACCATGGTGTAATGCCGAAGGGGATATATGAAACTCTCCCAACCCCTCCTCTAGTTACTTCACTGGTACCATGGTGCACCCTCTGAAAAGAAGTACATTCTCCCCAAATATCAAAAATCCATCAAGAGTATATCCTGAGGATATCTGAGCACATTGGGCCTCGCAGTTACCACCCTCAAGACGTGCCTCCCTAACTCACTGAAGGAGTGGGAGAGTGACAATCATAGACTAGAGGTAATCTGCTTCATCATCATCCACAATGGATATCTGCATCCCACCTAACTGCTCTATCACTTCACTCAGCAGCTACAAACCAGACCTCCTGCCGAGCGCGTCAGCCACCACGTTCGCCTTTCCAAGAGTATAGACTATCTCAAAGTCATAGTCCCAGGGAACTCTATCCATCGCCGCTATCTTAGGTTCATGTCCTTATATGATAAGATATATTTGAGACTCTTGTGGTAGGAGTAGATAGTTCACCCATAAACCAGTGCGTCTACATTATCAAGGAAAATACCACTGCTGCTAACTCCAGGTCATGGTTCACATAGTTCTTCTCATATTGCATCAACTACTATGAGTCATAGGTTATCACTACTCTCTCCTACATCAGGACACAACCCATTCTGGTCCCTGATGCATCACAGAAGACTACATACGCATCTCTCTTTTCTGGTAGTCTTAGGATGGGGGCACTCATCAGTTTCCTCCTCAGCTCCTGGAAACTGTGCTGGCACCACTCCGTCCATATGAAGAGTTTTCCCCTCTTTGTCAAAGATGATAAGGGTTATACTACTCAGGAAATGTTGGGTACGATCTAATGGTAGTACGTAACCAACCCTAAGAAACTCCGTAACTCATTCACACTCTTGGGTGGCTTCCAAGCATGCACTGCCTCTATCTTCACCAAATCCACTACTACTCCAACCTTCGAGATGACATGTCTGAGAAAGTGGACCTCCCGAATCCATAACTGGTAATTCAAGAGCTTACCGTAAAGATGGTGCTATCGGAGTGTATCCAGGACTATTCATATGTGTTTAACATGCTCGTCCTCCTACATCAAGTACACCAAGATTTCATTAATGAATATTACCACGAAATGATATAGGTAAGGCTAGAAGAACCTATTCATGAGTCCCATGAACACCACTAAGGTATTTTTCATGACAAAAGGAATCACCAAAAGATCATAGTGGCCGTACCAGCATCTCAAGGCTATCTTCGGTATATCCTCACCCCATACCAAAAGCTGATGATATCCTGATCTGAGGAAAATATTCGAGAACCACATCGCTCCCTTAAGATGATCGAAGAGGTCATCAATCCTCTGTAGTGGATACTTGTTCTTCACGGTCACTTGGTTCAGGTTTTATAATTCCACGTATAGTATCAAGATCCCGTCTTCCTTCTTCGAAAACAACACTGGGGATACCCATGGAGAAACACTGGGTCTTATGAACCCCTTCCTCTATAAGTCCTCCAATTGTACTCTCAGATCCTAGAGCTCTGCGAGATCCATCAAATATGCAGGTGTAGATATCAGTGACTTTCCAAGGTACAATTCAATGTAGAAGTCTAGCTCTTTTCAAGGAGGTAGTCCTGGGACATCTTCTCGAAAGATGTCCACATACTCATCCAGCACTGCAGGAAATCTCAGACTCCTCTCATCCACCGCATTGAGGGTGAGGCTAGCCAAATGGTGAGTGATTGGCTACACCCTCCTCCGAGAAAGTCCATCCTTTTCTATAAAGGTTACCTTATCACCGATTAAGAAAAACTTGGTCCCATACTCATATAAACACCACACATTGATCCTTAAACAGTCGATCTAATCATATAATGTAGACAACCAGTCTATACCCAAGATGAAATTGTAAGGCCTAGACACTGCTATTAGAAGATCCCAGCCAAGGATCTCACCTCCTAGAGTATGCTCACACTACCATAACTAGTGTGTAATCATCGAATCCCATCTTTTAGGAGTCTCTAATCATAAGGATTTAGCAAACAACTCCACTGGAATCTCTGAACCTCAAACGAGGTCTGTGGTAAGGAAAGACTAACTGGAACCTATATCTATAAGAACTGTATCTAAGGTGGAAAAGACACAGATCATACCTCTTATAATATCTAGAGCATCATGGCCGTATGACTCCACTATCTAAAGCTAATCTCGCTCCTATTCGCTGGATCCCTAAGCCTGTAGTGAACCACCTGGGGCTGGTGGAGGTTGTACCTCGAATCATCATCCATCGCTTGACACTCGGTATGCTCCCCAACCACGTCCGCCACCCTGCAGAACTCCTCACTCAAACCTCTACCTCTGACTTGGTGGTCCCTCGACCGCCTATTGATCATCTATGCAATGGGTCAGGAAGTCACAAGCCCTATGTCCCTGCCTGCCTCTGGAGTAACAAAATCGAACCCTCAGTTGAACTCCATTACCTCGCGAGATCCCCACCTATGAACCTGCATCCTATAGTCTTCCTATGGATGGTCTGTCCCATTTGGGCCTATGTGTTATATTCCTATTGCCAACTATAGATGAATCATCCACTTGTATCCTGGTGGTGCCTCTCACTGTCAGTGCATGCTCGGCTAGGAAGATCGCCAATAGTAGAGCTCTCTCTAGCACTCCAACCTACGTCAGTATGATGAGATACATAATCGATGCAATTATCTCCCATAGGAGTCCTTGATAAAAGGTCCGATCCCTAAAGAAAGGGTCCCGTACCATGTCTGTGGAGTAGGGGGAGAGGTTGGTAAACCTCGCCAAGTACTGGGCTACAACCATGCTTCCCTGCTATAGGTACAGTAGATCTTGAATACACACTAAGCTTAGTGTTGTTGGTATGAACTCCATCATAAAGAGGCTCTTGAAGTCAAAATAGGAAATGATCACTTACTTGTGTGTCTAGAGAATCAAGCTCCACCATCTCCTTACCATGCCCTAGAAAAGGCTTGTATTTAGGACCACCATATGGTCTATAGGTGTCTCTACCAGGCAAAAAACCCACGTAACTTCCTCTAGCCAATCTTTATCTACCTAAGGATCTATCTCACCTTGAATACTTAGAGGCCTATATCTCTACAACTCATGCAGTGTGCTTAGTTGGTGTGAAATATCCACTAGTGGGGCAGGTAACAACAACTTCTTTACGGGTGGTGGTGCTGCTGGTACACCACCCGAAGGTGTTATCACTATAACTGGTCCCTACACCGATGCCTCATTGCTCGATGGGCCATCTTCATGACCCCTCATTGGAATCATGGATGGGTGTCTTTATTGAGGCATCCTGTAGGAAAACATATACTCCAAAATCAATAAGTTTTACCTGGTGAGATGACTCAAAAGAGATAAAGAGAAAATTGTTTCCTAAACACAAGCAACCAATGTTTTCATGTACTAAGTCGAAAAACAGAATTCAGGGTCTTGGTGTATAGATACATCAGGATCCGCACCAACATTGAACTCCCTAGCCTTAAAGCATAACTCAATACACTTTACACTATTTCCTCATCAAAAAAAATACAGACTCTTAGTTCTTCTGGTAAAATCGATCGCATATGATAACACTTTATCATGAACAGTCCCTCAAGGCCTGTGCTATGAATACCTCAAGCCCACCTTCCATAGGCCAGGTGATGGCGACTAGCACAAAAAACCCACATACCAAAAATGGAAGGCATTTCCTTTCAACCTGTACACACACAAATGAATCCCATACTATGGAAAATGAACTGAAAATGAAAAAAAACAAGTACAAGTACTTCAAAAAGTAAAATATGCTAGTATACAAGCCCAACTCAAAGAAAAATATAACAAAAGAAGTACATAATCCGAAGGTCGTTCGCCAAGTATCCTACCTATAGGTTAGTTATAACCCATTGTCAGATGTCACTATAGCACACCGCATCTATCAATACACCTCTGAGTACCATCTAACCCTAGTTCCCTAAAGTACCAGTCAAATCTGTTCATTGTCTGCACAAGACACGATATGTGCGGGCGTAGCCTGTGTAAGGGTGAGTATAATAGTACTTAGTAGGGACCCAAAGACCAAATCGGGTCTCACCGAAATCCACAAAGTAAAATAACACAAATAAAGATCTCAAAGTAAATCACAAAGCAAAAGACACAGATCACACCATGTATAACTTTAGTACATATGTAAAGATGATTAGTCATAAAGCTAGATCAACTTATTCTGTTGAGAGGCTCTGCTGCTGATCCACAAAGGGTCACTCTGCTGCTAATCCATGATGGGTCTCTCTATATATGATCCACATCGGGCCACTCTACTCTTGATCAATGAAGGGTCACTATCATGATGATCTATGAAGGGGCGTTATCATGCTGAACCACGAAGGGTCACTATCATGTTGATCCACTAAGGGTCGATATCATGCAGATCCACAAAGGGTTCCTATAACGATGATCCATGAAGGGTCTCTATCATGATGATCCAAAAAGGGTCACTATCATGATGATCCATGAAGGGTTTCTATATTTCTGATCCATGAAGGGTTTCTATCTTGCTGATCCACAAAGGGTCGCTATCATTCTTCACATCACAACCAGCAACTGGATTCTTGCACTTAGCACGCATGATTCTGGGAGAATATATTCCTCAAGACATCGATCATACCTCAACCACCAAGAAGTCCCACATAGAGTAAGACAAAGGACTGTCTAATTGTAAGGGTCTCAACGCAATAGACGGTGCATCGAACGGACGACCAATCTGTAAGATATGAGAATTTTTGGAAAAAGGGACCAGTTGGATTCAAGTCCAATCCAATCCATCCATACACCAACCTACTCCAAAACTTATTTAGAGTATTTAATAAGGAATACCTTGTATCAAGGTTCCTTATAACGCATACGACACATCAATTGGATGCCCAATCTATTAGTTACAAGCATTTCAGTGAAATGGGGGTTGGTTGGGTTCAGGTTCGGTCCGACCCGACCTGACCAAAATCTGGTCCGGCATGGGCCTAGACTATTGGGCCTTACTGGACTCGGCCTAGGTTGGCCATGGGTCTATCCTGCTGAGTCACCCAGTGACCCGAAATTATCTGGCCCAGTCCGCCCTGGGGAGTTGGTCAAATTCCGTCCTGGGGTCCTGCTAGGCCTGTGCCCGACCCCTTAGCTTGGGCACTACCCATTTGGTTGTGGGTCTGGCCCGCAGTGCTATGGGTCTGACCCACATCCATCCGCATGACCTAGCCTACCTAGTGGACTGTTTTCCTCTAGTCCATGCCACCCCAGCAGCCCGATCCCTTGTCCCCCAGTTCAACCCATGTGACGAGCTGGTTCTGTCCAGCTAGATGCAGCACAACCGCGTTCGTTTCCATCTAGCCCAGCTGACTAGTTCGTCCTACACGTGGTCCACAGACCTCATGCGTCCAAGGTGTCCAAGCGGCCTAGGCCTATTTCACCCCCTCCAAACTGTGATGGTTGGCACCATGTCTCCACGCTATGCCGTTTGGCACCATTTCACCACGCCGCCACGACACTCTGCCGCTGCGGCGCACGACCTCCCTCTGCCTGCGGCCGCCACCAGTGCTGGTGCACATATGGTTATTCTGCAGGACACCAATGTTGCTCCTGTGGTCTGTTTCTTGAACCGTTCTCGCCTACGGGATTGTAGGGATTCCACCTTCACTACTACAGCTCAAACTTACCTTTCCACCATTTCAATAATTTCTTCCATGAAGTACGCACAAGAACACGAAAGGGGGAGGGACCCGAGCCTTGTTCGTGTCAGCCCGCACCCTCTATGTTAGAGGTCAATAATCAAAGGGAGGTTTGGGATTTCAACACATGAATCTTACCCATCATTCAAGTCCCAAAATTTAAAAACTCTCCCATATAAACACATGATCCATGAATCAACCAGTTAATGGTTTGATCCAAATTCATTGTTTTTGAATGAATAACGAGGAATGAACAACAATCACAAAGAAATAATAAACCCTACATGGATTGTAGGACCCACTGTTGATGATGGATGAGATCCACATCATCATTGTTGGTCCATGAATCATTGACGTTCATTTCTGCGTTCGTCGTTCTTCTTTGGAGAAGAATTCCACTGTAGGTTCGTCAGAGAATCCCCAACATTTAATTCTCCACTCTCCAACGTGTTAGTATAATAAAAATAAACACATTGCAATGTTTTTGTTACATTGTGAGATTGTGTCATTACACTATTTCATTTATGAAATAGCGTAGCAGTTACACTTTCACAATGATCCATTAATGATCATCATTTAATGCGCCTCGCTGTCACCTTGTCATGACACCGCAGTGACACCATCCTCCACTCAATGGTGAAAAAGAAAAGAAAATATCTTTTTCTAAATTATTTTATTATTTTTCAAAAATTCCCAAAATTAACTTTTCTATATGAACCTTTTCAGTCAAATTGAAGTCCTTTCTAGGCGAATCAAGGCCTTTCAAGTTCAACAGTGCCCTCCGATTTTCGATCCGAGTACCATTTCCAAACATAGAAAAAACAGCTCACACATTTACTTAAATGAACTAATGAAAAGTTCAAAATTACATTTCAATCACCCCGGGTCTCGAAATCAAATGCCTTCTAAGAATCTGGTCTCAAAATAAAATGAAATTATGGGACATTACAACAATCCATATAGAATTTTTCTCTATGGATATCTTCAAAAGTCCGCTAACAAAGTCCATGGTGATGTTTTTTCCCATTTCCATGTTGGTATGGGTAATGGTTTCATAATACACTTATAATTTTCCTTTAATTATTCACTTACTGACATACAAGAAACTTTGATGTATATTCAGCGATCTCCTTATTCATATTATCCCACCAATAATTATCTTGGAGATCTCGATACATCATTGTGCTCCTTGGGTGAATAGAGAATGTTGATCTATGTGCGTCACTCAGAAGATATTTCCTTATATCTAGATTTGAAGGTGCACATAGTCATGGCCCAAATATTAGAACTCCTTCTTCATAAATTTTTAAATCTAATAATTTCCCCTTTCTCATGGATTCCACCATTTTCTAAATTTCAACTTCATTTCTTTCAACATCCATTATTTTATCCATGAAAGATGGTTGAGAAATCATTTAAGAAAGGATTTATTATGTTCCTCCATTAATGATTCCCATGTCTATCCTTTGAAAATTTCAGAAAATTGGATCCTTACCAATTCTCATCATTGACAATGTTATAGGATACATTCTTCTTAGAGAATTCGCCAATTTATTCGCTTTTATAGGATGGTAGTGGATTGAGAAATCGTAATCCTTGATGAGATAAAACCATATTTGTTGGGACATACTAATATACTTATATGTGAATATATATTTTAGGATCTTATAATCAGTATATATGTCACACTTCTCCCCATATAGATAATACCACCGGATTTTCAATGCAAAGATCACAACCACCAACTCCAGATCATGCAAGGGATAGTTTTACCTATGAATTTTCCACTGCCTTGAGGCATAGGTGATCCGTTTATAATTATTCATCAGTCCACTTCCTAAGAAAATTATTGTAGTATCTCTATATTCCACAAAGAGTTCCACAGCTATCGTTAGTGTGAGTATTATTGCAATACTAAGCCTCTTTTCAACTCCTTGAAGTATTCTTCATATTCACTAATCAAGAAAAAATTTATGCCCTTATGAGTCAACTTGGTTTGTGGGTTTTAAGATAATGAGAAATTGTTCAAAAATCCTATTTAATACCCTACTAGACCAAGGGAACTATGGATATCTGTTACTGATGTTGTCCTGGGCCACTCTTCAATTACCTTTTTCTTGGAAGGGTCCGCAAATACTCTTTTTTGAGTGATAACATTCCCAATGAATGATACCTCTTCCATATATAACTCAAATTTAATATAATTTTCATATAGATTATCCCTTCGTAAATTCTTTAGTATAGTTTTTAAATTCTCATAATTTCCCCCTTTATTCTTATACTATATAAGAATATCATCTATAAATAATACCAAAATTTTTCAAGGTAATATCTAAAGAATATATTCATTAAGTCCATGAATATTTTAGAATTTTTGAGGCCGAAAGGAATAATTAGGAACTTATAGTGACAATAACTCATTCGAAAGGAAATCTTGGAAATATATTCCCTCCACACCTTTAATTGGTGATATCTCAACCAAATGTCCATCTTTGGAGAAATAATTGGCCCTATGAAGTTCATAAAACTAGTCATCTATCAATGGAAGGAGATAATTGTTTTTTATAGTTATTTTGTTGAGATCACAATAATAAATGCATAGACACACTGATCTATCATTCTTCTTGATGAAGAGGACTCAAATATCCCATGGTGAAGAACTCATACATATAAAAACCTCGTCCAGATTCTCTTGTGAATTCTTATTCATTTTTTCTAACTCAATGAGGAATATTAAATAAAGTGTCTTTGATATAAGTAGAGATCTAGGAATAAGTTAAATTAAGAAATAAACCTCTCGTTCAAGAGGAAGACTAGGTAATTCTTCTGGTAACATATTAGTGTAGTCCCTCAAAATGGGCTTGTTTTCGTGCAAGATTATCTCCTTCGTCTCAATAATTTGAGTGCGATATTATTTATCATAAGGTAATAATATCCAAAATTGAGATGATGATTCTAAACTAAATTTATCTTCCTCCATACACTTGTAAAAAATTGGAGGATACCTCAGGATGTGAAGAGCGATATCCCATTCCCGACAGTTGATGTTGTATTTCTATAAAGATATACAATCTGTGCCCAATATAGCATCAAACACCACAAAATTAAGCAAGAAAAGAGTTTTTAGGATGTTCAGTCCCCAATCATTAATTGGGGAGGAGTTATATCATTTTTATAAAATAGTTTCTCTATTTTATATTCTCATAGATAAATCAACCTCCATATTTTGAGGTGGTGTTTGAATTGTTCTACTAGACTTGTGAGATATAAAAGAATGCGTAGAACCATAATAAAATAGTAAATTTTCTATTATACAATAAATAACCAATTTACCTATCACCAAAACATTTTAAGGATAAAACTTTGTAGTAGTGATGACATAATCTTTCCATTTCTCCTTTGGATTTGGTAGCTACTGATGCTGATTACCCTTGAGGCCATGAGGTTTTGTGCACTAACTTGCATAGTTCCCATGATCCCTATAATAGAAGCATTGAACCACTGATGGTTCTCTCCTTTACACCACCACATTATACATATTACTCATGTCTCTTCAACATTCATGATCTTGGTGGCCTTCTCTCCCACACTTGAATAATTTCCCCATCCGATTTAGGAAATTCCCAAGATGATTATTCCCACATTTTTTTAAAATGTGAGGGGTTGGATTTTCTTACACATTTTTCACTAGATCCTCCGACTTTAAACTCTTTATTTCATTTAATATATCCATATCCATGGGACCATTCTACCAAATCCATATCCACTTTAATATCACATCGAAAAACTTATTCATAACTCCCAAAGTCTTTAATAGATAGAGGATTTGAAGGTTTGGTTTTAATCCACTAAAAAATCTATCTATTTTACTATTATTTTTGATAAAAAAACTTGAGGAATAACTTTATGGACTTGTGAAAATTTCTTCATAAGCTATGATAGGTTCACCTTCTTTTTTTTACTTTAGATCTATGAATTATCTCTCCATATTTTTTCCAGGAGTTTGAGGGAAATAATTATTAATAAATATTTTATTTATGTTTTCCCATTAGATATATTCAATTTTATCCTTCATCTTGGTGTTATTAATCAACACCCGACATTGGTTGTCCTATCCATGTAAATGATAAATGACCAGAGTCACCTTCTCCATATACAAACAACGAAGCACAGAAAATATATTCTCCATTAAGATGACCCATTGTTCTATGACTAGTGGATTAGAAGATCTACTAAAAGTCAATGGTATTTTCCTCATAAAATACTCGATACCTAGATAATACCTATTAGGTGAAGGAGGATGTTCCACATTATTGAAGTTAATATTCATAGCCTGAGATAGATGGGTAAAAATAACTATGAAATTATGAACTCCACCTCCCAAGGCAATGGGGATGTCATTAGGGCATTCACTACATTGTCCCTAACATGGGTTGTCGGCCTAGTTTCTCCTAGTTCCAACCATTTTCTAAAATAAAAAAGGTTTGAACAAAAAATAATTAAAAAATTCATGAATAAATAATTTATTCATTTGTAAAATTAATTCTAAAGGCATATCTTTTGGGATCCCTATGTTTAGAATTTTTCTAAAGCAAAGTTTCTTGGGTTCTTACAAATACTTAATCTCATACTAATGGTTGTTGCTAATGTTATCCATTCCTAATTCCTAAATTAACTTAATATTTATCTAATACAAACTATATCTACCCTTATTTTTCTCATGTGACTATTACATCATTTTAATGATAAACAACATAACGACGTTACAAAACCAGGATCAAATAATTCAGTGTCTTGGGAAAATTAGGCTCATACATAAATTCTATATAATAACAGAAAAAAATTATTTAATTAATTATTCTCTAGCTTCATTGTGTTCCTTGTGTTCTCTTTTTAATAAGTAATCACTTGAGGATATACATCAAATAAAGGGGTGATCTAAAATCCAAGTAAGAGGATGAATAAGAGACATGAATAAATTTAAAATGGGTGAGAATAATGATAATAATAATAATATATGAATAGAATCATCACCATAATCCTGAGAATAAGCAATTGATTAAAGAATGAAATTGGCAATGGATTAAAATTAAACTTCATGTCATAGTGGTCAAATACCACAAATAATTGTGAACAAAGCTAGCATCATGTTCATGCATAACATATGTGAGTAATCATAAAATCATTATTTTTTAAAAATCTATAATCATGTTAAGAAATATTTCACATTATCTCATGAGATACATAACATTACCCAATGCATTGAAGCACTATATAATTATGGTCTCACCCGTCACATCATTACATTTACATAATCATGCATGACACAAAGAACATATATAAATCTTAGACATAAAATAACCCTTGGAAAGGAATGAGTTTAATTTCATAAATCATACATTCATGAAAAAAATATAGGGTTACCAAAAGAAAAGGGGAATAACATATTTGGTATTAGAATCATCAATATTGAGTAGAGAAGAAACAATATCAAGAGAAGTAAAAGATGTTTTTTAGAAAGAAGTGTTATTTTGGAAAATCCTTGTACCTATCATAAAATCTAATTAGAAAAATGTATATCCTTGAAAAAATGGAATAACAATGAAATTATGTTTTATTAATATTAAGATAACATCCACACTTAAATATTTAATGAAAGATAAATAACCTAAAGTAAATGAGTTGGGTTCAAGAAATCCACTTACCTTATATACTAATGATTTATTCACATTAATATATTGGATAATCAAATTAGATTAATTAATAAAAAAAAACCTATTACACATTTATTTTATTCATTTTAATTTTATTAAGTTCATTTATGGCCATTTTTTGGGTTATAGAGTTCAATTCCGTTATTTTGGTAGTGTTTGTTTGCCGGGTTTTCATGATTAGTTGGCTTGTTTACAAATATAGAATTTAAACTAGAATGAGAATAACTCTACAGAATTGAAATTATATATTATTAATGAAATTAATGAAATTTAATTTATCTTTTTTATCATTTGGTAATATGTTATTAGGATGATTAATTAGATAAAATTTGAATGAAAATGATTTAATTTATTTTAGCGGTTTTTACAACCATCACAAAATTATACAATTTTATTTAATATCATGTTTATATATTGGTTATATAATAATATATAACTTGTAATATGTATAATAAAATATTATTTAACCATAATAATGGTTTTTTGACCTTCCTTGAATGGGGAAATGGAAAATGAAAACTTTTCATCCACGAAGGGGATAAATCAACACCTCACGAACGATGTTTCAATTTTTAGAATAAAATGGATAGTACAAGGGGTTTGGAGGTATATTATTAAATTAACACAATAAAATTATATTATATATAAGATACTGAATTTATCATTCCACTTGGATAAGGGGAGGTGAGGAGATAATGATAAAATAAAACAAATCGATAAAAAATTAAAAGGAAAGAAAGATGATTTTACCTCTTGAATTATTCTCCTTGAGAACCAAATTATGGAAATTAGGTTTAGTATTTTGTTGAGACCAAAAGATCCTGGATATTTGGGAGTGTATTAGGAAGATTATTTGGAAAAAATTGGATATGCTTCAAGGCTTGTAAGGCGTTAGGAGAAGAGGTGGTATTTATAGTAGAGGGGGTGTTTTTTAATTATTATATTCATTATTTTATTATTTTGGATCAATAATATCTATCTTTTGAACCTTTTAATTAAATATATTAAATAAATTAAGTGGAGTTCTTGATTTTTGGCTTAAATCAACTATACACCTACCATGACTCAAAAATTCATGTATTTAGCTTAGGTTGTAAATTATCATATTTCACTATTCACCAAAATTCATCTATTTTAGAAAAAATCCAAAAAGATTCACCCTAAATTTTTTTCAATGTGTAGAATTAAAAAATTAACTACATTTTCTGATAATAATTTTATAAATATGAGAAAATTAATTTTTAATTAAAATCATCATTTATTTGAAAAATAGCGATTTTAAAAATGTAAATTATTTTTAGATACTTTGAAAAATTAAATAAGGTATCATAAAATCATCTTATAATCATAAGAAAAGAAATTATTTTATGAATAAATTTTATGAAAATAAATTTTATTTTAAATTATTATATCAATTATAAAATTGTAAATAAACATTTATGTTTTAAAAAAATATCAACACTTAAAATATTATTTTTGAAACATTTATTTACTTATACTATGATATAAATATACCATATTTTCATATATAAGATTTATAAATTTTATTTATACTTTCATAGGTGAGGTTACTATTCTAATGGCTAAATTACTATTCCTAATGGTCACATTACTATTACAATGGCCAGGTTACTATTTCATTGGTAAATGTTCCTTAATTTCTATTATTTTATTCATTATTTATTTATAAAGTGTGTATTATGTTCTCAATGTTATTTTATATGATTTATACTATATGACATAATTATAAGAACAAAATTTCCATTGATAGAATTCTGGGTTGTTATAGTTCCTAATTGGATTGTGATAAAAATCCTAGCATGTAGTTTATAATTTTTTCATCAACCTGTGAACCCTAACCTCATACCATCTATTAAATGAACAATAATTCGGTTCTGGGGTGCAATAAAAGTTGTCAGGCCCATAGCCAACAATGGTTTTTCATCAATTTTTGGATTTCACATTATAATTGGATAAAGTAGCAACCCTTGAATCTACGAGACATTATCATGAAATATAATTTATAATCAATTTGAGTAAAGGTTAAGAATTAACTATACATGGATTATTTATTTATTGATGATTCGTTTAACACCACTTATTGTACTGTCATTTCATTAAAATAATCAAGGGTAAATCCCCACTAGTAGTGATCCACACATGCTCCACAAACCTTCGATCATCATCATAGAATTATCCAGGTGATATCATGGAAGAATTTAATGATTATATTGATCATTATTGATCAAAAAAATATTCCTTAAAGGAAATAAGGAATGCTCTTGGTTTTTGAGAGTGTTCATAGAGAGGATCTCTAAAGGGATTGAGATAATTCTCTCTAGAATTTGTTTTGCACAATTATTATAATAACTATATGAAATAAGGTTTATATAATAAAATAACTAAGGGTTTTAGATGGTGTGAAATCCCCTATTTTTCCAATGACTAACTTGGATTTTTTCAGATTCAATAGACCATTTGAAATGTATATAACGATGAATAACATGACCAACACTAGTTTTTTCCAAATAATATTAACAAATATTTTACAAAACCAAGAGAAGAACTTTTCACATTAATTTATAATTAATTTAATGTATAAGAAGAAATATTATCTTGGTCTTGAGTTATTTCTTCATTGATGATGTTGATTATTTGAACCCAATTGATGTATCTTTGTTACGTTGTGGGGACCTAAAGCAGTACCCTTCTAGCGATGATCCACATATGCTTCTTTAGTTTCTAAAAAATTATAATGAAACATCAAGTGCTAGAATGACTAATTGATCATCGTTCATTGATCACCTTGATCTCTTAATCTTTATTTTGACTTAAAGGAATCACTCTTGTTCTTATCAATATTGATAATAATAGATGGGGAAAAGAGATGAGAGAAATATTGTGCACAATGATTAACTTTTCTATGATTTAATAACAATATATAAATAGACCTAGGGATATGGTTTAATTACCATTAATTTATCAATATACCTCAACTATGAATTAATCCCCAATAAACGCCGTATTATGTAGATAATGATCTTATTTTTATTTTACTTGTGATGTGTACAAACCCAATCAATGATAAATATTTATTTTAGGGTATAATAAATAAATATTTATTGTTATAAAAAATATGTTCCTCTCATCATCCTCAACATTTATTGAATTATTAAATATATATTTAAATAAATATTATTCATTAAATAAATAAAAAAATATCCTATTCATAGTTTGGATACGAAATATTTATTTAATTTTCATGTAACTAATTAAATTATTTATTTAATAAATAAATTGTAATTTATTATAATGTGAATAACAAGAGATAAATAAATATTTTATATTCATATAATAAAATAATTTCCTTCATAATTACAATTTATTTAATATTTGTGTTCGATTAATAAAACCTGAATAAATATTAATTCTTGGTCAATAGAATAAAAGTTTCCAAATACTAAATATAAATAATATTTAACTAACATCTAAGTAAATAATTTAGGTAAAATCTCATAGGTCTCTTAGTGACATTATGTAGGATTTTCTAAAGTCTAAGATCACCATCTATAAAAGGATCAAGTCAACCATAGAGGAAGAATATATAGCACATGAACAACTACCACATATGATTACTCACTATGTAATATAATATATTTATTATGATATATCATCAAGTAGGTTTCACACCCGTGTCATCAACCTATATGCTTGATATATATTTATTTGACTATCTAAAATGAAATTGTCTTTAAACCAAGTCTATAAAATGTATTGTGTTGGTTACATCTCATTTAAATGGGTGAGATATCAAATTCCACAAATATAGAAGTGAAAAATCCTTCCTCGACTCATTCATTAATAACATGTCTTCCGTGCCACCCCAAACATACCATACTTATTTTGAATATATAGTGTCTTAGTTTTGGTCAATATATCAAAGTGTGTGAGTCATGACACTCATTAATAATAATATTAAAGTATAAGGATCATCACACATGCTCGTAGACAAGAATATCCAAGGACACATAAACTTGCAGATTTCCTATAGTTTGGTCTGTTCTCATAATATTCAGTGTTGGAGATTACCAAGTGTGAACTTAATGAGATGAATTATCATCTAATTATGAGTACTATCACCTGGAATTCAATATAAATCATATCCCATCATAAAATATTATTCAATCCTAGAACAATATTTAATAATATCATCATGGAATTTCAAGGTTCCCATCATAACGGGAAAATGTTATGACCTTTTCAATGTGAAAAATGCTCTATGATATTATTACTTTAAAGTCATGAAAAAATAAACAATATTTAATAAAATATTTTATTAGTATTTATTTAATTTAACATAATTTAAATATAATGTAAAAAAAATTGGTTCTAGGAAACCAATTCCAATAGACCCCCACTTGGACAAGATCCAACTGCAAGTGACTTTTAGTCTGCTAGATCTCACATGATGATCATGTTTCAACTCAGTTAAGTCTTTATATAAGGGGTATTCAATATTTTATTCTATGAAATCTCTTCTCACTATAACATCACCTATCCAAGAAAAATCCCTCAAGAGATGATATTTTTGAAGTATGTTCTTTATTTACTGATGCGACCTTTGATTTTTTACAAGAGCCACTGCTACAATATTATTATAGTAGAGTGTGATAGGCTCTTCATTTCTAGGAAACACACCAAGTTATTAGATAAATTTTCACATACAAACCACTTCTTTATCCACATCAGAATTTTTGATATACTTGGACTCCAATATCAAATGGGAAACCATGGATTGTTTGAAGATCTTATAACTCATAACACCTCCATGAAGAGTAAATATGTAACTTGAATATTATTTCAGATTGTCTTCATAAATTTGAAAACTGTAAACTATATATCCCCCAAATACCACTCTTATCTCCTCTATAGACTAAGGACATATCCTTATTAAACTTTAAATACATAATGATAGTATTGGCTATAATCCAATTATGGTCACTTGGGTAATCTTTACATTTCCTATTATGATTATGGAATAGGTGACATCAAACATGGTACATAGCATAATATATATGACTGACCTTGTTTTTTATGTCTATGGGTTCATTTCCATCATCTGTCTCTCCCCATGTGTTTGAGGAAAAAAATTCATAAAAAGATGAATGCCATGTCACATTGGAAATGATCCCCTCTTAGAATGTTCCATACCAAATATCTTCAATATCTTGTCAATGTATGTACTTTTACTCAGTCTAACCAACTTCATGAATATATCATGAAGGATATTAATCATAAGAATATATGTTGCTTCACCTAAGTACTTCATGTAAAATAAAGTGTCTAACTGGGCCTTAATTGAAAACAAGATTTGTATTTTGTTTCTACTAAGTATAAAGTCATCAATATAAACTATTAGGAAAATTAATTCACTCCAAATAAATAGCTTATAGACACAAGTCTCACTTTAATTCTTTATGGAACCAAATTCTATTATGTCTTTATCAAATCAAATGTTCCATGAACTGAATTCTTATTTAATCCATAAATGGATCCCTTTAAATTGTATACCTTATTTACATACTTTGGAGTCCCAAAAAATTATGTTGTGTTATATATAATTCTTCTTGAAAGTTTTAATTAAAGAAATATATTTTGAAATATATATTTCAAATCATTCAGTCATGGAAATATACCATGGTAAGTAGAATTCTGTTGGATTTTATCATAGAAACTAGTGAAAGTGGTATGTAATATCCTATAACTTGATGGCGTTTAAACCATTTCACAACTAGTCCAGTCTTATTGGTACATACTTGTTCATCCATGTCTAGTTTCAATTTAAATACCCATTTGTAGTCAAAGAAATTTACATCCACTGGAGGATCTACCAAAACCCATTTTTTGATAAATGGAATACATTTCAGAATTTATACTCATTTTCCATTTGGTATATTTTTTTCCATTTACAACTTTATTATAGGTTTCGATATCATTATTATCAACTAATTATGATTCAATATCTTATGTGACTAGAAAACCATATCTTTTAGGTTCCCTAATATCTCTTAAAATTCTACATAGTAGTTGTGTCATTGAAATTTCTTCTTCCATGGGGATTTGTGGAATCTATTCGGGTGTCGAATCATGTGTAACAGGAGCCATGAAATCAACAAAGTCTATCTCACGCCCACTATTACTTTTAGATATTTGTTATTTTTCAATGAATATGAAACATACTTCCACTATTTCCTTTTCATATGAGGGCTGTATAGGTAATATATCCTTGTTTCTTGAGGTATCCTATAAAGGTACATTTTTGTGCCTTTAGGTACAAGTTTTTTTACCTAAATAGGCCTTAATAAATGATTCAAAACCCCACTCATTTACATTTGAATACATGGATTTATTTATAGACCAAAGTTTATATAGAATAATATTTTTCACTTTAGTTGGCACCTAATTTAGTAAATGTACCTCTATCAATAATGATGAACCAAAAAAGGATAATGTAAGACTCGTATAAATCATCACTAATATCACTATATATAACATGGGTAATTTATCCTTTTTCTTTCCCCATTCCATTATGGCATATATAGAGGAGTGAGTTGGGATAGAATTCCAAACTCTTATAAATAATCAATGAATTCATGATTAAGATATTCTCTACCACGGTCTAAGTAGAGTTTCTAAAACATTCTAACAAGACGGTTCTCAACTTCATTCTTATATTCCTTAATTTGTTAATGTAATTTGACTTATACCTCATTAATTAGACATATCCATATCTACTAAAGTCATCAAAAAATGTTAGGAAGTTTGTGTACCCACCCACGACTTCAACTGGAAATGGTATACACACATTGGCACGAACTAATTAAAGAGTATATGTGAACCCTTCACCTTTTCTAGTAAATTATAATTTTGTTATTCTTTCTTTCAAACATGTGTAACATATACCTAGTGGTTTTAGTTTGAATGAATCTAAATACCCATATTGGTATAACATAGTCAAATGTTTTTTCATTTGCATGACCTAATCGATGATTCCATAGTTGGGTGTGGTATGAGTCATGAGAAATATATTAATTATTGATCTTATTTACTTGGTTCAAGTAATCCAACAAAAGAGACCATTATTTAAATATAAATTTCCATAAAAAATTATTTCATTATAAAAGAAACAAAAATTATTTGTGAATTTGAAAATCACTCTTTTTATCAAGTATAGAGGCATAAATAATGTTTTTGGTAACTCAGGTTATAAGGCCCCAGCCTTAAACCTTACTTAATCTTGAGTTATTACAAGATTACACATTGAGGATCTTTTCAGGTTTAGAGTTTTAGAGAATTAGATCATGAAACTTGCATTACATTCCATATTTAGACAAAGTGGTTACATGAAAGACAGTATTCATTCTTCCCATCAACAGAAACATATTTAAAATAAAACATGGATTCTTTCTTGACACATCCTTGACACTGTCATCACATCATGTACCCTTCCCTTGACCTGTGAAAAACATTTCAAAAAAATGGGATGAGCATAAAAAGCTCAGTAACAGATATAAAAATATGGAAAGGAATCATGAGTACATGTATACATAAGAATGAAATCATACTTTACCCATAAAACATAGGCACTTTAACATACCTCATAAAATCAGAGAAATCATATGACATAAAGGTAACTTGAGGCATTCATAACATTCTTACATAGTGAGTAACCCTCTTGTTTATGTTTGGAATACCCATCACAGAATATTCCCTAAATCTCTTCGGAGAAACCTTAACGTTTCACTCCTTCGCGTTACCCAATGCATTGGAGAGCTATATCGGGCTCACCCGCCCTTAGTTTATCACGGAACCACCCGTTTTCATAACAATGCCCAAGAAACATAACATAAACGTATCACATAAAACATGCATAAAGGAAACATAAAATTTCCGCATTTCAATCACAATATAACATTTTATTATATTGAAATAATGAATCCATTCAAAAAGAAACCATTTCCAAAACCATTTAAAATATTTAATAAAGAGAATTTTGAATCAAAGTGTCCCATACCACCTTGAAGCTTTTAAAATGTTAAACCATCAATATCCATATAAATAAATCCTTAAAACCATTTTGAAAACATGGATATTAATAATAACAAATAATTAAAACATTTAAAGTGATATTTTGGTTAAAGGGGTTTTACCAAAATCAGAGACACTTGAATACAATAATTGAGGAATAACATTTAGTCAGAACTTTGTAATATCACGAGAATAAATGGATTCATGATATAATACTCCAAAGGACAGTATATACACCATATAAGAGCGAATTGGTGCATAACGACAATGAACCCTCAATAGAAATGTCAAATGTGATGAAATCCCTTATAAAGAAGGTATCCTTAAATTAAGGACAAATAAATCTCAAAAATATGTGTGACAAATATAAATACACCCAATATAGGTGGATATTAAGTGTAAAACAATAAAATTTCATTCACACATATTCAATGGATGACATATTCAATGACTACATGTTGTACCCAAAGAAATCAAAATTGGGTTAAAAAGTTCCCTTGACAGCCCAACGACATCACATCAAAATGAGTTGCTGAGAGATAAAAAGTGTATCTCATCACCTGGACATAAAATTTACATCAATAAGGATATATGAGAACATATCCCAACATAACAATATGTAAATTAAAAGACCCAACAAAAGAAGTCTTTTAAAAAAGAGGAAGGTGAAAGGTTCCCTTACCGACTTGGGTATCCTTCAAAACATACACCCCATGATAGAAGGACAATAGATTATTGATGTAAATACTCATGAATGAAATTATATTACACAAAGAGTAGAATAATGGGCAGTACATAAACCACTCAATGGAATTTGTGGAAAATTTAGCATAAATCTCACGGGAATAAAAGTGAGATGAAAAATCCCTCATGAAAACTCAGCAGCCTAACGGCGCCACATAAAACTTCCGAATATGGATTGATGAGAGAGAATAGGGTCTCTAATCACATGAACATAAAAATTACAGTAAGTTTAATATAAAATATCACCCCAATAACAATAAAGACGAGCTTTAAAAGGAATGACATAAAAGTGTGTACTTAAAAAGAAAGAGAGGAGTAGGATCCCTTACCTCAGGTCCGACTTGACTCGATCGTTCTTTAATCTAGTGAATAATAAACTTGAGTTAATTTATACTTCCTTAAGAACTTTTTAAAGTTCATTATTCATTTTATATCACTTATTACCATGTCATAAAAATTTATGTAATCATTTATGTTAATAATATTTGTTTTGCCGATACTTGGTTCTTAAGTCGAAAGTGGACTTCTTACAATTACATGTTGTTCGTGTGGCCAAATGTTTATTATATACATAATTGTATTCATGATGTAGATATCATATATGTCATATATATTCAGTAAATGCACGCATTTATAACATTACATAATCATTTAGAGGTAAGAAATGAATTGCACCGTTCATGGAGACGGTAAGCCGTACGTACGCATGAACGCTACATTCATTTCTATTTCGTATTTTATAGAATGGAATAATAATGATATAAAGGTATATTATAATTCCAGTATAATATCATATATAATATCACTAAATCAATCCTTTATACGTCCCACGTATGGCATTAACGAATCTCATCACTTTGAGGGGGCGGTAGTCCGCACTTCCTAAAATGAAGATATCGCGTATACCCATAATGGATGCCATAAAGGTAAGACACAAATGAAAAATACAGAAGAATAAGTAAAACATAAACATATTATATATCATATATAAAAATAGTGACATCATAATGGCCACCTTTGAAGGTGTTAAATGAGTATTTAACAATCATCGTTTCGGGAGGCAGAATTTCGCCATCCACGGAAACCATATGTTCTTTAACCATTTGATGTAGTTGTGTGAGAGTGTAGCTCGAATAAATCTTATAACAACATCCTAGTATATTGAAGATACTGGTGTTGTTACAAAAGAAGTAAATAAAAAGTGTTTAGGGGGTTGGAGAATCAAAATAAAACAAATGAACATGAGAGAATGGATTACCTTTAAAAGTGTAACTCTTTTTCATTTGAGCCTAAAGGCTTCCTTTGAAAGGATTATGCCCAAAGGGAATCCTCTAGGATGAGGAGAGGGATGTGGAGAGAGTAAATGGGCAGGGGTTGGCCGAGCCAAAGGCTTGAGGAGTGTGTGAAATGAGGTAGAGGCGGGGGCCTTTTATAAGAGGAGAGGAGGGGCACTTTTGGAAAGTAAAGAAATATTACTTTATTTGAAAATGTGTTTCGGTTTTAAAAGGTCCCACATTGATATAATTCGTGTATAAGGTGATAAGGGTTCTAAATCCACCCATACAATAAGTTTTGGACATGTGTAGTTCATAGATTTTACATTATCTTTCCATTTTATTTAAATCATCAAATAATGATGTCATCGCTGCATCATTATTATGTCATAAATAATTTAATTTATTTAATGTCTAAAAATTATAAAAAAAATACTATGACGTATGAAATATTTTTATCTTTCCAATGAATATTTAAAATAAAAAAGATGACTTGTATAACCCCACTTAAAAATTGTTTTAATATAACATATCATGTTAGTGTCATTTTTACTTTTACATTAAATAAAAAGTTATTTATGTCATTTCCCAACCAAAGTGGCTCCATGGGGTCCCCAAGTTGACCAATGGCTTGTCTTGGTCGGCCATTACACATCAAATGAGGTTAGTACATGTGTCAAGTTCATTTCATATTATTAAAACATTATATTTACCTTAAACTACACTAATTACCTCTAATCGTGATTAATGAAAAAAAGTTACTATTCACCAAAAAATTATTTTCATCCCATTGAAACAAATTTTACATACTAATGACAACCATGTATGTCAGATTTTCAAAATTAAATACACATTAGTGGTAAACTTTCATTTAACTGAAAAATCAGTTTGCTTGATTAACACTTAGTGGTTTCACTATTCATCAAAAATTGGAGTTTTTCAGAAAAATACCAAAACTTCACCCTAAGCTATATTTGATATTACAAATTCTAAAATGAAGTCCGTTTTAAAAAATTCAAAACAAATTAGTCACATTAATTAATTTAACAATTAATTCCTGTTGTCAGAGCAAATAGCGTGTTTTTATAAAACAATAAGTATCAAAAGATTGACACTAGTTTAAGTCTGATTTCAAAGTGAAATTAATTCCAATGACCACTATTGGATTTAATGGTAAAAATATTTTCTAATTTCACTTTAAAAAAAATTCAAAATATTATCTAATCATATAAATAAATTAGATTAAAAAGATGTTTTGAATTAAAACACAACATTTTACACTATTCATTAAAAAAATGAACTTTATCGGAAAAATATCAAAAAATTACACAAAGTAAAATTTGATGTCCCGATTCTTAATAAGAGTTTTATTTGGTCCAAAAGAATGTATAAGAGTGATCAAAACTATATTTAATGACAGTTCTCCATTAAAAGGCGATAAGTGATCCTTTAGTGAAAACTAGGGCATATACACCTAAAATTGAATTATTTCCGTATTTTAAGCCTTTAGCTTTTATTGGATAAATTTAAAAACATTAAAAAACATATATAATCATATTTTAGTTATTTCTATCCATTCCCGCCAATACAACGGCTACATGTTAACTACCATTTGAAATAATATTATTTTATTATTAGAGTGCAACGTAAGATTCCCAAGAAACTCGTTGTTGCGTGTTGGGTACGCCATCGAGCATAGCGTCCCCTTTAAAGTCATATTAATATTTTATTCACAAATATGGATAAATATGAAAATGTCATATTCATTATTTACCTGGGGTGTTACATCCTTCCCCCCTTTTGGAAATTGCGTCCTCGCGATTATAAAATTTCACTTGGAAACATCCTTGAAAGTCCCACATCGGAACAAGAGTTGGTAAAACAATCACTTTAAAATAAAGAATGATAAGCACAGAGGTCACCCAAGTTAACCCATACTAGGATTCCAAGTATGAAAATATGGACATGGAGGAAAAAACAAAGGGTCATGTTCTGATAGAGAGTGATAGAAAACATGTTTAGGAGAAAGTTAACCACAAGAAAATCACAAACTTGTGATGGGTTAAACGGTATTCGATTCCCCGGTAGGAAAAGTTAATAGACAACATTTTTGCTTTAAGTTACTTTTTAATGAGGAATTTATTCATAAGGAAACATAATAACTTATCATGTTGACTTTCAACTTTTACTAGATTCCTTAATCAAACTCATATTTTTTTTCCAAAAGACGAGTATTTAAGGAGACTTGTTTTCATTAAGAGTACTATAATCAACTTCTAGAGAATCACCTAATACACAAAATAGAACTATATACTTCCCATGTCTTTAGACTTTAACCAAAACCAAAAAGGTTATTACATGATCAGATAATCCAGAAAAGGATAACCCTTTATAAAAAGAAAATCTATTCTTAACCTCCAAAATTTGTCCAACAAAACCCAAAGTTCAACGAGGACCATTCTATAATCAATTTGTCCATAAAATTCTTCAAAGTAAACCAAACTAAGATTGAAACCCAAATATTTGAAGGATTTAGTCACATAGTCTTCCAATTTAAATCGTAACATTTATCTCCAAACAACATCAGTTGCTCCTAAAGTCTCGTATTGAAAAGTAATTAACCTAATCACATATCCTCCATGATAGGTTAATCATTTTCATAAATAACCCAAAATCAACTTCCTCTTAATTCATAAAATCATATAACTAGAAAGAATCGGTCAAACTAACCAGGGACTTCACGTAGTCCAGTGGTAGGCGATAAATACCCATCGTACTTTGGTTGTGGGTTCGATTCCCGCAGCTTTGTCCGACGCGACGGGATGTCACACGGTCTGCATGTTGTCCTTTTTCCAAAACTATATAATTCTTAAATCATTCCCCAAAAAGAGATAAAATCATCAAAAATGATCATAACATATTTTAACCTCAAGTTTATCTCATGCTTTTCATTTTCCAGCATATCATATAATAACCCATAATTACCTCAAAAGTAAGGATCATATAAACTCTAATGGTTACCTTTATTATTATTACCTGAACTTCCACATGGATTGGTCATCTCGTACATGATGCATTAAAGATCATACCAAGGTTCAAGTTGTTGATCATGACTCCTTTATATTTGGTTTAGAACAACCACGAGTTTCCTCATTGAATCCTCTATTTTATCTAGAATCTTAATCAGAGAACCACCACAGTTTCCTTCAAACCTGTTGTCTCTTTGGTGCCTGCTAGATCCATCCATTCACTAAAAATAGAAATGTCAGTGTGCGTATATCAACAAAACCATCATGTACTAATGCGAAAGGTAAACACTAAGATACACTTACTCATTCACTTTATCTAAAACTAGGACTCTTTCTGAAATCCTAACCATTATGGTAATGTCACTTGTGCTTAGAGAATACCCTAACCTCTAAAGTTATCTAAACCGACCTTTGATACCAACTATAAGGCCCCAGCCTTAAACCGTACTTAATCTTGAGTTATTACAGGATTACACATTGAGGATCTTTTCAGGTTTAGAGTTTTAGAGAATTAGATCATGAAACTTGCATTACATTCCATATTTAGACAAAGTGGTTACATGAAAGACAGTATTCATTCTTCCCATCAACGAAAACATATTTAAAATAAAACATGGATTCTTTCTTGACATATACTTGACACTGTCATCACATCATGTACCCTTCCCTTGACCTGTGAAAAACATTTCAAAAACATGGGATGAGCATGCAAAGCTCAGTAAGGGATATAAAAATATGGAAAGGAATCATGAGTACATGTATACATAAGAATGGAATCATACTTTACCCATAAAACATAGGCACTTTAACATACCTCATAAAATCATAGAAATCATATGACATAAAGGTAACTTGAGGCATTCATAACATTCTTACGTAGGGAGTAACCCTCTTGTTTATGTTTGGAATACCCATCACGGTATATTCACTAAATATCTTCGGAGAAACCTTAACGTTTCACTCCTTCGCATTACCCAATGCATTGGAGAGCTATATCGGGCTCACCCGCCCTTAGTTTATCACGGAACCACCCGTTTTCATAACAATGCCCAAGAAACATAACATAAACGTATCACATAAAACATGCATAAAGGAAACATAACATTTCCACATTTCAATCACAATATAACATTTTATTATATTGAAATAATGAATCCATTCAAAAAGAAACCATTTCCAAAACCATTTAAAACATTTAATAAAGAGAATTTTGAATCAAAGTGTCCCATACCACCTTGAAGATTTTAAAATGTTAAACCATTAATATCCATATAAATAAATCCTTAAAACCATTTTGAAAACATGGATATTAATAATAACAAATAATTAAAACATTTAAAGGGATATTTTGGTTAAAGGGGTTTTACCAAAATCAGAGACACTTGAATACAATAATTGAGGAATAACATTTAGTCAGAACTTTATAATATCATGAGAATAAATGGATTCATGATATAATACTCCAAAGGACAGTATATACACCATATAAGAGTGAATTGGTGCATAACAACAATGAACCCTCAATAGAAATGTCAAATGTGATGAAATCCCTTATAAAGAAGGTATCCTTAAATTAAGGACAAATCAATCTCAAAAATATGTGTGACAAATATAAATAAACCCAATATAAGTGGATATTAAGTGTAAAAAAATAAAAGGTCATTCACACATATTCAATGGATGACATATTCAATGACTACATGTTGTACCCAAAGAAATCGAAATTGGGTTAAAAAGTTCCCTTGACAGCCCAACGACATCACATCAAAATGAGTTGATGAGAGATAAAAAGTGTATCTCATCACCTGGACATAAAATTTACATCAATAAGGATATATGAGAACATATCCCAACATAACAATATGTAAATTAAAAGACCCAACAAAAGAAGTCTTTTAAAAAAGAGGAGGGTGAAAGGTTCCCTTACCGACTTGGGTATCTTTCAAAACATACACCCCATGATAGAAGGACAATAGATTATTGATGTAAATACTCATGAACAAAATTATATTACACAAAGAGTAGAATAATGGGCAGTACATACACCACTCAATGGAATTTGTGGAAAATGTAGCATAAATCTCACGGGAATAAAAGTGAGATGAAAAATCCCTCACGAAAACTCAGCAGCCTAACGGCGCCACATAAAAATTCCGAATATGGATTGATGAGAGAGAATAGGATCTCTCATAACATGAACATAAAAATTACAGTAAGTTTAATATAAAATATCACCCCAATAACAATAAATATGAGCTTTAAAAGGAATGACATAAAAGTGTGTACTTAAAAAGAAAGAGAGGAGTAGGATCCCTTACCTCGGGTCCGACTTGACTCGATCGTTCTTCAATCTCCTGAATAATAAACTTGAGTTAATTTATACTTCCTTAAGAACATTTTTCACGTTCATTATTCCTTTTATATCACTTATTACCATGTCATAAACATTTATGTAATCATTTATGTTAATAATATTTGTTTTGCCGATACTTGGTTCTTAAGTCGAAAGTGGACTTCTTACAATTACATGTTGTTCGTGTGGCCAAATGTTTATTATATAAAGAATTGTATTCATGATGTAGATATCATATATGTCATATATATCCAGTACATGAACGCATTTATAACATTACATAATCATTTATAGGTAAGAAATGAAATGCACCGTTCATGGAGACGGTAAGCCGTACGTACGCATGAACGCTACTTTCATTTCTATTTCGTATTTTATAGAATGGAATAATAATGATATAAAGGTATATTATAATTCCAGTATAATATCATATATAATATCATTAAATCCATCCTTTATACGTCCCACGTATGGCATTAACGAATCACATCCCTTTGAGGGGGCGATAGTCCACACTTCCTAAAATGAAGATATCACGTATACCCATAATGGATTCCATAAAGGTAAGACACAAATGAAAAATACAGAAGCATAAGTAAAACATAAAAATATTATATATCATATATAAAAATAGTGACATCATAATTGCCACCTTTGAAGGTGTTAAATGAGTATTGAACAATCATCGTTTCGGGAGGCAGAATTTCGGCATCCACGGAAACCGTATGTTCTTTAACCATTTGATGTAGTTGTGTGAGAGTGTAGCTCGAATAAATATTATAAAAACATCCTAGTATATTGAAGATACTGGTGTTGTTACAAAAGAAGTAAATAAAAAGAGTTTAAGGGGTTGGAGAAGCAAAATAAAACAAATGAACATGAGAGAATGAATTACCTTTAAAAGTGTAACTCCTTTTGATTTGAGCCTAAAGGCTTCCTTTGAAAGGATTCTGCCCAAATGGAATCCTCTAGGATGAGGAGTGGGATGTGGATAGAGTAAATGGGCAGGTGTTGGCCGAGCCAAAGGCTTCAGGAGTGTGTGAAATGAGGTAGAGGTGGGGGCCTTTTATAAGAGGAGAGGAGGGGCACTTTTGGAAAGTAAAGAAACATTACTTTATTTGAAAATGTGTTTCGGTTTTAAAAGGTCCCACATTGATATAATTAGTGGATAAGGTGGTAAGGGTTCAAAATACACCCATCCAATAAGTTTTTGAAATGTGTAGTTCATATATTTTACATTATATTTCCATTTTATTTAAATCGTCAAATAATGATGTCATCGCTGCATCATTATTATGTCATAAATAATTTAATTTATTTAATGTCTAAAAATTATAAAAAAAATACTATGATGTAGGAAATATTTTTATATTTCCAATGACTATTTATAATCAAAAAGATGACTTGTATAACCCCACTTAAAAATTGTTTTAATAAAACATATCATGTTAGTGTCATTTTTACTTTTACATTAAATAAAAAGTTATTTATGTCATTTCCCAACCAAAGTGGCTCCATGGGCTCCCCAAGTTGACCCATGGCTTGTCCTGGTCGGCCATTACACATCAAATGAGGTTAGGACGTGTGTCAAGTTCATTTCATATTATTAAAACATTATATTTACCTTAAACTACACTAATTACCTCTAATCGCGATTAATGAAAAAAAGTTACTATTCACCAAAAAAATTATTTTCATCCCATTGAACCACATTTTACATACTAATGACAACCATGTATGTCGGATTTTCAAAATTAAATATACATTAGTGGTAAACTTTCATTTAACTGAAAAATCAGTTTGCTTGATTAACACTTAGTGGTTTCACTATTCTTCAAAAATTGGAGTTTTTCAGAAAAATACCAAAACTTCACCCTAAGATATATTTGATATTCTGAATTCAAAAATGAATTCCGTTTTAAAAAATTAAAAACATATTAGTCACATTAATTAATTTAACAATTAATTCCCGTTGTCAGAGCAAATAGCGTGTTTTTATAAAACAATAAGTATCAAAAGATTGACACTAGTTTAAGTCTGATTTCAAAGTGAAATTAATTCCAATGACCACTATTGGATTTAATGGTAAAAATATTTTCTAATTTCACTTTAAAATCAATTAAAAATATTATCTAATCATATAAATAAATTATATTAAAAAGAGGTTTTGAATTAAAACACAACATTTTACAATATTCATTAAAAAAATGAACTTTATCGGAAAAATACCAAAAAATTACACAAAGTAAAATTTGATGTCCCGATTATTAATAAGAGTTTTATTTGGTCCAAAAGAATGTATAAGAGTGATCAAAACTATATTTAATGACAGTTCTCCATTAAAAGGCGATAAGTGATCCTTTAGTGAAAACTAGGGCATATACACCTAAAATTGAATTCTTTCCGTATTTTAAGCCTTTAGCTTTTATTGCATAAATTTAAAAACATTAAAAAACATATATAATCATATTTTAGTTATTTCTATCCATTCCCTCCAATACAACGACTACATGTTAACTACCATTTTAAATAATATTATTTTATTATTAGAGTGCAACGTAAGATTCCCAAGAAACTCGTTGTTGTGTGTTGGGTACGCCATCGAGCATAGCGTCCCCTTTAAAGTCATATTAATATTTTATTCACAAATATGGATAAATATGAAAATGTCATATTCATTATTTAACTGGGGTGTTACATCCTTCCCCCCTTTTGGAAATTGCGTCCTCGCAATTTTAAAATTGCGCTTGGAAACATCCTTGAAAGTCCCACATCGGAACAAGAGTCGGTAAAACAATCACTTTAAAATAAAGAATGATAAGCACATAGGTCACCCGAGTTAACCCATACTAGGATTACAAGTATGAAAATATGGACATGGAGGAAAAAACAAAGGGTCATGTTCTGATAGAGAGTGATAGAAAACATGTTTAGGAGAAAGTTAACCACAAGAAAATCACAAACTTGTGATGGGTTAAACGGTATTCGATTCCCTAGTAGGAAAAGTTAATAGACAACATTTTTGCTTTAAGTTACTTTTTAATGAGGAATTTATTCATAAGGAAACATAATCACTTATCATGTTGACTTTTAACTTTTACTAGATTCCTTAATCAAACTCATATTTTTTTCCAAAAGACGAGTATTTAAGGAGACTTGTTTTCATTAAGAGTACTATAATCAACTTCTAGAGAATCACCTAATCCACAAAATATAACTATATACTTCCCATGTCTTTAGACTTTAACCAAAACCAAAAAGGTTATTACATGATCAGATAATCCAGAAAAGGGTAACCCTTTATAAAAAGAAAATCTATTCTTAACCTCCAAAATTTATCCAACAAAACCCAAAGTTCAACGAGGACCATTCTATAATCAATTTGTCCATAAAATTCTTCAAAGTAAACCAAACTAAGATTGAAACCCAAATATTTGAAGGATTTAGTCACCTAGTCTTCCAATTTAAATCGTAACATTTATCTCCAAACAACATCAGTTGCTCCTAAAGTCTCGTATTGAAAAGTAATTAACCTAATCACATATCCTCCATGATAGGTTAATCATTTTCATAAATAACCCAAAATAAACTTACTCTTAATTCATAAAATCATATAACTAGAAAGAATCGGTCAAACTAACCAGGGACTTCACGTAGTCCAGTGGTAGGCGATAAATACCCGTCGTACTTTGGTTGTGGGTTCGATTCCCGCAGCTTTGTCCGACGCGACGGGATGTCACACGGTCTGCGTGTTGTCCTTTTTCCAAAACTATACAATTCTTAAATCATTCCCCAAAAAGAGATAAAATCATCAAAAATGATCATAACATATTTTAACCTCAAGTTTATCTCATGCTTTTCATTTTCCAGCATATCATATAATAACCCATAATTACCTCAAAAGTAAGGATCATATAAACTCTAATGGTTACCTTTATTACTATTACCTGAACTTCCACATGTATTGGTCATCTCGTACATGATTCATTAAAGATCATACCAAGGTTCAAGTTGTTGATCATGACTCCTTTATATTTGGTTTAGAACAACCACGAGTTTCCTCATTGAATCCTCTATTTTATCTAGTATCTTAATCAGAGAACCACCACAGTTTCCTTCAAACCTGTTGCCTCTTTGGTGCCTGCTAGATCCATCCATTCACTAAAAATAGAAATGTCAGTGTGCGTATATCAACAAAACCATCATGTACTAATGGGGAAGGTAAACACTAAGATACACTTACTCATTCACTTTATCTAAAACAAGGACTCTTTCTGAAATCCTAACCATTATGGTAATGTCACTTGTGCTTAGAGAATACCCTAACCTCTAAAGTTATCTAAACCGACCTTTGATACCAACTATAAGCCCCCAGCCTTAAACCTTACTTAATCTTGAGTTATTACATGATTACACATTGAAGATCTTTTCAGGTTTAGAGTTTTAGAGAATTAGATCATGAAACTTGCATTACATTCCATATTTAGACAAAGTGGTTACATGAAAGATAGTATTCATTCTTCCCATCAACGAAAACATATTTAAAATAAAACATGGATTCTTTCTTGACACATCCTTGACACTGTCATCACATCATGTACCCTTCCATTGACCTGTGAAAAACATTTCAAAAACATGGGATGAGCATAAAAAGCTCAGTAAGGGATATAAAAATATGGAAAGGAATCATGAGTACATGTATACATAAGAATTAAATCATACTTTACCCATAAAACATAGGCACTTTAACATACCTCATAAAATCATAGAAATCATATGACATAAAGGTAACTTGAGGCATTCATAACATTCTTACGTAGGGAGTAACCCTCTTGTTTATGTTTGGAATACCCATCACAGTATATTCCCTAAATATCTTCGGAGAAACCTTAACGTTTCACTTCTTCGCGTTACCCAATGCATTGGAGAGCTATATCGGGCTCACCCGCCCTTAGTTTATCACGGAACCACCCGTTTTCATAACAATGCCCAAGAAACATAACATAAACGTATCACATAAAACATGCATAAAGGAAACATAACATTTCCACATTTCAGTCACAATATAACATTTTATTATATTGAAATAATGAATCCATTCAAAAAGAAACCATTTCCAAAACCATTTAAAACATTTAATAAAGAGAATTTTGAATCAAAGTGTCCCATACCACCTTGAAGCTTTTAAAATGTTAAACCATTAATATCCATATAAATAAATCCTTAAAACCATTTTGAAAACATGGATATTAATAATAACAAATAATTAAAACATTTAAAGCGATATTTTGGTTAAAGGGGTTTTACCAAAATCAGAGACACTTGAATACAATAATTGAGGAATAACATTTAGTCAGAACTTTGTAATATCATGGGAATAAATAGATTCATGATATAATACTCTAAAGGACAGTATATACACCATATAAGAGCGAATTGGTGCATAATAACAATGAACACTCAATAGAAATGTCAAATGTGATGAAATCCCTTATAAAGAAGGTATCCTTAAATTAAAGACAAATAAATCTCAAAAATATGTGTGACAAATATAAATACACCCAATATAAGTGGATATTAAGTGTAAAACAATAAAAGGTCATTCACACATATTCAATGGATGACAAATTCAATGACTACATGTTGTACCCAAAGAAATCGAAATTGGGTTAAAAAGTTCCCTTGACAGCCCAACAGCATCACATCAAAATGAGTTGATGAGAGATAAAAAGTGTATCTCATCACCTGGACGTAAAATTTACATCAATAAGGATATATGAGAACATATCCCAACATAACAATTTGTAAATTAAAAGACCCAACAAAAGAAGTCTTTTAAAAAAGAGGAGGGTGAAAGGTTCCCTTACCGACTTGGGTATCTTTCAAAACATACACCCCATGATAGAAGGACAATAGATTATTGATGTAAATACTCATGAATGAAATTATATTACACAAAAAGTAGAATAATTGGCAGTACATACACCACTCAATGGAATTTGTGGCAAATGTAGCATAAATCTCACGGGAATAAAAGTGAGATGAAAAATCCCTCACGAAAACTCAGCAGCCTAACGGCACCACATAAAACTTCCGAATATGGATTGATGAGAGAGAATAGGGTATCTCATCACATGAAAATAAAAATTACAGTAAGTTTAATATAAAATATCACCCCAATAACAATAATGATGAGCTTTAAAAGGAATGACATAAAAGTGTGTACTTAAAAAGAAAGAGAGGAGTAGGATCCCTTACCTCGGGTCCGACTTGACTCGATCGTTCTTTAATCTCCGGAATAATAAACTTGAGTTAATTTCTACTTCCTTAAGAACCTTTTTCAAGTTCATTATTCCTTTTATATAACTTATTACCATGTCATAAACATTTATGTAATCATTTATGTTAATAATATTTGTTTTGCTGATACTTGGTTCTTAAGTCGAAAGTGGACTTCTTACAATTACATGATGTTCATGTGGCCAAATGTTTATTATATACAGAATTGTATTCATGATGTAGATATCATATATGTCATATATATCCAGTACATGCACGCATTTATAACATTACATAATCATTTAGAGGTAAGAAATGAAATGCACCGTTCATGGAGACGGTAAGCCGTACATACGCATGAACGCTACTTTCATTTCTATTTCGTATTTTATAGAATGAAATAATAATGATATAAAAGTATATTATAATTCCAGTATAATATCATATATAATATCATTAAATCCATCCTTTATACATCCCACGTATGGCATTAACGAATCACATCACTTTGAGGGGGCGGTAGTCCGCACTTCCTAAAATGAAGATATCGCGTATACCTATAATGGATGCCATAAAGGTAAGACACAAATGAAAAATACAGAAGAATAAGTAAAACATAAACATATTATATATCATATATAAAAATAGTGACATCATAATGGCCACCTTTGAAGGTGTTAAATGAGTATTGAACAATCATCGTTTCGGGAGACAGAATTTCGCCATCCACTGAAACCGTATGTTCTTTAACCATTTGATGTAGTTGTGTAAGAGTGTAGCTCGAATAAATCTTATAACAACATCCTAGTATATTTAAGATACTGTTTTTGTTACAAAATAAGTAAATAAAAAGAGTTTAGGGGGTTGGAGAAGCGAAATAAAACAAATGAACATGAGAGAATGAATTACCTTTAAAAGTGTAACTTCTTTTGATTTGAGCCTAAAGGCTTCCTTTGAAAGGATTCTGCCCAAAGGGAATCCTCTAGGATGAGGAGAGGGATGTGGAGAGAGTAAATGGGCAGTGGTTGGCCGAGCCAAAGGCTTGAGGAGTGTGTGAAATGAGGTATAGGTGGGGGCCTTTTATAAGAGGAGAGGAGGGGCACTTTTGGAAAGTAAAGAAATATTACTTTATTTGAAAATGTGTTTCGGTTTTAAAAGGTCCCACATTGATATAATTCGTGGATAAGGTGATAAGGGTTCGAAATCCACCAATCCAATAAGTTTTGGACATGTGTAGTTTATAGTTTTTACATTATCTTTCCATTTTATTTAAATCGTCAAATAATGATGTCATCGCTGCATCATTATTATGTCATAAATAAGTTAATTTATTTAATGTCTAAAAATTATAAAAAAAATACTATGATGTAGGAAATCTTTTTATCTTTCCAATGACTATTTATAATAAAAAATATGACTTGTATAACCCCACTTAAAAATTGTTTTAATAAAACATATCATGTTAGTGTCATTTTTACTTTTACATTAAATAAAAAGTTATTTATGTCATTTCCCAACCAAAGTGGCTCCATGGGGTCCCCAAGTTGACCCATGGCTTATCTTGGTCGGAAATTACACATCAAATGAGGTTAGGACATGTGTCAAGTTCATTTCATATTATTAAAACATTTTATTTACCTTAAACTACACTAATTACCTCTAATCGCGATTAATGAAAAAAAGTTACTATTCACCAAAAAAATTATTTTCATCCCATTGAACCACATTTTACATACTAATTACAACCATGTATGTCGGATTTTCAAAATTAAATACACATTAGTGGTAAACTTTCATTTAACTTAAAAATCAGTTTGCTTGATTAACCCTTAGTGGTTTCACTATTCATCAAAAATTGGAGTTTTTCAGAAAAATACCAAAATTCACCCTAAGCTATATTTGATATTCCGAATTCAAAAATGAAGTCCGTTTTAAAAAATTCAAAACATATTAGTCACATTAATTAATTTAACAATTAATTCCCGTTGTCAGAGCAAATAGCGTGTTTTTATAAAACAATAAGTATCAAAAGATTGACACTAGTTTAAGTCTGATTTCAAAGTGAAATTAATTCCAACGACCACTATTGGATTTAATGGTAAAAATATTTTCTAATTTCGGTTTAAAACCAATTCAAAATATTATCTAATCATATAAATAAATTATATTAAAAAGAGGTTTTGAATTAAAACACAACATTTTACACTATTCATTAAAAAAATGAACTTTATCGGAAAAATACCAAAAAATTACAGAAAGTAAAATTTGATGTCCCGATTCTTAATAAGAGTTTTATTTGGTCCAAAAGAATGTATAAGAGTGATCAAAACTATATTTAATGACAGTTCTCCATTAAAAGGCGATAAGTGATCCTTTAGTGAAAACTAGGGCATATACACCTAAAATTGAATTCTTTCCATATTTTAAGCCTTTAGCTTTTATTGGATAAATTTAAAAACATTAAAAAACATATATAATCATATTTTAGTTATTTCTATCCATTCCCTCCAATACAACGGCTACATGTTAACTACCATTTGAAATAATATTATTTTATTATTAGAGTGCAACGTAAGATTCCCAAGAAACTCGTTGTTGCGTGTTGGGTACGCCATCGAGCATAGCGTCCCCTTTAAAGTCATATTAATATTTTATTCAAAAATATGGATAAATATGAAAATGTCATATTCATTATTTACGTGGGGTGTTACACAGGTCACACAATACCAATTTTTCAAATCATAGGTCACTTGATTTTACAACATGCGGTGGTAATATCTAATAACAAAAATATTTATTTTGGCTCTATTGGATTCCTGTAGATCCCCCTCACTAAGGAAAATCTTCTATAATCTATTTGGTTTCTATATTTGAATGCATATGTGAGAACCATGTAACCACACATCATATGGTTTATCACGAAACCACCCGTCAAATATAAACATTTCACTAATAACATTTCATTTTCAATCACAAGAAGTAATTTCAAGATATTGAAATAATCAATCCATTTTCAAAAACCATTTAAACAAAGATTTTTGAATCAAAGTGTCCCATACCACTTTGAAGATTTTAATGGAATTATAATTTCAAAAAATTAATGTCCATATAAATAAATACTCAAAACAATTTTTAAAACATAGACATTAAAGATAAAGATTTAGAATAATAAATCATTAAAACATTTAAAATCGATATTTTTGTTAATGATTATTTAACAAAATGAGAGACTCTTGAATAAAAATAATTGCAGAATAACATTTAATCAGAACTTTATAATATCATGAGAATAAAGGGATTTATGAAATAATATGCCAAAGGAAAGTATATACACCACATAAGATTGAATTGGTGCATAACAACAATTAAGTCTCAATGGAAAGTAAATTGAGACGAAATCCCTTATAAAGACGGTATCCTTAGATTAAGGATAAATCAATTACATAATTATGTGTGAAAAATATAAATACACTAAATATTATTGGTTAATAAGAGTAAAACAACCAGAGTTCATTCACACATATTCATAGGATGACATATTCAATAAGTACAAGTTTAACTCAAAGAATCAAAATTGGGTTAAGAATTTACCTTGCAAAAATTCGACAATCCAACAACGTCACTTTAAAATTCAGAAACAGAGTTGCTGAGAGAGAAAAGGGAATATCATCACTTGGACATAAAACTTATAGCAATAAGGATATATAAGAACATATCCCAACATAATAATATTTTAATTAAAAGACATAACAAAAATAAGTCTTTTAAAAAGAGGAGGGTGAAAGGTTCCCTTACCGATTTGGTAACTTACGAAACATATTCCACATGAAAAAAAGATCATAAAATGAAGATGTAAATACTCATTAAATAAATTATATTACACAAAGAGTACAATCATGAGTACTACACACACCACACAAAAGGAAATATCATGAATCTCACGGGAATAAAAAAGTGAGATGAAACCCTTTACCATGTTGTCCGACTTGACCCGTTCGTTCTTTAATCACCTGAATAATTAACTAATGTTAATTTCTTATTTCTTAAGAACCTTTTTTAAATCTTATTATTCCTTTTATATTACTTATTACCATTTTATCAACATTATGTAATCATTTAAGTTAATAACGATAGTTTTGTCGATATTTGGTACTTGACTAAAAAAAATGAACACCTTATAATTACAAGTCGTTCATGTGGTAAGATATCAATTATCTTCAGAATGATATTAATGATTTAGATATGATATATATCATATATATCCAGTATATACATGTATTTATAATAGTACATAACATTTATAGGTAAGAAATGAAATTTACCGTTCATGGAGACGGTAAGCCGTACGTACGCATGAACGCTACTTCCATTTATATTTTTTATTTTAAGGGAATTAAAAAAATAATGATATATAGTTATATTATAATTCCAGTATAATATCATATAAAATATTATTAACCCCATCCTTTATATGTCCCACATAAGGCATTTAACGAGTCATATCACTTTGAGGGTGCGGTAGTCCACACTTCCTCTAATGAGATTATCGTATTTATCCACTATGGAAACCATAAAGGTATGATATAAATAGAAAATACAGAAGAATAAAGAAAACATAAACATAATATTTATCTTATATAAATACAGTTCCATTATAACGACCACCATGAGAGGCGGTAGAAGGTAATTGAACAATCATCGTTTCGTGAGGCGTGAGTTTTCCATCCACAAAAACATTATGTTCTTCATCCATTAGATGGAGGTGTGTGTAAGTGTAATTTGAATACTTCTCATAAAAACATCCTAGTATATTGATTATACTGGTTTTGTTAAAAAAGAAAGGAATAAAAGAGTTTAGGGGTTGGAGAAGTAAAATAAAATAAAACAAATTATGAGAAACCGTTACCTTTAATTTGGGTAACTCACTTTGGTTTGAACCAAAGGAATTGTTGAAGTGCATTCTTCCTACGGTAAGGCTTATAGGAGGGGTAGAGGGATGTAGGGGGCTTAATTGGGAAGATTTTGGAAGAGCCAAAAGGCTTGAGAGGTGTGTGGAATTGGTTAGAAGTGGTCTCATTTTATAAGTGAGAGGAGGGGCTCTTTAGGAAAGTGTAAAAACATTATTTTATTATATATTGAGATTCAGTTTCTAATGGTCCAAAAATAATTATAGTAAAAGATAAGATGACTCAAGGACGAAATAAAATCATCCAATAGGGATGGAACAGGTTTTGGATAATATTTTAATCATTATAATCTTATTTATTTAAATGATTTATTAATGAGCTAAACACTGCATCATTATTGTGTCATTAATAATTTAAATTATTTGATGTCTAAAAATTATAATAAATTATATCATTTAGGAAATATTTTTATCTTTCTAAAGAATATTTATAGTAAAAAATATGACTTATATAACACCATATAAAAATTAATTTACTAAAAGATATTTGCTTTGGTCATTTTTGCCTTTACTTTAAGTTAATTAATCTAAATTATCATTATCACTCCCAAGTTGCTCAATGGGGTCCCAAAATCGACCCAAATATGTACATCGTTGTAAAAGACTCAACCAATAAGTTTTGGGTAAGTGTTAAGGTAATTTGAATTATTATAATATTCTTTTTACCTTGAATTACCTTATTTACCTTTAACCGCGGTAAATAAAAGTCAAAAGTTACTATTCACCAAAAAATATTTTCATCTTATTGAACCACATTTTACTTCTTGATAACAACCATGTATGTTGGATTTTCTAAATTCAATTCACATAAGTGGTAAATTTTCATTTAAATGAAAAAGGTAGTTTTTTTAACTACTACTAAGTGGTTTCACTATTCATCAAAAATTGAAGTTTTTCAGAAAAATCCCTAAAATTCAGCCTAAACTATATTTGATATTCCGAAATCAAAAATGATGCCTCTTTTTCCAAATTAAAAACATATAAGTGGAATTAATTAATTTAAAATTAATTCCCGTTGTTAAAAAAATAGCGTGTTTTTAAGAAACAATAACTATCCAAAGATTGACACTTGTTTATGTCCAATTTAAAAGTGAAGTTAATTCCAATGACCAACATTGGATTAAATGGTAAAAATATATTCTAATTACAATTTAAAACTAATTAAAAAGATAATATAACCATATAAATAAATTATATTAAAAAATGGTTTTGAATTAAAATAAAATATTTTTCATTATTAATTAAAAAAATGATCTTTATCGGAAAAATTCCAAAAAATTGCACAAATTAAATTTTGATCTCCCCATTATAAATAAAGACTTTATTTGGTCAAATAGAATGTATTAAAGTGACCAAAATTAGATTTAATGAGGGTTCTCCATTAAAAGGTGGTAAATCGACCTTTTAATGTAAATTATGCTTAAAATTAGATTCATTCACATTTAAGCCTATAACTTTTATTGGATAAATGTAAATACATTTAACAAACATGAATAATCATATTGTAGTTAGTTTTGTTCATTCCTTCCAATACAAAGGCTAGGAGTTAACTACCATTTAAAATAATATTATATTATTAGTGTGCAACGTAAGATTTCAAAGAAACCCGTTGTTGCATATCAGGTATGCTATCGAACATAGCAACCACTTTAAAGTATAATTAATATTTAATTCATAATTATTAATAAATATGAAAATATTGTATTTCTTTATTTACCTGGGATGTTACATGCTTCACCCGTTTTGGAAATTGTGTCCTCGCAATTTTAAAATTGTTCTTGGAATCTTAATTGAAAGTCCCACATCAGAAAAAGATTAAATAAAACTATCACTTTAAAAGAAAGAAAGATATGTACAAAGGTCACCCAAGATAACCCATACTATGATTCCATGAAAACATGGATATGGAGGAGAAAACGAACCATCAGTTTCTGATGTAGAGTGATAGAAAACATGATTAGGAGAAAGCTAACCACAAAAAAAATCACAGACTTGTGATGGGTTAAAGGGTATTTGATTCCCCAGTAAGAAAAGTTAACAAACAAATTTTTTGTTTTATGTTCCTTTACATTATGTTGAGGAATTTATTTAAGGTATTGAATAAGAACATAAGGAAGCATACTTACTTTTCATGTAGACTTTCATAATTTACTATATTTCTACCACAAGATCATCTTTTCTCCAAACGATGAGTATTCAAGATGAATTTTTCACATTAAAAGCACTAGAATCATCTTCTATAGTATCACATAATCCAAAAAAGATGAACTATATATTTCCCATGTCTTTATACATTAACCAAAACCATTCAATATAAAATTGTCCATAAAATTCTTTAAGGTAATCCAAAGTAATATTGAATCCCAAATCTCAAAAGGATCTAATGACATAGTCTTCCAAGATAAACCTTAACATTTATCTCCAAATAACATCAGTTACTCTTAAAGTCTCATATTGAAAAGTATTTAACCTAATCACATATCCTCCATTATTGGTTAATCATTTGCATAGATAACACAAAATCGACTACTTCTTGATTCATAAAATCATCTAACTAAAAATAATTAGTCATACAAACCATGGACTTCACGTAGTCCATTGGTAGGTGATAAATACCAGTCACAATTTGGTTGTGGGTTCGATTCCCACAGCTTCGTCCGACGCGATGGGTTGTCACACGGTTTGCGTGTTGTCCCTTTTCAAAAACTACATAATTTTATAACATTCCCAAAAAGAGATAAATTCATATAAAATAACCATAACATATTTTAACCACAAAGGTTATCTAATAACTTTCGTTATGCATCCCAAAATTTATTAACCGGTAATTTCCTCAAATTCAAGGATCATATAAACCCAAATGGTTCTTTATAACTATATCCACAAAAGGGAAAATACTTATTCCTTGAATAAAATTTTCATATATCAAAAATCAGGGTTACACATACTATAAAAAGTCTTCTAATGTAATCCCATCATCAGAAGAGCCTTAATACTTTTAATCATTTCACCAACCTAAATTTTATCATAACTCTTGAATCCCTTATATGTTGACTTCTTACTCATTCAACATTATTCATGATCCATTAACCATTACTTTCTAACTTATTCTGAAATAATTCTTTCTTACAAACAAAATCATGAATCATATCCTAAGATTTCAATTATAGGAAAACATATGTTAAGAAATAATCCATACCTTTCATTGGCCATTGTCAGTTTCTTCATCCTTAATCAGAATGGCATTAGGTATTGGTAAACAAATATTTGTATGATCCTTGTAATCCCATTCCAAAAACTTCTTCTTAGGACATGTTTTTTCAAAATGACCATGCACACCACATTTAAAACATTCAATTGATCCCTCAGAAAGGACTTCTTTCCCTTTCCTAGAGTCAACTAAATGCTTCCTTTTTCCATGGGAGGCTCCTGCTTTATGACCTTCATTTCCACATCTATAGAATCTTTATGTCCATTTGAATCATTTTCTTAGGTGTTTCTTTCCACATATTTGACACATAGGTTTTTTAACACACTTACCTTTATGATTTTTTCCTAAACTTCCGTAGGGATTTGTTTCTTGCATATATGATGCCTTATAAAGACCACTATGGTTCAGGTGGTAAATCATGACTCCAGATAGTTTGTTGAGAATAACCTCAAGTGTTCTCATTGCAGCTCACATATCAATCATTTGGTCGTTCAAAAAAACTATCATAGTTTTCTTCACATCCACTGTTACTTTGGTGCCTACTAGATTCATCCATTTACTAAAAGAAAAAAGTTCAATGTGAGTATATCAGTAAAATCATCATATAATATCTTATGAGGAGGGTAAATACTAAGATATATTTATTAATGTTATCTTAAACTCATTAAAAACATCTACGACTCTTTCTAATATTCGAACCATTATGGTTATGTCACTTATGCTTAGATAACACCCTAACCTTTAAAGTTATCCAAACTAACCTCTGATACCTACTATAAGGACCCGACCTTAAACCTTACATAATCTTGAATTAAATGAATAATTCACATTGAGGATCTTTTCTAATTTAGATTTTTAGATAATTAGGCCATAACTATTACATAACAACTTGAAGATTACAAGTAGACACTACTACTCAGTATCTATTTTTTTCATAAAATAAAAAATCTTAAAAAGAAACATGTCTAGTTCCATGTTTTAGACAGCACGACTTTTCCTCTATCCCATACATGACCCAATTCATCTTTAAGTCCTGTGGAAAACATTTCAAAAATATGGGATGAGCATAAAAATCTAAGTAAGGGATACAAAAAGAAGGAAACTATTAGTTTTTCAAAACAACAAGTAAACCATGGATATCATGAGTAATACTTTTAACCTTTATGAAGTGGTAAATACTCTTCAGTGAATAAAATATCATTTCTTACCCTTTTGTAACCAAATCATTACCATAAAACCCATATAAAGAATACATAACAAATAAAGGTAACTTGGGACATAAACATACTTAAATGGAAAAACCATACGGTCGACTTCCACACATATCACTAAATAGAATAGCCATACAACCAACTTTCATACCCAATGCATTGTAGGTTACAGTCTAACCACCCGTCATATGGATTATCACGTAACCAACTCTCAAATGTCCAAGTAACATCACAACACATAAAATATTGAAAAAATAAACATTTCACTAATAACATTTCATTTTCAATCACAAGAAGTAATTTCAAGATATTGAAATAATCAATCCATTTTCAAAAACCATTTAAACAAAATTTTTTGAATCAAAGTGTCCCATACCACTTTGAATATTTTAATTGAATTATAATTTTAAAACATTAATGTCCACATAAATAAATACTCAAAACAATTTTTAAAACATGGACATTAAAGATAGATATTTAGAATAATAAATCTTTAAAACATTTAAAAATGATATTTTTATTAAAGTGTTTTTAACAACATGAGAGAATCTTGAATACAAATAATTACGGAATAACATTTAATCAGAACCTTATAATATCATGAGAATAAATGGATTCATGATATAATATGCCAAAGGACAGTATATACACCATATGAGAGTGAATTGGTGCATAACAACAATTAAGTCTCAATGGAAAGTAAATTGAGACGAAATCCCTTATAAAGACGGTATCCTTAGATTAAGGATAAATAAATTACATAATTATGTGTGAAAAATATAAATACACTAAATATAAAAAGTTATTCAGTGTAAAACAATCAGAGTTAATTCACACATATTCTTAGGATGACATATTCAAGAAGTACAAGTTTAACCCAAATAATCGAAATTGGGTTAAAAAGTTACCTTGCAAAAATTATACAACCTAACGGCGTCACTTTAAAATTCATAAACTGAGTTGATGAGAGAGAAAAGGGTATCTCATCACTTGGAAATAATATTTACAACAATAAGGATATAGAAGAACATATCCCAACATAATAATATGTGAATTAAAAGACATAACAAAAAGAAGTCTTTTAAAAAGAGGAGGGTGAATGGTTCCCTTACCGATTTGGTAACTTACGAAACATATTCCACATGAAAAAAAGATCATAAAATATAGATTTAAATACTCATAAATTAAATTATATTACACAAAGATTAAAATCATGGGTAGTGCTTGTACCACACAAAAGGAAATATCATGAATCTCACGGGAATAAAAAAGTGAGATGAAACCCTTTACCACGTTGTAATCAACTGAGTCGTGTTACCAAAAGTTAATAACCACCAAATAAATCACAAAATAACATGAATATATAGATAATAATGATAATATATATCAATTTTCAGTACTGAATACACCACATGCAATAAATAAGTGGTGAATAATGGAAATCTCACGGAGTTAAAAGTGAGATAAGAAAATCCATTACCTCTTTGTACGACTTGACCCGTTCGTTCCTTAATCGCCTGAATAATTAACTAATGTTAATTTCTTATTTCTTAAGAACCTTTTTTTAAAGGTTATTATTCCTTTTATATTACTTATTACCATGTTATAAACATTATGTAATCATTTAAGTTAATAACGGTAGTTTTGTCGATATTTGGTACTTGACTAAAAAAAATGAACACCTTATAATTACAAGTTGTTCATGTTGTAAGATATCCATTATAATCAAAATGATATTAATGATTTAGATATCATATATATCATATATATCCAGTATATACAAGTATAAATAATAGTATATATCATTTAGAGGTAAGAAATGAAATGCACCGTTCATGGAGACGGTAAGCCGTACATACACATGAACGCTACTTCCATTTATATTTATTATTTTAATGGAATTAAAAACATAATGATAAATAGTTATATTATAATTCCAGTATAATATCATATACAATATTATTAACTCCATCTTTTATACGTCCCAGATAAGGCATTTAACGAGTCATATCACATTGAGGGGGCGGTAGTCCGCACTTCCTCTAATGAGATTATCGTATTTACCCACTATGGAAACCATAAATGTATGATATAAATAGAAAATACAGAAGTATAAAGAAAACATAAACAGAATATATATCATATATAAATACAGTTCCATCATAACGGCCACCATGAGAGGCCGTAGGAGGTAATTGAACAATCTTCGTTTCTTGAGGTGTTAGTTTTCCATCCACAGAAACATTATATTCTTCATCCATTGGATGGAGGTGTGTGTAAGTGTAGTTAGAATCCTTATCATAACAAAATAATAATATATTTAGGATACTGGTGTTGTTACAAAATAAAGGAATAAAATAGTTTAGGGTTGGAGAAGTAAAATAAAAAAACAAATTAAGAGAAACCGTTACATTTAATTTGGGTAACTCACTTTGGTTTGAACCAAAGGACTTCTTGAGGTGCCTTCTGCCTACGGTAAGGCTTCTAGGAGGAGGATAGGGATGTAGGGAGCTTAATTGGGCAGATTTTGGATGAGACAAAAGGCTTGAGAGGTGTGTGTAATTGGTTAGAAGTGGTCTTTTTTTATAAGGGAGAGGAGGGGCTCTTTAGGAAAGTGTGAAAACATTATTTTATTATATATTAATTTTCAGTTTTTAATGGTAAAAAAATCATTATAGTCAAAGATAAGATGACTAAAGGTCGAAATAAAATCATCCAATATGAATTGGATAGGTTTTGAATAATATTTTAATCATTATAATCTTATTTATTTAAGTTATTTATTAATGAGGTAAACACTCAATCATTATGGTGTCATAAATAATTTAAATTATTTGATGTCTAAAAATTATAAAACAAATACTATCATGTATGAAATCATTTTAACTTTCTAAATAATTTTTATAGTCGAAAATATGACTTATATAACACCATATAAAAATTAATTTACTAAAAGATATTTGCTTTTGTCATTTTTGCCTTTACTTTAAGTTAATCAATCTAAATTGTCATTATCACTCCCAAGTGGCTCAATGGGGTCCCAAAATCAACCCAAAGATTCACATGATCGTAAATGATTCAACCAAAAAGGTTTGGACAAGCGTTAAGGTAAATTTGAATTATTTTAATATTCTTTTTACCTTGAATTACCTTATTTTCCTTTAACCGCGGTAAATAAAAGTCAAAAGTTACTATTCACCAAAAATTATTTTCATCTTATTGAACCAAATTTTACTTCTTGATAACAACCATGTATGTCAGATTTTAAAAATTCAATTCACAAAAGTGGTAAAATTTCATTTAAATGAAAAAGTCAGTTTTTTTAACTACCACTAAGTGGTTTCACTATTAATAAAAAATTGATGTTTTTCAGAAAAATACCAAAAATTTAGCCAAAACTATATTTGATATTCCAAAATAAAAAATGATTTCTGTTTTTCCAAATTCAAAACATATAAGTGGAATTAATTAATTTAAAAATAATTCCTGTTGTTAAGACAAATAGCGTGTTTTTAAGAAACAATAACTAACAAAAGATTGACACTTTTTTATGTCCAATTTAAAAGTGTAATTAATTACAATGACCAACGTTGGATTAAATGGTAAAAATATATTCTAATTAAAATTTAAAACCAATTAAAAATATAATCTAACCAAATAAATAAATGATATTAAAATGTAATTTTGAATTAAAATACAATATTTTTCACTATTCATTAAAAAAACGAACTTTATCGGAAAAATTCCATAAAATTACACAAAGTAAATTTTGATGTCCCCATTCTAAAGAATGATTTTATTTGGTCAAATAGAATGTATTAAAGTGACCAAAATTATATTTAAATAGGGTTCTCCATTAAAAGGCGGTAAATCGACCTTTTAATGTAAATTATGCTTAAAATTAGATTCATTCAAATTTTAAGCCTCTAACTTTTATTGGATAAATGTATATACATTTAACAAACATGTATAATCATATTGTAGTTAGTTTTGTTGTTAGTTTTGTTCATTCCCTCCAATAAAATGGCTAGGATTTAACTAGCATTTAAAATAATATTATATTATTAGTGTGCAACGTAATATTTCAAAGAAACCCGTTGTTGCGTATCGGGTACGCTATCGAACATAGCAACCCCTTTAAAGTAAAATTAATATTTAATTAATTAATATTAATAAATATGAAAATATTGTATTTCTTCATTTACCTGAAATGTTACAGTGAGGATATCTAGGACAGAATTCTCTATATTTTTTATATTGAAATTAACAGCAAAACTAGAGAATCTCTAAGGAAGTAAAGAAAAAATTAAATTAGTGTGATGTTCTTCAAGAAGATAAACTCTAGAACCTCTAGGCGCTTAATGAAACTAATGAGTTTGATTATGTGAAACCCAAATGACATACCATATCTATGTTTTCTTGTGAAGAGTGCCTTGGATATCTAAAACCATTCCAATTTAGATCTCTATTGATTAAGATCATAGTGATGCTGGAGCATTCTATGAGCATACATGTTCTTATGAGACTTCATGAGTTCTCAATACATGGTTGAAAATATTGAATACTGAACAACAAGCACATCACTAAGATAATTTTCATAGACAATGAAATCCTCAACACCAGCATCCTTTGTAGGAAAATCAGGGATTTGGGATTTTAACATGTAAGACTCCTGTTCATGGAGCAAAACAACCTGTAAGCATTTGAATAATTCCAATAAGTTACCGCTTGTCAAAAGATGAAATTCATATAGAATTGATAAAAGGGATAATGTTCCTGAATAATTTTTAATTATTCTACAATATTATAAAAGAATATTATTATCACTTTAATTGATTGAAAATTATGTGAGACATAATAATTTTAATTTTTATTAAGTCTCCCTGAATTTTTTCAATTATCAATGGTCCTCTCCATCGAACATAGAATACCCAATCATATAGACATTATAGTTTCTAGGATTTATATTTGCCTTTTTATATCAAGGGACTAGTTAATTACTCATTGGTATTTAGGTAGGAAATATTTCTAACTATGGGATTTCTGTTCCAAGATGTGTTGAGTGGACTCCCCAATCTTGAAATTTTTTATAATATTTCATAATTTTTTTATTAATTATATATAAAGTCTTGCAAGGGATACTCCTATTTATGTAAAATTGGGTAAGTTAATGTAAAACCATCAATAAAACTCCTTGATAAAAGTTAGTGTCCTTCCAAGGATGAGTCAAACACTTAGTTATATGGTTTCATTAAAAATCCTGAAGTGAAAGGTGTATAAGCAAAATATTAACTTGAGAGATTTTGTTTATTTTTCATAAATTTTCTTATTTTATCTTTTATATGTCTGGTTAATATTTAATGTATTTTACTTAAGTGATCAACCATGTACCCATAAAATATTTATACATAATCCATTTATTTTAATTAAATCTTTTCATATTAATCAATTTATTTATGTGAGCACAGTCTTTCATCCATAAAATAAATAACGCCATAGAAAAAAATAAATTAAATAAAATGTGGCATGATCATGACTTTTAAAATGTGATTTTCTTATTTAGTGGACAATAAAAAAACATTGAAGCTAGGGGAAGACTCCTTGAGCTAGTTTGGGATCTAGTTTGTAGCATTCCACCTTTATCTTATATATCTCTTTGGTTTGGTTTTATCTTGGATTCATCTCAAACCAACTTCATTCACCTGGAAACTCCATCCTTAAAATGGTTTTAATCCCCTAGAAGGTGAATAGAACTAGAAATGGGATTTACATAAAAGAAATTATGGGAATATAGGCCTATACATAATAAGGATAGAGGGAAGACTTACAAACCACAAATTTAATTTAATAAAATTATTACAAAAACTCATGAAATTAATAAATTAAATGAAACCACACACATACAAAGGTCAGTATAATATCATTATCATCCACTTGTGAAATGGATACACATTTAGAATAACGAGATTACATTCATTTTGGTTCATTCTTTTATCAATATAAACATCCATAGATTAATCTGATTAATTGTCTAATTAATTATTTAATTAATTTAATTTATATTATTATATATCCTATCTATCTTGAAGATAACCATCCAATATTATTTTATATAAATTTAATTAATTAATTTTATAGAAAATTTTATAATATAAGTACACAACTTGTACTTATAAGCAACTCAGTGAGTATGTTCCCAAACTACTCATCAAGGTTTGAGATATTATACAATATACTAATATGGAATATATCATATGATTCTTTATTTCATAATTACTTGAAGTGTATGAGTTAATAAATGACACATGAAACTCATGTTGATTAATGTTGCACATAATTTTTTTAATGGGAACATAATAGTTGACGTATTATGACTATACATCATATATAGTTCATAAGTTTACAATGAAATTAATTAAGAATTTAATATATATATATGTATATATATAACCTCTCACATGATGTGTATGAGTAAATAAATGACACAAAGGACACATGTTGTTGAGGTTAAATGAATAATAAATTTTTTTTATGTAAATAGGTTGGGTACACTATGTGTACATCCTGATACACATCATATATATTTATCAATACATGTATAAGATATATACCTAGGGATTGGGTATGTATTTATGCACTATGACACCCTAATTTATTTTTAAAAATACTAATCTCGATAGATTTCTTAGCATGTAACACTGATCTTTTAACGAATTGATATATATTATAAAAATAACATTATTTAATGTGACCTAGCTATTGAATTGGTGGTTAGGAATATGAGTAACCACATTATGAAATATCTGTATAGTATTATAACACAATACAAATGTACTAAATAATGCTTTGGAAGTGATCAATCAATTTTTAGTGAAGACCTTTTATGCTTGAAAAATTCATTTTCTTCAAAATGATTTTTATTGCATTTTGTATGTGAAAATTATTATTAAATTCTAATAATTTTTGAAATTAAATTTTAAAAATGAGCATCATCTTTGGAATTTTCATGTAAAAATTATCTTAGAATGAAGTTTTTATAATTGTCTAAAATGATTGATTTTTCTATTAATAGTGAAAAATACTAATTTTTTATTGAAAACTGCCTTTTCTTTTACACCATTTTCAAAGTTCAATTTTTTTTTAAATTGTTTTTATAGTAAAATTATTTCATTTATATTAATAATAATCCAATTAAGGATATTGAAATTATTTTCAAGTTTTATTTTGGAATAAAAACTTTTTATACTTTGGAAAACATTTTTTTCTAAAAAATAAATTTTTATCATGTTTTGGGGGTTTAATTTTAAATTAAATTCTACCTATTATGTGAATTTAATGTTAGAAATTACATCACATATTTTTAATCCGATGGATCAAATTCGTTAAATAGTTCTCTTTTATTTTTCGTCATTATGAATAGTAACCCTGGTAAATATTTTTCACCTCAATATGGGTAAAGCAGGTAAAACCGGGTTAAAACTTTATGATATGTCTTTAAAATTTATCTAAAACATTATTTTATCCTATTGGATGATTTTATTATAACCATATAAATCTATTTATTTAATATATTATCAGTTGGTTATATTTTTCTTTGATCAAGACCTTTATATTATTTAATGAAAAGAATAAATATAAAATGTAACTCTCTTGTTTTTAATATCACTAAAATTTATTCATAAGGATAATAAGAGGATAGTTTCAGTTATAAATGTTTATTTTATAGGTAAATTAATTTTTTTATACTTATAATTTTTTTATATTTTTGAGTTATTGAATAATTACCTAATGCTTACGCATTGTCAATAGAGTATTTATTCAATTGATAGAAAAATTAAATAAATGATTTTAAAAATATTAAACGTAATATAATTTGGGTGATTTTTTGTTTTTAAATAATTTTTTAGATAAATATAAAATTTTAGGGATGTTTTAAGGTTTATATTTTAATTCCATATCTATCTTGATGACTTTAAAGTCAAAGTAAATGAATAGTTTAAAAAATGACATTAATGGTATTTAGGAAAAATATTATTTTATTAAATTATTTAAAAATCATAAATAAATTTAAGTATTACAATTATGATATTAATTTGTCAAAAAGTCCATCCATTGGCCATTTATGATCCATTTTTTTCTTATAAGTAAAATTATAACCTTGTAAAATTAAAAAATTCGTTACCAGAGTTAAGGTTAAAATTTATTAAAGAAGGGGTTAAACCAAAATAATAGGTTTAATATGACACCAAAACCTATATAAGTTTCATTAGATGATGATATTTAGACTTTATAATCTTTTATTTTAAATCTATGTCCATTTAGAATCATTTATTGAGAATGGATTAAATATATTTTAGTTTTTTTAATAATTCAAAGTGTGTCCTTCCCTCCCTTATAAAAGAACAACCCTTATATATTTTCTTTTTACAACTTTGAGGAATCTATATTGACCAAACACTTAAAAATTATCTTATAAATTTAACTATATTTTAATTATATGTCTTTTATTCTTAAAATACCATTCAAATGGTCCATAATAAAAGATCTAAAGGAGGCCTACCGAAGAAGAGGTAATCATCTTACCCGACCTCTTTCAATTTATTTATTCTTATACCTACTATAAATATGTTTAATTAATCATAAAATAATAAATTATATATACCATAAATATAATAAAATGTTATTATGATTATGGAACCACCAATATCCACCCTTTATTCTATCAAATGAGAAGTGATAGCATCGCTCATGCATACGTGTGGACTACCATCTCCACATAGCGACACAATTCATTTTCCATCAACATATTTCGTAGAAGATAATTATTATGGTTTTAAGTTTAAATATTATATTTATAAAGTAATTATTATTCTATAATTATAATATCATATCTATATTCTTATATTTTAATCCATTGGAAATGATAATGTTGCTCATGTGTACGTGTTGACTACCAGCTCCATGAAGCAATGCAATTCATTTTCTTCACATTAAATGGGATATTATATGGATATATTTAATGAATATATATGATATAGATTGTATAATATTTATTCTTAAAATGTGAATCATTATTTACCTTTCTTTCATTCCATCATTTGAAAAGTGAAAACAACATTCCTGCATATGTATGACCTACCATCTCTATGAATAGTGTTATTCATTTTTCTGTATTTACCTTTAATTGATAAATATATATATATATATAAAATATATGATATTTATATAATTATTAAAATTCTGGAGATGATATAACTATTATCAAAGTATATGTACCTGGACTTCTGAACCAAAACATAAATGAAAAATGAAGGCGTTATCACCTGGAACAATGATTTTAATAACCAATTATTAATTAATGGGTGATAATATGTATTAATTAAATAATATAAAATATGAGATATATTATTATGGTACATCAATAAATTTATAATTATAAAATATTTATTATACATGAAGTTCAAATGTGTTTGAAGAAAGACGAGACTCGTGGTAAGGGATTTATGTTTCAATCCCATTTTAATCTGTATTGTCTATGATTGAATTTAAATTGAATAAATTATATTATAATTATCTAATAAATCCCATATAGTTTTATTATCCTATATTTATTCATGTAATTTTCAAGTAATATTACAATATTCCTCTCTTTTGTGCTTAAAATGACTAGAAAATGTTTTTGAGAAAAATAGACATTACTTTATCTTTGGTTGATAATATTTTTCTTCTATATCCATGTTCTTTTAATAAAAATTTCAATAATGTTTTAATATTAATCTATGAGTATTTATTGTCATTTTTAATCATGTTTTAATTTTTATAAAAAATTTTCAAGGAAATATTCTTGTTTTTTTCGAACAATGTACCTTTGACTTTTTTCCGAAAATGTGAAACAAATATTTATTTTAATGTATAGGGAATGAATGAAATTTTACACCATCACAATCTCTCAATGATTTGAAGATTATTTTTAAATTTTCCATGGTTATTTTCAAATAATATTTTTTCGTTAATATTTTTAAAATTTTTATATTTTAAATAAGTTGTTTCAAAATGAAAATGTTATTTTTCTAAATAAATGTTACAAGTGATTTTTAAAGTCATTTTCATCTATGATGAAATAATTTGATGTTACTTTTGTTTCATTGGGGACATGATTATATGGTACCATCCTTATTACTTATATGTATGGTTTATTGTTATGATTATGTGATCTTTATGAAACACGTTTTCTTTTGCATGGGTTAATTTGCGGTGAAATGCTAAATGTTTTCATGATATTATTGAATAAATATGGATGGATTAAAACTATATGATGGGCGGGTATTTTATATAACAACCAATTCATTGTGTAAATTTTAATAACTCATGAGATAAATATGTTATTCATTAACCCAATTTCATACTCAAAATTTTATGTATTGACCTAGTTTTCATATACATAAGATTATGTGTGGACATGGTTTTCAGGTCTATATGATTATGCATGGGCCTAGTATCATTTATATATGTTTATGTGATGGATTTATTTCAAGTCCTTAACTTTATGAGTGAACCTATTTCTATATATACGTGTTCATAATGTTATAAGCCTATATTTTTTTCCATACTCCTATATATTTGGAATACTATCATGGCTTATGAATAATTTTTGATGATTCCAAACTCCTATAAATATTTTCATTTATCATTATAATATTTTATTCCATGACTCATTTTTGTGATCTAGAAAATTTTGGGTATGAAAATTTTAATTTATCATCATGATCTCGTGCCATAATTCTTATCATATTATCATTTATGATTATTGATTGACATATCCTATGTTTACCCTTACTGATCATTTGATATTACCCTTTATTATTGAAGTGCCCAGATCGGTGTGAATCACTGAGAGGGGGAGGGGGTGAATCAGTGATCCCTTAAAACTTTTTACTAATTGATTCCTTATCAATTAAACCTCTATGGCTGGTTAAAGCCTCGATCCACTCTTCTTGTATCTCTCAACCTTTCCCGGATAATGCAGTAATGAAAAGGCTCAGGACACAAGGATTTACAAGGTTCGGCACCAAAGGCCTACATCCTTGCCATGCTCTCCCAGCATGGATTCTCCCATTATAATCTGTTAGTATTACAATGGTCGATACAGAGTCCCACTGTATCTCTCCTGAGTCCCACAGGAGGGTCTTTATACTGCTTCACACAGTGTTACCAGAGTCCCATTGGCCTGTTCCAGAATCCCACTGAAGACTTCTTCTCCCTGAGTCCCACAGGGTCTTCTCCTGGCTCCTCGAGTCACACAAGTAGCTCTTCTTCTTATTCAGCTCTTCAAGTATCTTCAGCAGCCTGGGATAAAGGCTGCTGGCCTTGCTCGGTACCTCTGCTCACTTGTGGTGAACATGTCTTCTCGTCTAGCTCAGGCTTTATCTCCTTCTTCAGGATGACCTGGCTTCTCTCTTCAACTACTGAATACTCAGACAACTGATATCTTTAACTTTAGTCTGGTCCAGTCTCACTACATCACAACTTCATGCACTGAGTGCATGGCATCTCTGAATCCTCATGCACTGATAGCATGGCCTTCTCAATTCTTCAAGAACCTCCTGGTCTTGGACAACTCAAATTCACACCACTGATTTGGCTCTGTTCACGTGTGCACATGCATGCATGCATGCATGCACTCCCCTTCTTCTTCTTAGTGTGATAAACACTCAATGAGTGAAATTTCTTTAAGCACACACACTTCTTCCTTCACACACTTTGTTCAATTTGTTCACACACTTAAAAGTGTGTTATACTTTAGTGTGAGGGTCTCCTCTTTCTTCCTTCTTCTAAGTGTGTTCACTTCTTAGTGCACACACCTAGGTTCGGCCTTCTTGTCTCTTTGCACACAAAACTTCTTCACTTTGGCACACACTTGAGCTTGGCCTTCACACTTCTTGTTGCACACCCTTAAATGGCCGTAGGGTGTTCCTCTTCAATTTGCACACACACACACTCAAGTGAGGTGTGGTCTTCACTTCACCCACACAAGGCTACGACCTTTCACTTCCTTTGCACATACTACTTGATGTAGTCTTCCTCCTTATGCATATGCTAGGGCCACGACCTTTCCTTGTTCACTTTGCACACAAATCACTAAGGCCTCGGGTTCTCCCTCTTTGCACAAGCTACTGCCCGTAGGGCCTTCTCCTCACTTGGCACACACACACTAGGGATGTGGTGGTCTTCACTTCACCCACTTGCACACACACTGTCCCACAAGGTGTCAAGGTGCAAGGGGCAGTCGTGCAAAGCCTTGGATGCAAGGCATCGCGCAAGTTCTTGGAGCACAAGGCGCGCAAGTTGTACTGGCCAAGGGGCGCACAAGTGCAACCAGCCGCGGGCGCGCAGGTGCAACACCGCAGGCTCTTCCTCCTGTCGCGCAAATCCGCGAACAGAGAGGGTGACAACCACGGGCGCGCAAGGATGCGGCGGCCCTGGGTACTTCCTGCTGCGCAAAGATTAGCGCGCAGGGGACTTCACCGCGTAAGTGTGCGCGGGGCTTCGTCTTCGCGAGGCAGAGGGCTCTCACGGATCAACAGGTCTTCAACAAAAACATCAGAAAACATCTTCATGCCTCGGGTGCTCCTTTTATAGGCAGAGAAACGCTTATAAACATCCGCGTGGGATATCTTGAATCACCGAGATTTTCGGTTCTTTAAAATCTTTCCAAATCTTTATTTTTATCCTCTGTTTCACGCGAGATCTTTCATTTTTATTTTTCTCTACGTGCATGCATTTTCGAACGAATGCATGGCCTCTGTTTTGGCCATCCCATGCAAAACACGAACCCTTCATTGCCTCGGCATCGTTGCTTGCCTCGGCCAAACTCCAAATTCTCCATACATTGCATGCACTCCCATTTTTATGCATGGTTGTGTTCAGTAGGGCCGGACGAACTCATTGGAGCCTTCGGTTTGATCGGAGGTGGCCGGAATCTCAAAAACAGTTGTCGGGAGGCTCCTGGTTCAGCGGCGGCTTCGCGGGTGGCTTCGGCTCGAGCTCGAGGTGGAAGACGAGCCACGACCGTCGGATCAGGCGATGGAGATACATCGGACGGCCTGGATCAGATCATCTCGCCGCGGATCAGATGTGCGGCTTAGATCGTCCGCGCGATCAATCGAGCGGCTCAGATTCGCTCCTGGGAATTTTTCCACGTCCCACATCGAAACGGGGCGCGGTTTTCTCGCGCTTTATCAACTAAGCGCTGCCTCTCAACGCTCAGTTGAACTTCTCCCCTCCCGGTTCCGCCCCGCACCGGGTTCTCTCTGCGGGCGCACTCTGCGCCCACTATGCTCCCTGCGGGTGCGCGGGTTTCACCACCGCATGTCCAAGGGGGCTTACACACGGCCCCCCTGCCGCGCTCCTCCGGGCGTGCCCCAGGCGCCCATGCGGTGTCCTACGGGTGCGCCCCTGCCTCAAGGATGCTGCCCTGGCCTTGAGGGTTCCCCATGGGTGTGGTGACCTTGAGTCCCACATGTGCCTTGGGTGATGACCCTCGGCTGGCCTCCTTGGTGGCCTAATTTTTGGCAAAGTAAATATAGGGTACTTTGTATAAAAACAAAGTAACCACATACATAATGTAAAATGCCAAGAGCCACTCCAAGCCTTCTTCCTCATTTCTCCTTCTTCCTTTCTTCTTCTTCATTTGAAATTCCTCCATTATCTTCAACATGTATTCATCACTTAGGAATGGAATTTCAAACGGTTTCTTCTTAATCTTCTTCATCTCCTCTTCCATATGTATTCAATACTTAGGAGGGACTTCTTCAACTGAATCTCATGAATCACACATGTTCTTCAACATTCTTCATTGATCTAATCAGAGATCAATTGGATCATCTTCATGTTCACATGCACTAAGTGATAGTGCATGGACTTCATTAATGCACATCATCCACTTAGTAGTTGTGGATGGAACTCCTTTCAACTCCTCATGCATTGTCACTACAATGCATGGTCTTCTAATCATGTTGTGACTTTCCTCTTCCATATGTATTCAATACTTAGGAGGGACTTCTTCAACTGAATCTCATGAATCACACATGTTCTTCAACATTCTTCATTGATCTAATCAGAGATCAATTGGATCATCTTCATGTTCACATGCACTAAGTGATAGTGCATGGACTTCATTAATGCACATCATCCACTTAGTAGTTGTGGATGAAACTCCTTTCAACTCCTCATGCATTGTCACTACAATGCATGGTCTTCTAATCATGTTGTGACTTTGTATCATCTTGATACAAGTTCTGAGAACTTAAAGATCAGCTCAACAATCGTCAGATGTCCATGGATAATGTTTCAACCATATTCTCCAATGCCACATAGTGAATCTCCTAAGTGACATTCCTCTAAGTTCCATGGCCATTCTCCATTCTTTACCAACACCATCACAACCTTTGTCATTCACATCTTGACATTCCTTGACTTCCATTCATTCCAAGACAACTTCATGCCTCATTGACAACAAATGCAACACAATGCACTTCAATCTCTCCCTTTGTATTTGTTGTCAATACACTCCTTCAGCACATATGAATGGGTCAATATGTGTGCCAATATTTCCTCCCCCTTATTGGAAATCAAATGAAAAGGTGTGGTGTGGTTCTCTTTCAAAAATCTCTTCCTCCCTTATAAAAGCATTTTCTTCAAAATCACTAAGAGAGGGATGATGTCACATGTTATTCTTTAGCAAAGAACCTTTAGTAAATCATCTCTAAGTCTACTTGGGCTAACCCGGTGTAGAAAACAAGAGTGATATGACCAAGGAACTCAAAGCTGTCCATATTCACTGTAAACATGTGAGATCATGCTAAGGGGTTTGAAATTTTTCAGATATAACAATAAATTGCTAAATCCTGCACATACTTCACAAAACTCATTAGAAAGTTCAGGTGCAAAGATAAAGCTCCCCCTTTCAACCATTTGTCTTCAATCAATACTCCCCCTTAATTGTCATGATGAATGCAATTAAGAATCAAGGGATGAAAGTATGATTGGAATACCTTCACTTTTCTTAAGATGATATTATTCTCAGAACATCATCTTCTTCAGATTTGCTCCCCCTCAAGGGGTGCACTCCATTTTGTCCAAACCATCCTCCAGCTGAGAATGATCATCATCTTCAATTCCCTGCAATGTCAGCACATGTAAATACCAGAAGTATAAGGGAATAAGATGGAACCTCCTTGGTTCATCAATGTGAACAACAAGGTTGAGAAGATTCTCTCAACCGAGATGTCCCATTTTCACCAGTCTTCACACTTGCACATTTGATCTTCATTGATGATTGTGCTGGTGTGGTTCCCAAAACATCTTCATGTGAAACCTTCTTCTTCCCTTTTGCTTTAGCAATTTCCAGAGCTTCATCTTCAGCTCTTTGTAGTTCTCTGGCAAGTTGCAACTGATGTGGCCATATGACAAGTAAATCATTTGGAAGAGTGGCCCCAGTTCTGGAAATTCCACATGGTTCTTTGGATGCTGCTAAGCTACCTCTCTTAGGAAACTTATTTTCAATCAATCCCTTCTTCTTCTGGATTGATTGTCTTTTTGAGTCCAGTCTGCTTCTATTTAATTTCATGGCTTGTTCACAAAGATCCATGATATGTCCTTTCTTGCCACAGTAGAAGAATGTCTTCTTGGTGATCCTTCTAGATGACTCACCCTTCTTGGATTTAGACTCCAAGGACTTCTCTTCCTTTTTCAACATCTTCTTGGGAGCTTTTTCAGCTTTCTTCTTCTTGCTTCCCAAGGATTCCTTTTTAGCCAGGTTCAGTGATCTTCTCTTCTTTTCATCTTTGGATACAGTTGGAGATTGACATGTATCATTTTGACCACTTTTGCAAACATCCCAGATGTTGTCAAGTAATCCAAATCTATTTGCAGTAAACAGATGTCTCTGGACCTGTGGATGTTGCTTCCTTCCTTCTGGCTTGCTCCCCCTTGGCATGGGATTCCTCTGTGCTTTGGCATTCAGTGGATTGTACCAACAATCCATTGCACAATGCCCATACATGTTACAACACCAGCATTGTCCCATGAATCTTGACCTCTTCAGTCCTTCTGATTGTAGGGTACTTTTCTTGACCTGTTGTGCTGTTTCAGGAGAGCTCTGCTTCTTCATTTTCTTCATCCATACTTGTTTGGAATTATTTTTCCATCCTGCACTTTTTGTGGAAACACAATTAGAAGCATCAGTACAAGATGGTATGGATGGTACCTTCTTTCTAGAAGATGTTGCACTTTTATTAGAGGATGTATTTCTCCTAGAATCATCCTGCTCAAAGCATACTTGAGTAGCAACATGTCTTCTTCCATCTAACTGGGAGGATTCAGCTTTAGGTGATTGCAGATGTTTCAATATCACCTCCAGTTCTAAGTATTTCATGTTGAGGGAGTTCTTCTCATCCTCAACAGTTCTTAGCTTTCCTTCCCAATTCTCCACCAGTTGTTTCATCTGGTCTTCATGCACCTTCTTCAATTCTTGCAATGAATTGTCCATCTCCTTCACCAATTTGACTTTTTCTTCAAGTTGAGCATCTTTGACATTCATTGAAACTTTGTGCCTCTTTTCCAGTGCATGGACAACATCTTTGACTATTATCATAAAGAATTATTTCTCAGAAAGGCTTCTTTGCAATTCTTCAGCAGTGTCTTCATATCTTTCATTGCAAAGAGATACTGTTTCATCTTTGGCATTTACCAGCTTTCTGAGAGTGTTGGATATACCAACCCTTTTAGCCAGCTGATCTTCCATAGCATTGGCTTCTTCTTCTAACTGTGATTTTTCTTCATGAAGATCATGGATTCCTGTAGCTATACACTTTGCCACTTCCATGGGAACTGTCTTCTGAAGATATTTGAGTGCACTCTGAAGATCATTCATTGTTTCAACTTCATCACAGCTAGGACAGGCTTTCTTCATCTTCTTGGCCTGTTTCTTCTTTCTATTTTTCTGAGTCTTGGCAGATATCTCCATTTGAGGCTGTTCTTTCATTTCCTCAAATCTGCACTCCATCTAGACTCTCTTGGATCTTTTAGAGGTAACCTCCCTCTGATACCAATTGAAGTGCCCAGATCGGTGTGAATCACTGAGAGGGGGAGGGGGTGAATCAGTGATCCCTTAAAACTTTTTACTAATTGATTCCTTATCAATTAAACCTCTATGGATGATTAAAGCCTCGATCCACTCTTATTGTATCTCTCAACCTTTCCCGGATAATGCAGTAATGAAAAGGCTCAGGACACAAGGATTTACAAGGTTCGGCACCAAAGGCCTACATCCTTGCCATGCTCTCCCAGCATGGATTCTCCCATTATAATCTGTTAGTATTACAATGGTCGATACAGAGTCCCACTGTATCTCTCCTGAGTCCCACAGGAGGGTCTTTATACTGCTTCACACAGTGTTACCAGAGTCCCACTGGCCTGCTCCAGAATCCCACTGAAGACTTCTTCTCCCTGAGTCCCACAGGGTCTTCTCCTGGCTCCTCGAGTCACACGAGTAGCTCTTCTTCTTGTTCAGCTCTTCAAGTATCTTCAGCAGCATGGGATAAAGGCTGCTGGCCTTGCTCGGTACCTCTGCTCACTTGTGGTGAACAGGTCTTCTCGTCTAGCTCAGGCTTTATCTCCTTCTTCAGGATGACCTGGCTTCTCTCTTCAACTACTGAATACTCAGACAACTGATATCTTTAACTTTAGTCTGGTCCAGTCTCACTACATCACAACTTCATGCACTGAGTGCATGGAATCTCTGAATCCTCATGCACTGATAACATGGCCTTCTCAATTCTTCAAGAACCTCCTGGTCTTGGACAACTCAAATGCACACCACTGATTTGGCTCTGTTCACGTGTGCACGTGCATGCATGCATGCATGCACTCCCCTTCTTCTTCTTAGTGTGATAAACACTCAATGAGTGCAATTGCTTTAAGCACACACACTTCTTCCTTCACACACTTTGTTCAATTTGTTCACACACTTAAAAGCGTGTTATACTTTAGTGTGAGGGTCTCCTCTTTCTTCCTTCTTCTAAGTGTGTTCACTTCTTAGTGCACACACCTAAGTTCGGCCTTATTGTCTCGTTGCACACAAAACTTCTTCACTTTGGCACACACTTGAGCTTGGCCTTCACACTTCTTGTTGCACACCCTTAAATGGCCGTAGGGTGTTCCTCTTCAATTTGCACACACACACACTCAAGTGAGGTGTGGTCTTCACTTCACCCACACAAGGCTACGGCCTTTCACTTCCTTTGCACATACTACTTGATGTAGTCTTCCTCCTTATGCATATGCTAGGGCCACGGCCTTTCCTTGTTCACTTTGCACACAAAGCACTAAGGCCTCGGGTTCTCCCTCTTTGCACAAGCTACTGCCCGTAGGGCCTTCTCCTCACTTGGCACACACACACTAGGGATGTGGTGGTCTTCACTTCACCCACTTGCACACACACTGTCCCACAAGGTGTCAAGGTGCAAGGGGCAGTCGTGAAAAGCCTTGGATGCAAGGCATCGCGCAAGTGCTTGGAGCACAAGGCGCGCAAGTTGCACTGGCCAAGGGGCACACAAGTGAAACCAGCCGCGGGCGCGCAGGTGCAACACCGCGGGCTCTTCCTCCTGTCGCGCAAATTCGCGAACAGAGAGGGTGACAACCACGGGCGCGCAAGGATGCGGCGGCCCTGGGTACTTCCTGCTGCGTAAAGATTAGCGCGCAGGGGACTTCACCGTGTAAGTGTGCGCGGGGCTTCGTCTTCGCGAGGCAGAGGGCTCTCACGGATCAACAGGTCTTCAACAAAAACATCAGCAAACATCTTCATGCCTCGGGTGCTCCTTTTATAGGCAGAGAAATGCTTCTAAACATCCGCGTGGGATATCTTGAATCACCGAGATTTTCAGTTCTTTAAAATCTTTCCAAATCTTTATTTTTATCCTCTATTTCACGCGGGATCTTTCATTTTTATTTTTCTCTACGTGCATGCATTTTCGAACGAATGCATGGCCTCTGTTTTGGCCATCCCATGCAAAACACGAACCCTTCATTGCCTCGGCATCGTTGCTTGCCTCGGCCAAACTCCAAATTCTCCATACATTGCATGCACTCCCATTTTTATGCATGGTTGTGTTCAGTAGGGCCGGACGAACTCATTGGAGCCTTCGGTTTGATCGGAGGTGGCCGGAATCTCAAAAACAGTTGTCGGGAGGCTCCTGGTTCAGCGGCGGCTTCGCGGGTGGCTTCGGCTCGAGCTCGAGGTGGAAGACGAGCCACGACCGTCGGATCAGGCGATGGAGATACATCGGACGGCCTGGATCAGATCATCTCGCCGCGGATCAGATGTGCGGCTTAGATCGTCCGCACGATCAATCGAGCGGCTCAGATTCGCTCCCGGGAATTTTTCCGCGTCCCACATCGAAACGGGGCGCGGTTTTCTCGCGCTTTATCAACTAAGCGCTGCCTCTCAACGCTCAGTTGAACTTCTCCCCTCCCGGTGCCGCCCCGCACCGGGTTCTCTCTGCGGGCGCGCTCTGCGCCCACTATGCTCCCTGCGGGCGCGCGGGTTTCACCACCGCGTGTCCTCGGGGGCTTACACACGGCCCCCCTGCCGCGCTCCTCCGGGCGTGCCCTAGGTGCGCATGCGGTGTCCTACGGGTGCGCCCCTGCCTCAAGGATGCTGCCCTGGCCTTGAGGGTTCCCCATGGGCGTGGTGACCTTGAGTCCCACATGTGCCTTGGGTGATGACCCTCGGCTGGCCTCCTTGGTGGCCTAATTTTTGGCAAAGTAAATATAGGGTACTTTGTATAAAAACAAAGTAACCACATACATAATGTAAAATGCCAAGAGCCACTCCAAGCCTTCTTCCTCATTTCTCCTTCTTCCTTTCTTCTTCTTCATTTGAAATTCCTCCATTATCTTCAACATGTATTCATCACTTAGGAATGGAATTTCATAGGGTTTCTTCTTAATCTTCTTCATCTCCTCTTCCATATGTATTCAATACTTAGGAGGGACTTCTTCAACTGAATCTCATGAATCACACATGTTCTTCAACATTCTTCATTGATCTAATCAGAGATCAATTGGATCATCTTCATGTTCACATGCACTAAGTGATAGTGCATGGACTTCATTAATGCACATCATCCACTTAGTAGTTGTGGATGGAACTCCTTTCAACTCCTCATGCATTGTCACTACAATGCATGGTCTTCTAATCATGTTTTGACTTTCCTCTTCCATATGTATTCAATACTTAGGAGGGACTTCTTCAACTGAATCTCATGAATCACACATGTTCTTCAACATTATTCATTGATCTAATCAGAGATCAATTGGATCATCTTCATGTTCACATGCACTAAGTGATAGTGCATGGACTTCATTAATGCACATCATCCACTTAGTAGTTGTGGATGGAACTCCTTTCAACTCCTCATGCATTGTCACTACAATGCATGGTCTTCTAATCATGTTGTGACTTTGTATCATCTTGATACAAGTTCTGAGAACTTAAAGATCAGCTCAACAATCGTCAGATGTCCATGGAGAATGTTTCAACCATATTCTCCAATGCCACTTAGTGAATCTCCTAAGTGACATTCCTCTAAGTTCCATGGCCATTCTCCATTCTTTACCAACACCATCACAACCTTTGTCATTCACATCTTGACATTCCTTGACTTCCATTCATTCCAAGACAACTTCATGCCTCATTGACAACAAATGCAACACAATGCACTTCAATTATGTTTTTTCTTCCTCAGGTTAAGAAGAAAGGTTTCAAGTAGGCTATACTTAAGAGGCATTCTATTTGGAAAATGTTGAAAATATTTCATGAAATTAGAGGATTATGTATCTACTCTTCAAATACAGTATGACTATATAATTCTTGAATATATCATAATGTTAAGTATTGAATATTCATTTAATAAGATATAATATTTATGTATAGAATGTATGGGTCACTATATTTAGTATTATATAATTTTTTAGTTAGATTTGGAAAATAGGATGAGAAAAATTTATTGGTAAAATTTAGGATAATTCATTCTATAAGATAATAACCTATGTTATAGTAAAGAAAGGAGAGTGGTTTTTTCTTGAAAAATATCCCTGTATTGAAACTAAAAGTGGAAATACTTTTGGAATAGATTCATCTCAAGGTAATAACTTAGAAAAGAGTTGGTCGAGTATATATCAGCCTTTATTCTTGTGAAAAATGAGTGTAACCTTACTAATCACTTTGACACTACTGAGGGATATGGTTGAGTTAACTCACATTTTATTTATGAAACATTATTTAGGATTCAAATAAATTATAACCAAGTATGGAATAGGTTAAACCTAAGTTGTCATAGATTGAAATGAAGGTGTCATGTTTGTGAAATCCTATTAATGATTTTTCAGGATTGTATTATTTATCAATATGAATATTATTTCTCACACTATAATTTTCAGTTTTAGTCTATGATTGGAACCTAAAGTAATCATGTGAACAATGAATGCGATAGAGAATAAAATGACTATCCTCATGAGATAAAAAATGTATTAGGTGCTCAGATGCTATATTTTGTGACTATTCCTACTCAATTCTCTGAAGGTATTATCAGAAAAACAGATCATGTTGAAATTTAAAGTGAACTAAGGAGGAAAAAACATGACATTAAAGCTTTTATATGAAAACATCCACCCTCATTTTATGGGTCTTCTGATCCATTGGTAATTGAGAAATGGATCAATGTGATGGAAAAAATATTTTTCATTCTTCTCTGCTTAGACTATGAAAAAGATTTCATAGCCATTTATAATATAGAACATGAAGTAGATAAATGGTGGATTCTTACTAAGAATATGTGGATAGAGGAAGAAATTAACTTCATTAAATATGATGAGTTTAAGATGACATTTTTCAGTAATTATGAAACAACCCGTTTTCTTTTCTTTAGGTATGATTTGAAATTTGTTTTTATTTCCCTTTTTTGGTGCATTTTAGTCTTCTTGGTAATGAAGACCTTTTTTTGGGGGGAAATGACCTAATATCTGGGGATGTATGTTTTTTGGATTAATGGAGTCTGGGTATAAATGTGAAACCATATTTAGAGGTTTCTCCTTAGGTTTGTAGAGCCTTAAGTATTGGTTTAGATTTTTTCTACTAAAATATGGGTTGATCATTGAATGATGGGAACATTAACATCATGAATGGGTTACATGATGTAAATTGATTATAGGACATATTCCATGAGTCTCATTCAGGGTGTGTAAATTTTATAGGATTTGAAACCATTACATGAAATGAAAGCGCTGATCGAGTTTTAATTTGATCTGAGGTGATTCCTTTTTTGGGGTATTTATTATTCGTTGGATTTGACACCATGAAAGGGATTAATGACGTGAATTCCCAAATTATTGTAGTTTTAAACAAACTAAACACCTCTTTATTTCTCCATTCAGTGTGAAATATTTCTTCTCAAACCATAGGGTGATTTTGGGTGATCTCTCTCCTTCTGGATCACTATATTTGACATTTGAATCCTGTGGTGATTGCGTTGAATATCTGTAGTAAGTGGTATTTATGAGTTTTAATTTACTTTGGTCACAAAGAAAACATTTTCTATGTCTTTTATTTATATTCATGTTTTATTAGTGTACTCTATCGATCCTTTTTATTTTAATGTCATGCCTTATCTTTCAAAGGCCGATCCATGGTTTTTCAATATCCTTTGTTAAAGAAAGATATTTTTCCATCATTATTGTGGTAGGTGTATCTTTTGATGTGTTTCTAATTATTTAATTGCTATATATTCTTGTTTAAAACATAGTATATTTCATTCAAATGTATTTTTTTTGATATAAAGAGGGTTTTTATTAAATGTGATCATGGATTTTGGAAATGGTTTTGGAAAAACATAGCATATTGGGAGCATTTACTATGTTGGGAAATGGACATACATAACCCTAGTGTGCATGACAACATTAGGGGTTAATATTTTGATATCTAATGACTATGGTAGGAATTTAGATCAGTTTGAACCAACATATTATTAGTTTTGGCTTCTTTTATGTGTAGTACACATTCCCAAAGGCAAGATCCAAAATGGAATTATTTATATTTTATACTTGGTTTATTGTATAATGGTTTATTTCTTGGATATTTAATCACATGTTAAGTGTACCTATTTTTATTTTATACCTAATATTGTTGTATATTTGGGGAATATGTCACATATTTATAAAAAGAGAAATGTTTATAGATGGTTTTACTTGTGAAACATATTTATAAACTGGATTTTGTTTTAATGTTAGAACTTGTGTATTATTCATATTAGAACTTGTATTGATTATTTGGTGATATACTACTAGGATCCATTTTTACACCCTAATTTTTCTTTTGGGTGGTTGTAGAACTTGTTTTGTAGGAATTAGGGAAAGGAAGGGGCATTATATATCATTTTAGGTTCTTCTACAATATCTCATCTTCATAGTGGGATGGATTGGTGGAAATGGATGGTCACATGGAGACTTGTTTAGTATAGTCTATTTTATCTTTCTATTTTGTTTGGTATAGGTTGGATTTTTAGGTCTCATGGATATATATTATTTTCTTCCATGAGGTAATTTTACGTTTCTTCTGGTTTACATGAGACTTGTGGTTCTTTTCTTTATTTCACCTTATAGAGGACCATATTTGGTGACTTTTCCATTTGACCAAGGATGGATCATTAGAAATTGGTTTTAGATGGAATATCAAGCCTATAGTGTTGTTGAAATAGATTTTGTGTGGTTTTTGTTTCTGGTATTTATGAGTTAGGACCTTCAAAATTTGGGTAGTTAGTGTGGAAAAGGGACCTGACTAGCTCACTTTCTTGTATAAATATGAGTTACCACATGTTGTCAGGGATTTTATCCAATCTCAAGACTTGGTGGTTGAGGTCCTTTCAATGAACCAAATTTGGGGTTTACTTAAATTGACCTATTTGTTCTTAAGGTGATATCATTGTTATAAGAATTTATAATTGATTTAAATTCTTATTATTTTAATGCATTGATATCAATACCTGAAGTTGGTATTAGGATTTTTGTATCTGATCAGGACTAATTGGGTTTTTCTTGTGATTGTTATATAATGTTTCATATAACACATCTTTGAAATCTGAGTGAGGAAGCTGTGAGATAGGTTCTTTATGAAAATCCACTAGTGGAACCTTCTTTGGTAGAAAATTTAATTTGTATTATTCAATCTCTGGGTTAAGAAGGTGTTGGGAAACTGAGACATGCATTGGATCATAATTTAGAATTTTAAAAGAATTATCTATCTATCTTATATGGTGAAAAAGGACACTAGAAATATGATGAATGGATTGGGAAGATTGAGAGGACATTGAACTTTCTGAAGACTCCTGAGGACTCTAAGGTGGGTTTTTCATGTATATTCTTGAAGTATTGGGGCAGAGACGACGAGACTCTATTGTATAGGCTAAGATGAATAAGGATATCACCCGGTTATCTTTCAATAAAATAATAAACCAATAGTTTTATTTTGAGACATTATGTGGGGAAATTACCTGGGCATTTTGACCTTATAGCCGGGAGAGTGTACAATTCAAGAGAATTCCACCCATTTTGATGAGTTGGTGCACTTGGTACTAGAGCTAGTCACAAATGATTAACTGAAGTCTCAAAGGATTAACTTAGGATTGAGGGATGATATTCAGTTGATAATAATTCTCATGAGCCTTTTGAACTTTGTATAGTAAGTTGACAATCACTCTTTGGAAGAGGCTGGCATCGCTAGAAAAATAGGTTTTGGTAGGAGCTTCAGTTGGCTCTATCTTTAGTCATGGTGCATCTTCATGCAAGAAAAGGTAGAAAAAAGGTAGCCAGTTTTTTCAAGAACACTTTAAAGGTCTCCATATAGGCAATTTAAGGTTGTTTTCTATTAGTGTGGAAGTCCTGGTCTTACGAAGCCTAATTGTATAGAATCTTCTAATACTTTTCAACAATGTGAACAATCTGGATATCGAAAGATTTTTTTTTTGTAAATACATGTCTGATAGAGAAAATATTTTCAAATATTTTTTTATTGAATTCTAATTTTTCAAAACCCACCAAAATGTTATTCCATATTAAATTGTGACATTTTTACGTTTTTTGGAATTTTGATCATTAATGTAAAAATGGCCTAATTTTGGGGTTTAACTATTTTATTTTTATTCTATATTTCAGCCATAACATTTTATAAACTAATTTAAATTGTGAAACTACATTTTTTAAGATCCCTAAAATCTTGGGCTACATTTAATCCTTAAAGACCACAAGCTCAATCCATCCATGGGAGGCCCAAAATTAGCTCACAACTTAGGCCTAGAAAACTATTCAAAGATATAGAATGTTTTAAATATGAGTTTATATATTGATGTTTTCCAGCCCAATGAAGCTAAAATTATAGATTCATATGTATAAGGAATTTAATAACAACTTTAATTAAGGAGTCCATGTGTGAATCATCCGTTTGGAAGACCGTTAATTCCTTGTAATCCAGAGACATTGAATTTAGAGAATCTGTCGTTGTAGATTAAATTCTCAAAGTGAAACAGTTATAACTCGGGCTGTAGTTGGCCAATTATGCTAAAATTTTTAGGGGAATCGAGAAATACAATTTTAAACAACATTCATGAAGGGTTCCACACATGAATCTGTAATTTAATGGTCCTAACACATGGTATATTTAAAGGGAAAATTATGTCCTATAAAAGGAGGAGAGATCCCCTCTCTCAAAAGCATTCCATTCTATCCCACTCCATATAAGTCACAAAGAAGGATATCTTCACCAAGGGAGTTCAGAAAAATATATTCCCCTTATATTCTTCTTAATTTTTTTGGTTTATTTTTTTTTCAATTTTAATTTATATTTCTAATAAACACATGCATTCTTAACTTTTTTTGACCATGTTCTTCTTATTCTTCTTATTCTTCTTTTCTCATCCTTATTATTTTATTTTATTATCTTTATTTCCCATTCCACTATGACCAATTACCATAAAAAATGTGGGTTTAACCCAAGGATTATAATAGGGGAGTTAAGTGAAAATTCCATTCATTTTACGCTTAAACCATTATGTTTTATTAAGTTTGTGATGATTAAGAGTGATGTATAGGGGGTGGTGATCATATGCCAGTACACTGATATCAAACTCATTTATATTCTTTTACTAAATCTTTTCCCTACCTTATATTATATATAATATCTTTATATGATGGAGTTGATCCATTCAATGGTTGAAATGACACACGATAGAGCTAAGTTTTGGGGAGATGTTACACTCTCGATCAAGGTGTTCCATCAACCTTAATTATCAGAGGTGGTTATGTTAATATTGATTAATGCATTCAAGATTTCACAAAATTAAATAAAATTATTGTAATTCATGCATGAGATCACATAATTTAATTATCAGAATTAATATAAACACAAATAAGGAGAATAATGGAACCCATAAACCAAACCATAATGGCCATGTTCTTTCTTCACCAAATAAATTTTTTCATTGTGTTTTAGTTTGATTTTTTTTTCATTTAAATTTTATAAAATTACTAGATTAAATGAAAACAGTAATAAATAATTAGTGTATGTGAGATAGAATAAGTAGATGAACGACTGAGAAATATCCTCAAGTGAGATAACCATGGTCAGCCTCTATGCTATATTAGGAGAATAAATTTTCCTTTCCACACCCTATGATAGACATGCATTGAAACACGTGATGTTTTCAAGGAGTTAATTGGTTATTTACTTTAATTTTTCTATTTTCACATTTTAGATATATTTTTATTGCTTTTAATTAAAAAAACAATAAAAATTTTCATTTCTCCATGATGTATTGAAATTAAAATTATTATGCATGGGAAGATTACATGCAGGTGAAATATCAAGAACCAAAATTTGATTATAATGATCTAAATGACCGGGTGGAAAGGATGAGAAATAATCTAGATGACTTGGGGAGAAAAATGGAAAGAACATTTTATTATGTTCATTCTTTGATAGAGGAACCCGACCCTGAGCTGGAGTAAGAGCTTGAGGTAGTGGTGGAAGTAATTTTACTACTCATCATTGAAATTGAAGATCCAAAGGAGGTAAATATGAATGTACCTAATGATTCATTCTTCCTTACTCAACCATTTCAAGAGGGATAGATAAAAAGGACTTTCTTGATGAGCTATATGTGGGAGGTAAACGTGAGCTGGATAACTTCTGAAATGAATGTGAGAAACTAATTGGTATCTCCAATCCTTGAAGTGAAAATGATCCACCACCACTGTATATATTTCTTGCCTTAGAAGTAGAAGAAACCACCTAATAGGTGTAATTTTAAGAATAGATGGAGGATCCCAACTACCTACCTCCATTCAGTGAATATAAACTCCAAGAGGCACTTTCAATTAAAGAGGAGATTAAAGTTGAACCAACTTAGGGAGATGATACATTCTTGAACTCAAATTATTTTATTTTTTTGAAACTAATTTGAGAATCATTCTTAATTATTTTGAATTTTCAGATTCGTCCAAATCGTATTACACTTTGTAGGAAGATGATGAAAATGAAGATGAACCTGTTGAGGAATACTTGGAGCTCCCTAGAGACGTTGAAAATTTAGAAGAGGGAGTACAAGAAGAGATCCCAATTGATCTTCTTGAAGAACCAAATCTATAAGATAAAAACCCTAAATAGAAATATTTTGAAATTAATAATTCAAATTTAAGTTTATAATCTCTCTTTGATTATTATTTTCATGCATCACATCTGAAGAAACCAATGGATTTTGAAGAATATATTTCACAAGTAACAAAAAAGGAGGACGAGGTTTTATAATTCATCCTACCCCACCATAAAAACTATACCACATTGCATAGGGGGTTGATCTGGTGTTCTCTAAACATGGAATTATCATCAATAAGAACATAACACTATAAGATGGGAATAAAAAAGGTGGTGGTTCAAGTCAAAGAAGATCCACCCACTATCAGATTATGGATAACAGCTGGTACTACCAACTGAAGGCAGTAAAAATATAGGGCCCACTTGGGGGATCATACCATGATTTATCCTTTAGCTGCTTTATATTAATTTCAATTTCAATCTTAAGAATTTATATTTCATTTTAATTCTCAGTAAGTATTACAACATGCATCCCACTCACTCATATCTTTTTGGTCTTTACTAAAATGATCCCTGTGCTTAATTTAGTTCTTATCTTTTAAAGGTTCATGATGGTAGAAGGCAGTCCCAAATATTGAAGGAATATGACTAAGCTTTATTTCAAAATGGAGTTCAATTTTAGTGTTTATATTTTAATTCCATTACATTTTTTCTAACCACTTTATTTTGATATTTCAACTGGAATTGCATTCCTCCATATAAATTCATGATTTACTTGACATATCTAAGAGACATGAGTTTTTGAGGAATCCTGTGATCCCATGTTTTTTGTTTCAATGTTAAAGAAATTGAATGAGTAAAATTGACAATTTAATGTTTAAATTGAATCATGGATATTGAAATGATGACTCAAGATTTTAAGGAATTAATTGATTCATGTAAATGAAATTTCTCAACCATTATTTCATGATTTGATTTTCTAAAATTTATTTGAATTTATTTGTTATTATTAATCACTCCTTGGGAGTTATTTTTTCTAAATCATATGTCCTATTCCTGAAAGGATTTCTAGACCAAATACTTTTTATTTTTTCTTAATAATATTTCTTGAGTAATCTTGGTACATGTCACCTATTAGAACTTGTATTGAAACTTTTTAAGGCTAATGACTGAAAAAAAGATATTTAATATGGTTGAGGCATATTTTGAAAATAAATTATCTTTAAAAGACAAACTTTACATCAATCCTTATCTATACCATATAGAACATGAATTTCATTTATAGGGATGATCCATGTTTTAAGAAATTTTTATCCATTCCTACCCTACTCTGGGAATTTTCATGATATTTTAAAGTTAAAGTGTGGGGGTGGAAAGAGTCATATTAAATGGGAGGATTTACATTGTAAAGAAGAAGTGTGGGGGTGATTATTTTGGGAATTTTAAAAGATTTTGAAATAATTAATTTTTATCTTCTTTTTCCCTCTTGAATAAAAAAAATTGAAAAATAAATAATTATAAAAAAATGATAAAAATAGGTCATGATTTGAGAAAACGAAAAATCACCATCACTAGACCTATGATTTTTTATCATACGTGGTTAGGTAGTGTATGTGAGATTTATTCTAAAAAAACTTTTGAAAAAGGAAAAAAATTAAAAGGTTCATTGAAAAAGAAAAAAGTATAAATGTAAAAAAATATTAAATAGTTTGAACAAATAATTTATTATTCTTAGACTGATCATGATCATTTATTTGAGTTTTGAGGTAAGTGGGAGTCACTACAATGAAGGGGAGAATTCAATTAAACTTTTTAATAACATGATTTATACTTTAAGAGTTTAACCTCATCCTTGAGATTTATTTTTAAACATCAATTCATACAGACCTTAAGCCTTAGAGACATTTGAACCTTTAATGAAAATTCCTCACGATTTTATGTGCAGTTTTTCATTAAAAAGTAGAGAAATTAGTTCATTTACAAGCCTATGGATAAAGTGAATGTTCTCATGATACAAGAAGAACTATAATTAAATTGTTTCTTGAGTGATGATATAAAAGAATCAAAACTGAGGTTAATCCTGACTTTTCTTGTATGAAAATAATGAATTTAGGAGCATAGATGAATGAAAGTAGAAGTTCCATTATTTTTCAAAAGGGAAATGTAAAAGCATGAATTAATTGTTTATTTGGAAAATGGGAAATTAAATCTATATTTTAATTGTATTTTGAAAATTTTGATTTGATATTGATAATTATTTGATTGTCTTTCTTTGTAATTTGAATAATGGAAACATTGGTGCCCTAAAATTTTCAATGTTGAGATTTTATGCTTGAGGACAAGAATGTTTTACAGATTGAGGAATTGAGAGAGAAAATATTTTAAATTATTTTTCATTGAATTTTAATGTTTAAAAACCCACCATAGTGTTATTTTTTTGGAAATTTCCACATTTTATGTTTTCTATAATTTTGAGCTTAAATGTAAAAATGGACTAATTTGGAGATTAACTGTTTTTTTTAATTTTTTATTTCAGCAATAAAATTTACTGAAATAATGAAAATTGTGTAATTAATTTTTTGTAGCATCCCAAACATCTTGGTATAAATTTAATCCTTCTATACCACAAGCTCAATCCATCAATAGGAGGCACAAAATCAACTCACAAAATAGGCCTAGAAAACTATTCACAGATCTAGAATGCTTTAAATATGAGCTAATATCTTGTTTTTGGATGAACCAATGAAGATGAAATTAAACATGGAGTTTTATAAAGAATTTATAAAAAAATTTAATTAAGGAGGATATATGTGAATCATCGATTTTAAATTACATTAATGCATTGAAAATTAGAGACATTGAATATGAAGAGTCTGTCATGGAAGATTAAATTCTCAGAGTGGAACAATTATAACTCACACTACACATGAAAAAATAGGCTGAAATTTTGAGCGGAAACGTGAAAGAAAATTTGTAACAACTATATTAAATTGTTTCATGTGGGAATCAGTCATTAAACTACTGATTAAATCTCACTTAAAATAATTATTTCATATTGTTTTTATTTAATCTAAGAAAGTGATGAAATTTAAATTAAATAAAATATTAAACTAACTTGAAATGAAAAAATTTAATTTGTAAAGAAAGAACATGGCCTTTAGGGTTTGGTTTGTGGGTTCCATCATTCTCCTTGTTTTTGTTTATATTATGTTTGGTATTTCAATTCTGTGATCTCATGCATGAATTAAAATTCTTTTATTTAACAGTGTGAAATATTGAATGCATTTAGAAATGTGAACTACACATACGACTATAATCATGGTAGATGAAACACCTCGATCGAGAGTGTGACATCCCCTAACACCCGGCTCCATCGTATGCCATTTCAACCACTGAATGGCTCATCCGCATCATTTGAAGAGCCTGTATCCCGTAAATGTGAGGGGAGAAATTTAATAAAAGATTATAAATGAGTTTTAGATCAGTGTCATGGTGAAATATTGACACACCCATGCACATCACTCTGCTCATCACAAACATAATATAATATAATAATTTAATTGAATAATGAATGGAATTTCTACCTACCTCCATGGGGACAATCCTTAGGTTAGACCCTCATTTTTGAGGGTAATATGTCATGGTGGAATGGGAAATGAAGATAAGAAAATAAAATAAATGAAAAGAATGAGGACGAGAAAAGAAGAAGAAGAAGATGAAGGATAACATGGTTGAATAAAGTTACAAATGTATGAATTTATTATAAATATAAATTTCAATTGAAAAACAAGAAAACCAAAAAGTAAAGAGGAAGATAAGGGGGAGATTTTTGACCAACCTCCTTCGGTGGAGGTCTCCTCCTTAGTGCCTCAAATGGAATGATATGTAATGGAATGCTTTTGGGAGGGAGGAGCAATACTGATTTTATTGGCCATAATTTCCCCTCAAAAGTTACTGTGTGTTAGGACCATTAAATGACCGATTAACGTGTATAACCCTTCATTAAAGTTGTCAAATATTTTCTTTAACGTTCCCACTCAAAATTTAAGAATTTGTTTTTATGTGTAAGACAATTTATAACCGTTTCACTCAAAGAATGTAATCTACCTTTATAGACTCATCATATTCAATATCTTCAGTTTTTCATGCATTAATGGCCTTTAAATTGTATTATTCACACATGGAATCATTAATTAATGTTGTTAATAAATTAAATATATAGTTATATGTTTAATTTTAGCTTAATTTATCTCTCCAACTTCGAGATATATGCTCATATTTAAAACATTCTATATTTGTGAATAGTTTTCTAGGCATGTGTTGTGAGATGATTTTCAGCCTCCCATTGATGGATTTAGCTTGTGGTCCATAAGGATTAAATGTATTCCAAGATGTATGGGATTCTACAAAAAAAGTAATTTCACAATTTAAATTATTTTAAAAAATGTTATTGATGAAATACAGAATAACAATAAAAAGTTAAATCTCAATATTAGGCCACTTTTACAATTAAGATAAAAAATTCCAAAAAAACATAAAAATGTGACAATTTCAAATAAAATAAAACCTTAGTGGGTTTTGAAACATTAAAATAAAATATAGAATAATTTAAATTATTTTCTCTATCAATTTATCAAGGAAGTAAGGCTGGATCAACCTTCACCAAGGGTTTATATGTTTATTCCAATGCTTCCAAGGGTGGTGAGTCTTATCCTCAGTTTAATGGGGTGTTCTTATAGATAATAAATTTCAAGGATGAGGTAAGACTTCATGTATTTATGTGTTGGAGTATGCACAAGATGAATATTAATAATTTCTATCCATATTTAGAAGTTCAATGTTTATCTCATCTACTATGGTGATAGTTTGGTTTAATACATGTGATACTCATTATTTTATATCACCAAAGATAGTTGAAATGTTGGTACTGAATTTGGAGATTATGTCATTCTTTTTGCATATTTCCATGCCTTTAAGAAATAGTTCCAAACAATTTTTCACTACCGGGGTTAGTTATTATCTGCCAATTGAGTCACTTATGTTTTTTTGGGTGAGTGGATCTCTAGATCAAGAATGGATGGGCCGATTATTCCTTATGATGGGGTAATATCATATCAGTTATCATAGATATTTCTTAATACCATTGACCCTTTTTTGGAATTCGTCTGCCTATAGTGGTGTGTGTGTACCCTAAGTTAGTTCCAGATAATTTTTCTAGTTTACCACCCCAGCGGGAGATTGAGTTTAAGATAAAACTAAAACCTAATATGATGAAAATTCTTATGCCATATTACTATAGGTCACCTACTGAGTTGGTAGAAATTAAGGTCCAGCTTTTGGATCTTGAGGCAAAGGGATTTATTCATCCAAGTGTGTCACCGTGGGATTCGACTATCCTATTTTTTATGAAGGAAAATGAGAGACTCAGAAATTGTATTGAATATTTATTGTTAAATTAGGTGACCATCAAGAAAAAATATCCCTTAAATATATTTTATGATCTCTTCAATCATCTCATAGGGGTTCATTGGATTTTAAAGATTTACCAATGTTCAGGGTACCACCAGTTAAGAGTTTGAGAAGAAGACTTACCAATGAAAATGTTTAGGAGCCAGTATGGGCATTTCATGTTTCTGGTAATTCCATTGAGACTTACTAACACTCCTAATATTTTCATGGTTTTGAGGAACTGAATATTACATTTATTCATTGAATCTTTTAATGTGGTGTTTGTGGATGATATTTTTGTTTATTCCAAGTCAAAAGGGGAGAACATGGACCATTTTGATATCACTCTTGGAACATTTATGGAACATGGTTTATATGGTAAAATTTTCCAATGTGTGTTTTGGATTCAAGAAGTAAAGTTTATGGGGCATGTTATATCTTATTGGGGCATCTAAATGGATCTTAAAAGGGTTCATGAAGTTATGTCCAGTGAGTGGCCCAGAAATGTGTATGATATTTGAAGCTTCTTGGGGTTATTTGTTTATTATAGTTAGTTTCTTCCGGACTTCATCAAGGTTTATTTTTGATGATATCTTTAACCCATAAGGGTATAATGTTTGAGTGGAATTTCAAATGTCATAGATCTTTTGAGGAATTGAAGGTGATATTGACTTCAGCTCCAGTTTTGATTCCTCTAAAACCAGATTCTAATTATAATGTTTTCTACGACACTTATATAATAAATTTGTGGTGTTTCTTAATGTAGGGGAGATATGTGGAAGCCTAAAAATCTCACCAGTTATTCCCACATGATAAGAACTACCCTACCCATGGTCTCGAGTTGGAAGCAGTTATGCTTGTACTCAAAAAGTGGAATCACTACCTCTTTGGGGAATGATTTATGGTATATTATGATCATAAGAGAATGAGGAATATTTTCACTAATAGGGATATAAAATTATGATAGAGATACTTGGTATAGTATTTCTATACTTTTTATTTTGATATTTCTTATACTCTTAGAAAAGGGAATGTGGTTTCTGATGTGATGAGCAAGAAATTAACAACACAAGTAGTGAAAAAATCACTGGAAGAGTGGTCTATGATGAGTTTGTTTACTGAGATGATCTTGGGAATGGAAAAAGTTAGTATCTAGGTGTTTTTATCTTTGATGAATTCTAACTCATTATTTTAGGTTCATGTCTAGCATGAGTAGATATTTTACCCTGATTTATGAATCTTTATTAAAATATTTTATGGTGGGGAGACCTCAGGTAAGTGATCTCGGTCTCTTAGTGGCACTTAATGTTTTTGAAACAGGTTGGTTGTTCTATTTTATTTTAGATTAGAGTTGATGGATACTAGAAACCATTATTGTTGGTTGGTACACCCGAGTACTACCAAGATGTATCATGTTTTGAAACATCAGAATTGGGGGCCAAGATGAGATGGTCAATTGTGGATTTTGTATTATGGTGTCTTACTTGTAAGAGAATTGATCTGGAACTCCAGATACCTTCTAGTTTGTTTCATCCCTTACACCTTCTAGTATAGAAATCGGATGAGATATTCATTGACTTATTGATTAGTTTTCTATAGAATCCTAGTGGGAAGGATTCTATATGGGTGATCATAGACCAAATCATGAAATAAATGCATTTCCTACCCAATGAGAAGAAAAAAGTGGAGCAACTTGGGGGCTTGTATATAAAATAGACTGTGATACTTCGTGGGGTTCCCTTAGCGGTTGATTATTAAAGGGACCTAAGGCTCACATCCATATTTTAGAAATGTTTTCAAGAGTTTATGGGTTTCTATTTGAAATTTAGAATAGAATATCATCCATACACGAATGGAGAGACAAAGAGAGCAATCCAGGTTCTTGTGGATATGATCTAGGCTTGTGTGCTTGATTTTGGTGGTTCTTGGAATTTTTTTCACTTTAGTGGAGTTTTACTATAATAATAGTTATTAATAATTGATTAAAATAAGGCCATTTTTATATCCCATGTTTTTATAGAGTTGGGAGAGTGGTCCTTGGTTGTTTTGAGTCTTGTTCAGGAGATGACTAAGAGGGTGTAGTTGACCTGGAAGAGATTGATCCCGACATAGAGTCATCAAAAATATTATGAAAACCATCATCACTGGCCATTGGAGTTTGAGGTTGATGATCGGGTATTTCATATAGTTTCACCTCGCTAGGGACATCATTGGTTTGGTAAGCCTTGTAAGTTATCACCAAGGTTTTTTGGGTCCCTTTAATATCATTAGAAGACTAGGGATGGTGTCCTATGAGTTAGACTTACTGTATTATTTGAATTCCATCCATGATATGTTTCATGTTTTCCAGCTGATTAGGTATCAACTAGATCCTTACCATGTGATTTAATTGAAGGATATTGATCTTGATCCTTGAATCACTATGGTTGAGCAACCATTTCAGATTAGGGATTCCTGAGGGAAGGATCTATATGGTAAAATGATTCCTTTGGTTTGTGTACTATGGAAGTGTAAACTAGATATCCTTGAGACGTGGGAGAAGGAATTATTGATTAGGAATCAATGAATTTCAATTTTTAGGAGTCTAATATATTGAAAATATTATGGGGATAAAACATATTATGGAGGGGATATTGTAAAAACTCATTTAATGTATGATTTGACTTTTGGTTTGGTTTCCCTTTTTGTTTGGGTGCATTGCGGGCTTCTCAAGAATTGAAAACATTTTCTAGAGAAAATGAACTATATTCTAGGGATGTATGTTTTTTTAGATTAAAGTATTAAGAGTATTAATGTGTAAATAGATTTAAAAAGTGATCCTTGTCTCTAGAGTGCTTTAAGTTTTGTTTTTGAGGGTTTCTATAGAAAAATGGGCCGAGAACTGCTGGCTAGACACATTTAAATCTTCAATGGGTTACAATACTTGAATCAATTTTAGTTTAGATGATTTAGTCTCGTACAAGGTGTGAAAATTTTATAGGCTATTAAACCATTACATAATGTGAAAATTCCCATTGATATTTAATTTGACCTGAAGTGATGCCTTTTTCAGCATATTTATAATTTGTGGGATTTCATGCCATGAAAGGTATTCATTATTTTTATTCCTTGGGTATAGTGGTTCTAAATATAGTACATGAATGTTTATTTCTCCATTAAATGTTCTGGATTTCCTCTTTAAACCTAGGATGATTTAGGGTGGTGTACCTCTTTTTAGATCACTCCATTCGATGTTTGAATCCTGTGATGGTCATGTCGTATATCCATGGTAAGTGGTCTTTCTACTTATCTATTTCCTTTAGTTATAGAGGTGGAGTTGGATAGGTTTGTGATTCATATTTGTGATCGATTGGTGTTTTTTATCGATCATAAACAGTTTCTTATTATTCCTTATGTTTCAAAGGCTGGTCTATGGTTTTCCAATTTCCGTTTTCAAAGACGGATTGATTTCCATTATACTTGAGGTAGGGGTATCTATGAAAGTGCTGCTAATTCATGAATTTATATAAGTTACTATTGACCCATTTGGATTTTTTATTGAAATGGTTTTGTTTTTATATAATTTTTTTATTAAATGTGATCATTAATTTTGGAAATGGTGTAGAAAAAACTTATCACATTGGAAACCATGGTTGCATCGGGAAATAGAAATAGGTCACCCTAGTGTGTATGACACATCTATGGGTTACTTTTGTGACATTGACATAATTTTGTATGGATCGATATTTATTGGAACCAACATGATCCCAGTTTAGGATTCTTTTATGACTAGTACATAAACCCATAGTCTAGAGCCCAATTGGTGTGCTTTTCCTTTTATACAATGTTTATGGTATGATGGTTTATTTCATAGATATTTTCTTACATGTTTAGTTTAACCATTTTTCTGTTATACCTCATATATTCCTAGATTTGGTGAATATAGAATGAATTTATGGAAAATAAAAGAAATTTCTACCAATGGTTAAATTAGTGAAAAATAATTATAAACTAGATTTTGTTTTAAAGCTTGAACTTGTCCATTATTAATTTTAGAACTTGTATAGATTCTTTGGTGGTATCATACTGGGATATGTGATCACACCCTAGTTATTAAATTGGGTGGTTGTGGACCTTATTTTGTAGGAATCAGGGAAAGGGATGGGTATCGACTATCATCCGAAGTTCTCTTTTCCTCTTCCACCTTCATATTTCTATGGATTGGTGGTGAAATATAATCACATTGGGACTTATTTACTTTGGTCTACTTAATATTTATATTTGGACATGTGACTCTTGAATTTTTATGTCATATGGATATGTATTACTTTCTTCTGCATATTACTTTGATGTTTCTTTTGTTTTACATTAGGCTTGTGGTTCTTTTCATTATTTCACCATGTGGCAGACCATCCTAGATGACTCTTCAAGTCGATTTAGTCTGGTTCATTACAAAGTAATTACATCATATTATACATACAAAAATTGGGAAATAATTCCTTGAGTTTAAGTATAAGGATGATGAATCTATTAGTACTCATGAAGTTTTTTACAATAATTGTAAGGTATGCTTCTGGTTTAGTCATCACCCTTAAAAGATAAATTGATTGATACTTTAGGGGTATTAAACCAAGTGTTCGAAACGCATGATCCATAATGGAATTTGGAATCTATGAAGAAATAGTTCAATGTTCACTCAAAGTGGAAATGGAAGCTCAAAACCTTCAAGGTTTTGTGATAAGAAAAAGAAGATGAAGTTTCATGGAAGCTACCACAATATGTCACATGGAGGGAAAAAATGTTTATGATTCATACTTGAAAAAATGCGGGAAGGATCACTCAGGTGAATAACATAAATAATCAAGAATATGTTTCATGTGTGGGAAGCCTGGTCACAAAGAAATTGTTTTTTAAAGTGATGTGAAGAGGCCAATAAATAAAATTAATTGAGATAGAGTTCAATGGAATACACCACTCAAAATTAATTTCAATATATTCTAGGATTTTGGGAATTATGATAATCAATTCCCTAATCCATGGACTAATGGGGATAATAATTCAACTCCCCATCTTAAGTCTAATTACAAATAGAGAGCTTATGAAATCACAATAGTTTAAGTGAACTATGATAATTAGGGAATAATTATTCTCTACTATAGAGTTGGGGATTCCATCATGAATTTTGTATGAATGAGCCATATGAAAATGTCATTGTTCACCATTTGGTGAAATTTTATATGATTATTAGCATTGATCAGCTATCTATAAATATATTCCATATAAATTTCTAGAATAATGAAATCATATTTGATATTATGAATGAAACTATGATTTCCTATTGGTGTAAAGAAGAACCGAAAATTTCAATGTAAACATTTTTGGATAATATAGGATCTTCTTTTAGGAATAAAAGGTGAATTATCTTTTGGAATCATATATGACTTTATTGTGACTTTATTTTGAGAAATTATTAGTATATTCTCAATAATATAATACCAAGGTATAAATATTTTTGTGCGAGACTTTATGTGTGTTTAAATTTTTTTCAAGAAAATTTTTAATTCAATTATGTAAGGATAGGATATCAAAAATTTCTAATCTTTGGTTTTAAATATTGGCTAGAAATATTTTCGGAGGATCCTTACGTTTAACTATTTATAGAATGGACTAAGTCCAAATTTGGGTATTATTGTTGAGGTTTTAGAAATTAATATACTTTATTTGACTATATTGGATAACTTATGATAAAAAATATGGTTTTGGTTAATATTTAGATGAATAAATAATGAATAATGAATTCTATGATTGTAAAACGTTAATTTTAGTAGTTTATACATGATTATTTTTCATTGAATATGTATTTCTTTGAGTATGAAATGAGACAAAAGTGGAATTGATCATTGCACCACCAAAGGATGGAATTTTGATTATAAAATAGAAATAAATCATGTAACTAAATTTTCTCATGTTTTTAATCTTAATAGTAAAATAATTCCTCAATTTTGGTAAATGTTTCTTGAAACTGTTTTTATTCTTTTACCTTCATTTCAGATGAATTGATGGCCTTTTCAACAATTACATATTTATGGTTTTGTTGTTATTAAATTTCTCATGACCTTGTTCTATATTACTCTATATTAGTTCTTGGATACTAATTTTCTCCTCCATGTCTAAATTTTAACTTCACACCAATGTTGTACTTATCTGGGAATATGATTATTTATAATTTAGGTAAACTTTATATTTTCCAATTTCCATTTTTAAAATAACTTTTATTATCTCTCTACATGATGTGGGTTTTGAATAAATTTATTTTCAAATGTTGAAATTTTTTTTATTAAGATAAAATTGTGAGGGTGTAATTTATTTAAGGATGTATAACATAAAACCCTAAAAAATTTATTAAAAGTAATAATAATCTTGATATCTTACTTAACACACAACCCCGAGCTTTAATAAAATTGAGATATATTATAAAAATATTATTATTTAAATGCTACTTAGACATTAAATTAGTGGGTATAAATATGAGTAACCAAATTATTAAATATCTATATAGTATTCATACTCAGTACAAATTTATTTATTAATTATTATTAAATGAGCACTCAATTTTTAGTGAAATAATTTTATTTTTAAAAAATGAATTTTATTCAAAAAGGTTTTTTATTGCATTTAGCATGTGGAGATTATAATTAATTTCAACCACATTAGAAATTATATTTTAAAAAATGAACTTTAATTTTGGAATCACTATGTCAATATTTTCTTAGATTAAATTTTTTTAAAAGTTTTATGATAAGAATGATTTTTTGAAGAATAATGAAAATATTGAATTTTGTTTATTGAAAACCGTCTTTTCATTTAAATAATTTAAATTATTTTTTTTAAAATGATATTAAAAGTAAAATTAGTTTATTTAAATTATTAATATTCTAATTAATGCTATTATAATTAATTTTATGGTGGATTTTGGTGTAAAAATGTTTTATTCTTTAGAAAAATTATTTTCTAAAAAACCACTTTTTGTAACATTTTGTGGGATTAATTTTAAATTAAATCCTTCAATTATATGATTCTAATACTGAAAAATGGATTAAATATTTAGAATAAGGAAGATAAAATTTTATAAATATTTCTTTTTTATTTTTGGTCATTATGAAAGTTATATTGGGTAAATATTTGTCACCTGGATAAGGGTAAAATGGATAAAACCGGGTGAAAAATTAAGGATAAGGATTTAAAATTTATATAAAACTTTCCTTTATCATATTTAATGATTTATGTTAGGAAATTTATATCTAATTCTTGAATATATGGCCACTTTGTTCCTTTTTTAGTTGATTTTGACCTTTATATTATTTTATGAAAATAATAAATATAAAATTTCACTCTCATGACTTTAATATATCCAATTTTTTTACATAAGGTTAAGAAGAGGATAAGTTAGGTTATAAATATTTTTTTGATATATAAATTAATTTTGTTATCCTGATAATTTATTTACATTTTTTAGTGATTGAATAATTACCTTAAATTCTAACACAATACCGAAATAATATTTATTCAATTAATATAAAAATAAAATAAATGAATTTAAAATATTAAAAGTAATACAATTTGGGAGAATTAGTGTGGTACCATATTTTTTATATAAATTTGGAATGTTAGGGATGTTTTAATGGAATAAATTCGAATTCCAAAAATATCTTTATGACCTTAAATTGAAATTTAAGGAATAGTGTAAAAAATAAAAATAATGATATTTTATGAAAACTAATATTTTATTAAATGATTCTAAAATTATAAAAATCATTAAAGAGGAAAATCATGCTCATAATTGGTCCAAAATTTAATCCCTTAGAAATTTATGAGCTGATTATTACCTTATAATTAAAATCATAACCCTTTAATATTAAAAAATTCATTTCCACAGTTAAGGATAAATTTGGTTAATTAATTTGTTAAAAAAAGATGAGGTTTAAAATGAAACTAATTTTTATTTTGAATGAGAATTACTTTATTATATTTTTATTTTTTTAGCAATTCAAAGAGTGCGTTTTCCATCCATTATAAAAGGACACCCCTTACCTCTTTTTTTTACACCAATTTGAGACATCTAGATCAAAGAAAACATACTAAATTATTTTCTAAAATTTCAGAAACATGAATTAATTGTTCTTTTATTCTTAAAACACTATTCAAATAGTCCTTAGAAAATGATCTGAAGGAGACCTACTAAAGAAGAGGTAATCATCTTACCTAAATTGTTTCGATTATAACTCCTCTAAATATATTTTATTCATCAGAAAATAATTAATTTAGTATCATAAATGTAACAAAATTTTATTATGACTATGTTTCCACCACTATAAAACCTACATTCAATCAAATGGGAAGTGATAACATCGATTGTGCGTACATGTGGACTGCCTCCTCCACGCAGCAATGCAATTCATTTTTCATCACCATCCTTCATGGATGGTTTTATGAAGTTTTTGAAGTTTATTTATTATATTTATGAAATTATTATTCTTCTATAATTATAATATCATATATAACTTCTTACCTTACAATCATTTGTAAATGATAATGTTGCTCATGCGTGCATGTGGACTACTACATCTATTAAGGGATGTGATTCGTTTTTTTATTACGATTTAAATGAAAGATAATAAGAATATATTTAAATAATTTATATGACAGAATAATTATTCTTTAAAGGTGAATTATTATTTAACTTTATTTTATTCTATCCTTAGAAAAGTGAAAACTGCGTTTATGCACACGTACTACCTACCGTCTCCGTGAATGATGTAATTCAATTTTCTATCGATATTTTTTTTTGGAAAACTATGAATATATATATGATGAATATATATGATATTTTTATCATGATTAAAAATTTTAATATGATATAACCATGATCTAATTATAAGTAATGGGATTTTAAAAACAAAACATGCATAAAAAATGAAGCAGTTATCACCTAGAATAACGATTTTAATAAAAAATTGCTAATAAATAGGTGATAAGATGTTATAAGTAAATAATATATGGTATGATACATATGATTATTTTCATGGAATAAATTTATAATTAATCCATATTTATTACACTTGAGGTTATAATTATTATGAAGAAAGATGAGAATTGAGGTAACGAATTTAAGTTTCAATACCTTTTTAATTAGGATTGTATATCTTTGAATTTATTTTTAGAAATTTGTATGACCGTTATCTAAAAAATAACCTTTCATTTTATTATCATTTGGTTATTCATGTAATTTTCAAGGAATTTTACCAATTTATTTTCTTTGGTACCTGAAATTATTGGGAAATGTTTTTGAGAAAACAAACTTCACTTCCTCTTTTGTTGGGAATATTTTTCTCCCATGTCCTTGTTTTCCTTAAAATTTTTCAAGAATGATTTAATATTATCCTATAATTTTTTAACGTCATTTCATACAAATTTTTTAATATTTATACTTTTTTTAAAGGAATCTTTTTATCTTTTTCCAAAGGAGGTACTTTGGAATTTTTTTAAAAAAGGTGAAAGGAATCATTATTGTAACATATAAAACCTGAAAAAAATTTCTTACCATCATGACTGCTCAATGATTCGAAGATTATTTTCCAATTTTCCAATTTTATTTTAAAATAAACTATTTTCCATAATATTTTTGAAATATTTTTATTTTAAATAAGTAGTTTTAAAATAAAAAGGATATTTCCCTCAAGATATGCTCCCAGTGAGATTTTAAAAGAATTTTCATCTATTATGACATCCTTTGATATTACTTATGTTTAAATGGGGATACAATTGTATGATATCATCCTTATTATATCTATAGATGGTTTATTTTTATGATGATGAAGTGTTTATGAAACCCATTTTCTCTTCCATCGGTTAATTTATAATGAAATGTTAAATGTTTTATGGATCATGTGACATATATTTGAATAGATTATTATTATATGATGGGTGGGTCCATTATATCCCTCCAATGCCTTGGATAATGGTGAATTACTCATGGGATAAATATTTTATGAATGAACCTAGTTTCATGCTCAGAATTTTATTCATGGACTTGGTTTTCATATCTATAAGATTAAGAATGGATTTGGATTTCTTGTCCATAAGATTATGCATATACCTCATTTCATGTCCATAAGTTTATGTGAGTTTCCAATTACATGACCTTATCCTTATGAGTGATATTGTATCTATTTATACATGTTCAAAATATTATATGATTATTTTTTTCCACATTTCTATTTCAAAGTTATGCTCCCATGGATCATGATTGATTATTGATGGTTATGTAATCTTATGAATATTTTCTTTCAACTTGATAAAGTTTTATTCTATTACTTATTTTTTTGATCTATGACATATTGGTTATGGAATTTTTAATTTATGATCATGATATCGTACCCTTATGATATCGTATTCTAATGTATGATCATTGGATGATATCTCCTATATTTACCCTTATTGAGCATCTTATCTCAACATTTCTTATATTTTTCTTCCCCATGTTAAGGAGAAATGTTTTAAGTAGGGTATACCTAAGAAGTTTTGTATGTTGGAAATATTGAAAATCATTCATTAAATATGTAGATTATGTATGTAGTTTCTAAAACACTAAAACTATATTATTATAGTGTGTATCATAATGTTATTTATTGAATACCATATAATAATATGAAATATTGTTTTATAGAAAATATGATTCACTATTTGCATAGGCATGAGTGAGGTATATGGTGTGTAAAAATGGTACAAGACATGTAACCACATTTATTACATAGATTCTATTCCTTACACACTTTTTAATTAATAATCCACATGTATTGGACTATACATTTTCTATAGTGATACCATATGTACTGCATGGTGTTTAACTAATCACACCGTGATTCACTATTTTATTTTCACCCTTACTCCACTCTGATAAACTAGTTTTGTTTTGAAAATCCTAAAAATAATTACAAATTTCACTTCATGTTTGATTCAATTATTTTGTTTTTATCACTTTTAAAAAGTTAAATGTTACTTGTTTTTGATAATTTCATGAAAGGTGGAGGTGATTTGGAGGGCCCATGATGAAGTTCAAGAAAAATGGGCTAAGCTGTGCAGGATCCAAGAACACCGGTTTACTAAAAAAAGCACTATTATTACACCATGAATCCAAATGGGATAAAATTTTGAGGCATGGTACAAAATTAATTGTGATAAATTTAATCTTAAGGAATCCAAGCCTCATTCTCCCATATGGCGGCCCAACCTACCTGATCTGTTGAGCACACTGAATCTACATGAAGTCAAAAGTGGTGTGCTGTTATCCATCCATATCTCGAGCTATAGGTGTCCCAATTCGGCCAAATATTCGTTAGAGATATTCAGTAGGTGGGTATACAACTTTCTTATTTTATTGAAGGAAAGATAAGGTTGTAAGGAGTTCTAAAACCATGTGACAAGTGGTTTTAAGAAATATGTGTGCTCAAAACCACCTTCCCATTTTCCTATAAAATGGAACTTTGGGATCCCCATTTGTAAGTTAGAATCAGGAGACATGCTATTCAATGTTGGAGTCCTAGAGGAGTCTTATCATCATACTATATGTTTTGGAGGCCCCTATCCACATTGGGGGATCAAGGATGAAGAAGGAGTTCCACCTGACTTTGCTCGTCCTCTCGATGTTGGGATAATCGGTGGGTGTTCATTGTGAGGGAGCTACACATATTTTAAAGGGAGTTATGGAACTTTTACTAATACAGGTTTTATTTATTTTGGGTTTAAAAAAATTTCCTTCAGAAGTATCTTACTTTGATTTATCTTTTTTTATTTAACTGAATTAAATGATATTTAAATTTAACCGATTGGTGTGAGGTTTAAGTGAATGACTTGAGTCATTCCAATTAGACAATAGAAGAATACTTTTCTTACCCACTTATTTGAGATTTCAATTTTCTTTGGAAGTTATTATTCCATGCATGAGATCAAGGCATTAGTTATATGATTTTTTTGTTAAGGTTAGGCTCAATGTGCTTTTATAAAAAGTTTGGAAAGTAATCAGGATTCCGATTAATTTGAACCAAAGACTTTCATCAAACCCAAATTAATATCCAAGAAAAATGAACTTGAAAGGCATGTAGTGTACTCAAAATTAACCATTTTCTCATATTTTTTAAAATCCACTTGGTCTTTCAACTTTATAACTCTTTAAATTATGTTACTTTATTGAAAATGTTTTCAAACCTCCCCCTCTTTTTTGTAATTTTCATTAAAAAAATACAGTCAAAACTTATCAAATCTCATTGAGAGATGACCTAGGGTCTGACTTATACTAAAAATCCTCTTGAAATCACTATCAATTTGGTGTGTCATGATAGTGTGACCAATTTTTGGCACCATTTCTGGGGATATCTTTGGTTTTTAGTGTGTGTTTTGGATAATATTTTTGTATATTTTGTGAATATTTATTTGTTTTTTCTTATACCTTTACATATATTTTTGTGTTATGGTTTATTTATTTTGTAGGTTTAGTGCATGATGAATTCAACTTCAGGAGACTTACCTCCTTTAGAATGAAAAACAGAGAGGATCCTACGTCAGTGAAACTGAGACACTAAAGATAACCCTTTGAAGGAGGACACACAAAACATTGACACTCTTATTGAAACTTCCACTTATTCCACTAAAACTCACATTAAAACTAAACAAAACTTGCTTAAAGTAGCTGAAAATAACTCTAAATTCAAATAACTAACCTCAAATGATGTTGATATTCAACCCATCTATATTCAAATACAAGGAGAGGAACCTAATTTTGAACTTAATTCCGGTCTAAATCACTTATTTCCAAGATTTCATGGACTCTTAGGAGAATATTCACATAATCACTTAAAATAATTTCATAATATGTGTTATACTTTAAAACCTACTAATGTTTATGGAGAACAAGTAATGCTAAGATAATTTCCATTTTCATTATAAGAAACTACAAAAGACTGGATTTACTATGTTAATTTACCAATTAGAGGCTGGTCAGACATGAAACGTCTTTTTCTTGAAAAATATTTCCCATTGTCTCGAACTAAAACTATAAGGAAAGAAATATGTGGTATAAGGAAATAAAAAATGGGAAAAATTACATGAATATTGGGAACCATTTAAATGTTTATGTTCAAGTCTCCCACACCACCAAATAAATGATCATCATTTAAATTTTTATTTTTATGAAGGATTAATTCTATTGATTGAAATATGATTAATTCTAATACAAGTGGTGCACTAGTGGATAAGACCCCAATTGCTATAAAAACATGGATTGGAAACACGACACAGAACACTAAAGAATTTGGTACAAGGTATTGTATACCCATTCGAGGTGTCCATGAGGTGAAGTACCGAATTTGAGAAGATAGTGGATAGAATGTTTGAAGAGGTAAGTACCCTTCTTCAAAAACTCGATCTTTCCCAAGGGAAATCCAAATATCCTCCTCCCATCCATTATGGTATATGTTCTTCTAACACCCACTACTCTTCCCAATACCCACAATAGAGAGAAACTTTTGAGAGCTGTGAGGAAATATTTTTAGGATGCCCCAATAACCAACCCTTTAGGAAAGAACTATGCTATACATCTATCCCTGGGTGGAAAGAAATCCATGATTATAGGCAATGGGGTATTCAAAATGACCTCAATAACAATGAGAAAACCGAGGCAGAGTAGTCATCCACCACCACTACCCATAAATAACCAACCACCATAAAGGACTTTCCAACCACCCCCTCCAAAATCTGAGCCAATTCTAGAAGATATGATGAAAAAATGGATTCCAAAAATCCCCAATTCCAAAAAACCACCCAAGAAGCCATACGAGATCTAAAAACCCAATTGGGCAACTCGCTAACTCCGTGGGGGAAATTAAAAGTCATGGGTCGGGTAAACTAACCTCTCAACTAGTTTTTAACCCTAGGGAAAAGGGAAATGTTAGTTTCATCACCCTTAAAAGTGGGAAACAACTTAAAACCCAAATTAACCCTTCATTATATTAATAGACTCTTGAGGAAACCACCATCCAAACCACTGAAAATGATCCAAATGAGATAGAACCTTCTCCTGAGAGAATCTCTTCCAAAGGAAAGAGTGTGTCAGGTGATGAGCTACCTAGCCCAACCATTACTTTTCCATTTCCTCAAAGGGAAAAACTACCAAGGAAAAAAATGAAACTGAACATGATATGTATATATTGGAAATGTTCGAAAAAGTGTAGGTTAACATCCCCTTGATTGATACTGTGAATAAAATTCCACGATACGCCAAGTTTCTAAAGGAGATGTGTACACATCAAAGGAAACTTTATGGAGAGGAAAAGTCAAGCTTTGGGAGGAACATTTCATCATTTATAGAGCCATCACTTCCCACCATGTTCAATGATCCTAGAACAATCTCAATTCCATGCACTATTTGGGAGTATTATTTTTCTAATATAGTGCTTGATATGTGAGCCTATATTAATGATATTCCTCACTCAATTTATTCTTCTTTGTAGGTTGGTGAACTAAATCCAACTTGAATAGTAATTCAGCTAGAAAATCAGAGTGCAATACACCCTTCTATTGTGTTAGAGGATTTTCTTGTGAGGGTTAAAAATTTAATTTTTCTTGCTGATTTTTATATGCTAAAAATGGAAGATGATATGTTGAATGGACAAGACCCAATTATATTGGGGATACCTTTCTTGAAAACCACTAAAACCATAATTAATGTCCATAATGGTACATTATATATAGAATTTTGTGGTGATATAGTCCATTTAAACATCCTTGATTCCATTAAGTGCCCCTCAGAAGAATATTCCTCTCTCTCGGTAAATTCAATTGATATGATCCATTCCCTTGAAAACACTTCTTTTCATTATCATGATTCCATTTTTTTAGTTTTCATCCTTGATTGAAATTATTGGTAATGAATCATTCAGTTATTGTTTTAGTGGTCAAGAATTGTATCTTGCATATTTATTAATTGATAATTTCTTTAACATTGAGGATCCAATGAACATATACGATACTATTAAGCTTGTAAAATCTCATTACTCATCTATGGATGATACCATTGAGTATTTAGATGATATTAGTAACCTCTCACTTTCATACACACTCCCATAAATAAACAATCCACTTTAATTGGAACTAAAACGACTTCCTCAAGATTTATAATAGTCATATCTGGAGAATAGAAACAAGATGCCTATCATCATTTCTAGTTCACTCCCTCATGAACATGAATTGATACATCTTTAACTCTTGAGGGAGATTAAAAAAAAATTTGGGATGGATACTTGCAAATATTTCTAGTTTTATCCCAACAATTTTCACACATCATATATTTTTAAATGATGAGGCTAAACCAGTGAGGCAGTCACAACGTCGACTAAACCCAAACCTACTAAGTGTTGTTAAAAAGGAGTTAACAAAATGATTGGATTCTGGAATAATTTACCCCATCTCTGATAGCAAATGGATTTGTCTAGTACAAGTGTTTCCTAAAAAATCTTGTCTTACTATAATAAAAAATGAAAATAATGAATTGTTTCCAAATAGTGTGTAGAATAGATGGCATGTCTGTATAGACTATCTCGAACTAAATCAACACATCAGGAAGGACCATTTCCCATTGCCATTAATTGACCAAATGGTGGAAAGGCTAGCAGGTAATTCCTATTTATATTTTCTTAATGGGTATTCTAGATATTTTCAAATCCATATTGCCCCTGAGGATCAGGAAAAGTCGACCTTAACTTACCCCTTTGGCACATTTTCATATAGGAGGATTCCATTTGGTCTTTCCAATGCTTCGAGTACTTTCTAGCGATGCACAGTTAGTATTTTTTTTGAATTACCTGGGGAATTGGATGGAAGAATTCGTGGATGATTTCACTGTTTATGGCTCCTATTTTGATTAATGTTAGAGTATTCTTGGTTTAGTCTTACGTCGCTGTATTGAAAATAATATTTTATTAAATTATGATAAATTCCATTTCATAGTGTGAAAAGGTATAGTTTTGGGACATGTCATTTCTGGGGATGGTATCTAAATAGATAAATAATAAGCGGATGCCATTTATTCATTATCATTCCTAACACAATACGGGATGTGCAGTCTTTCCTGGATCATTCTGAATTTTACCGTCATTTCATTCTCATATTTAGTAATATTTCACTCCCACTCTCCTAGTTAATCTAAAAAGAAAAGGAATTTGTTTTTGATAAATAATGCGAGGAAGATTTTAATAAATTAAAATGGAGTCACACATCACCCTCGGTAATCCAACCACCTTGGTGGTATTTAAAAATTGAGCTCATGTGTGACACCTCTAACTATACAGTTGGGGTAGTCTTACCATAAAGGGTCGATCGAGATCCACATGCCATTGCCTATGCCTCTGATATACTGGACCCTACATAAGAAAACTACACCACAACTGAAAAAGGATTTTTTGAATTGAGTTTTATTTGGATAAATTTAGTTTATACCTTTTATGGTCTAAATTCATTATGTTCTCAGACCATTCATCCCTCCTCTATCTCCTTAAGAAACTGAAATCCAAAACATGTCTCATTCGCTGGATGCGACTCCTCCAAGAATTCAATTTAGAAATTAGGGATGAAAAAGATTTAGAAAATGTGCTGGAAGACTATATCAGTAGGATTCACCCATCCTCATACATTGACTCATCCCCTTGTCTTCCCATAAATGACATGTTTCCTGATGAGAAACTGTACTGAGTTCAAGATACGATTCCTTGGAATGATGAAATTGTAAATTATTTGGTAGAATCTTGCATTCCTACTGATTTTAACAAAAACCAGTCTAACCACAAAAAACATGCATCCTTTTGGTACATTTTGGATGAACCATACCTTTGGTACACATGTAGTGATCAATTCCTCAGGCGTTGTCTCCCCGATAGTGAGTTTTAGTCCATCATTAGGTTCTTCCACACACTTGCTTATGGGGGCCACTTTGGTCCCCAATAGACTGCTCACAAGGTCCTCGATTCTGGTCTCTTTTGGCCCACATTTTTTTTGGGATGCCCATAACTTTTGTAAATCTTGTCCTCACTCTCAATGAGTAGAGAATGTCTCTAAAAGAAATGAGATTCCACAACAACCCTTTCTCTTCCATGATTTTTTCGATGTTTGGGGCATTGAATTTATGGGACCATTCCCAAATTCATTTTGTAACATGTACATTCTTTTGGTAGTGGATTATGTTTCAAAATGGGTAGAGGCACGAGCTATAAGGATTTATGATTCTAAGGAAGTTGTGTAATTTTTGAGAACTAAAATCTTATATAGGTTTGGATTACCTATGTTCATCATCAGTGACCAGGGTTATCATTTATGAAACCAAACAATGAAATCTATTTTGCGTCGGTATGGGGTCGGGCATAGAGTGTATATTGCTTATCACCCACAAACCAATGGTCAAGATGAGGTGTAAAATAGGGAGGTAAAGTAGATTCTTGAAAAAATGGTTCAACATAATAGAAAATATTGGAGTCTTAGACTCGATGATTCCACATGGGCTTACCGTACTGCTTCCAAAACTCCCATTGGCATGTCACTATATCCACTAGTGTTTGGAATGAGTTGTCAACTACCTATTGAGATTGGGCACCAGGATTACTCAGCCATCTAACAATGTAATTATAATATTTTTGGTGTATATGCTCAAATGAATTTGCATATTCAAGATGTGGAGTAAATGAGAAGAGATGCACATGGGTACACCATGATTTATAAAGATCAAACCATGGAAGCCCACAACTGTCTCATCCTTCCTCGTCAGTTCCACATTGGGCAGAAGGTTCTCCTCTACAATGAAAGCATTAAGTTGCATCCAGGTAAGCTTCATTCCCACTGGTTTGGACCATACATTGTTACTAATGTCTCTTCATTTGGTGTTTTCCAGGTTCAAAATTAAGAATCCAAGAAAAACTTTACTATCAATGGGAAGCAGCTACAACATTTCAATGAATCAATTTCAGAGTCCCTGATGAAGGAACTCCTTGTTCAAGAAGCAATATATGAATGACACTCACCAGGTTTTATCCCTACTTCCCACATTCTCTTTTATTATAGTGAGTACATTTCACACATTAGGTATGGGGGGATGGGTATATTACTAAGTTAGTTTATAATTTTCATCATCTTTCATCTTTTTCTCTTTTTAGCTTGCTAAATTGTATTTTTACATTCCCCATTTCCATCACACTCACAATTGTTTGAGAATATTACTTTTTTATTCCCTCTTTATCATGGAAAATGATGTATGTTTAATCATGAAAGTCATTGAAAATGCATGTGGAATGTCCGTATTTCATGTTGTTTTAACATTCAAAAAAAAATATTCTGATGAAATATGAATTTCAGAAATAATTCAATACTGTGGTGTATATTTCTTTTAAAATTTAGTTCTTTTTCAATGATATAAGTGGTGGTATCATTTTGAAACCTTTGAGCAGAATGGTACCAGTTTTTGAATAGTTTAAGATAAAATTGTTTCCCTTAATCTCTCCAAACATTTTTGCACCCAACCATAAAGTGTTAAAATTTCTTACTTAATGGAATGTAAATATAACTTCGGATAATTTTTACCAACTTTCCAAAATTATTTTTTCATAAGCTTGTTCCTTATCTGATCTATTTCATTAATGTACCAGAATGACCTATTCATATATACCAATTATCCAACTGTTGTACACCCTTAAAAAACAAAAACAAAAAAAGGTTTTATATTGGATAGGTGAAAAACCACCCTCCTCAAATTTTGATCTTTCTATAACTATTACAAATAGTGTTGTGAGGAGATCAAACAAGGGTTGCAAGAAGAGTGTGAGATTTGTTCCATGTGTGACTTTTGAAAAAAAATAATAAATGAGGGGGGGGGGGGGGGGGCGGATGAAATGTACAACATATGGTGATATCTAGGTCAAGAGCTTATGGTTTGACTTCTAGGGATGCTTAAGTGATTGGGTCTTGAAATTTGATTATAATGAATGTGGTAAATTTATGTGGAAAGGATCTTGTAAGTAGAAAATAATTAAAATAACTTATATTTACTCGATAAAAGTGGAAAAAATAGCATGAAATGGTTGTCACACACATACATGGAGAATTAGTGTCATGATTAACTTTTGAATTATTTTCTTTGATTGGTAGCATGAATCCATGGGAATTTCATTTGGAACAATTTTTGAGACGTATGTTCCCATAAACATTGAGAATAAATCCACAATGTGATTTTTTTCTTTGATCCCATTTATATCAGGAATTAAATTTTCATTTAATATTAAATATTTATGAATTTTGAAATATCTACATGCATAATTTTGGAAATATGAATTTTCCAAGGAGTGAAAATGTTTAGGTGTAGGGGTGTGATCACACTGCGATTCACTGTTTCATTTTCACCCTTAAACCACTAAGCTAAACTAGTTTTGTATTGAAAATGATAAAAATAATAAAAATTTGATCTTCATGTTTGATTAATTTTTTTTATCACCGTTAAAAAGTTCAAGGTTACTTTTTTTGATAATCTCCTTAAAGGTGGAGGTGATTTAGAGGGACTATGACAATGTTCAAGAAAAATGGGCTATGCTGCCTAGGATCAATGAACATTAGCTTACTAAATGAAAAACTTATACTACATAGTGCATCAAAACAGACTGAAATTTTGTGGCCTTGGGGATACATTTCATCTTATGGAATCCAAGTCTTATTCGTCCATATGGTGTCCCAACCACCCTAATATATCCAGAACACTGAATCTGCATGAAGTCAAAAGTGGTGGTCTGTGATCTGTCCATATATTGAGATGTAGGTGTCCAAATGTAGCCAAACTTCAGTGAATATATTCAGGAGGTGGGGATATAACTTTTTATATTCTTTAATGCGAGATAAGGCTATATAGAGGTCAAAATACATTTGACAAGTGGTTTTAAGAAATGCGTGTACTCAAAAACACCTTCCCATTTTCCTATAAAATGAAACCTTGGGTTCCCCATTTTTAAGTTCTAACCAAGAGCCATGATCTGCCATTTTTGAGTCCTAGAGGAGTCTCCTCATTATCCTAGAAGTTCTGTAGTCCCCTATCCTTATAATGGAATCAATGATGAAGAAGGATTTCTACCTGACTTTACTCCTCCTCTAGATGTTGGGATATTCGGTGGGTGTTTGTTTTGATGGAGATACACATCCCTTAAAGGGAGTTACAAAAATTTTACTACTAGTGGTTTGATGTATTTTGGGTTTGAAAGCATTTCTTTTTAAAGTATATTACATTGATTTATCTTTTTTTATTTAACTGAATTAAATTCTATCTACTTTTAACTGATCGGTGTGAGGTTTGAATGAATGGCTTGAGTCATTCCTATTGGACACAACAATAATAATTTTATTCACCACATACTTTAGATTTAAATTTTCATTGGAAGTTATTATACCATGCATTATATCAGGACATTATCTATATGATTGTTATGTAATGGTTTGGAACAATGTGCTTTGATATAAAATATTGGAAAGTAATCGGTATTCCAATTAATTTTATCCAAATACATACATCAAAAACCGAATTAATACCCAAGAATAATGAACTTGAAAGGTTTTTAGTGAACTCACAATAAACCCTTTGTCACATATTTTTCAAAATCCATTTGTTCTTTAAACTTTAAAACTCAAATTAAGTTACATTCTTGAAAATATTTTGAAAACCATATCCTTCTTTTAGTAATTTTTATTAAAAATACACACTCAAAACCTCTCAACGCTACTTGAGAGATGACCTAGGGTCTTCTCTAACTACAAAATCCTCTTTAAATCACTATAAATTTGGCGTGTCATGACAGTGCGACTAGTAACCCATTTACGTGAAATATAGTCTAACATTATGTGTTCCATGTCGGATTAGTTAATACACATATTATTTAATGATTCATGTATCCTTCATTTCACAATATAAAGAATTAATTCCCACCATGACTTCCTGTAATGAACTAGGATGCATGATGTGTATGTCAGCTAAATGCTGCTTAATCCCATGTTGTTTGGCAAGATTTCTTGGAACCTTATTTTGGGTTCTATAGATCTTCTTCTTTTTTTATAAATTTAATCAGACCTGGATTAAATTAGTATGAATTAAATGGGAGGCGGGGGAGGAAGATAACTAAATGATCAAAAAAATATAAAATTTAATTAAATAAAAACTAACATTAAATGCATATAATGATCAATAATAATTAAATAATTATAAATTGAATATGACCGATCTGATACCAATTGATGGTATCAAATGTATTGAAAGGACTTATTGGAAAAATGAAAAACTAAAGTCTTATTAAATTTAATAAATCATTCTCAATGTACATGGCTATGAACTTTATGACCTATGGAATTTTTTTCAGAATAATATTGAGAAATATTCATTGGAACTAAGAGATGATCTTTTCACAGTAATTTGTAATTAATTTAATTATAAGAAGAATCATTACCTCAGTGTTGAGCTATTTATTTTTTGATGACATTGATCATTTTAACATGATTAGTGTATCATCATTGGGTCATGGGGACCCAAACCAGATCCCCTCTAAAGGTGATCCACACAAAATTCTTTGATCTATAAATAGTGCTGATGAAATGTTGGGTGCTAGCACACAAAATTGACCAACTTGTGTTGATTTCCTTTGGGTTTGATGTAATACCTTTTGTTTTTATTATTCTTGAGAGGAAGAGATATGGAGGAGGATAAAGGAGAGGAAAACTATGAACAATGATTAACCTTTCTCCGATTGGCATAGTAATCTAGAAATAGACATAGGTTTGGGGTTTAATTCCAATTATTTTCCCAAAGGCCTTGTATTATGATTTAATACCCAATTTAACAAATTCCATATAAATAATAATAATAATAATAATAATAATAAAAATAATAATATTTTACTTATGAAATTCAAAAACCCACAAAAATGATAAATATTTACTTTATAGTCTGGTAAATAAATATTTACCATTTAATAAAATCAAGTTCTCTCATCCTTCTTAACATTTATTGAATTCTCAAATAAATATTGAAATAATTTTATTCATTCAATTAGTAAATAATTGTTTTATTCATAGTATGGTGAATAAATATTTATTTAATATTCACATTACTAAATAAATTATTTATTTGAATAATAAATAATTATTTATTACTATACTAATAATAAGAGATAAGTAAATATTATTTATTTGTGTAATTAGATAATTACCTTATGAATAAATATTTATTTATTATTTGTAATCAAGTAATAAAAATTGAATAAATAATATTTCTCATTATAGAGAGTAATGTTTATTCCAATTGTTAAATATATAAAATATTCAACTAAGATCAATGGAAACACTTTGTGTGTGACCCTCTAGGCCTCTTCCTCAATGACATTAAGAGATGTTACCTAAAGTCCAAGATTATTGTATAGTAATTATTCAAGGCCCCCATAGAGGAAGAAGATATGTCACATTGACTACAACCACATATAAATCCTCATTGTGTAATATAATCCCTTTTCTGTGATATCTCATCAAATAGTTCACACACCCATATCATCAACTTCTGTTCTTGATAAGTCTTTCTTTGAATATCTGATTTGAACTCATCTTTACACAACGACTATAAAATTTAATGTGAAGATTCTATATCTGTTGAAGGGTTGAGATATCAACCTCCAAAAATAAGAAGAAATATATCCATCTTGAACTTATTCATTAAAAACATGTCATTTGCAATGCCCCCAGAATGTCATACATCCTGTGAACATATGGTGTCACAGTTTTTTTCAGTACATCAACATGTGTGATTCATAACATGAATTAATAATAAAAATAATGTATTAGGATAATTACACATTCTTATAGGCTAAAATATCCAATGATGCCTAAATATTTGGATTTCCAATAATGGTTCTGTTCTCATAATCTCTCATCTTAGAGATTACCGAGTGAGAACTTTATGAGATAAAGTCTCATATGCTTATGAGTACTCACACCTAACAATAAAAATATTATGTTTCCCATTATAAAATGTTATCCAACCATAGACCAATATTTAAGAATATCATCCTGACATTTGGAGGTCCTCATCATAGCGGGGAACTACTATAACCTTTTCAATGTGCTAGATACTCTAGGACATTATTACATTAAATACACTCATAACAATGAACAATATATCATAGGATATTTTATTAATATTCAATTAATTTTAATATATATGAAATATAAAGTACACACAATTGGTTCTTGGACACCAAATCCAATAAGAACTATGTATTTATAGACCCAAAGTTAGAGAATAAATAGTTGAATATATGCCCTTATTATGCTCTCTATCCCTGATGAACCTCTTGTGTAAAAATAATAATAATATTAACTTGAAATTTTATAAACTCATGGATAAATAAATTTTATTTCCTTGAATAAATAAATTAAAATGTATTCAAATCATATTTAATATGTCATTTCATACTAGACCATTAAACTCAGTCATCCAATACTCCAAAATATTTACTAGACTGTGAATAATGACTATTTCTTTTAAATAAATAAATACCACTACATTATTTTCTGATGGATAAATAAATAAATATTCAAATGAATATTTACGATCAACTAAATATGAATAATTATTAAACCATACATGGTAATAATATTTATTCAACATTTAAATTCATATAGAATTTAACTAAGGTTCTGTATACACTAATTGTGTGACCCTCTAGGACACTTTGTAACATCCTAGGATTTCAGAATATATTTTCCCTTGAAGTTAAATAATTTTTTTTTCACATAGACCAAAATGAAAATTATGATACTTTAATAAATTAAACTAATAAACTTTAAAATATTATCATTTATAAATATGTGAACTAATACTTTGAATTATTTTAATTAGAATGTTTGTATAAAATAATATTAAAAATATTTAATAAACATGTTTTATACCTATATTATATTTTTTAATTAAAAGTAATATATATAAATTTTAGAAGTGAAATTATATAAAAATAAATTTCTTTTTTAATTTATTATACCAACATCATCTTACAATGTTTTTTTTGATTTTTCTAATATATTTAAATATTGTATGAATAATGAAAAATACCGATCTTGGGTAATTTTATTTATAATTTTGATATTATAATAACATAAAATGAATTAAATATTTATAAAACCATTTTTATACAAGTATATGTATATTTATCATATCATGTTTACAAATTCATGATTAACACAATTGAAAATAAGCTATATTTTATTATAAACCCTTTTTTCAATCTACTATAAGTTTTAATTTATATTAAATTTTCTATTATTTAGAAATTTAATTAGATTAATTAGAAGATAAATTTGGATTCCTAGTATATATTTTTTTGGAAGGGTCCACTTATATTTTTAGTAATAAATTAATTACCATGTCTAATATTTAATAGAGACTAATTAGTGTTTAAGAGATTAATCTAATGTGGCCTAAATTTTCATAAGTTTACATGACCTATATACCTTATAAAAGTCATTTTTGTGTTTTAAAGTATTACCTACGTGTATTACAAACCATCCCTCACCTACCATACCTATGTTTCATGCCATTCCATTATTTCCACTTAACATTATTTTCCATGGAAAGTTCCCTTTTCTTCACTTATAAAAGGATACTACTTCCACCTCTTCCATTCATCACCTCCCATTAGAATTACTCATGAAAATATTCAATAATTTTATCTCATAAAATTCATTTAAATTCACCATTACCTTTTCCCATCATTATTTTTTTGCAATTCATTCATTTCCTAGGAGAATTTTAAGGAAAATCTAACACCCGATGCGAGTGTTTCTTTTTTAGTCATTTTTATGGTTTCTTATCCTTATATTACCTAAACACATTAGTACAATAGATTAAATACCATTTATATAATTAAGTTTTATTATATTTATTTAAAAAAAGTATTCATCCCCATGCCTCCACTATGAAAACATAAGCATTGATCATGCATTTTTGACAACTACCTCATATATGAAGCATTGCAATTTGTTTTTTCATCACTGCTTCTCATAGAAGGTATTGAAGATAAAAATGACCAATAAATATGTTTTTTATATCTAAATTATAACTCTTAAATGGTTAATAATTTCATTTTCTACCTTCCTACTATTTTATTGTAAAGTAAAGTATTGTCCATGTGTATGTGTGGACTATATCCTCCATGTTAACAATAAATTTTGTTTTCCATTATCACGTAACATGGATGACTTTAAAAATGGATTTAATTTATAAATATGATATTTATAACTCAATTTAAATTTTAATGTTTTTGAATTTATTTTAATATAAACTTAATAATGTTCAACATGTCAATATAATTATGTTAAAGTCAACCAAACCACCTCAGGTAACCGATAAGAGTGGAAAAGATATAATAAATGAAAAAATTATGAAAATGAATAAACTATAGAAAACTAATGATTGATGAATAAGGTTTTTATTAAGTTTTATAATTTAATTAATTTAATAATTTAAGAAGTTAGTATAAGTTCATAATGATTTCAGACATAAAGTTAAGTGATCTTTCACAACCCTCGTAACTTTCTGGTTGAAATTTCTCTTTCCATTTATCCATTTTATGATAAAGTATTTTGATTTAATTATTATATATTTTTTATTTATATCCCTTAAATACGTATCTAGTTTGATATCAATTCCATTTATATGGTTATATATGTTTTATGTCTCCTTTAAAAAACATACTTTCAATGAAATCCAATTTAAGGGGATTTTCATAACTTTTATTTCACATCAACCACCACCCTGTTAAAATGTTTTTTGACAATGAATAGTTTTTAAAATACCTATTTAATATATTTATAACCCTTTGTGTTAAATTATGATTTTAAAATAAAACCAAAATCCCATTTATCTAAAACATCATCATTTTATTTTGAAAAGAGTCACCGAAGGGGTTCGTTTTTAATCATACTTATTCGAACCTTCTGAAGGATTTTTATAACATGGGACTATATGATAAAATACTATGTTACATTTGGTTATAAATATACTAATTAATTTAATTCCTTCATCTTTAGAGAATCCATATCTTATAGATTTCAGACATAGATTGATATAAGATCAAGAAACCCTGTTCTATCTCGTGGATTTTTACTATGTTCACAACTTATGTAAGGTTTATTTTCCTAATGTGACACACATATGGTTTATCTTAATTATGTGATGGTTGGGAATGCATTATATATCCCTATAATGCATCAGGTACTATTTCTATACCATGAGATATCATGGTGCATGGTGAGTATTCCTAGGAAACTATGGTTCATGGTTAGTTATCCTAACCGACTATGTTATGTTAATGTGGGAAAGAGCCATGACTTATGCCTCTGGTGTCATTTTTATGTTGTTTCCACATTTCTATGATTACATTATATTTTTATATGATTATTTTAGATTCGTTCCCTTATGTTATCATTGTCTCATTCCCTGATTCCATGCTTATGATCATTCTCTTTATGATATCATATTATGTATCCCACATTGTGCTCTTTTATCATGTTTATTATCTTACATGGATATCCAGCTCACACTTTTCTTTATTTATTTCCCCCTGTTATCCTATTAAATTTTAAGGGGACATAATTAGAGAAAGGATCACTCTAAAGATATTAAATAAATACATTGATGTTATATTTTAAGACATGTATTCATCTATCTAATACTCTAAAGAGACTAATACATAAATCATTAACTTGTATTTTTTGTTAACTATGTTAAAATTTATGAAATAATTTGTGTTTAAGTCTTGGAGATCTATTATTGGTATTGGATTAATGTATAGTTATTTTTAGAAATTGGAATAAGAGAAGAATAATGAAAGGCCTAGTTATAATCTTAAGTATATGATAATATCCCTAAATTTGGGTAAAGTAGAGATTGTGTGGTTTTGCTAACAATTACATCCCAATCAGGATATGGTAAAGTGGACATGGTTTTTGTGAAAATACATGTAAGGGTAACAAATCTAAAAATAGATGGCCGATTATATCTCATTCAACATTCTAGTGTATGGTGAATATACCCTTACCCTGCACTTGGATAAACACTCTCAGGGGATATTCTTTGGTTAGTTAACATTCTATTTACAAACAATTATGAAGGATTTAATCATATTTTATAAATATTAGTGGTTGGATAAATTAATTAGAAGTTAACCATGGATAACCTATTTTTAAACTTAGAGACTCATAAGTTTTTTTTACATTATTTATGAGTCACTCTTTATAAGTTTATGGATTACCTTTTAAAAATTTAATAATGTAAGTATGCTCATCCCAAAATTTTCTTCATATTTGAAACGGTCTAGACATAGTTTTAATCATGTTAACAATATGTGCAATGAGAAATGTGATGAACGACCTGATGAAATTCCAAACATGATAGGTATGGGAGATGAGAAATTCATTGCTATTCTAGAACAACTAACTCATATTATGAGAAATGGCATGATTCACATAGAACCCCATCCAAGAGATAAATCTATAGTTTATTCTTTTATATGATAGTGGCCTTTAATGTTTTGGGGATCTTCTAATCCCATAATCATTGAACAAAGATTATATTTTTCATAATGTTATTCTCTATCATTTAATTCACTAAAAAAGATAATGTTATACTGGAATTTTTCATCTTGAGTGAGAAGAGGATCCATGGAGGGCATTGATAAGAATATGAATAGTAGTTAAGACACGTAATCCATGGAGTAGGATGAATTCAACATGATGTTTATCAATAAATATTTCCAACGAAATTTCTATAAAATGGAATGATAGTTTATTAAACTTAATAAAAAGTAAGATGAATCCATTAGGTCTTAGATGGTGAACATCATGATACTTGTATGCTATGATTATGTCCTTGTCATTATCCTTGAATTAATGAACATTTCTCCAGTGGGTTGAATATTAGACTTTGAAAAGCATTAACAGTTTGAGACATTTCTTATTTTGAAGAAATTGAATGATGTTCCCTCACTATAAAGATGAGAATGGGTGACTCTTAGGGGAATGAAGATAAGAAAAGGAGAATGGATACTAACCCTAAGGGATCACTAGGTAAAACACATAATGATAAGAAGGTATAACATCATACCCATTGAAGGTTTGGGGAGAAACATCCTGGAAACAATCTCAAGGGGAATAGGAAGTGCTTTATGTGTGGAATAGAGGGGTACATAGATAATTAATATCAATTTGAGAGAAAATACGCCACTAATGTAATCAATGAAAAAAATTTCTTGTTCAATGCTTGGCCTACTATCTAGTTTTACAATTATAATTCACATATAAAATATTCAAATAAATGCACTAAGACATGGTTGTCGAATCTAATGAAAAAAAAAACCACCAAGGTGAATGATGAAAGGGAGGGATCATGCAATCACTACTATAGAGGTTGAAAAAGATAATGACGTGGTTATAGGTATACTATTTATTCATTCAAGAATTGTGAATTTACTATTTGATTCTGGTGCTAAAAATTCTTTTATAGCATGAAAGTTTAATTTAAATTTTCAAACATCACCACAAAAACACGAGGTTAGATTATCCATTAAAACTTCTAATGGAGCTGTTTTGGAATCTAATGTACAAAACTATTCTCTAATTGTTACATATGGGATTAATCTCCTAGAGGAACTTGTCATAATTCCTTTAGTAGAATTTGATTTTATACCAGGAATGGATTTCAAGTCCTTGTATATAGGTCACATCAAATACCAAGTAAAATAAATCACATTCCATTTCTCTAATCATCATTCGATAATATATAAGTGCAAGGATATGGATGAATCTTCTACAGGCTGGGATATTGTTTCTTTATGAGAAAGATTATCTATCTCAAAATTTTAAATCAATGGAGATAACTACTATTTAAGATATTCCCACTATAAGGGAGCATTTTGATACATTTCACAAAGAGTTTTCTGGTCTTCCTCTTGATTGATAGTTTGAGTTCTCAATTGAAAAAATGCCTGAATATCTATTGATATCCAAGAATATATATATAATTCCCCCACTGAACTATAATAATTAATGAATCAATTATAAAAACATCTATTCATGGGTTTTATATTCCCAAGTGATTCACCATGGGGCATATTTGTTCCCTTTATCATTATGAACACAGTAAGATCATGATAAATAATAAGTATCTATTGCCGTAGATTGATGACTTATTCAATCGGTTATGTAGAGATTAATACTTCTCTAAATTGGAACTTTGATTAGGATATCATTAGCTAAATGTGAAAGAGGAAATTCTATGTACCTCCTTTTGTATAAGGTATGATTACTATGAGTTCATATTCATGCCGTTCAGACTCACAGATGCTCCAGAAATCTTCGTGGACTTAATTATTATTGTTTTTAGTGATCACCTCAACAAATTAATCGCAGTATTTATGTATTATATTCTTATATACTTAAAAATTAATGTGGAACAAAATTATCATTTTAGTACCATAATTAGGACATTAATTAAGGATATGTTATTTGGAAATTACAGTAAATTTGAGTTTTGGATGAAGCAAGCGACATTCTTGTGGAATATTATCTCATTTAAAGTGATATATATGGAAACATTGAATGCTAATGTGAATGGGGATTAAGATAGACCATAATTGATGATGGATATTCATATATAATCATACTATCAGGGTAATATTAGTGATTTGTGAGAAAATTATCAATATTGTCATACCCTCTTACCAAGCTTACTCACAAGGGAGTAAAGTATGTCCGAATAGATGAGTGTTAAGAGAGCTTGAAGGATCCAAAGAAGAGGTTAACTTATACACCTATTATCACCATACCCACAAGAGGGGAAGGATTTATGATCTTTATTTATGCATCCAAAAATTTCTTGGGGTATTTACTCATGAAAAATGAAAAATTGTTAGCCTATTCCCCAAGATAGTTAAAGGTGAATGAGAATAGTTATTTGACGCATGATCATGAGTTGGCTGTAGTAAAATTATTTTTTGAAAATTTAAAGGAATTATCTCTATAAAGGGAAGTGTGATATATATATAGTCCACAAGATACAAGAATAAATATTCACCTAGAAAGAGCTCAATATACACCAAATGGAGGTGGTTAAAGTAGATAAAAGATTATAATTGATAAATCCACTACTAGCTTGAAAGAAAAATAATGTGGGAGATTATCTAAGAAGAAAGGAACCTAAAAACTTATCTATAATGAGGATTGAGAAGGATCTAATATTATTGGACAAGAAAAGTATATACACGAGGATCATGTAGAAAGAAACATCATCCTACATTTTTGAAAGTATTTATCAGTCATCGCTACTTGTGAATATTTAAGAAGATCAAAAGGATGATTTGGAGATATAGATGAAGGTGGATGCCATAGGTAAGGGAAAAAACTTTGAGTTTAATTTAGATTATGAGGGAGTTATGAGATTTGGGAAATAGTTATGTGCACCCTCTAAACAAGAGTTGAAGAAGGTGATGCAAACTGATTTTCATAGATCAGTGTTTTCCATTCACCCATGAAGTATGAAGATGTATATATATCTCTAAGCGTACTATAAGTCGAACAATATGAATAAAGAGAATATGGACTATAAATCAAAGTGTATGGTGTGTAATAATGTGAAGTATGAGAGGAAAATTTATAATAAATGATGCACCAATTACCCATACCTACATTGAAATGGGTAAACATCACTATAGATTTTGTCACGGGTATTTCAAAGACATAAAAGGGAATAATGCTTTTTGGGATATGGTGGAATTTCATAAAAATAATATTTACTTCATTTCCACTTGAGAAGAATTATCACTTGATCACCTAGAAAATACATACATTATAGAAGTGGTCAGGATACATGGAACAAAACTATTTATTATATCTAATTGAGATTTGAGGTTCACCTTGATGTTCTAGAAGAGTATTCAATGTGATAAAAAGGTTGAGATGAAATTTATTATGACCTATTATCCCTATAATAGTGACCAATTTGAATAGATTATCTAGGAACATTATGATATATTGAGATCATTCTCTATGGACTTTAATGGAGGTTGGGAACAACACCATCCTTTAGTCAAGTTAGTATACAAAAACAGTTTTCACTCAAGCATTGAAATGGACCCATACAAAGGCCATTATGGGAACAGATGTAGAATGCTTATGTTCTGGGGTAAATTTGGTAAAAGGAAGCTTCTAAGACCAGATATGGTTAAATAAATGGCATAAAATACTAAAACCATTCAATAAAACAAAAAAAACAAAACTTTGTCAAGAGAAGAGTTATGTTGAAAACTGTTGATGATACCTAAAGTTTGTGGTTGGGGATAAAGTGTTTCTTTTATTATGTACATGGAATAGAGACATGAATTTTGGGAATAAAGGAAAATTAAGGTTGAAATAGATTGTCCCTTTTGAGATTCTTGATCACATTAGATATGTGGAATATCGATTAGCATTCCCTATAAACTTGAACATAGTAAATGATGTGTTCAATGTATCCCTACTAAGGAAGTACATACCATACCCCTCTCATGTACTAAATACAGGGGTTGTATCAATATAAGACGATCCCTATTATGATGAGTATCTAATAATTATCTTGGACTGCAAATAAAAATTTCTTCAAAACAAGTTAACTCCCCTTGTCAATGTTATTTGGAGAAACCTAATGTATGAAGATGAAACATCATAACATAAAGATACCGTGAAATATAAGTATCTTCATCTATTTTCACCTTATTATTTGTAATGAAATTTATAAGGTTAAATTTCTTAAAGTGGGATGAATGAGACTTCATAATTTTCAGTATATATTTTCTCCTTAAATTCGATAAATTTCTTCTCATGAACTAAAAATGAAAATTGGGATACATTAATAAATTAAGTTTACCAACTTTAAATATTATTATGTATTAGTATATGATATAATATGTTGAAATTCTTTCAATTGGAATGTTTGTATTAAATAGTATTAAAAACACATAATAAAAGTATTATATATATATATATATTTTAATTAAAAGTTAAATATATATTTTATAGAAATATTATTAGATATTTTTTTGAATTTATAATAAAAACACCATCTTATTACTATTTTTGGATTGGTATGAAGTATTTAAATTTGAGTTGAATAATGAAAAATACTGGCCTTGGCTAATTTTATCGCTAATTATGATATTATATTCACATTGAATGAATTAAATATTAATAAAACCATATATATATATATAATATCATGTTTAGAAACCCATGATTAACATTTTTGAATATTAGAAGTATTTTTTCATAAAAGTTGTTTTCTCATATATTATAGGTTTTAATTTATTATTAATTTTTTTTCTTATTTGGAAATTTAATTAGATAAATTGTAAATAAATTTGGATACATAATGTTAATTTTTTTGAGAAGGGTCTCTTATATTTTTTTAATAAGTTAATTATGTTTTATAAAATTTAATTAAGTCTAATTATTGTTTAAGAGAGTAATTTAATGTGGCATGAATATTTCTAACTTTTAATCCTTGTAGACGTAATTTTTTAGGTTGTAAAGTCTTACCTAAATGTCTTACCAACCTCACCTCACCTACCACAACTATAATTTATTCAATTCCATTCTCTCCACTTACTTAACATTCTTTTCCATGTAAAATTCCCTTTTATTCACTTATAAAAGTAGAACACTTCCCCCCTTCCTTACTTAAATTATCAATAGAATTAATCTTAAAAATATGAACTTATTTTATATCCTTTAATTACATTACACTCCCCAAATCCAATTTTTATCTTTATTTAGTTTAATCCCTTCATTTTCATGGATAGTTATAAGGAAAATATAATTGTTCTACGTGAATGTTTCTTTTTCATCTTATTTTTTATTATAATTATCTACCAAAAACCCAATAATATAACAGATTAAATATTATTTATATAGTTAATTTTAATTATATTTATTTTAAAAAAAATTATTCACCACTTGCATCTAGTATAAAATTCATAAGCATCGATTGTGCGTTTGTGGGGACTACTGCCTCTATGAAGTGATATAGTTTTTTCATCACCATCTTTCATGGATAGTACCAAGGATATGCATAATGAATATTTTTTTATTTATCAATCATAACTCTTGATTATTAATTATTTTATTTTATACCTCCCTCCCATTTTATTGAAAAGGAAAGTGTTGTCCTTGTGTACATATATATCACTGACTCCACATCAATGACACATTTCATTTTCCATTTTTTGATAAAATGGTTAAATTTAAAATGTTTTTGAAGTGTAAATATAATATCTATAACACTATTTATATTATTAAGGTTTTGGATTTACTTTCAAGATAAAATTAACCAAGTTCATATTGTTAATAGAATCACATTAAAATCAACCAAACCAACTATGGTAACCAACAAGAGTGGGAAAGATTAAATAAATGAACTAATTATGATAATAAATAGGCCATATAAAAATTATTATATATAAATAAGGTTATTATTAAGGTCTTAAATTAACTTAATTAAATTATATTTGAATTTAAGTACAAGTGCATAATGGTTTTAGACATAAAGTTAAGGTACATTCTGTACTCACCTCGAAACGTTTTGGTTACACATTCCATTTTTATATCTCTTTTATTGCAACTTATTCTCATGAAATTATGCTATTTTTTATATATTTACCTTATATATATAAAAAGTTTAATATAACTTCTCTTTATTGGGTTATACATGTTTTATGTTTTCTTTCAAAATACTAACTTCTAAGGAAATACGATTTGATGGGGTTTTTAAAATTATTATTTTACATCGACCATCAACCCATTGAAATGTATTTAAAATAGGAAAAGTTTTAAAATTAATCTTTAATTTATGTCGAAACATTAATTTTTAATTTTTATTTTATAGGAAAATTATGATCCCATTTCTCTAAATGATTCTTGACTTATTTTGAAAAGCATCACCAAAGTGGTTTGTTTTTATTCTTACTACTCTAAACATTCTAATGGATTTTTCAATGATGGGTTTCCAAGATAAATACTAATTTTTTTTTGGTTATGAATATCCAAATCAATAAAATTCCTTATTCTATTTATATTCCCTATGTTATAGCTTTCAGATATCCCTTATGATAAGGTCATGAAACCTAGTTATTTCTCATGGGGTATCACCATATTTACAAATCATGTATGATTTATTTTCATCATCTCGATTACATATGAATTATCTAAAAAATGTGATAGGTGGGATTCGAATTATATAACTCCCAATGAATTGGGTAATTTTTCCATATCATG